>OY757011.1:149123999-149790891 GCA_963580285.1 Lucinisca nassula | reverse complement strand
AGAAGAAAATGACATGAGGACAGTACCTACTGCTGGAGTACAATATACATTTTTATAGATCATACAGCAAAATAACTACTTAGCCTCATTTTTCTATACAATCTGTACATTTTTGTTGGGCTACAACATGATTCTTGAACTATTAATGTTGTTATCCAGCCAGCACAAGTGTTATATTAGGAATTTGTGGTCTATACATTTCTGTGCAAATTAACCCATTGTATACTGGTGGACTTTTCCATTGCTGTATGTTAGATAAGTCCATTTGTCATATAAGGCCTATTTTTTCATTTTTATTTAAAGTTTGATGGAAAATTCTGTTAGCAAATTTTGCAGCCCTGGTCTGATCTGGGCCTGCAGTGTTTGTTAAGGTACGCTTTAGGGGTTTCCCACATGCAATGGGTTAAACCATGCAAGTGAATTCCAGTCATGTCTAGTAAAGCGGAGGGAAATAAAGAACAAAATATTTTGGCAATACAGTATAGCTCCAATATATCGCGGTAGTCGGGGGCCATAGCCCGAAAACCGCCATGTGGTCGGCGCGCGATATAAGTCGCGGTAGTTTGCCGAGATGCCACTACAAGTCGCGGTGATAGTTTGGTGAGAACCGTTTATCAATCCACACTAATGGCTGTCAGTAATGCTATTGGCCGTATTTCACCATTAAAGTAGGTTCAGAATTACTCAGTGACAGAACAAACAAAGGGGACTGTGTCTACCAATTAACTTACATTCGAGAACAGCTGAAAATCTGCGTCTGAAAACATGTGATTGCTAAAATGTCAAAACAGGACGCCATTTTGAATTTGCGGGTTCCCCTGGTTGTCTTTAACGGGTGACGGCCAAGGGGCGCAACTACCATAAGCGCTAAGCGCTAAAGCAATTCTAGTTGTTTCCCTTGGCTTGCCAGATCTCAGAATCATTAAAAGCGGTTGGAAAAAAATTATTTAACGTCTACCACGGGCCGAAAAACTATACAACAACAAAACTATCATTTTATTGTGTTTTGATTGCGGGCAAGTGTAAAAAAAATTGTCTACAACTGTCAGTATTTTTGAGTCCTAAAATAAGGTAAAACTAGACCAGTAAGTAAATCGCAATAATTGCTGCACTGTCAATTGGGAGACAAACCATCTGTGTATTTATTACGGTTCAGGTATGACACTATTGTTAATCCCTGTCATATAATTGCCACCCTGCGGTGCGTGTCGATAAGGTGTGAAAATATGGTCAAGTTATGTCTCTAATTGGCGTTTATCTTCCAATCATAAAATTTAATCCACAATCAATGTGAAAATGATTTAATCCCTCCTCAGACAATTAGCTACATCTAACGGTAGATGTTTGCATCATAAAAACGGACTTTTCTGCGATCTCGTGAATGGTTATGTTTTGGCACCAAATAGCAGACGCTGGCCGGGAAAAGTCAAACGCTGTTGGGGCCTGGTTTAACCTGATTTTAATAGGGATCATCAACTAAATGATAATCCCATTTATTTGGTGCGAACAAATTGAATGGACTGTCATGAATGTGTCATGATTGCAGCTTCAGGGTGGCTAGACCTCTCATTATTTAGGTTTAAACAATGTCTGATCGCAATTTCAATCTCGTCATCCACCATGACAGTTGGTCCAGGTTACTGGACGCTTGCACCGTCTTTGTTATTCAGCAGTCAAGCGTCTTTAGGGCCAAACTATGGTTTGGCGTCTTGCGCATGCTCAGGGAAACCTTCCTTTTCCGTTTTCAAATTCAGCAAAAGAAAGTTGTATATTTTAAGAGGAATCTAAAACCCACCCACCCGACGCCACTTTTTTCACTGGTGGAATGCCAGCAGTCAACACTATTTAGGTCATATTGAGCCTATCAGTTTACTTAACCACACTTTTCCTGAGCCACTTATACACAAGCAGTTAACCAGTTCAGTGCATGATCTTTTGCCAGAAACTGACAAATGCCGCCTTATATATGAGCGGTTATGTGTTCAATTCCAGACTTCTGCAGACTATGGAATGAGTCTTTAAATCTTGGTCCCGTCTCCGTATGACCTTAATTCTTGGTGTACCATAAAACTTAAAAACCACATATATATATGACAAATGCCCTTTTTAACCCTTTCCCACTCAGATACGTGTTTTTACCTGTCTGCACCCCCCCCCCCCATTTTAAGGGGGGGGGGATGCACCTAAAATCTGCATTTCTACCCCTGGATAGTTATGTTTGCTTTAGGATTTGTTGGGCAAAAAAGTGACCTGTTTTTTCATGCGCCTCCCCACTAAAACTATTCTGGGAGGGATTGAAGAGGGGGGGGGGGGGGGGGGGGGGGGGGGGGCGAAATATCCCGAAATATTTTGGGTGTACAGCCCAACCAGCTGCTAACATATCTGGGGTCAAAAATGCCTGAAAATTGATGCTGATAAAACATGATGCAAACAGTGAAAATGGCTAGTGCTAAACACCTTAATTGTTGCCTTGACAGCTGTGTGAAGATTAAAATGTGGTCAAAAATTCATGTGAAAACACACTTTTTACCAACTTTGAGATACCCCCTCTTTACCATGACAACAATGATCGTCATGAAAGGTTGCATTTGAAAGGCTACTGCCCAATGAACAGTCATACCGAGTTTGGTGTAAAACAGACCATCCATTAGGAAACAATGGCTAGTTGAAGTTGTTGTCAGGCGCAACACTGTGAAAATCAGCGAAATTCACAAAATCTCCGAGTGGAAAAAAGGGTTAATGAAGAAAATCCCAACTGGCCCAAATAATGTTTTTTCATCATTTTATATTTCAGACATAATTAATGCATTTTGGACTAAAATTCAATATGTTCCCAGATTTCAGTTAACCCTTTCCAACTCAGTCATACCGAGTTTGGTGTAAAACAGACCATCCATTAGGAAACAATGGCTAGTTGAAGTTGCTGTCAGGCGCAACACTGAAAATCAGCGAAATTCACAAAATCCCCGAGTGGTAAAGGGTTAATGAAGAAAATCCCAACTGGCCAAAATAATGTTTTTTCATCATTTTATATTTCAGATAAAATTAATGCATTTAAGACTGAAATTCAGTATGTTCCCAGATTTCACTTAACCCTTTCCAACTCATATACGTGTTTTTTTTACGTGTCTGCACCCCCTCCCCCTCATTTTAAGCCCCAGAAGACCCTAAAATCTGCATTTCTACCCCTGGATAGTTATGTTTGCTTTAGGATTTGTTGGGCAAAAAAGTGACCTGCACCTCCCCACTAAAAATATTCTGGGGGGGATAAAAGCTGGGGGGGGGGGGGGGGGGGGGGGGGGCAAACAGTGAAAATGGCTAGTGCCAAAACACCTTAATTGTTGCCTTGACAGCTGTGTGAAGATTAAAATGTGGTCAAAAATTCATGTGAAAACACACTTTTTGCCAACTTTGAGATGCCCCCTCTTTACCATGCCAACAATGACCATCATGAAAGGTTGCATTTGAAAGGCTACTGCCCAATGAACAGTCATACCGAGTTTGGTGTAAAACAGACCATCCATTAGGAAACAATGGCTAGTTGAAGTTGCTGTCAGGCGCAACACTGTGAAAATCAGCGAAATTCACAAAATCCCCGAGTGGTAAAGGGTTAATGAAGAAAATCCCAACTGGCCAAAATAATGTTTTTTCATCATTTTATATTTCAGATATAATTAATGCATTTAAGACTGAAATTCAGTATGTTCCCAGATCTCACTTAACCCTTTCCAACTCAGATACGTGTTTTTACGTGTTTGCACCCCCTCCCCCTCATTTTAAGCCCCAGAAGACCCTAAAATCTGCATTTCTATCCCTGGATAGATTTGTTTCCTTCAGGATTTGTGGGGCAAAAAAGTGACCTGATTTTCTCGTGCACCTCCCCACTAAAAATCCCCCCACTCCCCCCATCCCGAAAAATTTTGGGTGTATGGCCCAACCGGCCGCTAAAATTTATATCTGAGGGTGTCTGGGGTCAAAAATGCCTGAAAATTGATGCTGATAAAACATGATGCAAACAGTGAAAATGGCCAGTGCCAAACACCTTTAATTGTTGCCTTGACAGCTGTGTGAAGATTAAAATGTGGTCAAAAAATTCATGTGAAAACACACTTTTTGCCAACTTGGAGATGCCCCCTCTTTACCATGACAACAATGATCAAGTCATGAAAGGTTGCATTTGAAAAGCTACTGCCCAATGAACATTCATACCGAGTTTGGTGTAAAACAGACCATCCATTATGAAACAATGGCTAGTTGAAGTTGCTGTCAGGCGAAACACTGAAAATCAGCGAGTGGTTAAGGGTTAAGCAGAAGTTTTATGTTTGTAAAAGGGACTTAAACCTGGTATGTAAATTTTAGTAACAAAAACCCCAAAATGGAATACTGGCGAATAGTGCAGGACCAGACACCTTGGAATGTGTTGTCTGATCATGGTCTTCATTATTTACAAAATTCAGCCATATGATTACGAAAACACGCTTATACAAATACATTGTAAATTTTACCGCCGATGAAAATTTTAAGATGAAAATTTGTGATATTTTTCTAATTTCTGCTCAAAATATAGTTTGTGGCTACACGTCAGAAACGCCTCATCGAGGCGGTTCTAAAGAGTACCCACAATCTATATTTTAGAGAAGAAATAAGAAAAATAATGTTTACCCCTGTAAACCCCAGTTTTACTATATAAAAGTTGGGTTCAAGGGGGGTCAGAATTATATAGGCATGTTTTTGTGGTGTCTTAATGAATTTCTAAAAATAACAAAACCTCACCTCAAATTAGTTGGACACCCCTAGATTTCAAAATGGATTCCAGCTATATATAGTGAGAAATATTCTTTTCAGTTGGAAATGGGTTAGCTTACCATCTTCTAGATCAGCATCCATGAGTTTGATGATATCCCCACGATTGAAGGATAAGAGAGTGCTTTCCCTTGTTATATAGTCTTTGGTTGCCATGACATATTTCTCTCTCTGTAAAGAATACAATTTTACATGATTCTTGTACATGCTCAAGGTGAACAAACACATGACAACGTTAACCAACATTTGTCAGAGGAACCTACTTTGAGTATCAGTGGCTTTGCAGCTAAACATCAGAATAGGGGATATATTTCAACAATTTGCTCCCACCGAGAGAATAGATGCCTATGAGTAGCTAGGCTACACCCTTCAAATAACTTCAATCTAAACTGAATCATATGCTACACAATAACCTTCAGCGTGCTGGAGGGGACTTAAGTCGCCCAAGGGGGTGGTCCAAACTGAACAGCTTATCATGCTCATAAGAAAGCAAGTACACTCCATCTGCCCTTACCTATCACAATTTTATGCATACTAGACCCAATCAATCTAAACAACTACTGGTGATACATATGTAGCCATAATATAGGTAGCTACACAAGCTATCAATTTTATCCTTCAAAGCACAGACTAAGTGTCTTAAACGGTTCCTGGTCAGATCACATGACCACCACATTTGGAAGTCACGTGACCCATAATACTTCCAGTAGAAATGGCGGAAGATGTCTTGCCTATAATGTGTCAAATTATGAGCAGAATTGGTTGAGGTTTAAGGAAATTATGGCTGCCGAAATACGGGTTCCCCCTCCAAAGGGGAGTACTGAATAAAACTCAGCATCCTAAAGGTTAATGTCAAGCCTTATTTTCTTAAAAAACTATTTATCTGAGCAGAATTATTTTAGCTATTTTAGTAAACGGTTAGCTAAGCAACATTCCTATGAAGTTTGAATGAAACTGGTCCAAGGGTTCAGGAGAAGTTGGTGTTTGAAACAAATTTACGACATTCTTCTATTTTTAGCTCTGGCAGCCATCTTGTTCATCAGAGTAGAATGATTTTAGCTATTTTGGTAGGGAGCCATCTGAGCAACATTCCTGTGAAGTTTGAATCAAATTGGCTCAAGTGTTTAAGGAGGAGTTCGCATTTGTAGTGTAGCAAATTTACGTTTTTTCTATTTTTACTAGAACAGTTAATATTTTTACCACTAGCAAGTTCGTTAAGCTAACAATGATTTGAACAAATAGGCCCTTGAGTTTACTGATACATTGATCCTTTTAGATAATTTCGTTTCATCTCCCAGATAAGGAAAGAAAAGAGGCAGAAGAGATAGCAGAGGAGATGAAAAACAGACACAGGAGAATGAAATGAAAATTGATAAACAGAAAATTTAAAATGTTCCCCTACAACCCTACCAGCTGCAAGAACAGCACAACTTTAAACTCTTGTCCTGCTGAACCATGATAACCCTTACCTTTGCAAACAGTGTAGATCCGGATCAGATGACTTCTGAAGAAGTAATTTGATCAGGATCTACCCTGTTTATCACTCAGTTGGCAAATTTGAATGAATATGTAAAGTAAACTGACTGGCTGATAGTCATAGATGGGTTTGGCAGACATTATGATAACTCACCCGTGCGACGTAGTGCTTTTTTTCATATCTCCATACTGGCTACTTTTCTGATGAAAATCCGTGATATTTTTCTTATAAATGCTCAAAACATAGGTAATGGGTGCACGTTAGAACCGCCTCATTGAGACGGTTCTAACGAGTACCCACAACCTATGTCTTGGAGCAGAAATAAGACAAATAATGTATACCCCCATAAACCCCAGTTTTCTCTATGTGAAGTGGGGTTTAGGGGGTCTTCATTTCACGGACGTGTTCACGTGATGGAATTAATTTATGTAGCAGGTAAACTCACCATATCAGTTTCATGTAGATATTGGTCTATCATATCCTTCATCTGTCTGGCTCTGTTAGTGTAGAACACATAGGCTTTGTTCTTTGTACTGATCTGTATTGAGTTACGTGATGGCAACACAACATCAACCACATCTTCAAATCTGCAGAGATACAATTCGTATTAATGAACTTTATCTAAAATGCTAAAACCATTTAACCAATGACAATAATTGTCATCAAGTTTTCCTTAACTCTTATCTTGCTGTTCACAACAACCCATATCTTTGGAAACAGTGTAGATGCAGATCAGATGGCTTCTGAAGAAGCCATCTGATCAGGATCTACACTGTTTGGCATTCAGTTTATGAATTTGTAGCAATAAATTGCATCAAGTAATTTGATTGGATGATAGAGAGAAATGGGTGTGGCTTAAATGAATATTCAGCAAGACAAGGGTTAACATTGGTTTTACAGCCATTTTCATGGTGCTCATTCTGATGACTTGACGTAATATGTTTAGTCCTGGCTGAAATATACTCATATCAAAAGTGACTGTATTTTTTGTTACTAATAACAGAAGCTTTTCAAACAGGGGTAGGAGTCGGGTGGGGAAGTAGAATGATCACTGAAAGCAAGAATAACAATATTACATGTGCTGCCAAGCTGTAGTAGTATAAATAAGTTTTATTTCAGCAAAATCGACAAAGTAGAAGGTAACTTGCCCTGGCTCATAAAACTTATTTCATGCTCACAGCAGTAATTTGATTGGTTGAAATGTAAATGGGTGTGGCTAAATTAATATATGCAGCAGGATAAGGGTTAAGAAATGACTTTGAACATCTGGGTTGACATTTGAGATGACACAATTGTCAACAGATTGACAAATGAATGAACAGATGGAAAACCTGCTTAACCCTTATCTTGCTGTTTAGGACAACCCCTATCTTTGCAAACACTGTAGATCCAGATCAGATGGCTTCTTCAGAAGCCATCTGATCAGGATCTACACTGTTTGGCATTCAGTTTATGAATGTAGCAATAAATTACATCAAGTAATTTGATTGACTGATAGAGAGAAATGGGCGTGGCTTAAATGGATATTCAGCAAGATAAGGGTTAAAGCAGGCACGACAAGGTTAAATCTTACCTGATATGTTCAATAACTTCCAGGTAATCTTCCACCATATTTTTCACCCGTTGAATCAGATAAATGCCTGAGTGACTCACACCAACATAATGCACACCAGCTAAATGGCCACTTGACTGAAAATGTACAAAAGCTTACTGCAGTGGCTATATCATATGAAATTTATGGAAACAAATTGGGTGCAATTTATAGATTATACATTTATACATAATTTTCCCTCAATCTGCTCTTTGTGGTGGCTTGGGTTTTAAAGCCTTTTCATGAATGTTTTGATGCCTTAAAACTGATGAAATTTGCTGTACCAAGGAAAATACAAAAACAGAAGCACCTGACCATCTGGCTCCCCCCACTGTGAACAGGGCAAGGCTTGACGTCTACAGTGGGGGACACAGTGATAAAGATTAAAAGTGGTTTTAACTTGCTCAGTTATGGATGCAAATTCTACTGAGGAGCAAATTCTTTCCTTTTAAAGAAGTCTCTTTTCTTCAGAAAGGTTACAAAAAGGCAAATCGAAAGTCACAGAAGTTGTCTCACCTGTAAAATATGGCCATAAATATCCATTTTTATTAATTGATTATCCTATATTACACAAGGTCAACCAATATTCAAAAATCATAAATCATGTTTTTAATTGCATCAATTAATAAAATTGTCATTAATCAAGTAATTTCGTATTGGCCCAGTTACAGGTCCATGGTCAGCTGTATTGGCCTCGGCCTTTGGCCTCGTGCCAATACAGCAGACCTCGGACCTGTAACTAGGCCAATACGAAATTATTTGATTAATAACATTATATTATTATATGCCTACAAAAATTACTGATGTCTACTACCAATTTTCAGACAAAAATGACAAAATCCCATATCATCCTACTCCTTTTTCTGTTTCCGTATCACCATCCATGCTAGCCCTGAGTTCCGGCATTTGTTGCGACATGCGTAATGCTGAACCAGACGTGTGAATGACACTTACATGCAGAGCGTACCATCAAATTTTCCCTCTTATTTACTTTAAAAAAACAACATCATTTGAAAGCAAAGAGGTATATTATAAACATATTATCACTATAGTAACTAGGTCTACCACATAGTATCACATCCATTGGATGTTTCTAGATATTACACATCACATTTGACGTTCTGCCTCATAGTGATACGTTGATCTGGAAACATCCATTCCATGTGATACCATGGGGCATATTAGGTTACTGTAGTAATAATGAGTATGTATCCATTTCCCAGAAGGAATTACTGAAAAACAGGGATACTTACTGCAACTGGGAAAAGTCGGCAAAAATAAGTTGGCCATTCTTTAGCCGTGTCCACTATGATTCTCTTCACCTGAGTCTTAAAGTTTCCTGTCAGATAGTTACCAGCGTTTATACCATGACTCTCTGAAATTACACAGGTACATGTATAAAGTTTTAGCTGGTTAATGAATCAAAACCATTACAAACTGAATAATCATTTTATATGAAAACCCCCAAAATGAGTCATTGGCAAAATGTTCAGGCCCACATCAGACACTGCAGAAAGCGACTTCTGATCAAGGCCTTCACTGTTTGCAGGAAGTTTAACCATTCTCTAAATAAATTTATATCAATAATTCAACCTGACATCCCTAAATTTTGAAATGGACTCCTGCTGTATATAAGGGGGAGGTTAAGTGATGTTTATGTTAAAAGGTGCAGCTTACAATGCCTCAGCTAGTTAAGAAGTAAGCACTAGGCAATAATGCCAAATTTTGCAAAGAGAAAACTGGCAGTGGTTGTGCTGGGGACTGGGAAGGGATTCGAGCCAATCTTACAAGAAGATGATTCACATAAGCCTATGGCTTGTTTTCAAATCCTGTCATGAAATTTGTATTTATGTCATTTAAATATGTTCCACCTTTATTGAAATAAATATTGTTTAAACCAAGAATATAGTGTGACACACCAAGGCACAGTTTGTCAACTACCTGTGCACAATGCACAGCTTTTGATCCTATAACATTTTATAAGTTAAGGCTTTGTTTACTCTGAAAGGCAAACTTTCTAAGAAACAGTCTATATTTCTATATTACATGTACATTTCACAAAAGCATGTATCTTTCTAGCTTTAACAGTTGAATGACACCAGATTTCATTTGCGATTTCAAGCTGTTGGATTTTTGGCTCTATATAGAAACAAAATTATGGGGAATATGTTCTATTTTTACAGGATATAAACACTAAAACCGGCTAAATACTGCTTCAAGTGAGGAATACTAATATTCAACCAGCAAGCTGTCCATGTTTAACATTTTTTGTATCCCTCGGTTAATGTTTATGACTTTCATTTTGTGTTATTAATCCTCACCATGCTTGATACATTTAGCTGATCAGGATCTACACTGTTTTCCATTCTGCATCAAAATCCATGGTAAAAATCATCACGAAAACATACCTATATAATTTGACCCCCTTGAACCCCACTTTTATATAGTAAAACTGGGGTTTTCAGGGGTAAAGCTTATTTTTCTTATTTCTGCTCTTAAATACAGATTGTGGGTACTCGTTAGATTTGTTTGTTTGATTTGAGGTTTAACGTCCCCGTCAACACTGTAAAGGTCATTTTGGAGACGTTGCTTCCAATTTTGTGGGACTTTTACCCGACATTGAGATGAAATGACATCTCAAACCCTGTCGCCCAATGAAACCAATAGGGTTTATTAGCATGGACGGTCCGCCTCGCACCGCGGTTCCTGGACAGGCTTAGATCCTCTAAGCGGTTTACCAGTACTAGTGTGCGGGCCGGACTCAGCTCTGCGTGGAAGCATCATGCAGCCCATATATTTCTTCAAGCCCCTATGGGCGGAGGCCGGGTACTCGTTAGAACCGCCTCGATGAGGCGGTTCTAACAAGTACCCACAATCTATATTTGGAGGAGAAATAAGACAAATATTACAATTTTTCATCTTAAATTTTCATTTTTTCGGCGATAAAGGTTACACTGAATTTGTATAGGTGTGTTTTCGTAATGTGAGATCATGCAACAAGAATGGTTGAAAATTGGGGAGGAGGGTAGCATATTGAAATATTCAGCATGGTAAGAGTTAATAAAACCGACCTCCACATGCAACAGATGTTGAACACCTCAAGCCTGTGGTTAAAATACATATCTGTAACTTACCCAACATTCCTCTCATTTTGATTCTTTCTTCTTTGTTGATTCTTATACAGCCATTGTTGTAGACATCTTGAACAACTTGACAGAACACAAGGTGTAGGGCTAAGGAATTCTCCAGTCTCTCACCAGGCATAAACACCTGAAGATAGTGAATAAACATTAACTCTTTCAGCTCCCTAGTAGCATGTGCGACTGCCTAGCAGGACCCCTAGTCACATTTTTTGCGACCTGGAGACCAATGTGATTCTGCAATTTAGATCAACCAATTAAAGGAAATAGCTAGCTCAAGTTTGTCACAAATCATTAGATAAGACCTGTTTTCGGGAAAGTCAAGCTTTTACCTTAAAAATGTTTTTTTATCATAGCTTTACATGGTTCAAATGGTAGAAAATGCCCAGGACTAAAATAAATTTGGCGCTGGGAGTTATGTTTAGAAATCAAATTGATGCTTTCTTTCCTTTAAGAGAAGCCCCTATGATATGTAAAGGAAACTCTTATATTTAGGTGATTTAAATCTATTGCAAATATTTTTCACTATGGACATGAGTTAAACATGTAATAAGTACTATGCCTATAACGCATGATGATATTACCTCTTTCCTGACATGCAAGGTCCATGGCACATTATGGTATGTTAGGAAGACATCTTTATTCTGTACATACAACTCTGTGGCAATCCTCTCCAATGCTGAGTAATCTATCACCTGCTTTGGCTCTGGGGGCAGGGGCTCTATTTCTTCTAACCTTGTTTCGATAGCAGTCTGGGTTGCTATAGGAACCTTTGGTGGTGGTGGAGGACTCGGTGGCCTTTGGGGAAGTGGGGGTTCTGAAAATCAATGGCAACATTCAAAACTACAATAAAACTGGCTGACAGTTACTATTTGTTACTTATTGTCGGTTTTGGTTTGGTATTAACCCATTTTGTACCAAATGGAATCTTCCATCTTGTATATAGCAGGAGTACATTTCAAAATTTAGGGTTGTCAGGTTGTATTTTCTTCAAAATTAATTTGGAAAATGGCTGTCCATTTTGCAAACAGTGTAGGCCCTGATCAGACGCCATGTTCTGCAGGGTCTGATCTGGGCCTGCACTGTTTGCCAATTACCGGTTTTGGGGTTTCTGGTACAAAAAGGGTTAAGGTCAGCCAGTCAGTTTACCTAACCACACTTTTCCCAGTACAGTGCACATTCTTTCACAAGAAACTGACAACCATAACGATAACACACCAGTGCGAGAAAGTGCATTTTAATGGCTACTTTTCTGATGAAAATCTTTGATATTTTTCTTATTTCTGCTGCAAACATAGGTTGTGGGGGCTCGTTAAAACCACCTCATTGAGGCGGTGCTAACAAGTACCCACAACCTATGTCTTTGAGCAGAAATAAGAAAAATATTATATACCCCCATAAACCCACGTTTTCTCTATATATAGCGGGGTTTAGGGGGATGTTCATTTCACGGACTTCTTCACGTGATGTACCCTTCTGGAATCAGCTGAAGGGAGAGAATGAAAATATTTTGTGGTCACTTTTCATAAAAGAATGTTGCTGGTCTTGCTTAACCCTTATCTTGCTGTTCACAACAACCCCTATCTTTGCAAACAGTGTAGATCCAGATCAGATGGTTTCTGAAGAAGCCATCTGATCAGGATATACACTGTTTGGCATTTAGTATATGAATTAATAGCAATAAATTACATTGTGATTTGATTGGTTGATAGACAAAAATGGGTGTGGCTTAAATGAATATTCAGCAAAAGATGGGTTAATGTTAGTAGAGCAGTCATGTCTTTTACTATGATATCATGTTCTGTTTCCATCTTAGATATCAACTTCGTCATAGTCATATGTCAGCTGATCATTAACCCATTGCATGCTGGAAACCCCTTAAGGGGTACCTTGCCAAACAGTGCAGGCCCAGATCAGACATCACAGAATGCGGCGTCTGATCAGGCCCTGCACAGTTTGCTAACAGGATTTTCTGTCAAAAACAGAATAAACTAGAGCGCGCAGTCGATAGCAAGCCATCGCAAATCCCCACGTTTTCTCCACTGTTATTGCATTTTGAAGAAATTGGGTCAAAATTTGACCTTTTGACCCCTCCCCAGGGCCCCTGGGGGCAGGGACAAAAAAAATGTGCTCTTGCGCAAGCCATTCATGTAAGCAACTCTCATACCAAATTTGGTTGAATTCCGGCTAACGGTTTAGGAGGAGATAGCCGGACCGACAGACAGACAGACGGACAGAAGGACGGAGGCGATTACAATATCCCCACTTTTTTTAAAAACGTGGGGATAAAAAAAAAAAATAGACCTGAGACCCCTTATATGACAAATGGACTTGTCCAACATATAGCAATGGAAGAGTCCACTAGCATACAATGGGTTAAAAATTTCACTTGGTACTAGTTCAGTTGGTTTCAATACTGAGAGTTTACCATCATTGTACCAACAATTTCTCAAGATAAGTGGGAATAGCCAGTACAGTACTTCTAATTTCTTCATATAAACCTTTGTCGAGGGTACTTGTTAGAACTGCATGAATGAGGCATTTCTAAATATCCACAACACAGGTTTCTGAAGACAATAAAGGAAAGAAAGTATTCCTGATTTATCAACATTAGTCACGCTTATCTGGAGTCAGCAGAGATTCTAATGAGGCTGGATGAACCTACCTATTTTCTGTATATATACTGGTTCAGGTGATGGGGGCTTCATTTTTTGTTCTAGTAGCTGTAATGTGGCTAGATGTACTGATTCTGCTAATTGTTTTTGTTTCTTTTCCTGAAAAAGAGGGTAAAACTTTGAAAAAATAACTCTTAACCCTCAACATGCTAAATATGTCAACATAAATCACGCCTCCCTTGTGTTGCATGATTTCAATTTTTACCAGAAGTAGAATGGAAAAAGTATAAATCCTGAAAGCTGCTCACATTTATTTCAGCAAAAATGTTAGCCTATTTGCCATACTAAATTATCAAAGTTTCAACGATACATTAACTTATGACCTTGGCCAGTTGTTCAAGACAAACGACATCATTAGTTAACATATCCTTAAAACTTTGATCATTAAATATGGCAAATATGCTGAAATTTTTGCTGAAAAAAAATGTGAGCAGCTTTTGCGGACGCAAAAGCTGCTTGCATTTTTTCAGCAAAAATACCAAAATTTTTGATATTTTTCTTGCTAGAACAGTTAACAATTTGACCACTAACGAGCTCATTAAGCTAATGATGCTTTGAACAACTGGCCCCAGATCAGTTTTTAACAACTGGCACATAGTCAATTAAAGCCCTATATCAGGATCAGATTGCATAGAGGCTGTTCTGCGGGTTAGCAGGACACACATACAAAATAGGTTTCCTTCTGACACTAGATGAATATAACTGAACTACATCAAGAAAAAATTTGTCTATGGCTGTGATACATTGTGAACTGGTATAAACCTGCACATCCATGTAGTCTCATCACAGTCTTTCTGGAATGCAATACAGATAAACCCTGTGATTAGGGAGACAAAGAAGCCTGTGTTCTGACCGACTGGAATCAAAGTCTAAATTTTGTCTCCCCAATACATGCAATTTTTTCTTGCTTAAGCCCATTTCTGTTCAATTGTTCTACTTGGCCTGAATGTTCAAAGCCTTGTGATGATTAACGAACATGTTAGTGGTGGAAATGTTAACCCTTGTCCTGCTAATCCCTGATATGCCTTATCTTTGAAACAATGTAGATCCAGATCAGATGGCTTCTGACGAAGCCATCTGATCTGGATCTACATTGTTTGCCATTCAGATTATGAATTTGTTGCAATAATTTGCATCAAGTAATCTGATTGGTTGATAATCGGTAAAGGGTGTGGCATATATAAATATTCAGCAGGACAAGGGTTAAATGTTCTAGCAAGCTCATTATCTAATACATAGCAACAGATAAGGTTGGTATTTTGTGTCAACAGAAGGATAGTTTTGTCAATTCTCAATAAAAACCTATGTTATTGTATTCATTAGAACTGTCTCAGCAAAGCATCTCTAATGAATACCCATAACATAGATTTGTATGGAAAAGTAAGGAAAACTATAGTTCAGTTATCAAATCTGTTGTTATGTTTATATAATGGTGTTTTGGCTGGCAATAAATGCGAGTAGCTTTTGGTACCCATATTTTTCAGCATAAACACAACTATATGGTTTAAACAGTATTTGTTAAATCTAAGTGAGATATGAATATATACAACATTGCAATACAGGATTTGAGAGTGAGTGTTTGAGTTTTACGTCCCACCAACAGCTAAGGTCATATGGAGACAGGACCTCGGTTTAAAGACTCATCCGAAAGTCTGGAGAAGCCCAGGATCGATCCTGGGATCCCCGGTTTACAAGGCGAGAAGCGTAACCACTACACCACGGAGGCTTCTACAGATTTGAGAGTAAGCATGCAGCTTAAATGAAAGTCATCACGACTATATTAGATGTTTACTCACATTTTCAAATAATGTTAAACCAACAACTTCATTATCTTTGAACAAATGGGTCCTTGTGTCCCATTTTTATGGCAATTACTGTAACCTAGTATCATGACTCAAACCTTACCTTAATTTCTTGCCTCGGTGTGTCAGGTTTCTTAATCTGGTTGATAGGTTTTATGGTATCAACTATCTCCTGTTGAACACTCTCATCAATTTCCAATTTGCCAACATCGCGTTTTTTCTTTTCCTCTTTTTCTACAGGTGGTGGCCATACAACTCTTCCAATCCGTACAGTCCGAGCCCGTCCTTTACGATCACGGAATGTAAACGTTCCTTTGTCTTTATCAAATGTTTCATGGTCAATAATAGGTGGAGGTGGTGGGGGAGGAGGTGGAGGAGGGGCTGGGGCCATTCGTGGAGTGTCTGTGAACTGAGCCGGTGGGGGTGGTGCAGGTTCATGCGTGACCTGTCGCGTATGACTTTGTGTATGTAATGAACTTGCCAACTGTGGCAATTCTGGGGCAGGAATTAATGGAGGCACTGCTGACTGATTTTGATTCACAGTTTCTGTATTTTTCTCAAAATGATGTTTTATTTTGTAAACACGTTTTGGTTTTGATTCACCGTCCATGCTATTATCCATTGTCATTGTCATGGACATTGGCTGTGCATTAACAGGCACTGGAGCACTCATCTTTGGTTGTTGAATTTGACTTGTGTACGTTGTTTGTGAGGCCCCTTCCATTGATACTGAGAGGAACTGGTTAGGAGCAGTCTGACCTGCAACAGAAAAAAAACAAGATGTGTTTGTGAAACACTGATGCCCCCGGATAGTGCATGTTAAATATGAAAGCAGTATCACTAAGCAATCAAAAGGTATATTCCAATATTCAAGTCTTAAACAAGAATTCTGCCGAAGGCTATGTCACGCCTGTGTAGGCACAAAGTCACCAAACCATGAAATCTAGGCCAAGGTCAAATATTAATAATTCCATAACAGTTGCCATTCCTAGATGCAAGCTTGTACCTAATATCATTAATGAAGCTCTAATAGTTCTTGAGAAATGAATTTAAACATTAGGATGACCACTAGGGTTGATACAATAGTTCACTAAGTCAGTGATTTGTTTGATTTGTTTGATTTGAGGTTTAACGTACCCGTCAACAATGTAAAGGTCATTTTAGAGACGCTGCTTCCAATTTTGTGGGACTTTTATCCGACATTGAGATGAAATGACATCTCAAGCCCTGTCGCTCACTAAGTCAGTGAACCATGAAATTTAAGTCAAGGTCAAATATGGATGCTTGTATTAAAATTGCCATCCCTAGATACAAGTTTGCACCAAGCATCATTAATAAAGCTATTATAGTTCTTTTGAAATGAACTTAACCATTAGGGTGAACGCTAGGATGGTCACAATATTTTACAAAGTCAGTGAACCATAAACTGTAGGTCAAGGTCAAATACGGATGCTTGCATTAAAATTACCAGCCTTAGATACAAGTTTCTACAAAATATCATTAATGAAGCTCTTATAGTTCTTGAGAAATTAACTTGACCATTAGGGTGAACGCTAGGGTGTTCGCAATATTTTACAAAGTCGGCGAACCATGAAATACAGGTCAAGGTCAAATATGGATGCTTGCATCATTAATGAAGCTCTTATATTTCTTGAGAAATAAACTTGACAATTAGGGTGAATGTTAGGATGGTTGCAATATTTTACAAAGTCAGTGAACCATAAAATGTAGGTCAAGGTCAAATATGGATGCTTGCATTTAAGTTGCCATCCACAGATACAAGTTTGTACCAAGTATCATTAATGAAGCTCTTATATTTCTTGAGAAATAAACTTGACCATTAGGGTGAAGGCTAGGGTGGTCGCAATATTTTACAAAGTCAGTCAACCATAAAATGTAGGTCAAGGTCAAATATGGATGCTTGCATGTAAGTTGCCATCCACAGATACACGTTTGTATCAAGTCTCATTAATGAAGCTCTTATAGTTCTTGAAAAATAAACTTGACCATTTGGGTGAAAGCTAGGGTGGTCGCAAATGTTGACGCCTTGAATAACGGGCGAACAGATGGAAAACCGGGCGCCTATTTCGCGCCATGCTAATAGCAGGCATGAAAAAAAGAGGGTCAAGGCCACAAGGTCAAAAATTATGGGATCCTTGGAAAGTTCTAAAGACATAGAATGCACAAGTGAAATATGAAAGCCCAATCACTTACCAATCAAAAGTTATGGCCAATGTTAAAGTCTTTAAAAAGTAGGTAAAATGTCAAGGTCAAGGTCACGAGGTAAAAAAATATTGGTACCACTGGAAATGTCTTGTGAAAAAGAATGCACATGTGAAATATGAAAGCCCTATCACTTACCAATCGAAAGTTATGGACTATGTTAAAGTTTTTTAAAAGTAGGTCAAATGTCAAGGTCAAGACCAAGAGTTCATAAATTATGGTACCACTAGAAAGGTCTTGTGACAAGGAATGCACATGTGAAATATGAAAGCCATACCACTTACCAATCAAAAGTTATGGCCAATGATAAAGTTTTTAAAAAGGAGGTCAAAAGTACATGTAGGTCAAATGTCCAGGTCATGAGGTCAAAATTTATGGTACCATTTGGAAGGTTTTGTGATAAGGAATGCACATGTGAAATATGAAAGCCCTGTCAGTTACCATTCAAAAGTTA
Source organism: Lucinisca nassula (assembly GCA_963580285.1). NCBI lineage: Eukaryota > Metazoa > Mollusca > Bivalvia > Lucinida > Lucinidae > Lucinisca > Lucinisca nassula. The sequence continues at coordinate 149,772,726 of OY757011.1, read as the reverse complement.
TGCCCAATGTTAAGGTTTTTGCGGACAAACAGACAGACAGACAGACAGACCAAAAATCTTTGATTCCGGGGGCATAATAAGTGTGAGTGGGTACACTTTACATATAAGCCATGGAACAACAAATCCTACTAGACTCCTGATCACCAGTCGAATCCACATACAACTGAGCCATTGAGCCAGCTCAAGAGAAAAGAGTACTTCTTGCACAGACCAGTAAAGGCTAAGGAAAGCCTGGGCATAAGTGTGGTCTCACCAGAGCCATAGTTGCTCGCAGACATGTAGTGGAGACCTTGAAGTAGTATTTGCAAGAAGTCATGTCTAGAACATAAATCAGGGTACACTAAGGCATATCTCTAATCTAAGAATATACATTATTTAAATTAAATATTCAGACCCTTAATGCCTTACCATACATGTTCTAAAATTTCAACAAGTACAACTGCATGTATATATGTGTTTGAATTTTACATTCCATCTACAGCTAAGGTCATATGGAGATGAGACCTCAGTTTAAAGCTCATACAAAATCTGGAGAAGCCCGGCATCGAACCTAAGACCCCCGGTTTATGAGGCAAGTAGCATAACCACTTCACCACAGAGGCTTCTCAACCAGTATAATGAACCGAAAAAGAAACGCAACTCCAAATATAAATGAGAGTATTTGCAGAAATAATCATGTTTGCAGAAAATCAATTTAATGACGCAATAATATAATCATTCCTGAATGTAACTACCATAGAAAGTTCAGTTTCCAGTGAGAATGTTCTCGAAGGCTATACGTGAAGGTATCTGCACTTATTCGATTGTTGTGCGTTCCTGGTGTCACCTGAGAGGTCTCACTGTAAGGAACCGATTACGAAGGTGGGTCAGACGGATGTATTGGTCCTGTCGACGTGTCGTGACGCATGGACATCCACTACTGGGTCTGTCATTTGTCATTCCAGTTTGACATAGATGCTGGTACAAGCGAGTTATCGTCGATTTACTCACTTGGAAGTTCCTGGCGATGACAGCCTGAGACGTCCCATGTTGATCTTGCATCAAACGTACCATATTCCGTAGAGAAATTTTACTGAACTTTTGAAACCTAAACTCCAGGTAACACAATATGCCAATATGATGAGGTTACTGTATACATTTAATGTACTGCACGAGGAAATGTTGAAAACAACGAATTGCCAAGTGGAGCGTTAAACTGTACAGATATCGCCCAAATGTTTTCTGCATAAGAAAGATTAAAAAGTGTGAAAGTAAGTCACAAATGATTTTTCGGTCAACCTGATGGTTGCATGAAAATCTTTTGGGTTAAAAAGTTGCGTTTCTTTTTCTGTTCAGTATACAATTAACTACCTGATGTTGTGTCTTAATTAGCTGAATGAGTGGCAAATAGTGTAGACCCTGATGAGATGCTGCATTTTCTGCATCTCATCTGGGTTTAGACTGTTTGCTCAGGCCTATCTGTCAGAATACATACGGTAAGTACAGAGAGTACACTAAGGCATATTCTCTCATGTGTTAGCACAAATATAAACATACCTGTGACTGAGGTAAAGCTTGATCCAGGACTGATCACCTGCTGTGGCTGACTGGGCTGTACCTGGTGTTGTAATGCTGCCTGTATTGCCTGCTGTTGTTGTAACAGCTGTTGTAATTGTTGCTGTTGTAATGACAACTGCACGGCAGTGTTCTGCTGTTGCTGTAGTGACACTGGGGCTGGAGCCTGTTGTTGTTGTTGTTGTTGTTGATAGGCTGCAGCCTGGGCTTGTGCCTGGGCCTGTAGCAAGGCCTGGCGTTGTTGCTGGGCCTGTTGCTGAGCCTGTTGCTGAGCCTGTTGCTGGGCCTGTAAGGAAAACAATGTGAAAATGTGACATCAGGTGTTATTGTGTAATATGGAAAATACACTATATTCGCTAAAAGAAAATATACATTATGGTATTGTTGGTATTGTGTCACTGACATCACTCATTATTTTCACAGGGGTATACATTTTAGTGTATTATATCACTATTATATCATGTACAAACTTGTTAATTATTTCTCCAAGCATTTCTCATTCTTCCCATCCTTCTCTTAAGCATTTGTCATTCTATCCATCCCTCTCTAAGTGGTCTTTAAAGACCACTTTTGAACAGTCCCAAAGGGGGTCTGAATATCGAAAGTTTACTGTATATTTTTATGTGCTTTCGCATTTTCTAAAACAAACATGCAAAAGGTGACAATAATATAGACTGACTAGTTTAATTGCGATTTTATAGTGTGTGTATCAGTTCGAGCGGATTGACAGGACATTCGAGTGAAAATAAATGGACAATCGAGCGGTATAAAAGTGGACACTTGAGCAAAATGAAAAATAGGACATTAGAGCGGATAACCTATATACCTGTGCCCCTTCCGTTAGCCAGATCAAAGATAATAAAGTCTGTTAAAAGCAATGAAGTCTGTTAAAACAATATATATATACTGGCGTGGTAGACATTATTTACACATCGGTACGGGCTCTGCATCTGTAGCCCAGGGTTCTGACATATTCCTTTCTAGTGATTCCCGCATCTGCATATTTCTGATACAGTTCACATGCAAACTTGGTTCTCTTCTCAGCCTTTGTCACATGTGCATTTAAGTTCATATTCCTTACCTTGATGTAATTGGTAGTCTGAATTTTCTGTAACACGTCCGTGAAAGCATAAGTCCCTGGGTGACCAAAGTAGACCCATTTTTGTTTAGTTGATACTATGATTGACAAATAAAAGGTTTTGTATAGGTTGTGTATAGGTGAACATTATTTACCTGTCCAATTTACCTGTAATCTGTTTAAGTATTTTCCGCTCGTTAGTATCCACTTAAAAAACGTTCAATTGTCCACTATGACCTTTTGATTTTTCCGCTTGATTGTCCATCGCCCTATCAACTAGATGTCTGCCAAGTTTCCATGATCCAAGAAGTTTGACAATGTGTACTTTATCAGCAAAGATGGCCCAATATCTTGTGTTCATTTTTGTTTTCTTTTTTTTTTCTTTCATTGTATCATTACGTTTTTCAAAGAAATCTTAACAGAAGAACAAGTCACAACAATATTTTTTTACCTAACTGTCATAATTATTTTCATAATTACAACATTAGCTGTATTGCTTTTTCTTTCTATCTGATTTTACTATGTTCAGTTTTATGTTTGCTTTTTTTCTGCAGAAAGTCTATTTTGCACCTTATTCAGTTTTGCACAACAATACTGATGTACTTACATAAGCCTGGATCATGGCCTGCTGTTGCGCCTGCTGGGCTGCAAACTGTTGGGTCGAGCTGTATTGTTGTAGTTGGGGGTTCATACTGGCTGCTAAGTTGAACTGAGGAGGTGGGGGTATCACACCTTCAGGCAGGCTCACTTGGACAGGCTGATTGATGGGTATTGGTATACCACCTGGTTGCAGGATCGGAGCTTGCTGCAATTAAGAGGACCCTTGCTATAATGACAGTATTTGTTCCCTTACACTTTAATTTTATAAAGAATCTGCCACTGTAAAGAATCCCAATAAGCAGTAATATAATAGGTAATAAAGGGCATTTCCCTCTGTCTCTTATGGAGTAATAAATACAATATTCTTGAATACCATATTTACCATCTGTGTTTCGACAGACAGGCCTGCTGAAACAGTGTAGACCCAGATGAGATGCAGCAGAACGCTTTGTTGTTGTAACGAGTATTGTCATTATGGGAAATGTTGATATAAACAAAATTATTTGTATAAGTAGATGAGGCCTGATTGGCCGAAACTAGCTAGTCTGGCCCAGAAAACATGTACACTCCATTTTTTTTGGTTCTGTAGTCTATTCCTTGCTTCCAAAGGATAACCCTTTTATAGAACATATTAAACTTCACTACAGCTGGTGTGTGGGAATGTGTGGCGGCGGTAAAACGTCTCCCTGCCCTACATCATAGTGTAGATTATATTTTCTTGTCCTTTGGGATCATTGATTCCATAGTGGAATTTTGAAAATATTTGAGGGTCACTGATGAGGCCTGATTGGCCGAAACTAGCTAGTCTGGCCCAGAAAACATGTACACGCCATATTTTTTGGTTCTGTGGTATTTTCCTTGCTTCCAAAGGATAACCCTTTTATAGAACATATTACACAAATCAAAATATTTCAAAATGGATTCCTGCTATACTACCATAAAAATCCTAAAAATTGAGACACCTTGAGGACTTCTTGTAATTCTCATAAAATAATTTTTTTTAAACAGGTTTGTTTTGCAAGGAGTCCAAAAAGTGGTAACAGAATGGCAAACGGTGTAGACCATGATCAGATTGCCTGATCTGGGTCTGCACTGTTTGCTTAGGCCTGTGTGTCCCAAAACCTAGGATCATTACAGTAGATCAGAGCCAGTACTGTTTGCTGTCTGGCCACTAGACTCCTGGGGCCAGTTGTTCAAAGCATCGTTAGCTTAACGAGCTCGTTAGTGGTCATATTGTTAACTCTTCTAGCAAGTACAATATCGTAAATTTTGGTATTTTTGCTGAAAAAATGTGAGCAGCTTTTGCGTGTGCAAAAGCTGCTCACATTTTTTCAGCAAAAATTCCAGCATATTTGCCATATTTAATGATCAAAGTTTTAACGATACGTTAACTAACGACATCGTTAGTTTTGAACAACTGGTCCCTGGAATACGCTTAGAAAGAAACTATTTCAACTATTTCAGTCACAGATTCATAGCTTCAGATATGAGGGAGTAAGGAGGATGACTTTGGGAGATTTTTTCTCATTTCTACTTGTTACAATGTTACTGCCTCATTGAGACAATTCTAATGATTAACCACAACATGAATTTCTAACAAGTCAGGAAAATTATCTCTTAACCCATTTCAGACTGGAAACCCCTAAACAGGTACAATGGCAAACAGTGCAGGCCCAGATCAGACACCGCAGAATGCGGTGTCTGATCAGGGCCTCCAGTGTTTGCTAAAAATTCAGCCATTTTCAAAACAAATTTTGATGAAAACACAACCTGACACCCCTTAATTTTGAAATGGATTTCTGCTATATATAAGGAGGAAGATTCCATTTGGTACAAAAAGGGTTAATTATCCCTGTTACTCCTCCTAAACTGGAGCTATGGTTAAACCCTTATCCTGAGGAATAATTAATTCAGCCACATCCTTTTATGTGTCAACCAATCAAATTACCTGATGTAATTTATTCCTGTAAATTCACAAACTGGATGTAAAACAGTGCAGATCCTGATCAGATGGCTGAAGCCATCTGATCTGGATCTACAATGTTTGCAAAGGTAGAGGTTGTCGGGAACATGGGGATAAGGGTTAAGAGTTGCTAGAGTCACTAACTCACCTGTGTTTGACCCACTGGCATTCCTCCTTTACCTTTCCCACCACCTTTAAGTCTGTTTTCTACAGACCTCACATCACTCAGTCCATCCACATGTTCATTAAGAGCATTACTGAATACATCCTCCACCCAGTGAGACCAATCAGAGTGACCGGTTCCCACTGACATATTGTCTGATGAAGCTGCAATTCTCTCTAGTGTAACATCACGGTTATTCTTACGTGCAATTTTCTCGGCTACTCCATGTTTCCCTTTCACTTTTGACATGCGTAAATACCTCTGATTTAGTTTAGTTTGACTCATATCATCTCCGTTTACCCCATTTATATATCTATGGTTAATTCTAGTTCTTGCTAAATCATCACTATCTTCAGCTATAGGACGTATATCTCCATTAGCAAATCCATTAGCGATAAGATGTCCATTAGCCATTGGTGGGCTAGGAGCAGCCTTCCGTTTGGTATACCGTAAGTTTAGTTTGCTGTCTGACAGTCCATCTACTTGAACACCTTGGGGTCTCTGATTAAGAACACTAGTCATTGAAAATTCTACCCCACCCTCCCCTTCCTCGGAACTGCGCGTCCGTCGTCTCACTCTGTGCTCCTCTACTTTATGTAAGTCTATTTTTAGAGGTTCTGGTAATTTTCCTACCACCTCCATTCGTCTCTCCCGCTCTGGATGGTGTGGGCTGGAAAGATATAATCTGGTTTAAGACATCATACAAATGAACTGCTGATAAAAATTAAAATATAAAGAACTGGGGCAATCTTTATCCCTAAATCAGTAGAAAATATACAAGTAAGTTTTTCTGCTTATATATATGAAAATGCCAACATTTGTTGGCATTTTAAAACTTATGAGCAAGTCAAAGTTCTTAAAAATTAAAAGGGTTTGTAACCTTGAGGCCAGCACTCTTCGTCATTTCAACACAATGTCAGATAGCAATTTATCCAATTTCATTATCTAAGATAATTTATCTTGTTAGTTTTTTAAAGCTGATTTCAGTAACTGTGAAGGTGTCCCATTCTGAGGTATTTTTGATGTTCTTGATAAATAATCATTCCAGGTATAACCAGTCTGGAAAAAGAAGCTGTTGATTTCTGTTGAAAAATCAGACTATAAAAAATAATAGTTTAAGCCTGACCAAAACATTTTAATTGACCATCAGTCTCGTGCATAAGCTAATGATCACCCATAAAATTTTGGCTGAGTCCCTCTTAACCATTATCCTGCTGTATAAATTAATTTAGCCACACCCAATAAAATTACTTGATGTAATTTATTCATTCAAATTTGCAAACTGTATGACAGTGTTGATCCTGATCAGATGGCTTCTGAAGAAGCCATCTGATCTGGATCTACACTGTTTGCAAAGGTAGGGCTGTCGTGAACAACAGGATAAAGGTTAAGATATAAGTCTGTCATTTCCTCACAGGTGAAGTAAAAGTCTCGCAAAACCACTTACCTTTCACTATAGAAATCTCTACGTAGACTATGTGGTTCCCTGCTGCGATCAGACGAAACTAGGAAGTAGGATTTACAGACAGGGAACCCTGGGAGAATTTCCATCTCACTGATAAGGTCAAGGACATAATCATATCCCATGAGCTCATAGTAATCCTGGTCCTCTTGTAATACAACAGTCCAGCCCATGTTGTTCTCCCTTAAACCTCTGAAAAGTCATATTAATCATTTAAAAGTGGCAACTCTTAAAAACATTGGTGCATCACGAAAACACGTCTATATAAATTTGGCCCACTTAACCCCAATTTTTTATAGTAAAACTGGGGTTTGCAGGGGTATACATTATTTTTCTTATTTCTGCTCAAAAACATAGATTGTTGGTCCTCGTTAGAACCACCTCGTCAAGGCGGTTCTAACAAGTATCCACAATCTATGTTTTGAGCAGAAACAAGAAAAACAAGAGGGCCCAATGGCCCTATATTGCTCACCTGTGTACCAGAAAATCATAAGTGTAGGAGACCACTTGACATTGCTACATACTAAATATCTAAGCTCAGGCAAAGCGGTGTCCATGCTTATAAACCCTACTGGTTTCATTGGCCGACAGGGCTTGAGATGTAATTTCATCTCAATGTCGGGTAAAAGTCCCACAAAATTGGAAGAGACATCTCCAAAATGACCTATACAGTGTTGATGGGGATGTAAAACCTCAAATCAAACAAAATCTGTGCCTTACGGTTTTGGAGAAGAAGATTTTTTTAAGTTTTTTCCAGTATAAGTCTATAGGAGCTAATGAGCCCTGGGGCTTGGCCAATTTTGACCCAAAGGGCATGGTTGGCAGGATTTATGTAGGCGACCATTTTGTGTTGCTATATACTGAATATCTAAGGTCTGTACATCATGGTTTCAAAGAAGATGTTTGAAGCTTTTTCCATTTTAAGTTTGTTGGAGTTAAGGGGCCACAGGATTTGGCCAATTTGGACCCCAGGGATATGATTGGCAGGATTCATGTAGGCGACCACTCGACATTGCTTCAAGCTAAATACCTAAGCTCTGGGACTTATGGTTTCAGAGAAGAAGATTTTTGAAGATTTTTGAAGATTTTTTTCCCCATTTTAAGTTGTTGTTGTTTTTTTGTGTTTTTTTTTCATTATAAGGGCCCTGTGGTTTCAGAGAAGATTTTTGAAGTTTCTCCAATTGTAAGTCTATGGAAGCTATAGAGCCCTGGGGTGTGGCCAATTTGGATCCCAGAGGCATAACTGGCAGGATTTATGTAGGTGGCCACTTGACGTTGCTAGATACTAAAAATTTAAGCTCTGGGCCTTATGGTTTCATAGAAGAAGATTTTTTAAGTTTTTTCTATTATAAGTCAATTGGAGGTGATGAGCATGGGCGTGGCCAATTTTAACCCCAGGGGCAGGGTTAGCAGGATTTATGTAGCTGGCTATTTTATGTTGCTAGATACTAAATATCTAAGTTCTGTGCTTCACAGTTTCTAAGAAGAAGATTTTTGAAGCTTTTTTTCCATTATGAGTCTATGGGAGCTAAGGGGCCCAGGGGCATGGCCCATTTGGACCCCAGGGGCATGATTAGCAGGAAATATGTAGGTGACCACTTGCCGTTGCTACATGCTACATACCTAAGCTCTGGGGCCTGTGGTTTCAGAGAAGAAGATTTTTGAAGTTTTTTTTTCCATTATGAGTCTATGGGAGCTAAGGGGGTCCAAGGGTGTGGCCCATTGCGACCCCAGGGGCATGATTGGCAGAAATTATGTAGGTGACAACTTGTCATTGCTACATGCTTAATATCTAAGCTCTGGGCCCTGTGGTTTCAGAGAAGAAGATTTTTGAAGCTTTTTTCCATTATGAGTCTATGGGAGCTAAGGGGCCCCAGGGCGTGGCCCTTTTGGACCCCACGGGGATGATTGGCAGGAATTATGTAGGTGACCACTTGCCATTGCTACATGCTAAATATCTAAGCTCTGGGCCCTGTGGTTTCAGAGAAAAAGATTTTTGAAGCTTTTTGTTCCATTATGAGTCTATAGGAGCTAAGGGGCCCCGGTGCGTGGCTCGTTTGGACCCCAGGGGCATGATTGGCAGGAATTATGTAGGTGACCACTTGCCGTTGCTACGTGCTAAATATCTAAGCTTTGGGCGCTGTGGTTTCAGAGAAGAAAATTTTTGAAGCTTTTTTCCATTATGAGTCTATGGGAGCAAAGGGGCCCCGGCACGTGGCCCATTTGGAACCCAGTGGCATGATTGGCAGGAAATATCTAGGTGCCATATTTGCTGTTTCTACATGCTAAATATCTAAACTCTGGGCCCTGTGGTTTCAGAGAAGAAGATTTTGAATTTTTTTTTCCATTATGAGTCTTTGGGAGCTAAGGGGCCCGGGGTGTGGCCCATTTGGACCCTAGGGGCATGATTGGCAAGATTTATGTAGGTGACCACTTGCCATTGCTACATGCCAAATATCTCAGCTCTGGGCCCTGTGGTTTCAGAGAAGATTTTTGGAGCTTTTTTCCATTATGAGTCTATAGGAGTTAAAGGGCCCCGGGGTGTGGCCCGTTTGGACCCCAGGGGCATGATTGGCAGGAATTGTGTAGGTGACCACTTGCCGTTGCTACATGCTAAATATCTAAGCTCTGTGCCCTGTGGTTTCAGAGAAGAAGATTTTTGAAGCTTTTTGTTCCATTATGAGTCTATGGGAGGGAAGGGGCCCAGGGGCACCCCCAATTTGGAACCCACGGGGATGATTGGCAGGAATTATGTAGGTGACCACTTGCCATTGCTACATGCTAAATATCTAAGCTCTGGGCCCTGTGGTTTCAGAGAAGAAGATTTTTGAAGCTTTTTGTTCCATTATGAGTCTATGGGAGCAAAGGGGCCCCAGGGAGTGGCCAATTTGGACCCCAGGGGCATGATTGGCAGGAATTATGTAGGTTACCACTTGCTGTTGCTACATGCTAAATACCTAAGCTCTGGGCCCTGTGGTTTCAGAGAAGAAGATTTTTGAAGTTTTTTTTCCATTATGAGTCTATGGGAGCGAAGGGGCCCCCGGGCATGGCCCATTTGGAACCCAGGGGCAAGATTGGCAGGAATTATGTAGGTGACCACTTGCTGTTGCTACATGCTAAATATCTAAGCTCTGGGCCCTGTGGTTTCAGAGAAGAAGATTTTTGAAGCTTTTTTTCCATTATGAGTCTATAGGAGTTAAGGGGCCCCGGGGTGTAGCCAATTTGGACCCCAGGGGCATGATTGGCAGGATTTATGTAGGTGACCACTTAACATTGTTACAAGCTAAATATCTAAGCTCTGGGCCCAATGGTTTCAGAGAAGAAGATATTTTAATTTTTTCCCATTGTAAGTCTATGGGAGCTATATGTTGCCATGGCAACCTGAATTCCAATCTGATCAGCCGCAAAAACCTTAGGCAGCCTTTCCCCCTACCTGATGATGCTTCTCATGAAATTTGATCAAGATTGACCATGGGGTATTAGAGATATACTTATTTGAAATTGTTTACGGACGGACGCACGGACGGACGGACGGATGCACGCACGACGGACAAAAAGTGATCCCAAAAGCTCACCTTGTCACTATGTGACAGGTGAGCTAAAAATATCGAAATTTTTCATCTCAAAATTTTCATTTTTCGGTGGTAAAAGTTACAATGTATTTGTATAGGCATGTTTTCGTAATGGGATAAACCTTTTATATTTTCAAAGCCTCTGTAGCAAAAACCAGCATATATACATGAATCTCCATTACAGAACCATTTTTGTTTTGCTTTGGAATATCACCAGCCCAGTCGACACTATTAAGGTCATGTCAAGCCAGTCTGTTAACCCTTTTTGTACCAAATGGAATCTTCCTCCTTATATATAGCAGGAGTCCATTTCAAAATTTAGGGGTGTCAGTTTGTGTTTTTCTTCAAAATGTATTTGGAAAATGGCTGAACTGTTTGCAAACAGTGTAGGATCGGATCAGATGCCGCATTCTGAGGCGTCTGATCTGGGCCTGCACTGTTTGCTACCGTTTTGGGGTTTCTGGTACAAAATGGGTTAAACTAACTACACTTTAAATGGATAGGCTTATCCCTTCAAAGTGATTATCCTGTCCTGTTCAAATACGTACTGACAATGACCCTTCTTGAATCAACAGAAGGAAAACTATACCTGTAGAACATATTCTATGATCAACACAAACAAATGTTACCATGGGTCAGTTCTTCAAAACTAATGAAGCTGTTAGTTACATATCGTTAAAACTTTGATCATGAAATATGGCAAGTATGCTAATATTTTTGCTGAAAAAAAATGTGCTGCTCACATTTTTTCAGCAAAAATACCAATATTTTAGATATTGTACTTGCTAGAATAGTTAACAATATGACCACTAAGGAGCTTGTTAAGCTAACAAGTCTTTCAACAACTGGACCCAAATGCAGGTATCAGCCATCTCAGCTCAGTTGTTCAAAGCTAGCAAAGTGGCACAGGCAGCATAAAAATGTTTTACTGAGCATTTGTTGTTCCTTTCATATAAGTAAATTTACTTTTTGTAACAATATTTTATGGACGTCATTCGATGTTTATCGTGAAGGGCAAAGGTGATTTATCATATGACGTCGCATCTGAGAGAGAAATAACACATGTAATAAATTTGATAATCCACTAGTGGATTAAATATGTAAATTGGTTAGATACGTCCCATAACGTTACATGTACACGACGTCGCATTTACAAATGACGGAATATTGACATTTTTGTCAACAAATCGTGAAAAAAAAAACATTTTTGTTGTCCTATGATAAAAAGAATCTTGCATTCGTGTCCATGTATTATTGAATTTATTAAACTCGTTGAGGAAAAGGGATAAAATGATCGGCAAGGCCTCGCATTTTATACCTTTTCCTCAACTTGTTTGATAAATTCAATAATACATGAACATTCATGTAAGATCCTCTATCATTTATGACAGAATTTTATGTCAACCTTATTGTCAGCCTCTGGGTGAGACAGAAACTTCTTGCTCCTCTAAAAATCAAAACACATCCTTTCACAATTGGTAAGGATGCCCCCGCCCATCGGGGCTTGAAGAAATAGATGGGCTGCATGATGCTTCCACGCAAAGCTGAAACCGACCGCACACGTGTTCTGGTAAACCACTTAGAGGATCTATGCCTGCCCAGGCAAAGCGGTGCGAGTCGGACCGTCCACGCTTAAAAACCCTAAGGGTTTCATTGGACAACAGGGCTTGAGATGTCATTTCATCTCAGTGTCGGGTAGAAGTCCCACAAAATTGGGAGCAATGTCTCCAAAATGACCTATAGTGTTGACGGGGACATTAAACCTCAAATCAATCAATCACATTGGTAAGGAATTTAAATCTATAAAAGCAGTTCAGCAGATACCAACCATCCACAGACTTTTTGGGGGGTTTTGGTTTTACAGCCCTTTCAAGATTATTTCACGTATTTCCAGCTGAGCGTTAATCAGAGGTGGGCGCAAACCACCCTACGTTCCATTGCAGAATATTGCATCTCACATGTGACTCAAGTTAGAGTCGAACCACAGCTGTGAGAGACTTAATGATTTAGAGTCAGTGCTCTTACCCACTAGGCCACGAAGGCTTGTTACCTACAGATCCTAATCATAGAACACCCATAATGCGACCAACATAAATTTCTTTTCAGGTTTGGGATTGTTTACACTTATACATGATCACTGATATCTAAGAGCTCTGGGGCAGTTCTCCTCTGTGTTTTCTGAACCAAGACTCTTTATGAGGTATGTCCTTGATATTATAAAAGGACAACTTGTGTTTTGAACATAAATATTCAAATACACTTTAACCTTTTTATAACACTATTCATTATAACATAGTTTTGGATATAATACAGGGTAAAGATGGATCTCAAAAGTGCAAAGATTACACAGCAAAACGACCATTTCTATATGATCTATACATTTTTTTTGTATATATCACAGCTGTTTAACTAACATGGTTTCTGCTTTGGACCGAAACAACAGTGTTATAAAGAGGCTACGGTGTTTTTGCTTGGATTGAGGTTTAACATCCCCGTCAATACTCTTTAGGGGATTTTGGACATGTTGCTTCCAATTTTGTGGGACTTTTACCAGACACTGAGATGAAATGACATCTCAAGCCCTGCCACCCAATGAAACCCAAAGGCTTATTTGCATTGGACAGTCTGAGTCACATCATTTTGCCTGGGCATGCTTAGTCCTTCTTAGCGGTGTGGCCAGTTTCAGCTCTGCATGGAAGCATCATACAGCCCAATCTATTTTTCCAAGCCCCGATGGGTGGGGGCAATGGCTATGGTGTAATGCTGCCTGTACTGATTAATAGTAAAATGTAAGATGGGCACTGAAGCTTACCTGAGATTCAATAAATGTTTGGCAAACTCTTCACCTGTTGTCCAGGACTCAACATGACCTATCATTGTAGCATCTGAAGCAAAAAAAAAAGATATGCTTTGTAATAAATGTAACTCATTGGGCAAAGTGACTTACACCAACCGATCCCTATGGAGTTGTCTGATCAGTGTCTGCTCCGGTTGCTAACCACCCAGTATGAATCTGACACATCACAAAGCAGCTAACTAGAATTTGTTTTTCTTCAAAAACACAGATGTCTCCCCCGCTTATACTATGCATCACTTTTAGCATTCATTACAATGGGCACAAATGACCAAAATGACAAAGGGCCATAACTCGTGCAAAGTATTTTTCGGAATTTTGTCAAAAGTTAATCAGTTCATATACTCATCACCACCAATATACTCAACAACTTTCAAGGCTCTAGCTCCAATAGTGTTTGAGATATTTTGCTGACAAGATTTTATTAAAAAAATTTCAAAGGGCAATAACTCTTAAAAGGGGCATAATCTGGACGAGAAAAAAAATATGCGTCAGCTAATTTTCCATGAGGAATCCATATATGAAATTTCAAAACCCTAGCATACACGGTTCTAAAGTTATGCTATGCATCACTTTTAGCATACACTACAATGGGCACAAATTACCAAAATGACAAAGGGCCATAACTCGCAAAGTATTTTTCGGAATTTTGTCAAACGTTAATCAGTTCATATAATCATCACCACCAATATATTCACCAACTTTCAAGGCTCTAGCTCCAATAGTTTTTGAGATATCTTGCTGAAAAGATTTTATTTAAAAATTTCAAAGGGCAACAACTCTTGAAAGGGGCATAATCCTGACGAGAAAAAAAATACGTGTCAGCTTATTTTCCATCAGAAATGCATATATGAAATTTCAAAACTATAGCATACACGGTTCTAAAGTTATGCTATGCATCACTTTTAGCATACATTACAATGGGAACAAATTACCAAAATGACAAAGGGCCATAACTCACAAAGTATTTTTCAGAATTTCGTCATAAGTCAATCAGTTCATCTACTCATCTCAAACAATCTATTCACCAACTTTCAAGGCTCTAGCTCCAATAGTTTTTGAGATATCTTGCTGACAAGATTTTATTAAAAAAATTTCAAAGGGCAATAACTCTTGAAAGGGGCATAATCCGGACGAGAAAGAAAATACGCGTCAGCTAATTTTCCATATGGAATCCATATATGAAATTTCAAAACCCTAGCATACACGGTTCTTAAGTTATGCTATGCATCACTTTTAGCATACATTACAATGGGCACAAATTACCAAAATGACAAAGGGCCATAACTCACAAAGTATTTTTCGGAATTTTGTCAAAAGTTAATCAGTTCATCTACTCACCACCAATATATTCACCAAACTTTCAAGGCTCTAGCTCCAATAGTTTTTGAGATATCTTGCTGACAAGATTTTATTAAAACAATTTCAAAGGGCAATAACTCTTGAAGGGGACATAATCCGGACGAGAAAAAAATACCCGTCAGCTAATTTTCCATGAGGAATCCATATATGAAATTTCAAAACCCTAGCATACACGGTTCTTTAGTTATGCTATGCATCAAAAGTGTAACGGATGGACGACGGACTTTTTCAAAGTTGGGGGCATAATAAGAAAGTTATTGACAGAACACAAAAAAGGCCCTTTTTTACCTTTAACCTCTATGTATGACCTTGACCTTTCAGGTACCAAACTGGGTCATGCGTGCAACACATCATCCCATGGTGGTTAACATTTCTGCCTAGCAATTTCAAAATCAATCTAACAATAAGAAAGTTATGACCAAACACGAAAAAAGGCCCCTTTTTACCTTTGACCTTGACATTTTAGGTACCAAACTGAATCATGCATGCAACACATCGTCCCATGATAGTTAACATGTTTGCCAAGTAACTTCAAATTCTATTTAAAAATAAGCAAGTTATTGACAAAACCCGAAAAAAGGCCCCTTTTTTACCTTTGACCTCTAAGTATGACCTTGACCTTTGAGGTACCAACCTTGGTCATGCGTGCAACACATCGCCCTATATTGGTTAACATTTCTGCCAAGTGATTTCAAAATCCATCTCAAAATAAGAAAGTTATTGACCAAATACGAAAAAAAGGCCCCCTTTTTGACCTTTGACCTCTTAGTATGACCTTGACCTTTGAGGTACCGACCTGCCTCATGTGCACCACCCATCGTCTCATGGTTGTTAATAATTATGCCAAGTAATTTTAAAATCCATCTCAAAATTAGAAAGTTATTGACCAAATACGAAAAAAAGGCCCCTTTTTTGACCTATGACCTCTAAGTATGACCTTGACCTTTGAGGTACTGGCCTGCCTCATGCGCACCACACATCGTCTTATGGTTGTTAATAATTATGCCAAGTAATTTTAAAATCCATCTCAAAATAAGAAAGTTATTGACCAAATACAAAAAAAGGCCCCTTTTTTGACCTTTGACCTCTAAGTATGACCTTGACCTTTGAGGTACCGACCTGCTTCATGTGCAACACACATCGTCATATGGTTGTTAATATTTCTGCCAAGTAATTTTAAAATCCATCTCAAAATAAGAAAGTTATTGACCAAATACAAAAAAAAGGCCCCTTTTTTGACCTTTGACCTCTAAGTATGACCTTGACCTTTGAGGTACCGACTGCTTCATGTGCAACACACATCGTCATATGGTTGTTAATATTTCTGCCAAGTAATTTTAAAATCCATCAAAAAATAAGAAAGTTATTGACTGGACACGATTTGCCCATACATATATACATACCAACAAACTTCCAAGGGAGATAATTCAAAAAGTATAAATGCAAGAGTTATAGTTCTTGTGCACTGCACGTCGTCTAATGCTGATTAATATTTATACCAAGTTTCGTGAGGATAGCTCTAACGGTTTTCAAGTTACAGAGCGGACACGAATGTGTGACAGACGGACAGATGGACAGACAGACAGACAGACGGACAGACAGACGCCCGGGGGAAAAACAATATGTCTCTCCGAAAAATATTTTTTTCGGAGGACATAATAACTAAATTTGTTTGAAAATCTTAAGTCAAGTTGTTCAAAACTAATGTTGTTAATTAACCTATCGTTAAAACTTTGATAATTTTATATGTCAAATAAACCAGCTTTTGCAACCAGAATTCTGCCAAAGGCCATGTTGAACAGTAAGGTGAAAGTTAGGGTTGTTTCAAATGTTTATGGTTTGACAAACTAATGGACAGAAAATGGGACCCATGTATCGTGCTATGCTTAGGGCTACAAAATACCACCATATTAGATACTGAACTTACTGAAACAGTTTAAACTAACAATGCTTTGACCAACTGGGCCCAAGTCTGCAAAATATACACATTTTAGGATAATTACAGAAAAGGCGTAACTCTTTCCTGTACACCAATACAAGTACCTATGCAAACAGAGTAGACCCAAAGGAGATGGCTCATAATGAGCCAGTCTATCAGGATATGTACTTTGCCAGTCTTTTAATGAAGTTTGCAAAACAAAATTTTGTCAAGAATGGACATGTCTTTAGGGGAATGGGAACACCTTCAGGGGAGGCAACTCCTGCAAAAGTAATTTTGTCTCCCATGTCAAAAGGGGTTAAAGGAAAGAATTGGCTCCTGAGGAGCCAATTCTTTCCTTTAGGAGTAGACCCTTTTTGAGCAGGAAAAAGTTTGCTGTTTGTGGCAGAAGAGTGGATAGAGAAAGTTTTTGAAGTGCAAACAGTCTCAGACAGAATCATCATGGTGAAGCTTGTAGTTGGCCAGTGCGTGGTTACCCTTCTGTCTGTGTATGCCCCACAGAGTGGTTTAAGTGCTGAAGTCAAGGACTTGTTCTTTGACCAACTGCGTGCTGTGACTGCCAGGATCCCAGGATCCGAACTCCTGATCCCATGCGGAGATTGGAATGGCCACGTAGGCCGTGCAGGCACTGGATACAAGGAAGTGCATGGTGGGATCGGGTATGGTAGACCTGAACCAGATGTTGAGGGTGAGAGGATTCTAGAGTATGCCCTGGCTTTTGACCTGCTTCTTGGAAACACATGTTTCAAGAAACGTGACAGTCATCTTATCACATACAAGTCAGGAAGCGCAGCGACGCAGATAGATTTCATCCTTTACCGCAGGACAATGCGCAAACTTGTCACAGATGTGAAAGTGATCCCTGGAGAGGAAGTAGCCCTGCAACATCAGCTACTCATATGCGACATGAGGATTGATGTGCCACCAAAACCCAAGCGCAAGTTCACCCCCAGACTAAAAGTTTGGAAGCTGAAAGAATCTCAGACAAGAAATCATTTCCAGGAGGTTTTCAGCCAGCATGTGAGTGCTTCGGCAGGTGTAGCAGATGCTACCACTGAGGATATATGGAACAGCATCAAGACCGGTCTGCTCAAGACAACTGAAGAGGTGTGTGGCACAACTCGGCCCCACCGCTGGCGTCGCGAAACCTGGTGGTGGAATGAGGATGTTAATAAGGTCATAGCAGCCAAGCGGAAAGCCTTTAAAGCTTGGAAGACTGTTAAGGGCTACCGTGCATCATATCTTGCGGCCAAACGCATAGCCAGACGTGCGGTGCACCATGCTCGCCAAGAAGCTGAGAAGGAGATCTACAAGAATATTGACCCTAAGTCCTCAGAAGTATACCGCCTTGCTAACCAGATGAGAAGAGAGAATGCCGATGTTGTAGGTGACAAACCAGTAAAGAATGATGCAGGGGAGATGTCAATGAGTGATGACTCAAAGCAGAGGGCCTGGTTAGAACACTACCAAAGGCTACTCAATGTTGAGTTCGACTGGGACCCAGACCACCTGTCTGATGAACCACCAGTGGAAGGGCCACCCATCCCAATCACTATTGATATGGTTAAGAAGGCTATCTCTCAGATGAAGACTGGCAAAGCACCTGGTCCCTCTGGCATAGTGGTGGAGATGATAAGAGCTGCAGGTGATGCGGGTGCCTCGATGATCCGTGACCTTGCAGCTGCAATCATCCATGATGGGAAGGTACCCTCTGACTGGGAACAGAGTTTCATTGTCTGTCTCTACAAGGGCAAGGGCGATGCATTGGAACGGGGCAACTACCGTGGTCTCAAGCTGACAGAACAGGTCATGAAAGTCCTGGAGAGGATTGTGGATGGCCTCATTAGGCAGTTGGTGTCCATCGACGATTCCCAGTTTGGCTTCGTCCCAGGAAGAGGCACAACAGATGCAATTTTTGTTGTCCGACAGCTGCAAGAGAAGTATCTGGCGGCCAACAAGAGACTCTACATGGCTTTTGTAGACCTGGAGAAGGCATTTGATCGAGTGCCTCGGAAAGTCATCTGGTGGGCACTAAGAAAACTTGGAGTGGACGAGTGGATTGTGAAACTGGTCCAAGGGATGTACGCAAATGCTCGGAGCCGTGTCCGCGTTGGTGATGGTTACAGTGAAGAATTCGAGGTGAAGGTGGGTGTTCATCAAGGCTCTGTTCTCAGCCCACTGCTTTTCATCATTGTGCTTGAAGCCTTGTCATGCCAGTTCCGCTCTGGAGTCCCCTGGGAGGACCTGTATGCTGATGACCTTGTCATCATAGCTGAATCCCTTGAGGAATGTGTCAGGAGGCTCTTAACTTGGAAAGAGGCAATGGAGGCGAAAGGGCTGAGAGTGAATGCAGGAAAGACAAAGATCATGATCTGTGGTACAGGTCTGGACCTCTTGCAGAGTACATGCCAGTTCCCATGCGCTGTATGTCGCACTGGAGTTGGCAGCAACAGTATCTTTTGTAATGGCTGCAAGTTCTGGGTGCACAAGAAATGCAGTGGGCTCAAACGCTTGATAGAGGACCCTGAGTACAGGTGTACACGGTGCCAAGGAACTGCACGCCCCTTAGATGGCAGACCACAGAGGGAAGTTCAAGTCGGATCAGACAAGCTGGAGGTTGTAGCTTCCTTCTGCTACCTAGGTGATATGCTCTCTGCATGGGGTGGTTGCGACCTTTCAACTACATCACGTGTGAAAACAGCCTGGAAGAAATTCAAGGAGTTGCTACCAGTTCTCTCTTCCCGCCACCTCTCGTTCAAGACACGTGGCCGTGTGTATAGCTCTTGTGTGCGGAGCGCAATGCTCCATGCCAGTGAGACATGGCCATTGACAAAGCTAAACCTCCAACGTCTACAGCGAAATGACAGGGCAATGATCAGACAGATCTGCAATGTCAAGCCACAGGACACTGTCACCATCAGGTCCAGTGAGTTACTGCAGCGTCTTGGCATTGAGGACCTGGACCTCATCCTGAAAGAGAGAAGACTTCGCTGGTATGGACATGTGGAACGCTCCAACGGTGCAATCAAGACTGCCTGTGACATACAGGTAAGTGGAAAGCGGGGGCCAGGAAGGCCCAAGATGACCTGGAAGCAGCTAACAGAAAGAGATTGCAGAGAATGGAAGCTCTCTGCTATCGATCCTCATGATAGACAAGCCTGGAGATCTGGTGTAAGATCTGCCATGCGTGCAGCAAGCCAGCTACCTGGAAGGGGGCCCACTTATGTGGACGTTGCCCCTGTACCTGCACGTTAATCAAAAATCCGTTGATGATGATGATGATGAAAAAGGGAACAGAAAGTCCTGAAAGATATCTCCCTTTGAAAAATGGTGTAAAAATCTGCCATGTGTTCCCATTCCCCTTAATTCAAAGATGGAAAGATTCCACTTTAAAAACTCAGGGGTGTAAGAGTTATGGGGCTATAATTTTACAACAGTAGGTGAGTAACTAAAATAAAACTTACTATCAGCAAATCTGACTTCTAGTGCCATGTTGGCCTTGCGCTGTGCCGCTCTCCACTCCAGTAGACAAGGTGGGTAGATACGACTAAGGTGAGGGTCTACTCTGGCACACTGGAGGGCCTTGTGCTGGCAGAACCATTTATACCCATCTATACCAACATCCGAAACATATCTGAAATGTAGATGTTGATTAACTAGGTTTACCCGTAATATTTGGACACCAAAAAGTCATAAAAGTAAGCCTGAGCAACCAGTGTAGACCCAGATTAGCTTATTGAGTAATATAATAAGGGTCTACACAGTTAAACTGTGTAGACCCTTATTAGATGACTCAATAAGCTAATCTGGGAGTTTGCTACTGAGCAAAAATCTGTGCAGCCGAAATCTGTAATGAATAATTATTAACTATTGATACTAGATTTATAAGGTTAATTTAAAAACAGCATTTTAAAATTTAGGGTAAATATACCATGAACAGTGCACATGGACATATTTTCACATTATGATTATTAAATGAAAGATAAAAAGAAGAAGCTTACTTTAACATTGTACATTAGAAACATACAACATAACCATACAAAATAACCCCAGTAGAGTATTTTGTGTTTTGTTTTGAAAGACTATTTTAAAGTAGAAGAAGTTGTAAAAATATCTTTTTCAAACTCTTAAAAGGGGCGAACCTTACAATATCTCAAAATCTGTTTGTGTATCTCAGCTTTGCATATCAGAAAAAAAGGTTTGTTTGTTGAAAGTCTTTTTTCTTTGAGTATGAATAATAGAAGTGAAGTCAAGCCCCTGCCCATAGGGGCTTGAAGAAATATATGGGCTGCATGATGCTTCCACGCAGAGCTGAATCCGGCCCGCAAACTAGTACTGGTAAACCGCTTAGAGGATCTAAGCCTGTCCAGGAACCGCGGTACGAGGCGGACCGTCCATGCTAATAAACCCTATTGGTTTCATTGGGCGACAGGGCTTGAGATGTCATTTCATCTCAATGTCGGGTAAAAGTCCCACAAAATAGGAAGCAACGTCTCCAAAATGACCTTTACAGTGTTAATGGGGACGTTAAACTTCAAAATCAACCAACCAATAGAAGTGAAGGCAATGATCAGGAATCAAAACAATTAACCCACAGCTCCCATCAAAGACACCAAAGGGAAGAAACACAAACAAGAAATAACATACCCTAATGGAAGCATCAATAACGGAAAGCCAAAAGGACAATTACTTTCTCACAAAATGGCCAATTGGCTAACCAAAATAAAATAATATAATCCCTTTCAAAATGCATGATTCTGTTACAGGAAACAGAAAAATAATTATACGTCTCTTATCACCACCAAAGCAATAGATGAACCACAAGTAAAAATATTTCAAAACTGAACAACTTACTTGAGTAGATATTTGAAGAGAGCAGTACTAGGTGGGAAGGCACTAAGACAATGGGCCATCAGCTGCCAGCCTCTCTCAGCATTGGCTACCTTCTGATTCTGCCATGTCTGATTGGCTATCTGACAGTAAATCTCATCTCGCAGATTCTCATTCTGAAGACCCTGATTAGACAATAATTAATAAACATCTTTTATTACACATGTTCACTATATTCTTTGAATACAAAACTTAAGATCAACTAGATTTTGTGATGAAAACAGAGTCTGACAGGTATATTTTGCAGCATAATTTCGTCTTTGTGTTTCATGTACTATAATCATTAGTATCATTTTAATTTTACTTTGGTTTTCAATGATACTCTCAGTGACAAATATTGAAAGTTAGAGCTTTCTAGAAAATTTCAAACTACTAAACTTGATCATTCATTGTCAGTCTGAAACAACCACTATTTAATTTGTTGTGAAAGTCCCTTTTGGTTTTCCAGTCATAGCAATCAATTTAGACATAGAAAGAGAACAGGGTTAACCCTTTCCCACTCAGATACGTGTTTTTACGTGTCTGCACCCCCCCCCCCCCCCCATTTTAAGCCTCAGAAGCACCTAAAATCTGCATTTCCTAACCCTGGATAGTTAAATGTGCTTTAAGATTTGTTGGGCAAAAAAGTGACCTTTTTTTCGCGTGCCTCCCCACTATAAATATATTCTGGGGGAGATTGAAGATGGGTGTCTGGGGTCAAAAATGCCTCAAAATTGATTCTGATAAAACATGCTGCAAACAGTGAAAATGGCCAGTGCCAAACACCTTAAATGTTGCCTTGACAGCTGTGTGAAGATTAAGATTTGGTCAAAAATTCATGTGAAATCACACTTTTTGCCAACTTTGAGATGCCCCCTCATTACCATGACAACAATGATCAAGTCATGAAAGGTTGCATTTGAAAGGCTACTGCCCAATGAACATTCGTACTGAGTTTGGTGTAAAACAGACTATCCAATATGAAACAATGGCTAGTTGAAGTTGCTGTCAGGCACAACACTGTGAAAATCAGCGAAATTCACAAAATCCCTGAGTGGTAAAGGTGTTAAGACCCTAAAATGAGATTTTTCCATTTTTATATGGGGAGCTCCAAAATGGGGAACTCCAAAATGGGACACCGGCAAACAGTACTGGCCTAGAACAGATACCGCAGAATGCGGCATCTGATCAGGGCCTAGATTGTTTTCAAAAAGTCCAACCGTTTTCTAAATAAATTTTGAAGATAACACAGCCTGACACATGGAAATGTGTATATATATAAGGTGGAAGATTCCATTTAGTACAAAATGGGTTATAAGTAAATATAGTATCTCATTTTTTGTAGATTTTTGCATTACCCTGACTTTTAGACATAAAAGATATTTACAGTATAAAAGAAACTAATACCGTACCATTTGTACAATATAGTCTGCCAGGGCTTTCTCTTTCCTGTCACTAAGATGTGGGTCATACATGTAGCGCAGTATCTGTAAGAAGAAAAGACAATAAAACATACAATCTTTCATTCAATCCTACAAGCACTATAAGAAATTATAAAGCAGAGGACAATCTATTTTTATTTCATATACTTCTGAGAGAAAGTTTACTGTCCGGCCAATGATTTACTTGTAATCTTATTTGAAAATTATGGAAAGACTACTTTGAAAATGCCACCTGCTTGTGAGGATTAGCACTTGAAAGGTCAAACTTGCACCAGCAAAGACTGCATGCATCACATGAGCAAGTCCTTGAAATGAACACCCCAATAAACCCCACTTTATAAAGAGAAAACTGAGGTTTATGGGGTATTCATTATTTTTCTTACTTCTGCTCCAATACATAGGTTGTGGATACTCATTAGAACCACCTCAGTGAGGCAGTTCTAACCAGCACCACAACCTTATTTTGCAGTTTAAATAAGAAAAATATCACAGATTTGCATATAAGGGTTGGGAAAAACCGGAGTACCTGGAGAAAAAACCTGACCTTCGTGTCTAGTATTTCACGAGTCTTGCTAGTCTGTGTGGCTGAGCAGGTCTGTTTATGTCTTACCTGGTCACTAACACTGAAGACAGCTCTTCTCATAATAAAATATTTAAGACAAACAAGTCTATACATACCATTTTGAAGACAGCCTGAGATAGTTTATTAGCATTATCTCCCTGTACATGGGTTAGAGCTGTACTTATTGGTTCAAGTTTCACACCCCAGTCTGGTTCCTAAAAAAAAATCATATACCACATGATATCATTGTTATCCAGTGGCATAAAATCATCTGTAGCACTTGGTTACATGTGCATTACATCTACAGAAACAACATTATTTAAATTGTTATTTTTTAGCAAGAAACCTCATTCATTCCTTGTCCTGCTGAACACCTACCTTTGCAAACAGTATTTGTGTTAAGGTTTTACATCCCCGTCAAGACTATCTGTTACATTTAGGAAATGTTGCTTCCAAATTTGTGGAACTTTTACCCAACATTGAGATAAAATAAAATCCCAAGCCATACTGCCGGAAGAAACCGCTAGGATGGTCCGACTCGCACCACTTTACCTGTGCATGCTTAGACCCTCTAAGCAGTGTACTAGTACTCAAATGTTTGGTCGGTTTCAGCTCTGCATGGAAGCACCATGCAGCCCAAACTATTTCTCCAAGCCCCCAATGGGCAGAAGCTAGAACATCATCCCACATTACATGTATTTCTAATCTGGAGCTATGGGAACTTGGGAAGAATTCCTAGGGACTCAAAAACTCAGTCATGGTAAACCAGGCATCCGTGTTCAAGACAGTGAAGTTTCACTGTACTAAGATGAGCAATCAAACAATAATGCAAAACCAAATTTTTTAGTTTCATTTTGAAAACATGCCTATACAAATACATTGTAAATTTTACCAAGCAAAAACAAAAATTTTAAAATGAAAAATTGTAATATTTTTCTTATTTCTACTAAAAATATAGATCGTGGGTACACATTAGATCGAGGCGGTTCTAACGTGTACCCACAATCTTTATTTTTTTACAATATATAAGTGGAGTTCAAGGGGGTCAGAATTATATAGGCATGTTTTCGTGAAATTTGGAAACAAGTCACAAATTACATAAGCTACTTCTTATTATCAAAGAAAGTTCCAACAACTCAATCACTCATCAGACAGTCCAGATTTGCCCCCCCCAAGTCTGATCAGGGCCTTCACTGTTTGCAGAAAGCTCAGCCATTTTCCAAATAAATTTTGATGAAAAAAAAAACAACCTGACACTCCTACATTTTGAAGTGGACTCCTGCTATGAATAAAGAGGAAGATTCCATTTGGTACAAAAAGGGTTAAAGACTCACTTTACCTAGAGGTAGCATTTTTGAAACTAAGGCAATATTTCTTCTTTAACTATTTGAAGATTTATGCTGATCTTATGATCTTACCTTGAAGTAAACACTGGTATATTTACTGAAGGCATAGGAGTTAATGTCATTTGGCAATTTGTATCTCATGTCCATGGGAATCACATCTCCCACCACTGAAATAATATGACGGTCACTGTGGGATGGTGTCCAGTCTGGAAAAAAATAAAAATTAATATTTTGAAAAACTTAACAAATCCTGATGGTGGTTTTTCCTTGATTCTTTCTTTTTCAATAGCAATAGAACTATTGGCCAAAGAAACCATAAAGTTATAGGAATTGCATGTACCGTAAAAATCTTAAAAGTTCGGACACCTTGGGGACTTGCTGTAATTCTCCTAAAAATTAAATGAAGTTTAATGATCTAGCATGTAGTCCAAAAGGTGCAGACAGAATGGCAAACAGCATAGACCCTGATCCTAAAGGAGTTTGTTTGTTTGATTTGAGGTTTAACGTCCCCGTCAACACTGTAAAGGTCATTTTGGAGACTTGCTTCCAATTTTGTGGGACTTTTACCCGACATTGAGATGAAATGACATCTCAAGCCCTGTCGCCCAATGAAACCAATAGGGTTTATTAGCATGGACGGTCCGCCTCGCACTGCCGTTCCTGGACAGGCTTAGATCCTCTAAGGGGTTTACCAGTACTAGTGTGCGGGCCGGATTCAGCTCTGCGTGGAAGCATCATGCAGCCCATATATTTCGTCAAGCCCCTATGGGCGGGGGCCCTATCCTAAAGGAGCATTCTGATCTGGGCCTGCACTGTTTGCTCAGGAATATTTGTCCCAATACTGAGGATCATTACGGTACACTACCTCTTTATATCACTATAGGTAGTAATACAGCTGATATATTGTTTTTTTCCCCCTGTTGTTTAGTTGATTTGAAAATTAATTTGTAAACTGTATCAAATAAGAGCTTGTAGGTAAACATCAACTGAATGAGTATGCCGATGCTGCCACCACCAGTGACAGCTGCCAGGGGTATGACAATTGTTCCCCATACTTTTGGAAGGCCAGCTAAAAATGTCACTCCTTTTAGAAATTCGTTTCAGGGAGAGCAGATCCCTTTTTTTCAGGAGAGCTCAATTTAGAGAAAAGCAAACAGGATGTTTTTTTACACACAAGTTTAAATGGCAGAAATATCTGCCATTGATTCCACTTACCATAAAAGAGAAACTTACCATCAAACTTATTGTAGACATAGGCCAGTTCTCCTGGTATCTCCAGATTCATTATGTTGGCCTCTGCTCGCTTGAGCCTCTCCTGAAATATATAAAATAAACTGAATACTGTGCTTATAACTGAGACATGTTGAGTATGTGTATTAACGCTTATCCTGCTGTTCACGACAACCCCTATCTTTGGAAACAGTGTAGATCCAGATCTGATGGCTTCTGAAGAAGCCATCTGATCAGGATCTACACTGTTTGACATTAAGTTTATGGCTTTGTAAGAATAAATTACATCAAGTAATCTGATTGGTTAAAAGTCAGGAATGGGTGTGGGTAAACTGAATATTCAGCAAGAGAAGGGTTAAAAAATTACCAGTTAAGGCTGTGCATCAGCATACGTCAAATAAGATAAACCTCTTTAAAACACTGTTCATCATGATATGGTTTTGAATTTGAACCAGTTTTAACCCTTATCCTGCTGAATAATTAATCTGGCCACACCCATTTCCGACTGTCAACCAATGAAATCACTTGATATATTCTATTCATTTAAATTCAAAACTGAATAACAAACAGCATAGATCCTGATCAGATGGCTTCTTCTGACCTGGATCTACACTGTTTGCAAAGATAGGGGTTATCCTGTTCAGCTGGATAAGGGTTAAGATGGATCCTAAAATGTATAGAAAAATGACCATATGTGATATTTGTTTAAATAACAGTTTCTTCTATGGACTCCAGCAAAAGTCTTATAAAAAGGTATTATTGGTGTATTCGCAGACAAGGTTATTCTAACCCTTATCCTGCTGAATAAATTAATTCAGTCACACCCATCTCTGAATACCAACCAATCAAATTACTTGATTCAATGTTCTTGTTCAGTTCACAAACTGCATGACAAACAGTGTAGATCATGATCAGATGGCTTCTTCAGAAGCCATTTGATCTGGATCTACACTGTTTGCAAAGGTAGGGGTTGTCACATTCAGCAGGATAAGGAATCAAATGGCATAAACCAAGAGTCTCTTCTGGAGGAACATTTGAGACAGCTCAGGAGAAGAAGGGTCATTATTGCACAGGCAATCAGCAAAGGATCAGATGAGCCTGCATTTATGCACAGCCTTGCAAGAGCCTTTGCCAATCACAGACACCAGGAAGACACCTTAACACATTGTATACTGGAGGACTCTACCATTGCCAAATGTTGAACAAGTCCATTTGTCATTGCCTATTTTTTTTTTTTTTTTTTTTTAATTCAATTTTTGACAGAAAACCATGTTAGCAAATATTTCAGGCCATTAGAGGTCAGATGCTGTGTTCTGTGGTATATGTTCTGGGCCTGCACTTTTTGCCAGGGTACCAGTTTAGGTGTTTCCCACCTGAAATGGGTTAAAGAAGCTTTATGAAAGGCCATATATGTTGGCTGTGCAAACATATTTGAAGAAAGTAAATTGGAGTTTGTTGAAGGCCTTTATTTTCTCATGTTTTGTCTTATTTATATTTTTAAATTTTGGAAAAACAAGAGGGCCCATTTGGTAGCAGTAATTATGATACAGATTTTTACAATGAAAGACAAGGAATGCATACGTGCAGTTGATAAGAAAATTCCTGAATAAAGAAACAATGAATCAAAATATCAAGGTTGTACTGCAGAAAATAATGACATTCATGACAACCATTATGTAACAGACTGTCAACAAACATATAAATATCAATTTACAACTGCAGATGACAGCAGCCCTTACAACATTCCAAACTTTATTCCTAAGCACTAGCTCTGAAAAGGACAGGTGACTGCAAATGCTCAGGTGGGGCCAGTTGTTCAAAACTAACAATATATGTCATAAGTTAAAACTGTTTTAATACCGTTAAAACTTTGATCAGTTGATGTGGCAAATATGCTCCTTGTAGTATTTTTGATGAAAAACTTTGAGTAGCTTTTGTTTGTTTGATTTGAAGTTTAACATCCCCGTCAACATTGCATTAGCAAAAGTTTCTCACATTTTGTCCGCAAAAATATCTTGTGTTGTATATTGTACTTGCTAGAACAGTTTACAATTTGACCACTAATGAGCTCGTTAAGCTTACTAAGCTTTGAACAACCGTCCTGTTGGAATGTCAAACAGTGCAGACCCTGATCAGACTTTAGGAACAGTCTGAACTGGATCAACAATATTATTTTTTTACACTAAAGTGTGCAATTTTTTTAACTAAAGTGAGCAATGTTCCATAAAATCGCCTGTGCTTGTACCTGTGGTATCCAAATTTAATTCAGAAACAATATAAATCAGAATAAAATGAGAAAAAGTTGATGATCTTCTGTTTTTATCTAGAACATATTCTTCACAGTAAAATGTAATCTCTGAACAATTTCTTAGAAGCCCCTGTGGTGCAGTGGTTATGCTACTCGCCTTGTAAACCAGGGATTGCAGGATCGATCCCGGGCTTCTCCAGACTTTCGGATGAGTCTTTAAACCGAGGTCCCGTCTCCGTATGACCTTAGCTGTTGGTGGGACGTAAAACAAGAGGACCAAGCTAGCTTGGTCCTGTATCGCTCACCTGAGCTAACAGATTCAAAGTTTAAGGAAGTGCCTGACTTCCTTGTTTGTAAGTTTCATGAAGATCCGTTCAAAACTAAAGGGGCAGCAGTGATGACAATGTCGAAAATAGGCATTTTCAGCAATCAAAGGCACGTCACTCTATGATAAATGTGCTGACTTGGCCGGTATTCAAACTCACCTGAGGTTTTATTCCCAGCCACCTTACATGTAAGTTTCAAAAAGATCCGATCAGACTTGGCCAGTATTCAAACTCATCCAAGATTTTATTCCCAGCCACCTCACATATAAGTTTCAGAAAGATCCGACCAAAACTGAAGGGGCTACGGTGATGACAAGGTCAAAATTTGGCATTTTTAGCAATCAAAGGGATGTTACTCTATAATAAATGAGCCGCCTTGGCCAGCTTTCGAACTCATCCGAGGTTTTATCCCCAGCCACCTTACATATAAGTTTCAGAAAAATCCGATCAAAACTGAAGGGGCTACGGTAATGACAAGGTCAAAAATCAACATTTTCAGCCATCAAAGGGACATAACTCTACGATAAATGGGCTGACTTGGCCTGTTTTCGAACTCATCCAAGATTTTATCCCCAGCCACCTTACATATAAGTTTCAGAAAGATCCGATCAAAACTGAAGGGGCTATGGTGATGACAAGGTCAAAAATCGGCATTTTCAGCAATCAAAGGGACGTAAATCAATGATAAATGGGCCAACTTGGCCGGTATTCAAACTCATCCTAGGTTTTATCTCCAGTCACCTTACATATAGGTTTCAGAAAGATTCGATCAAAACTGAAGGGGCTACTGTGATGACAAGGTAAAAAATTGACATTTTTAGCCATCAAAGGGACATAATTATATAGTTAATGGGGCAACTTGGCCGGTTTGCGAACTCATCCGAGGTTTTATCTCAAGCCACCTTACATATAAGTTTCAGAAAGATCCGATCAAAACTGAAGGGGCTACAGTGTTGACAAGGTCAAAAATCAACATTTTCAGCAATCAAAGGGACCTAACTCTATGATAAATAGGCCATCTTTGCCCGTATGTGAACTCATCTGAGGCTTTATCCCCAGCCACCTTGCATATAAGTTTCAGAAAGATCCGATCAAAACTGAAAGGGCTACGGTGATGACAAGGTCAAAAATCGGCTTTTCAGCAATCAAAGGGACGTTACTCTGTGATAAATGGACCAACTTGGCTGGTTTTCGAACTCATCCGAGATTTTATCCCCAGCCACTTTACATATAAGTTTCAGAAAGATTGGATCAAAACTGAAAGGGCTACAGTGATGACAAGGTCAAAAATCAGCATTTTCAGCAATCAAAGGGACGTTACTCTAAGATAAAA
Organism: Lucinisca nassula; assembly: GCA_963580285.1. Lineage (NCBI taxonomy): Eukaryota > Metazoa > Mollusca > Bivalvia > Lucinida > Lucinidae > Lucinisca > Lucinisca nassula. Next base: position 149,742,823 of record OY757011.1, on the reverse strand, counting down.
GGGCCGACTTGGTCGGTTTTCGAACTCATCTGAGATTTTATCCACAGCCACCTTACATATAAGTTTCAGAAAGATCCAATCAAAACTGAAGGGGCTACAGTGATGACAAGGTCAAAAATGGGCATTTTCAGCAATCAAAGGGACGTAACTCTATGATAAATGGGCCGACTTGGCCGGTTTTCGAACTCATCCGAGGTTTTATCCCCAGCCACATTACATTAAAGTTTTAGAAAGATCCGATCAAAACTGAAGGGGCTACGGTGATGACAAGGTCGAAAATGGGCATTTTCAGCAATCAAAGGGACGTAACTCTATGATAAATGGGCCGACTTGGCCGGTTTTCGAACTCATCCGAGTTTTTAACCCCAGTCACCTTACATATAAGTTTCAGAAAGATCTGATCAAAACTGAAGGCGCTACGGTGATGACAAGCATTTTCCCATAGAAAGTCTATGGGACCTTGTGGTTGCCATAGGAACCAAAGTTTTAGAGCGATTTCAAAAAAAAGTTTATGTCATCAATGCCCCACCAGAGGCATGCTACAGATGAGAAATGATTGAGATCAGCCTGCAGGATACGGAGATATAGCTGCTCAAAAGTGTGGACGGACGACGGACGGACGACGGACGACGGACGACCCACTATACTATAAGCTCCCCTGGAGCCTTCGGCCCAGGTGAGCTAACAAAAACTCACTCACTCACTCACTGAACAATTTCTTAAATAAAAAGAAAATACTAAGACACAATTATTATTTCTCTCCACTGTATCAGAATCAGGCTTTAAATGACACAATCAGAAAGTATCATCAAATGAAGGACAAAGGATTCCAGACTCAGTCCTGTCCAATGCATGTGGGCATTATGTAAGTCATGCCACCTTAGAATTACAAATGTTGCACATACTAAACTTTGATATATGTAGCTGTTACATTTTTTAAAGAATGTAGAGAAATTACTCCTCCACCTCAAAAAAGGGTTTACATGAGAAGAAAACGGAAGTGATGTGTGGCTCAAAGTCTCTTTTTCCTATGATTACCATATAACTTTATGATGCTGAATATTTTATGAGGTAGAAAGAATGTACCTGTAGTATGTAAATTATTACGAGAAATATGTGCATTTTATTTTACTGACCATTGTAAACAAAACCTACAAGTATCCAGACTTCTGCTGACAATGTTTATGTTGTACAACATTTCCTGACATCACTACTGACAAGTCTAAACATTATTTTCTTACATGCCAATAATAACGTTGAATAAAAAAGAAGATATGATATTTTATGCACAGCTTCAAGACAATACTTATAATGAAGGTGACAGATGTACATCATATTATAGGTATAGCATCATTATGCAAGAAAAATATTTGCAATTTTCTTTTACACATGATTCTGGGTACTGCTCTTAAAGGCAAGAATTTGCTCCCCTTGGGAGTTAAGAGTAGCCCCTCTCTAAGAATGATGTTTTTTCTTCCTGCACTGTATCAAATGTAAATATAGTAAAATTCCTCTATTAAGACCATCTTTGGGACTGTTCAAAAGTGGTCTTTAAGATCACTTTTGAACAGATCCAAAGGTGGTCACTGACTAGAGGACAGTGTATGCAGAAAAGACAAAAAAAGAATAGCTGCAACTTACTAAATAAGCTTCTAAAAGCAAATTTAGTCTTAATTTTAGGTGGTCTTAACAGCGGAATTTTACTGTACTTTTAACTCTGCTGAAAAAACCTGAGCAGAACATTTTTGCATATTCTTGTTTAAGTAGTATATGACCTTCAGTCTATGTGTTTTCCTATGTCGTATTGAAGTTTATCTTTATACTTGAGTGAATATTATGCAAGCAATCTGTAAAAATAGCTCTGAGCAGGGTTCTATAAAAATAATGCATTCAGTGACAAACTTGAACGTGACTATTACTATAACTACAGTAAAGCTTCAATAGCTCAAACACTGGTGGCACATTTACAATACTGGATTGGAACTCATTCTTAAGTCTCTATAGAATTGCACATAGCTCCAGATTGCAAATATTATTTGTTTGATTGTGGTTTTTGTTTGTTTGATTTGGAGTTTAATGTCCCCGTCAACACTGTATAGGTCGTTTTGGAGACGTTGCTTCCAATTTTGTGGGACTTTTACCCAACATTGAGATGAAATGACATCTCAAGCCCTGTCGCCCAATAAAACCAATAGGGTTTATAAGCATAGACGGTCCGACTTGCACCATTTTAACATCACCATCAACCCTATTGTGGTCATGGAGATGTTGCTTCCAGTATTGTGGGACTTTTACCTGACATTGAGATGAAATGACATCTCAAGCCCTGCTACGCAATGAAACCAATAGGGGTTATATGTGCTGGACGGTCTGACTCGCACCATTTTGCCTGGGCAGGCTTAGTCCATCTAAGCAGTTTACCAGTACTCATGTGCGGTCAGTTTCAGCTCTGCATGGAAGCATCTGGCAGCCTGATCTATTTCTCCAAGCCCCGGTGGGTGGAGGCCCAATTTCAAATATTAAGGTATCTTGAAAATATATATGTGTGTAATCTGAATGTCATCATGGCAATTCTAAAACTATCAGTAGATCTGACTATAACGCCACTTTAGCATAATTTTACAGAAACACACTGCCTCTTGATGACCAGTCAGAAAACCCACCATATTAGTCATAATTACTGCATTGCATACCAAGTTGATAGCTTCCAGCTTTTTTGGATCCTATAAATCTTTGACTGGCCAATATGAAGGGAAGAAGATTGAAAGAACAGATTAACAAAAACAAGGAGAAAGCCCACTGTCTCCTACAGAATAGAAGTCATCATTATTGCATTGAATGCCAAGTTTGAAGCTTCTAGCTTTTGAATTTCCAGACAAAACTCTGTCAAAATTTTTAACTATGGCCTATATTAGAGAGAAAGAAGAACGAAAGAACAAAATAAGGTGAGAAAGCCCATTGTTACACACACTATATTAATGATCATTATGGTATTGCATACCTAGTTTGAGGCTTCTAACTTTTGTATTTCCCAAGAAATTTTTGACAAAAATAATTTAACATTGGCCTATATGGAGAGAAAGAAAAATTAAGAACAAATGAATAAATAAGCTGGTAAAGTCCATTGCTTCTTACACTATATAAATCATCATTATGCATACCAAGTTTGAAGCTTCTAGTTTTTGTAGTTCCTGAGAAATCAGTTAATCTTTGACAAAAAAAAATAACATTGGCCTATATGGAGAGAAAGAAGAAAGAAAGATGATAATGCCCATTGCCTGTCTTCAAGATTGCAAAGTATGCCAAGTTTGAGGGTTCTAGCTTTTATGGTTCTTGAGATATCTTTGGCAAACAGTTATAGTTTATGGATGGATGGACGGAAGGATGGACAGACAGATGGATGCAAAGACTGATGGATGGAAGGACAGAATGACAGATGTATATCAGTATACCCCCACCTTTTTCAAAGTGGGGGTATAATGAGTAGCACAATACCTTTACTTAACCCACTGCATGCGGGAAACTCCTAAACAGTGCAGGCCAAGATCAGACGCCGCAGAATGCGGTGTCTGATCAGGGCCTGCACTATTTGCTAACAGAATTTTCTGTCGAAAATAGAATAAAAACAAAATAAAAATAGGCCTGACACTCAAAATAGGCCTGACACCCCTTATATGACAAACGGACTTGTCCAACATATAGCAATGGAAGAGTCCACCAGTATACAATGGGTTAAAAGACTGTAATGGTCAACAGATCTGGTCCTAAGATTAACCCTTAGTGCCCTGAACTACCCCTGTCTAGAACAAATGTTTGCAATCCCAAAAGTGTTTGAGCCATTCAAATTTGACTGTAGAAAGCTGGTTCATACTAGATTTTGTTTCACAATCCAGCAAAGAGTCCAAAAGGTTCAGACAGAATGGCAGTGTCTGGAGCAGTCTGATCTGGGTCTATACTGTTTGCTTAGACCTGTCTTACTGTTTCTGATTTTGAGAAATTTTGAATAAATGTCATAATTTGTGGTTACTGTATAAATCAAACATGTCAAAAAGTCACAGACCATTTTAATTGTAACAGACATATACATCAGCTTGACTTTAATACCCAAAGAAAATATTATAAAGATTAATCAAAACTTGAAATACTGGACCAGAGCCCAGTTGTTCAAATCCTCATTAATGTTAGCAGCCAAAATATTGAATCAGAATCAGAATTGTTACTGGTGACACGTCAAATGACATTCATACACCAGGACCTGTGATGTGGGAAGTTAGTCCCTAGCTCTAACCAAAGAGGTAAATTTAGCTACACAATCATCAGCACCTTCAGCTGTCGAAATAATCGAATCGGGAAGGGCATTCCAATCTCTAATGGTTCTGGGGAAGAACGACTCTTTATAAATGTCAGTTCTTGCGCTAAGGGTCTGAAACGCCAACGAATGGTGATTTCTACAGTGTCTAGCTGGGGGAACAAGGTCATCTGTTGGAATGCTGGCAGCACCCTTTAGACCTTTGTATAAAAGGATTAGCCTACTGTCTTTTCTCCTTTTCTTGAGAGACTCCCATTTTAATTTTCCAAGTATTCTAGTCATGCTCCCAGTTTCAAAGCAGTAATTGCCTGTTACAAATCTAGCAGCTCTATTCTGAACTTTCTCAATTTCATCATTAAGGACCACTCCACTGGGGTCCCAGATACAACTACCATATTCCAAGATTGGGCGAACAAGACCTTTATATGCTGCCTCTTTTACATCCTGAGGGCACTGATGAAGATTTCGCCTCAGGAAACCAAGCGTTCTATTTGCCTTAGTACACATGTTGCTAATATGAGTATTCCATCTCAAGTTGTGTGAGATTGTCACTCCAAGGTATTTAATGGAGTCCACATTCTCGAGGACCGTTCCCTCTAAGGTGTAAGAAGCCTCAACTTTATTAGACCTCTTCCTAGTTATCTGCATAATATTGCATTTAACTGGCTGAAATCTCATGCCCCATTTACGTGCCCAACATCCTAATCTATCTATGTCAGCCTGAAGTTTCAATGAGTCATCTGTATATCTAATTTCCCGGTAACAAACACAGTCATCTGCGAACAGTCTTATTTCTGAGTCAATGTCAGTGGAAATATCATTGATGTACAGGGAGAACAAAAGTGGACCAAGAACGGTCCCTTGCGGGACTCCAGACAAAACTGGAGCCCACTCCGAAGATTCACCATTAACAACAACCCGCTGTTTTCTGTAGCAAAGAAAGGAATCGTAGCATGTAGATTCTACTGCAGTGGTATTTTCACTGGAATAATCCCAGTACCAGTAACTTTTGTAGTAGAATCTCCCCTTTTTTTTCAGTAAAAATATTATTATTATTTTTTTTTTATACCATAATGAATGAATAACCCATTTAGTACCAGAAACCCCAAAATGGGTACCAGGGCAAACAGTGCAGGTCCAGATCAGACGCCGCATAACGCGGCGTCTGATCACGGCCTACACTGTTTGTGAAAAGTTAAGCCATTTTCCTAATTAATTTTGAAGAAAACACAACCTGACACCCCTTAATTTTGAAATGAACTCCTGCCATATATAAGGAGGAAGATTCCATTTGGTACAAAAAGTGATAAAGTTTCAACATATCTTTAACTAGCTTCATTAGGCCAAGAAAAAAAGGTATTTTAGGACACAACAAGACTGATATATGACTTTTGGGGGTTTAGAAATGCTTATCATATTTCCATTCTGTGACATGTTTACTGAATACTTACCCTCCTCTCTCGTTCCATCTTTAGCCTAGCGTTTTCTCTTTGTTGGGCCAATCTTTCTTGTTCAGCTCTTCTTTGTACTTCTTCTCTGTCCTGTATAGGAAAATAAATGATTAATTTACACAATATGACAAAATAATTCTAAGTAGGTACTACTTGTGACTAACATCTTTATATTCCGAGACTGTTCCGCCGGCCTCGGTAGATCAGTCAAATGCATATTTTACTGGTGATCAGAGGCCATTTGTTCAACAGTAATGGTGTTGTTAGTTAACACATCGTTAAAACTTTGATCATTTAATGTGGCTAATATTTTTTCTGAAACAAGAGGGCCCACAGGGCCCTGGTTCGCTCACCTGTGTGTCACTGTCCAGAGTACATTCTATTTTTAGCTATGGTGGCCATCTTGTTCATCAGCAGAGTGATTTTAGCTTATTTCGTAGGGAGTAACCTAGGCAACATTCCTGTGAAGTTTGAATCAAATTTACCTAAGGGTTTAGGAGGGGTTCACGTTTGAATCAGATTTACAATAATTTTCTATTTTTAGCTCCGGTGGCCATTTTTTCCATCAGAGCAGGATTGTTTTTGGCCTTTTTGGTAGAGGGTCATCTAAGCAACATTACTTCGAAGTTTGAATGAAATTGGCCCAAGGGTACAGAAGGAATTGTTGTTTGAAGATTTTTTTTTTATTTTTTATTTTTAGCTCTGGCAGCCATCTTGTTCACTGGAGTGGAACGAGTTTTAACTATTTTGGTAGGGAGTCACCTAGGCAACATTCCTGTGAATTTTTAAATCCAATTGGCCCAAATGTTTAGAAGGAGTTCACATTTGAAGCAATTTTACAATGTTTTTCTATTTTTAGCTCTTGTGACCATTTGTTAATCGTTATGCTATTTTCCTAGAGGGTCATCTACATAACATTCCAATAAAGTTTAGAAGCCTTCATGGTGAAGTGGTCATGCTACTTGCCTTGTAAACCAGGGGTAGCAGGATCAACCCCAGGCTTCTCCAGACTTTCAGATTGGTCTTTAAACAGAGGTCCCATCACTGTATGACCTTAGCTGTTGGTGAGACTTCAACTCAAACACTCACTCCTATGAAGGAACCTATATGCCAAATATGAAGGCTGTATCTTAAATGCTCCAAAAGTTATGACAAAGTAGGTCAAAGGTCAAGGTGATGGCTCAAAAGTTTTGAATGGTTGAGAAAACCTTGTCACAAGGAACATACATGCCAAATATGAAGGCTCTATCTCATATGGTTCAAAAGTTATGATAAAGTAGGTCACAGGTCAAGGTCACAGGTCAAATCTTTATATGAGTGGGAAGCCCTTGTCACAAGGAACCTACATGCAAAATATGAAGGCTCTATCTCAAACAGTTCAAAAGTTATGACAAAATAGCCTACTGATCTACTTTTTGATTTGACATGACCCATATTCGATTTTAACTGAGATATTGTCCAGATGATCATTCTGAGCAAGTTTTATGATTTGACTAAAACTGTGGCCTCTTAGAGTGTTCAAAATGTTTTTCTATGATTTGACCTGCTGACCTACTTTTTGACCCGGCATGACCCATATTCAAACTTGACCCAGATATTGTCAAGATGATCATTCTGTGCAAGTTTGATGATGATCGGACCAAAACTGGGGTCTCCAGTGTGTCCACAAGGTTTTTCAACAATCACCTACTGACCTACTTACTGGCAAGATTTGACCCATATTCAAAATTGACTGAGTAATTGTCAAATGATCATTTTTAGCAAGTTTGATGATGATCAGACCAAAACTGTGGCCTCAAGTGTGTTCAGAGGGTTTTTCTATGATTTTATCTACTGACCTACTTTTTGGACCGACATGACCCATATTCGAACTTGACTCAGATTATCAAGTTGATCATTCTGAGCAAGTTTGATGATGATCGGACCTAATCTGTGGCCTGTAGTGTGCTCACAAGGTTTTTCTATGATTTGACCTACTGAGCTTTTTTTGGACCTGAAATGACCCATATTCGAACTTGATCAAGATATTGTCAACACTATCATTCTGAGCAAGTTTGATGATGATTGGACCAAAAATGTGGCCTCTAGTGTGTTCACAGGTTTTTTTTCTGATTTGATCTACTGACCTACTTTTTGACCTGCCATGACCCATATTCGAATGTGACCAAGATATTATCAAGATGATCATTCTGAGCAAGTTTGATGATGATCGGACCAGAACTGTGGCCTCCAGTGTGTTCACAAGGTTTTTCTCTGATTTTACTTACTGACCTACTTTTTGAACAGCCATGACCCATATTCGAACTTGACTCAGATATTTTGAAGATGATCATTCTGGGCAAGTTTGATGATGATTGGACCAAAACTGTGGCCTCTGGTGTGTTCACAAGGTTTTTCTATGATTTGACCTACTTTTTGAACCGACATGACCCATATTTGAATGTGACCAAGATATTATCAAGATGATCATTCTGAGCAAGTTTGATGATGATTGGACATAAATTGTGGCCTCTAGTGTGTTCAGAAGGTTTTTCTACGATTTGACCTACTGACCTACTTTTTGACCCAACAACACCCATATTCGAACTTGACTGAGATATTGTCAAGATGATCATTCTGGGCTAGTTTGATGATGATCGGACCAAAACTGTGGCCTCTAGTGTCCTCACAAGGTTTTTTTTCTGATTTGACCAACTGACTTACTTTTTGACCCAACATGACCCATATTCGAACTTGACCGAGATATTTTGTGGTGGTATAAAATGTGTGCAAGTTTAGTTAAAATCAAATCATAAATGAAACAGCTGTCATGCAGACAAGACCAAAAAAGGCAATTTTTGCCCTTTAAGGGGCCGTAACTCCCGTAACACATGATGGAATATGGCTGGTTCAAGAAAGGAACCCAGATCTCATGGTGGTACATGTTGTGTGCAAGTCTGGTTAAAATCAAATCATAAATGAAGCTGCTATCGTGCGGACAAGACCAAAATAGGCAATTTTTGCCCTTTCAGGGGCCGCAACTCCATAACACAAGATGGGATATGGCTGGTTCAAGAAAGGAACCAAGATCTCATGGTGGTACAAGTTGTGTGCAAGCCTGGTTAAAATCAAATCATAAATGAAGATGCTATCGTGCGGACAAGACCAAAATAGGCAATTTTTGCCCTTTCAGGGGCTGTAACTCCATAACACATGATGGGATATGGCTGGTTCAGAAAGGAACCTAGATCTCATGGTGGTACAAGTTGTGTGCAAGTCTGGTTAAAATCAAATCATAAATAAAGATGCTATCGTGCGGACAAGACCAAAATAGGCAATTTTTGCCCTTTCAGGGGCCTTAACTCCGTAACACATGATGGGATATGGCTGTTTCAAGAAAGGAACCCAGATCTCATGGTGGTATATGTTTTGTGCAAGTCTGGTTAAAATCAAATCATAAATGCAGATGCTATAGTGCGGACAAGACCAAAATAGGCCATTTTTGCCCTTTCAGGGGCCGTAACTCCGTAACACATGATGGGATATGGCTGGTTCAAGAAAGGAACCCAGATCTCATGGTGGTACAAGTTGTGTGCGAGTCTGGTTAAAATCAAATCATAAATGAAGATGCTATCATGCGGACAAGAAATTGTTTACAGACGCATGGACGGATGACGGACAAAATGTGATCACAAAAGCTCACCTTGTCACTACGTGACAGGTGAGCTAAAAATACGAGTAGCTTTTGCAAATGCGAGTAGCTTATGCAAAAGCTATTCGCAAAAACTGCACTCATTTCTCCAGCAAAAATAACACTATATTACATATTGATCTTGCTAGTACAGTTAACAATTTGACCACTTAAGAGCTAGTTAAGCTAACAATGGTTTGAAAAGGTGGCCCCAGGAGATCAAGGGTTAGATCCCTGCCAGGTAAACAGCATTTTTTTCATAGAGACTGATAAGGAAACCTTTTCTACAGTCATTCTCTCCCTTTCACAAATCAGCATTTGGACCCACTCTTTCAGGACACAGCTTTCCTCATGTACATGAAGAACCTATTGTTTAAAAGACATCCGTACAGTGCACAGCAAGGACTAACCCACCTGCACACTGCCACAGTCTGGGTCCAGTTGTTCAAAGCATGGTTAGCTTAATGAGCTCGTTAGAGGTCTTATTGTTAACTGCTCTAGCAAGTTTAATATTTAAATTTTTGGTATTTTTGCTGAAAAAATGTGAGCAGCTTTTGCGACTGCAAAAGCTGCTTACATTTTTTCAGCAAAAATATTAGCATATTTGCCATAATAAATGATCAAAGTTTTAACGATATGTTAACTAACAATGTCGTTAGTTTTGAACAACTGGCCCCTGGTCTCAAGGTTATTACACTTTTTGCATACTCAACTCAACTGAACATTTAGAAATATTAAAATATATAAACAAGTCTTTCTTCCTGCTCAGATCAGCAGGGAATATCTGTCCTGCTCATAAATATTATAATGCCAACAATTACTGACATTTATATTTATTTCATGCTCAGTTGAGATGAGCAGGAAAGAAGTTTTATAACCTCAGGCCCTGATCTGACATATTTGCTTTTGCCTGTGAAAACTGAATCCTAAAAAAAATCTACACTTTGACAACAAATTTTACTCCTCACAGCCAAATTCTTTCCTGCAATGAGTAGAACCCCTACTGATAAGGGAGACTAAAATATTTTCGACAGATTATTCTCCCATGAAAATGTATCCATCAAATTATTACAGAGAATAAGAATAATAAGAAGAATCTCCCACAGTACTAAGCTTCTCCATCTCACCTTAGGAAGAGGGATATACTCATAATCTGAATCCATAACGTCGCCCTGACACTTTATTATTCAGTTATGCTACGTTCACATTTGAAATTTCTTGAGAGACTCAATATATTATAATGCTTGTTCTACATGCACACAATTCATTAAAGGACTGTCATTTTATGACACCACTATTTCCATCTTAAAACACAGCCAAATGTAAATCACTCTAAATACCACACTATGACAGTTCGGACAAGCCCATTCCATGATTCGAATATTATGCAAAATTTCTGTTGCATCTTTAAAGTTGGATGCATTTCTGCCATTTTTGCAAGGAATGTGATTGTTTTGACTTCCCATTTGCTCTCTGTGTTGTATTTCACTGGGCCTCAATCAAAATAAAGTTTCACCTGTCTTATAAACTGATCCTCTCATAAAAAGGGATGAGCCCTTAGAGGAAAGAATTTGTTCCGGAGGAGACAAAAATATTTTTTGACACTCATCCCCCTTAAGTGGTGTTTCTTAAACATGTTGAACCAGCCCTCTGACTAAATGGTACAATCAAATCAACACAGTAATACATTCCATAAACTTAGAAAAATTTCTTTTACACTTTTCCTGCTGAATCAGAATATGCACTACCTTTTGCAAACAGTGTACCATAATGATCCTAAGTATTGAGCCAGATCAGGGTCTACACTGTTTGCCATTCCGTCTGCACCGTTTGGACCCCTTGTTGGCTCATGAAATAAATTTGTTAAAATTTTAGGAGAATTATGACAAGTCCTCAATGTGTTACAATTTTTAGGATTTTTACAGTAGATACAGATCAGATTTCTGTTGGACATTCAGTTCATGAGTTTGTGGGAATAAATTGCATGAAGTAATGTCAGAAATGAGTTTGGCTAAATTAATTTAATCAACAGGACAGTGCTTAATGAACCGTTATTAAGTTGTTTTTTTTTCTACTATTTTTTTCAAACCCCAAATAATCTCCAAATATAAGTAAGAATGAAATCCTTGATTTATACAGCTGATAAACCACATCTGTTTTTTTTTTCAATTTACCATGAATCCTGTTTGTCTTTTGTGTGTACTTTCTCAGTTTCACTATTTCTGACCACAAAATACATGTCTTGGTTAAGTGGTCTGAAGAGACAATATATTTCCCCTTAGTTTTTTACAAGGGAGACAACTTTAAGGACTTCCTATTCCTGTACACCTCCTCGCTGTAGGAAGGGATTATTCTTTAAGGAAATAATTTATAGAAACAATTTATAGAAACAGTTTGTTCCTATTGTTCCTATTCTATGTTGTTAGAGTAGACTGTGCAACTGACAAGAGGGCCAAGATGGCCCTGAATTGCTCACATGATTTCAAAATGTCACACAGCTTCTGAAAGTCATGTCAGTGACACCCATTCCATGAAGCATAACTGTTGAACTTAAGAGAGATGATCACCTTTTAGCTCTGGCGGCCATCTTGTTCAATGGAGCTGAACGATTATAGCAATTTTGTTAGAGAGCCACCAAGGCAACATTCCTGTGAAATATGAATAATTTAGGAGTTCACATTTGGAGCAAATTTCATTTTTTCTACTTTTAGCTCTGGCAGCCTTTTGCTCACCACAGCAAGACCGAATAACTATTTTGGTAGAGGGTCACCTAAGCAACATTCTTGTGAAGTTTTAATCAAAATGGCCCAAGGGTTTAGGAGTTCACATTTAAAGCAAATTGTTGACATTTTTCCATTTTTAGCTCAGAGATTGGTGGCTATTTTGCTCATCAGAATCGTTTTAGCTAATTTTCTGAAGGGTTACCTATGAATGAAATAGGCCCAAGGGTATAGGAGGAGTCGACATTTGAAGATTTTTCTATTTTTAGCTCTGGTGGCCATCTTGTTCAACAGAGCGGTACAGTTTAAGCTATTTTGGTAGGGAGCCACACAGGCAACATTCCTGTAAAGTATGAATCAAATTGGCCCAAGGGTTTAGGAGGAGTTCAAATTTGAAGCAAATTTATGTCTTCCTATTTTTAGTTCTGGTGGCCATTTTACTCATTGGAGTGGAACCATTTTAGCTGTTTTGGTAGAATGTCACCTAAGCAACATTCTATTGAAATTTGAATGAAATTAGCACAAGGGTACAGGAGGATTTGTCATTTAATGATTTTTTATTTCTAACCCTTGCGGTTTTAACTAATTTGGTAGTGAGTCACCTAGGCAACATTCTTGTGAAGTTTGAATCAAATTGGCCCAAGGGTTAGGAAGAGTTTTTCTATTTTTAGCTCTGGCTAGAAGAGCAGTCTGATCAGAGTCCATACTGTTAGCCTCTTTGCACAAAGAAGGTTTGAAATGGTTGACAGAAAATGCAGCAGACAGCATAAACAGATCACATTTTCAGATACAGTTTTTCTTGGCATCTTATGGGTCACAATAACACTGAAAAGGGAGAAACTATAATCTGAGCTGTTCCAAACAAAAGTACATTGTATCTGAACAGGGATGCATACAGAGGACATAAATCAGTTTGCACACATTTACGCAATCAGAATACTACCTTCCTCGCTTCCTTTTTTGCTGAAAAATGACTCACATTTTTCAGCAAAAATATATGTATATTTGCCATATCAAAACTTTAACAATATTTAAATAATGACATCATTAATTTTGAACAACTGGGCCCTGGTGAAGCTGGCAGAACTGCAAACAATCCAGACCCTGATCTGAGTCTACACTGATAATACTGTCCCAATACTTATTATGGGGCACCTGTCAATATCACACTAAATACAAAATTTTGAAAAAAAAAAAACATCATAAAACAGACAGAAGTTGTATATATGACCCTCAAGACGTGACCATCAACAAGATAAAACCAAATTACCTTGAAATTTATGACAGTTAAATGCTTAAAAACATATTAATCTGATTGTAAAATGACCAAGTTCAAAGATACTTGCTATAAGGGAAAATGATAAGTAAACAGTGGCAAGCCAATGTGAGAGGAATACTTGATATAGCCACAAATGTTTTGATGTGAAGAATAAATACGCTTTTCAATGGCAAAGGTGATTCAAATTTTCCCTCTTATCTCCACCTAGATTCAATGATTGTCAGTCCTGACTAATGAAAACCTCAAAAGCTTCAGATGTAAAGCCATTTATATAGGAAACATCCGAAAATCTTGAGTACTTGCAGGTCCTAATTAAGCTTATTACAAGAAGTTCTCTGAACATCTTAGCTCAGCAAGTGGAAAATTTACAGAAAACTATGCTTCACACTGTTTGCTGTCCTCCCATGCTAACTCTCACCATAGGTATAAAATGTGGTTTGGAATATGGCTGAAGTTTGGTGTAAATCTGTACACAAAATTCTAGTTTGAGTAATGAGTCATTAATTTTTGTTTGGGATTACCAGCTAATAGCAGATGTTCTTATACTGGAACAAAAACCCAGCTTCTATTGCTATGGAGCATGATTTCTCCATATTCAGTAAGTCATTTGTGATGGCAGTCTTAGATTTGTGCAATTGTGCTTTTCATTATGCTAGTGTATAGGGGATTGCAGAACTCATGTGGAGCACTTACATGACTCTGTGGTAAACTGAAAGCATTGCTCATCATTCTACAATGAGTTGAGCTACATGAAATCATCATGTAAATGTCTTCTCCTTTCATTCAATTTTCACCTTTGACATGTCTTTTTTTCTTTCTTTCTTTTATCTTCCATGAATGATTTTGTATTTTATCACTTGTTTTGTTTATGCTGGCTCTCCTACCAAGGACAATCAAACCCTATATGAGAAATTAGGTATTAACCGGTCTGGGTATTCCAAACATTAGTTCTTATTTTCTGATAATTAGAGGGTATACATGTATATGAAATGTTATAAATGACCAAATAACCTTAGAGCACCAAGGAAAATTCTGGAATAGATAAACAAGAGGGCCATGATGGCCCTGGATTGCTGATCCATAGAGAAACAAGTGGGGTCTGGGGAGGGCCATTATTGACCCCAGGGTTATAATGTGCATAATGTTGAGGTAGGTCTAAAAAGGTGAAGCTTCATATCAAATATCAACAAAGGCTATAATTTGAACAATCTTGGCAAAGGTCTACCAGATGAAGCTACAGACCAAATATCAAAGACCTGGGCCTTGCGGTTTCAGAGAAGAAGGTTTTTTTAAAGATATTCCCTACATAAGCCTATGTAAAACCAAATGGCGGGGGCGGGGGCATTTTTGGCCTCAGGGCTATAATTTAAACTATCTGGATAGAGGTCCACTAGATGAAGCTTCACACCAAATATCAAAGACCTGGGCCTTGCTGTTTCAGAGAAAAAGATTTTCAAAGATTATCTCTATATAAGTCTATGTACAACCAAAAGGTCCCGGGGTGGGGGCATTTGTGGTCCGAGGGCTATAATTTGAACAATCTTGGTAGAGGTCCACTAGATGAAGCTCCATACCAAATATCAAAGACCATGGCCTTGCAGTTTCAGAGAAGAAGATTTTTAAAGATTTCCCTATATAAGTCTATGTAACACCAAAGGGTCTCGGGCGGGGGCATTTTTGGCCCCAGCACTATAATTTGAACAATCTTGATAGAGGTCCACTAGATGAAATCAAAGACCTAGGCCTTGTGGTTTCAGAGAAGAAGATTTTAAAGATTTTCCCTATATATGCCTATGTAAAACCAAAGGGCCCCGGGGTGGGGGTATTTTTGGTCCCAGCACTATAATTAGAACAATCTTGGTAGGGGTCCACTAGATGAAGCTTCATACCAAATAGCAAAGACCTGGGCCTTGTGGTTTCAGAGAAGAAGATTTTTAAAGATTTTCCCTATATAAGTCTATGTAAAACCAAAGGGACACTTGGCGGGTGCATTTTTGGTCTCAGGGCTATAATTTGAACAATCTTGGTAGAGGTCCACTAGATGAAGCTTCATAATAAATATCAAAGACCTAAGCCTTGTGGTTTCAGAGAAGAAGATTTTTCAAGATTTTCGCTATATTAGTCTATGTAAAACTAAAGGGCCCTGGAGCGGGGGCATTTTTGGCCCAAGGGCTATAATTTGAACAATCTTGGTAGTAGTCCACTAGCTGAAGCTTCATAACAAATATCAAAGACCTAAGCCTTGTGGTTTCAGAGTAGAAGATTTTTAAAGATTTTCACTATATAAGTCTATGTAAAACCAAAGGGCCCCGGTGCGGGGGCATTTTTGGCCCCAGCACTATAATTTGAACAATCTTGGTAGGGGTTCACTAGATGAAGCTTCATACCAAATATCAAAGTCCTGGGTCTTGCGGTTTCAGAGAAGAAGATTTTTTAAGTTTTCGGTGAAAAAAAAATCTATTTTTTGGCTCCTGTGACCATGTGCAATGGACCGGAACCATTTGAACAACTTTCGATGGTCAAATCGGATCAGTGGTTTAGCAGATGTCGTTTGAAGAAATTGTTTACGCACGCACAGACGCACGATGGACGAAAAGTGATCCCAAAAGCTCACCTCGTCACTACGTGACAGGTGAGCTAAAACAAGAGGACCAAGCTAGCTTGGTCCTGTATCGCTCACCTGAGGTAACAGATTCAAAGTTTAAGGAAGTGCCAACCTTTACTGAAGGCTTTATGGGAGGACATGGTGATGACAGGGTAAGCATTTTCTGAAAATCAAGTAGAATGTAACTCCATGATAAACAGGCTGACCTCACCGGTTTTCAAACTCATTCAAGCTTTTATTCCTGACTTGCTAAGAAGATCCGATCTAAACTGAAGTGGCTATGGTGATGACAAGTTCAAAAACAAGAGTTTTCAAACTCCTCCAAGCTTTCTGCCTGACTTCCTTGTTTGTAAGTTTCATGAAGATCCGTTCAAAACTAAAGGGGCAGCAGTGATGACAATGTAAAAAATAGGCATTTTTAGCAATCAAAGGCACGTCACTCTATGATAAATGTGCCGACTTGGCCGGTATTCGAACTCACCTGAGGTTTTATTCCCAGCCACCTTACATGTAAGTTTCAGAAAGATCCGATCAGACTTGGCCAGTATTCAAACTCATCCAAGATTTTATTCCCAGCCACCTCACATATAAGTTTCAGAAAGATCCGATCAAAACCGAAGGGGCTACGGTGATGACAAAGTCAAAATTTGGCATTTTTAGCAATCAAAGGGATGTAACCCTATAATAAATGAGCCGACTTGGCCAGTTTTCGAACTCATCCGAGGTTTCATCCCTAGCCACCTTACATATAAGTTTCAGAAAAATCCGATCAAAACTGAAGGGGCTACGGTAATGACAAGGTCAAAAATCAACATTTTCAGCCATCAAAGGGACATAACTCTACGATAATTCAGCTGACTTGGCCTGTTTTCGAACTCACCAAGATTTTATCCCCAGCCACCTTACATATAAGTTTCAGAAAGATCCGATCAAAACTGAAGGGGCTATGGTGATGACAAGGTCAAAAATCGGCATTTTCAGCAATCAAAGGGATGTAAATCAATGATAAATGGGCCAACTTGGCCGGTATTCAAACTCATCCTAGGTTTTATCTCCAGTCACCTTACATATATGTTTCAGAAAGATTCGATCAAAACTGAAGGAGCTACGGTGATGACAAGGTAAACAAGAGGACCAAGCTAGCTTGGTCCTGTATCGCTCACCTGAGCTAACAGATTCAAAGTTTAAGGAAGTGCCAACCTTTACTAACGCTTTATGGGAGGACATGGTGATGACAGGGTATGCACTTTCTGAAAATCAAGTAGAATTTAACGCTGACCTCACCGGTTTTCAAACTCATTCAAGCTTTTATTCCTGACTTGCTAAGAAGATCCTATCTAAACTGAAGTGGCTATGGTGATGACAGGTTCAAAAACAAGAGTTTTCAAACTCCTCCAAGCTTTCTGCCTGACTTCCTTGTTTGTAAGTTTCATGAAGATCCGTTCAAAACTAAAGGGGCAGCAGTGATAACAATGTCGAAAATAGGCATTTTCAGCAATCAAAGGCACGTCACTCTATGATAAATGTGCCGACTTGGCCGGTATTCGAACTCACCTGAGGTTTTATTCCCAGCCACCTTACATGTAAGTTTCAGAAAGATCCGATCAGACTTGGCCAGTATTCAAACTCATCCAAGATTTTATTCCCAGCCACCTCACATATAAGTTTCAGAAAGATCCGATCAAAACTGAAGGGGCTACAGTGATGACAAGGTCAAAATTTGGCATTTTTAGCAATCAAAGGGATGTTACTCTAAAATAAATGAGCCGACTTGGCCAGTTTTCGGACTCATCCGAGGTTTCATCCCCAGCCACCTTACATATAAGTTTCAGAAAAATCCGATCAAAACTGAAGGGGCTACAGAAATGACAAGGTCAAAAAACAACATTTTCAGCCATCAAAGGGACAGAACTCTACGATAAATGGGCTGACTTGGCCTGTTTTCGAACTCATCCAAGATTTTATCCCCAGCCACCTTACATATAAGTTTCAGAAAGATCCGATCGAAACTGAAGGGGCTATGGTGATGACAAGGTCAAAAATCGGCATTTTCAGCAATCAAAGGGACGTAAATCAATGATAAATGGGCCAACTTGGCCGGTATTCAAACTCATCCTAGGTTTTATCTCCAGTCACCTTACATATAGGTTTCAGAAAGATTCGATCAAAACTGAAGGGGCTACGGTGATGACAAGGTAAAAAATCGACATTTTCAGCCATCAAAGGGACATAACTATATATAGTTAATGGGGCAACTTGGCCGGTTTTCGAACCCATCCGAGGTTTTATCCCCAGCCACCTTACATATAAGTTTCAGAAAGATCCAATCAAAACTGAAGGGGCTACAGTGTGGACAAGGTCAAAAATCAACATTTTCAGCAATCAAAGGGACCTAACTCTATGATAAATAGGCCACCTTTGCCGGTATGCGAACTCATCCGAGGCTTTATCCCCAGCCACCTTGCATATAAGTTTCAAAAAGATCCGATCAAAACTGAAAGGGCTACGGTGATGACAAGGTCAAAAATCGGCATTTTCAGCAATCAAAGAGACGTAACTCTGTGATAAATGGACCAACTTGGCTGGTTTTAGAACTCATCCAAGATTTTATCCCCAGCCACTTTACATATAAGTTTCAGAAAGATTCGATCAAAACTGAAAGGGCTACAGTGATGACAAGGTCAAAAATCAACATTTTCAGCAATCAAAGGGACGTTACTTTACGATAAAAGGGCCGACTTGGTCCGTTTTCGAACTCATTCGAGATTTTATCCACAGCCACCTTACATATAAGTTTCAGAAAGATCCGATCAAAACTGAAGGGGCTACGGTGATGACAAGGTCAAAAATCGGCATTTTCAGCAATCAAAGGGATGTAACTCTATGATAAATCGGCGGACTTGGCCGGTTTTCGAACTCATCCGAGGTTTTATCCCCAGCCACATTACATATAAGTTTCAGAAAGATCCGATCAAAACTGAAGGGGCTACGGTGATGACAAGGTCGAAAATGGGCATTTTCAGCAATCAAAGGGACGTAACTCTATGATTAATGGGCCGACTTGGCCGGTTTTCGAACTCATCCGAGTTTTTATCCCCAGTCACCTTACATATAAGTTTCAGAAAGATCCGATCAAAACTGAAGGCGCTACGGTGATGACAAGCATTTTCCCATAGTAAGTCTATGGGACCTTGTGGTTGACATAGGAACCAAAGTTTTAGAGCGATTTCAAAAAAAAGTTTATGTCATCAATGCCCCACCAGAGGCATGCTACAGGATCAGCCTGCAGGATACAGAGATATAGCTGCTCAAAAGTGTGGACGGACGGACGACGGAGGACCCACTATACTATAAGCTCCCCTGGAGCCTTCGGCCCAGGTGAGCTAAAAATATTATTATTTTTCAGGGAATTAAGACTTGACATGAGTGTGTTTGCATTATACATCCCACCAACAACTAAGGTCATATGGGGATGCGACCTCAGTTTAAAGATTCATCTGATAGTCTAGAGAAACCCATAACCCCTGGTTTATGAAGTGAGTAACTTAAGCACTACACCACAGAGGCTTCTATGGGATGACTAGCAGACAATTCACAAGTAATGTCAAGCCTAGGCAGGCGACTCACACAAAGTCAAGCCTCATTTTCTCTGAAAAATAAAACTGCCAACAGCAAATCATGACTGGTGCTTTAAGGTTTAAAATAAAACCTACATTCTTAAATATTCTCCAAATTGCACAATTAACAAAACAAATTGTGAAAAAGCAGGGAGGTGGATTTTGTTTCAGTGAAATATTCTTGCCTTGAGGAGAGGGGGATTGTTACAGATGAAAGTCATAGATACTAGATGACAAAATGTTTTATCTGACAAAACTCTGTCCTCCGGCAGGTCAGTTAACCTGGGCAGGAGCCTAAATACTCTTGATACACTTACAGTTTACAACAGCAAATTAATTTTATCATTAAATCTGTAGGTATACATAGGAGAGCACTTTTGTCTCTTTGTTTGGTGTTTAACAGCCCAGTCAACACTATTTATAATTTAGGTCATATCCATTTACCTTACCACACTTTGATACATAATCAGTTAACCAGTGCAGTGCACATTCTTTCCCCAGAATTGACAAATGCCCTCCTTGAAGCGGATGAGAAAGAATGACAGAGGAAAGAATGTTGATGACCCGGCAGGTATCAAACCTGCAACCTCCTGATCACCAGTTATATGCACATCTGACAGAGCTGCTAAGGCATGAATGAGTGAGATATTGCTTTATTTACTCATAAAATGCCAATCATGACAGTTGTTGTCTGCCGGTTACTTTAAAAGTCATTTTTGCAAACAGTATGGACCCAGATCAGACTGCTCCTCTAGAAGCAGTCTGAACAGGATCCACACTGTTTGCTTGTATGCAAAAATATTTTTAAAATATTCGCGAAAAGATTGAGCAGACGACATAAGGAGACGACATTTACGGTAGTAGTTTTTCTCTTCTTCTTAAGGGTTAACTAACACCAGGTATTTGTATAGAACCCATTTCAACAGAATGACATAGTTTATGAGCTGTGTTGACCAATGACCACCAAACCTGCCTTATAAAGGGGTGTGGTTTTGTCAATGAGGGACATTTCCTAAGTACATCAAAAACATGGATGACTAGTTTACTTTGGTCAATTTGAACTCTTTCTTGAGTCCCATGAGAATTCTTCCAGTAGCTCCAGATTTCCAAGTGAGGTTTTCCTGATTTTTTTTTTTTTTTTGAAGGTATGCTGCATGTACTCATTAGAATCACCTCATTGAGGTGATTCTAATGAGTACACACAGCATACCCTAATTTCAAAGATCATAAAGATATCCCTAAGGGGAATGGGAACACCAAGCACATTTTTCCGCCATTTTTCAAAGGGAGATAACTTTCGGGTTCCTGTTTGCTTTTCTATAGGCTCAGTCCCACCGAAAAAGGGGTCTACTGGAGCAAATACTTTCCTTTAAGAGTTGACCCCTATTGACATGGGAGACAAAAACATTTTTGCAGGAGTTGCCTCCCATGAAGGTGTACCCATGCCCCTTAAATGATTTCCATTACGTCTCATGCTATGTATAAATCTCATTAGTTCCAATGATCCCTATATCGAACAAATGTTTAATGGACCAAAAGGTATTTGGGTAATAGAAGTTTGACTATAACTGTAAATTTTAGATGAACTCTGGGGTGAAAAGTCAACTTATTGGTCAAAGATGCAGGAGTCTATGAGAACTGTCCAAAATAGGGATGTTTTTCATAGTTTAAACTTTAACTTGACCAAAAAGTGGTGTGGTGGGGGTGGAGGTGGGGCTGCATTCTCTCCCTATAACTACCCTAGTGTACAGACTCGCTGAAGACTGCATAACCAGTCAACCCATAGCTGTCGATCTTAAGGGTCCCATCTCAATCTTACTCCAAGAGGAATAAAGAAGTTTACACACAAGAACACAGCATATGAAAAGCATCAATTTTATCATTGGTTGATGCTGTCATCAGTAACGATGAATCATCAGTATTGCAGTCAATTCACAGAAAACATCAACCAGGACTCAGTGGTTCAAAAGCTAATGAGATCATTAGTTATTATGTCATTTAATTATCTATTTTGGCAAATACACTAATATTTTTGCTGAAAAAAAAAATACTCAAAATTTTTCAGTAAAAAAAAAAACACCACTGCATAAAATAATGCAATATTCTAAAAATACAGATGACATTATGGGGTCAGTGGTTCAAAACTAATGACGTCGTTAGTTAACGTAGCGTTAAAACTTTGATCATATAATGGCAAATATGCTAATAATTTTGTTGAAAAAAATGTGAGCAGCTTTTGCAAGCTGCTCACATTTTTTCAGCAAAAAAATACCAAAATTATAGATATTGAATTTGCTTAGTAACAACAGTTAATAATATGACCACTTACTAGCTCGTTAAGCTAATAAGGCTTTGAACAACTGGGCCCAGTAGTATAAAAATATCAACTTTACCTTTTGACAATTTTTAAAAAAAATTATCACCTTTATATTTAATTTTCAAGAAAAGTCCTAACAATATCTAATCACAAACATGCAGTATAAAACACCCTTTATAAACACTTTAAAGATAATTCTTCATACTTACAATTGTTATCAATATTTCACAGTGCTTGAAATTTTTTAATTAATCTTGAAAACACTATAGGGACCTTGACCTCACACATATTAATTTAAACCACCCAACTTTTCATTGATCCAAATAGTTGTATGATAATCATATGAGATGTAACGTTTGGTACTACAACCTCTTTATAACACTACTGTCAGGCTCCAAAGACAAACCATTTTAGTTAAACTACAATGTTTTATCCACACAAAAATGTATAGATTATAAAGAAAAATGACCATTTGTGGTCATTTTTCTATATAATCTATAAATTTTAAACTGTGTTATATCAAAAACTGTGTTAAAATGAACAGTGTTAAAGAGCGGCTGTTAAACAGTACATCTTGCTATGAACATTCCCGTGACTTCTGAGTAATTTTTCTCCACATCACTTTTAACACTTGTTCTGCTGAACACGACAACCTTTCCTATGCAAAACAGTGTAGATTCTGATCAGATTGTTTCTGCAAAACCCATCTGATCAGGATCTACATAGTTTGCCATTCAGTTTGTGAATTGAACAAATGCATTATAACGAGTAATTTAATTGGTTGGTAGCAGAATTTACAAATTCTGAAGGATTAAGGTTAAGAATATTTCAAAAGTGGGAAAAACCCGGAGTATTTAGGAGAACACAAGACAAGTTAGGACAATTATGTGCCATGCATGCAATATGCAATGGGAGCGATGAGAAACCTAGAATTAGGCAACCAAACAAATTTGCAGAGCACATAACATTCTAACGTCATTGTTTTCCAGTGAAAATAAGTCCTAAGAGTGTCTGCTTAATTTCATTTATTGTAATTTGTAAGTTTTGCAAAAATTCTTGGACTCCATGTTAAAAGTGTAGACCCTGACCAGGCATCATGTTCAGTGTTCTACACCCTTTAATGGGACACAAGATTTATATGGCTTATCACCAATCATGTCTGTTGCATTTAACATCCTCAAATGTTTCTTTTGTATCTTTTTTAACCCTTGTCCTGCTGAATATTCATATATGCCACACCCACTACCGATTATCAACCAATCAGATTACCTGCAGCAAATTATTACAACAAATTCACAATCTGAATGACAAACAATGTAGATCCTGATCAGATGGCTTCTTCAGAAGCCATCTGATCTGGATCTACAGTGTTTCAAAGAAAAGGCATATCCGGACTCAGCAGAACAAGGGTTAAGAAAATCACGCTTTAAATTTCAAATAAATTGCCTACTGGTAGACAATTAACATGGTTTCCATCTGATTTTCTTGACAGAAAATGTTGTCTGCTATTTTGCTTGAAGCTATAAGGAGGCTTCAGAGGATTCACGGCATCCATGTGCATAAGACAAAATCACACCTACCCTTAGATATCTCTTTCTCTGTCTGAACATTCGATACTGTGACTGTGCCCGCACAACTCCATTGAGAATCACTAAGAACTTTTTCCTGTTTATCAAGAAGAAAATTAACGAAAATTAAAGAACACTTCCACCAACACAATATCCGTATATTTGTCACAACAGCCGTATATAAATCCAACAAAAAGGTAATTTGGCCTCCAGCTGTCGAAACAAGGTTTGATTTTTTCCGATGATTTTCCAATATTTGCTTTAAACACTTTGTTCTTTATGGAAAACCTGTGGAGTGTTAGATTCCTATATCAAGGTATGCTGTCAAAGATTGATAATACCCTGTACTTTCAATGATTTCCAAGAGATAATTCAATAAAAAAAGTTATTTTAAAAATATTTAACCCTACCAAGCCAATCACCTCTGTAACAGATGGCTTTTTCCAATTACATGTATTGCTTTGTTATTTTTCAGAAAAAAATCAGGCTTGACATTTCATGTGAACCACCTGCTGGCAGATATTTTACAGGACATGTCAAACCTGTTTTTCCCTGAAAATAAAAGCAAACTAACAAATTTTTAGAGAATGTGATCTGTTGCACAATTTGTCTGGTCTTTTAAGGGTTGACTGAAAGGATGCAAGGGCTCAGTCTTATCGGTCCCACCAAGATCTTATAAGAAATGTCCTTCAGCCAATTCTGATGGGATCTTGTATAGTTTATGGTAAAATACAAAAAATATCTCCAAAATGTTACCCTAAAACTGTCCTTTTTTCTGTTTTGTTATTCTATTAAGTTTTTTATTTTTTACTTTTATTTTTCACTGAGAGAGGAGCTACCAAGACAAGATCTACATCCCATGTGACAAATCGTTGGCGAACTTTCAATGGTAATCCTTCTATTGCCTGCAGTTACCTACGATGTTTTGACCTGTGTTCTAACATCGTACACCTGTCACTATGACGATTAGACAACTAGGGTATGATTGATGGAAATATCTTCCAGGAAAATGTACTTAACAGAAAATGACAGCAATAAAGTTATTATAGCCACACTTCTGAATGTTCTTTTCAAAAAATGTACAACTCCAATTTTGCTTTCCCTATTTATGGTATGTTCACATACCTGGCTGCTTAACCCTTTTTGTACCAAACGGAATCTTCCTCCTTATATATAGCAGGAGTCAATTCCAAAATTTAGGGGTTTCAAGTTGTTTTTCTTAAAAAAATATTCGGAAAATGGCTGAACTTTTTGCAAACAGTGTAGGCCCTGATCAGACGTTGCGTTCTGCAGTGTCTGATCTGGGTCTTCACTGTTTGCCAGGGTACCCGTTACAAAATGGGTTACTATGCTCCTGGCTTATAGCATACATAAAACTATGCTTTTCTGGCTCTGAAATTTGCATTTTATTGTTGATAAAATATATGTTTGTATGATCAAGGTCAAGAAAATGTTGACAAAATGAGAACAAGATTTTACATTAACCCATTGTATGCGTGAAACCCCTAAAGGGGTACCTTGGCAAACAGTGCAGGCCCAGGTCTGATCAAGGCCTGCACTATTTGCCAACAGAGTTTTCTGTCAAAAATTGACTAAAAACCAAAAATTAGGCCTGCCACCCCTTACATGGTAAATGGACTTGTCCAACATATAGCAATGGATGAGTTCACTAGTATACAAGCTAGTAGGTTAGGACAATCATTCATGAAGTGCTCAGGCTGCATGTAAGTCTGCTCTCAATGTGACAATCCATTTATTTGAAACACCTGAAACACCTGCAGAAAATTTTGGTCAGCTGTTTATGAATCAACCCAATGTTAACAACCAACCCAATGTTAACTCCTATCCTGCTTAAAATGACAATCCCTAAAATTCCCTATCTTTGCAAACAGTGTGGTACCAGAGCAGATGGCATCTGATCTACACTACTTGTCATTCAGTTTGTGAAATTGAACAAATATATTATATCAAGTAATGTCAGAATTGGTGTGACAAAATTTATTTATTCAGCATGACAAGAATTAACAGTACTGCAGCAGTCTTCACTGCTGCTGTCAATACAGCAGCAGTCTTCACTGCTGCTGTCCATGTGATAACCAATGACCAATAATGTTAAAGCCATGCAAAATAAAGGTATTGACTGTCCTGCTCAATTAATTTTGTCACACCCATTTCTGATGATGGACCAATCAAATAACGATAATGTATTTACAAACTAAATGACAGTGTATATCCTGATCAGATGTAGTCTTCAGAAGCCATCTGATCTGGGACTACATTTAATGCAAAGATAGGGGTTGTTCTGTTGGGTGGGACAGGGGTTGACCCTCTTATGACCACATCACGATAACAGTCTATTTTATTTTGACCCCCTGAAACCCCACTTTTATACAGGAAAACTGGGGCTTTCAGGGATATGCATTATTTTTCATATTTCTGTTGAAAACATAGATTGCTGGTACTTGTTTGAACTGCCCCGGCAAGGCAGTTCTAATGAGTAACCACAATCTATGTTTCTGAGCAGAAATTAAACAAGAGGCCCATAGGCCGGCCACTATGCTCTCCAGAGGTCACGTGGGCAATGCCCACGCAACAGCAATGCCCACTGGCAGCCGATATACAGTTGACTCTCGTTATCTCGACCCCGCTTATCTCGACCCTATTGCTTATGTCGAACCGATTTCCAAGTCCTGTACATTTCCCCTATATATTTATTGTATTTCAACTTCGCATGTGTCGAACTACTTTTAAGTCGACACTTCAGCTATGGCACCCATCATTTTCAGACACTGAATGTATTTTCACTGTTTTTACTACTGCGTATCTGGAACCGGGATTCATGACGTAACGGAAAAAAAAAAAGAAAACTAGAGCTGCCTCCTAACGGGCGCCAATTATACCCCCGCATGCGTTGTCCGACAAATTTTTACAAGTATTTGACCTTGAGGAAGGTCAACGTAAAGGTCAAGGTCAGGTTTGTGTATATCAATCTTAAGTACTAGTGGCAAGGTGTGTGGTGTGTGAATATTAAAGAAATCGGTCAAAGAATAAGGAAGTTATGAGCAATGTTAAAGTTTTTTGTAACGGACCGACGACAAATTTTTACAAGTATTTGACCTTGAGGAAGGTCAACGTAAAGGTCAAGGTCAGGTTTGTGTATATCAATCTTAAGTACTAGTGGCAAGGTGTGTGGTGTGTGAATATTAAAGAAATCGGTCAAAGAATAAGGAAGTTATGAGCAATGTTAAAGTTTTTTGTAACGGACTTTTTTGTAACGGACCGACGACGACAAGCTGACTCCTATATACCCCCTTCAAACTTCGTTTGCGGGGGTATAAAAACATGCGTCCGGTCCTTCAATTTTGTAATAGGCCTTTAGAAAACAATTCATCAATACTCACAATGTTGTTAATTATCCAATTTGTCCAGGTGCTTTTGCAATTAAAATTAGCACACACAATACCTTTTCGGCTACTAAGAAAATCATGTGCATGTAATAAAGACTGACACACGGTGCTCAACCTTTAATCTTACACCGTCTCGTGTCAATGATTTGCAAGATTTCCGTGATAAAAGGCGACGTTGATTTCTATTCATGTATGATTAGTTACGACAAGGTTCTTTAATTTTTTTATTTTTTTTTTTGTGGAAAGCAAATCGATTTTCACAAAAGTTGTCTTTCTTGCAGAAATGTCAAAGAAAGTGACAAAAGTTGTGATAATCTCGGCATGTTAAAAACGCAGATGTTCGGAAAAATTCACGTGTATCGTTGTTTACCCGTCTGTTTCTTAACCCATGCAAATCTATGTACAAACAGTGTAGATCCAAAAGGGATGGCTCATAACCAGCTTTCGCGGCAGGACCTAAACTGTTTGCCATAGTGACAGTTAATCAGTTAGAGGGGAGATGAGTCAAACTACTGTATGACTTATAGCATGTTCTGCTCTCCGAAGTAATATAAGCATTGCATTCATAGGTGGGAACCAGTCTGTTAAGTATCTAACTATATTTAGCGTATTTGGAGACCCAGATTTGTAGGAATTTAAAAGACAACAAAATACGTGTGAAATCTGTCAGTTTTGTTTATTTATTAATTTGTTCATAAACGCTATACTCTGACAAGCTCCAGTACTTTCATAAACAAGTTTTAAAAACTCAGTAAACCGTTCATGTAAGAATTACCAAGAATACCAAGCATATCACGGCAAACAATGTGTTCTGACATACATGTGACGTCACACTTTGGTTATCTCGTACTGCGGATAACTCGAACTTTTTTATCCTGTCCCGTGAGGTTCGAGATAACGAGAGTCGACTGTAATTTTAATCTACTGAATATAGTCTCCCAAAGATACCCCCACCCATACACAAGTGAGCAGCCATGTAGACTCTGTAACTGAAATTTTTGGCATTTTATGAAGTGGGGGGAGAGATATGGGCCCAACGGAGCCCGAATGCGCCATATAAGGAACAAGAATATATATGGTTTAGGGATGGGGATCTGTATGGTTCTTGAGGTATAGGGCCTTTTCGGCAGCAGAGGGGTTGGGGCATGGCCCAGCTGGTCACCAGGAAAGCCCTAGATTGTTATCACTGAATGTTTCTTATCATAAGGACCAAGAATATATTTGGTTTAGGGATGTGGATCTGAACGGTTTCTCAGATATGAAGCCCTTTGATGAAACAGAGGGGAAGGGAACAGCCAGCCCCTGTGGACCACAATGTCTAATCAAGAACACAACAAGAATATATAAGATTATGGGTCAGGGATCTGAATGGCTTTTTACATATATCGCATTTTATGGAGTGGAGGGGCAGGGCAAGGCCCCAACACATTGCCCCAGCACAAAGAGACACCCAGGTTGGTGTGACTGAATCAGCCTTACCATAAGGAAGAAAATATTTGGTTTAGGGGTGTGGATCTTAATGGTTTCTGAGATATATGTTTTTTTGTATGAAAGTGGAGGGGTGGGGCATGACAAGGGACATGACCTGGGGAACTCTGGGGCCCACAGGCTGGTGTCACTGAACGTGTCTTATCATAAGGAACATGAATATATATGGTTTAGGGTTGGGCTCTGAAGAGCATCTCAGATATTTTGCAGACATGATGTATTGCAGCTCAGCATATTCTTGTCTTCAGGTGCTTGACAGAATCAACCAACCACTATTCAGTGCTTTGATTTTTCTTAGAAATCTTTAATGGAAAAATGCTAATGTGATAGTAATGCCAACACATGGGTGACTGAAACAGTTTCTCTTGTACTTTTTTTTTTACAGACTGGACATGTAAAAACATTATACCTCTTGACATGATTGATTTGCCCAGGATTTAAACACAGCTCTGTCAGTTCTTAATCTGTGCATGCCCTCTATAATGCTTGCCAAACATTTTTGCTCCAGCATACTTTAACACATTGTATACAGGGAAACCCCAAGACGGGCCTTCACTGTTTGCAGAGAATTCTACCATTTTCTGAATAAACTTCTTAAATAACTGAACTGAAACCCCTAAAGTTTGAAATGGACACCTGTTTTATTTAAGTCAGTACAAAATAACTAACCCAGATTTTTGCATATCACATGCACGTATTGAAATCTCAGGCAGGCCTATGAATACACATTCATGTTAGAGATCACCGTCTAGCTGCTCAAAGACTCATGTTAAGCCTTGTCCTGTTAAATAAATTAATTTTGTGACAACCATTCTGACTATCAGCCAATCAAATTACTTGACTTGTATTGATTCAAATTCATAATCTGAATAACAAATGGTGTAGATCCTGATCGGATGGCTTCTTCTGAAGCCATATGATCTGGATCTACACTGTTTGCAAAGATAGGGACTGTCATGTTAGACAATGAACTTGTTAATGGTAAAAAAGCTTAAATGTTCTTGCAAAAGCCACAATTTTTTCAGCAAAAACTATTGGTATTGTATAATACCATACTGAATGATAAAATTAACAAATGCCAAAATTAACAACTGGGACCCTGTTTTGTGTTTTTCTCCTTTTTTATGATTGTGGATGTATGTTAACCCATTTTGTACCCGAAATCCCTTAAACGGGTAATTGGCAACAGTGCAGGCCCAGATCAGACGCCACAGAACACGGCGTCTGATCAGGGCCACCACTGTTTGCTAAAACTTCATTCATTTTCCAAATAAATTTTGAAGAAAACACAACATGACACCACTAAATTTTAAAATGGACTCCTGCTTTATATAAGGCGGAAGATTCCACTTGGTACAAAAAGGTATAAAAAGATAATTAATGGTTCAAATCTGAGGGCCCTTTTCTCCTGAATCCACTCATTTTTTCATCTCTCACTCTCTCTTGCTCCCTCAGCTGCTGCATCTTTCATTCTTCAGCCATGGGTCAGCTCTAGGTATTTTAAGGTGGTGCAGACAGGTAAATTAATGAGGTAATTACCGCCTTGTATACCTGTCCATTAGATGTGTGAATGGGTGTGACAGAATAGTAAGTGGAGATGTCATTGGCTCATGACAAATGGTCCAAAACGGGTGTGTGACCAACAATAAAAAATTACTTCAGTAAATTTAAGGCAGAGCTAGGTACAAACGGGGTCAATTGAGTATTTGATAATAATTTGTTTGCAAATCTATGTGGGTTTTTTTGACAAAGAAGTTTGTGACTTCATCTCATATCAGATGTTGAATCCTTCCGTCTCATATGGGTCTAAACCATTTGTATAAAATTCAAAATTTTTGTAAATTATCGGTAAAACAATCTACAGACCCCTAAAACTGGAAATGAACCTGTCCAAATTTTAAAAATTTGTTCGCTTGATCAATCCTGTCGACTTTGATAAGACTCATCATGTAGACACAGCCAAACACTTTTTAGAATAAATCATAGCAACAGATAAGAGGGGCTATGCACATGTTATTTTTCATATTTCTGCATGAAAACATATGCTGTGGGTACTCATTAGAAGTGCCTCACCGAGGCGCTTTTAATGAATACCTACAATATGTTTTCCTGCAGAAATAAAAAAAATCTCAGTTCTTTTCGGATTAAACAAGAGGGCCATGATGGCCCTGGATCGCTCACCTGATCCATAGAGTAACAAGTGGGCCCTGGAGAGGGCCATTATTGACTCCAGTGTTATAATGTGCATAATGTTGAGGGAGGTCTAAAAAGGCTATAATTTGAACAATCTTGGCAAAGATCCACTAGATGAAGCAACACACCAGATATCAAAGACCTGGGCCTTGCGGTTTCAGAGAAGAAGATTTTTTTTAAAGATATTCCCTACATAAGCCTACCTAAGCCGAGGCGGGGGCATTTTTGGCCTCAGGGCTATAATTTGAACAATCTTGGTAGACATCCACTAGATGAAGCTTCACACCAAATATCAAAGATCTGAGCCTTGTGGTTTCAGAGAAAAAGATTTTTAAAGATTTTCCCTGTATAAGCCTATGTAAAACCAAAGTCCCCCGGGGCGAGGCATTTTTGGCCCTAGGGTTATAATTTGAACAATCTTGGTAGAGGTCCACTAGGTGAAGCTTCACACCAAATATCAAAGACCTGGGCCTTGTGGTTTTAGAGGAGAAGATTTTTAAATATTTTCCCTATATAAGCCTATGTAAACCGAAAGGCCCCCGGGACGGGGGCATTTCTGGCCCAAGGGCCATAATTTGAACAATCTTGGTAGAGGTCCAATACATGAAGCTTCATACCAAATATCGAAGACCTGGGCCTTTCCGTTTCAGAGAAGAAGATTTTTAAAGATTTTCCCTGTATAAGCCTATGTAAAACCAAAGGCCCCACGGGAGGGGGCATTTTTGCCCACTAGGGCTATAATTTGAACAATCTTGGTAGAGGTTTACCAGGTGAAGCTTCACACCAAATATCAAAGACCTGGGCCTTGTGGTTTCAGAGAAGAAAATTTTTAAAGATTTTCCCCATATAAGCCTATGTAAATCCAAAGGCCCCCGGGGCAGGGGCATTTCTGGCCCATTTTTTCCCCGTAGGGCTATACTTTGAACAATCTTGGTAGAGGTCCACTAGGTGAAGCTTCACACCAAATATCAAAGACCTGGGCCTTGTGGTTTCAGAGAAATAGATTTTTAAAGATTTTCCCTATATAAGCCTATGTAAATCCAAAGGCCCCCGGGGCAGGGGCATTTCTGGCCCAAGGGCCATAATTTGAACAATCTTGGTAGAGGTCCACTAGATGAAGCTTCACACCAAATATAGAAGACCTGGGCCTTGCGGTTTCAGAGAAGAAGATTTTTAAAGATTTTCCCTGTATAAGCCTATGTAAAACCAAAGGCCCAAGGGGCGGGGGTATTTTTGGCCCTAGGGCTATTATTTTAACAATTTTGGTAGAGGTCCACTAGGTGAAGCTACACACCAAATATAAAAGACCTGGGCCTTGTGGTTTCAGAGAAGAAGATTTTTAAAGATTTTCCCTATATAAGCCTATGTAAATCCAAAGGCCCCCGGGGCAGGGGCATTTCTGGCCCAAGGGCAAAAATTTGAACAATCTTGGTAGAGGTCCACTAGATGAAGCTTCACACCAAATATAGAAGACCTGGGCCTTTCCGTTTCAGAGAAGAAGATTTTTTAAGATTTTCCCTGTATAAGCCTATGTAAAACCAAAGGCCCCCGGGGCGGGGGTATTTTTGGCCCTAGGGCTATAATTTTAACAATCTTGGTAGAGGTCCACTAGGTGAAGCTTCACACCAAATATCAAAGACTTTGGCCTTGTGGTTTCAGAGAAGAAGATTTTTAAAGATTTTCCCTATATAAGCCTATGTAAACCCAAAGGCCCCCGGGGCGGGGGCATTTCTGGCCCAAGGGCCATAATTTGAACAATCTTGGTAGAGGTCCACTAGATGAAGCTTCATACCAAATATCAAAGACCTGGGCCTTGCTGTTTCAGAGAAGAAGATTTTTAAAGTTTTCATTTTAAAAATCTATTTTTAGCTCCTGTGACCTAGATGTGCAATGGACCGGAACCATTTGAACAACTTTGAAAGGGGACCACCTAAGGATCATTCCTGTGAAGTTTGGTTAAAATCCAATCAGTGGTTTAGGAGGAGATGTCATTTGAAGAAAAAGTTTACGCACGCACACACGCACACACGCACACACGCACGCACACACGCACGACGGACAAAAAGTGATCCCAAAAGCTCACCTTGTCACTACGTGACAGGTGAGCTAAAAAAAAAGTGATTTTTCTTGAGTTTTTTTTTTGTTTTGGTTTTACGTCCCTTTCAAGATTATTTCACTCATATTGAGCCTATCTTTAATCAGAAGTGGGCGAAAACCGGAGTACCTAGAGAAAAATCACCTGACCTTCTGTTGCAGAACTTGGTGTCTCACAATGTGACTCAAGCCAGGCTCCAACCTTTTTCTGGAGCTATATGCTTTGTTTGTTTGGCATTTAACAGCCCTGTCAACACTATTTAGGTCATATTTAGGCAGTCTCTTTACTTAACCACATCTTTCCTGGGCAGGCTTATACACATTTTTGCCAGAAACTGACAACTGCCCTTCTTGAATCAGAGGATGGGAGAAAAATGAGTGTAATATTTAATGATCAATTTCCACAAAAGAATGTTGCCGACCTAGCAGAAAATGAATATGCAAAGTTTGATTACCAGTCAGAAATGCATCTGACTGAGCTGCCCAGGCCAGCACCAATGAATGAAAATCCAAGCAGGTCAAGAATACAGTTATAATATACCTCAAAAGGAAAAACAAAAGGAAAACAAAAACAAAATATCAGCCGTAACCTGTGAAAAATAAGTCTTCGGACATGATTGTGTGAACTCCTGTGCCCAGTTGTTCCAAGCATCGTCAGCTTAACAAGGTTGTTAGTGGTCAAAACATAAACTGTTCTGGAAAGCAAAATACCTAAAACAGTGGTATTTTTGCTGAGAAAAATGTGAGCAGCTTTTGCATTTGCAATAGCTGCTCACATTTTTTTCAGAAAAAATACTATGATATTTGTCATATTAAACGATAAGTTTTAATGACAAGTTTAATAACAACATCGTTAGCTTTGAACATCCGGCCCCAGCCTGTGCACACATTCAGTTGGAATACAGCCATCCCTGTCTCGAGTTAACAGACATCTATATAGTAAACTACTAACACCGATCAAACTGTACAAGACAAGCAGCCTGATCTGAGTTTTTGCTGTGGGCACATGTAAGAAGACAAATTTTGTTGCAACTCATATAACAAGTGTTGTAAACAGTGTATCCTGTCTTGCGTAGAGAAAGTCTTATCCCAGGAGCTTGGAGGCAAACATTTGTTTATGTGAAAGAAGGCGGGGAAACAAATAACCTCAAAATGATTCATACAGTTAATAACTTCACCTCAACCTCAATAATATTAAATACAAATAAATACAATAAACAAATATTTATCACTAACCTTAAAATTTACAAGACCTGGTTGAAAGACTTTGTGAACATTTTACAAAACAAGAGGGCCATGATGGCCCTGGATCGCTCACCTGATCCGTAGAGTAACAAGTGGGCCCCGGGGTGGGCCATTAATGACCCCAGGGTTATAATGTGCATAATGTTGAGGGAGGTCTAAAAAGGTGAAGCTTCATACCAAATATCAACAAAGGCTATAATTTAAACAATCTTGGCAAAGGTCCACTAGATGAAGCTACACACCAAATATCAAAGACCTGGGCCTTGGGGTTTCAGAGAAGATATTCCCTCCATAAGCCTATGTAAAACCAAATGGCCCCGGGGCGGGGGCATTTTTGGCCTCAGGGATATAATTTAAACAATCTTGATAGAGGTCCACTAGATGAAGCTTCACACCAAATATCAAAGACCTGGGCCTTGCTATTTCAGAGAAGAAGATTTTCAAAGATTATCTCTATATAAGTCTATGTAAAACCAAAGGGCCCAGGGGCAGGGGCATTTGTGGTGCGAGGGCTATAATTTGAACAATCTTGGTAGAGGTCCACTAGATGAAGCTCCATACCAAATATCAAAGACATGGGCCTTGCAGTTTCAGAGAAGAAGATTTTTAAAGATTTCCCAATATAAGTCTTTGTAAAACCAAAGGGTCTCGAGCGGGGGCATTTTTGGCCCCAGGGCTATAATTTGAACAATCTTGATAGAGGTCCACTAGATGAAATTTCACACCAAATATCAAAGACCTAGTCCTTGTGGTTTCATAGAAGAAGATTTTAAAGATTTTCCCTTATATATGTCTATGTAAAACCAAAGGGCCACGAGGTGGGGGCATTTTAGGTCTCAGGGCTATAATTTGAACAAGCTTGGTAGAGGTCCACTAGCTGAAGCTTCATACCAAATATCAAAGACCTAGGCCTTGTGGTTTCAGAGACGAAGATTTTTCAAGATTTTCCCTATATAAGTCTATGTAAAGCCAAAGGGCCCCGGGGCGGGGGCATTTTTGGTCACAGGGCTATAATTTGAACAATGTTGGTAGAGGTCCACAAGATGAAGCTTCATACCAAATATCAAAGACCTGGGCCTTACAATTTCAGAGAAGAAGATCTTTAAAGATTTTCCCTATATAAGCCTATGTAAAACCAAAGGACCCCGGGGCGGGGGCATTTTTGGCCCCAGCACTTTAATTTGAACAATCTTGGTAGGGGTCCACTAGATGAAGCTTCATACCAAATAGCGAAGACCTGGGCCTTGCAGTTTCAGAGAAGATGATTTTTTATGATTTTCCCTATATAAGCCCATGTAAAACCAAAGGGCCCCAGGGCGGGGGCATTTTTGGCCCCAGCACTATAATTTGAACAATCTTGGTAGGGGTCCACTAGATGAAGCTTCATACCAAATATCAAAGATCTGGGCCTTGTGGATTCAGAGAAGAAGACTTTTAAAGATTTTCCCTATATAAGCCCATGTAAAACCAAAGGGCCCGGGGGCGGGGGCATTTTTGGCCCCAGCCCTATAATTTGAACAATCTTGGTAGGGGTCCACTAGATGAAGCTTCATACTAAATATCAAAGACCTGGGCCTTGCGGTTTCAGAGAAGAAGATTTTTAAAGTTTTCGGTGAAAAAAATCTATTTTTGGCTCCTGTGACCTATATGTGCAATGGACCGGAACCATTTGAACATCTTTGCAAGGGGTCCACCTAAGGATCATTCCTGTGAAGTTTGGTCAAAATCCGATCAGTGGTTTAGGAGGAGATGTCATTTGAAGAAATTGTTTACGCACGGATGACAGACAAAAAGTGATCCTAATATAAAACACAAGAGGGCCATGATGGCCCTGGATCGCTCACCTGATCCATAAAGTAACAAGTGGGCCCCAGGGAGGGCCATTATTGACCCTAGGGTTATAATGTGCATAATGTTGAGGGGGGGTCTAAAAAGGTGAAGCTTCATACCAAATATCAACAAAGGCAATAATTTGAACAATCTTGGCAAAGGTCCACTAGATGAAGCTACACATCAAATATCAAAGACCTGAACCTTGCGGTTTCAGAGAAGATTTTTTTAAAGATATTCCCTACATAAGCCAATGTAAAACCAAATGGCCCCGGGCTTGGGCATTTTTGGCCTCAGGGCTATAATTTAAACAATCTTGATAAAGGTCCACTAGATGAAGCTTCACACCAAATAACAAAGACCTGGGCCTTGCTGTTTCAGAGAAGAAGATTTTCAAAGATTATCTCTATATAAGTCTATGTAAAACCAAAGGGCCCCGGGCGGGGGCATTTGTGGCCCGAGAGCTATAATTTGTTCAATCTTGGTAGAGGTCCACTAGATGAAGCTCCATACCAAATATCAAAGCATGGCCTTGCAGTTTCAGAGAAGAAGATTTTTAAAGATTTCCCTATATAAGTCTATGTAAAACCAAAGGGTCTCAGGGCGGGGGCATTTTTGGCCCCAGGGCTATAATTTGAACAATCTTGATAGAGGTCCACTAGATGAAATTTCACACCAAATATCAAAGACCTAGGCCTTGTGGTTTCATAGAAGAAGATTCTGAAAGATTTTCCCTATATAAGACTATGCAAAACCAAAGGGCCACCAGGCGGGGGCATTTTTTGTCTCAGGTCTATAATTTGAACAATCTTGGTAGAGGTCCACTAGCTGAAGCTTCATACCAAATATCAAAGATCTAGCCTTGCGGTTTCAGAGAAGATTTTTCAAGATTTTCCCTATATAAGTCTATGTAAAACCAAAGGGCCCCGGGACGGGGGCATTTTTGGTCCCAGCACTATAATTTGAACAATCTTGGTAGGGGTCCACTAGATGAAGCTTCATACCAAATATCAAAGACCTGGGCCTTGTGGTTTCAGAGAAGAAGATTTTTTAAAGATTTTCACTATATAAGCCCATGTAAAACCAAAGGGCCCCTGGGCGGAGGCGTTTTTGGCCCCAGCACTATAATTTGAACAATCTTGGTAGGGGTCCACTAGATGAAGCTTCATACCAAATATCAAAGACCTGGGCCTTGCGGTTTCAGAGAAGAAGATTTTTAAAGATTTTCCCTATATAAGCCCATGTTCAACCAAAGGGCCCCGGGGTGGGAGCATTTTTGGCCCCAGCACTATAATTTGAACAATCTTGGTAGGGGTCTACTAGATGAAGCTTCATACCAAATATCAAAGACCTGGGCCTTGCGGTTTCAGAGAAGAAGATTTTTAAAGATATCCCCTATATGAGCCCATGTAAAACCAAAGGGCCCCGGGGCGGGGGCATTTTTGGCCCTAGCACTATAATTTGAACAATCTTGGTAGGGGTCTACTAGATAAAGCTTCATACCAAATATCAAAGACCTGGGCCTTGCGGTTTCAGAGAAGAAGATTTTTTAAGTTTTTGGTGAAAAAAATCTATTTTTGGCTCCTGTGACCAACATGTGCAACGGACCGGAACCATTTGAACAACTTTGAAAGGGGACCACCTAAGGATCATTCCTGTGAAGTTTGGTCAAAATCCGATCAGTGGTTTAGGAGGAGATGTCGTTTGAAGAAATTGTTTACGCACGGATGACAGACAAAAAGTGATCCTAATATAAAACACAAGAGGGCCATGATGGCCCTGGATCGCTCACCTGATCAATAGAGTAACAAGTGGGACCCGGGGAGGGCCATTATTAACCCCAGGGCTATAATGTGCATAATGTTCAGAGACGTCTAAAAAGGTGAAGCTTCATACCAAATATCAACAAAGGCTATAATTTGAACAATCTTGGCAAAGGTCCACTAGATATGCTACATGTATACCAAATATCAAAGACCTGGGCCTTGCAGTTTCAGAGAAGAAGATTTTTATTAAAGATATTCCCTACATAAGCCTATATAAAACCAAATGGCTCCAGGGCGGGGGCATTTTTGGCCTCAGGGCTATAATTTAAACCATCTTGATAGAGGTCCACTAGAGGAAGCTTCACACCAAATATCAAAGGCCATGGCCTTGCTGTTTCAAAAGAAGATTTTTAAGGAATATCTCTATATAAGTCTATGTAAAACCAAAGGGCCCCAGGTCGGGGGCAGTTTTGGCCCTAGCGCTATAATTTGAACAATCTTGGTAGGGGTCCACTAGATGAAGCTTCATACCAAATAGCAAAGACCTGGCCCTTGGGGTTTCCGAGAAGAAGATTTTTAAAGATTTCCCCCATATAAGCCCATGTAAAACCATAGGGCCCCCGGGCGGTGGCATTTTTAGCCCAAGCACTATAATTTGAACAATCTTGGTAGGAGTCCACTAGATGAAGCTTCATACCAAATAGCAAAGACCTGGGCATTGTGGTTTCAGAACAGAAGATTTTTAAAGATTTTCCCTATATAAGCCCATTTAAAACCAAAGGCCCCTGGAGGGGGGGGGGGGCTTCATACCAAATATCAAAGACATGGGCCTTACGGTTTCAGAGTCGAAAAGTTTTAAAGGTTTTCCCTATATAAGCCCATGTAAAACCAAAGGGCCCCGGAGCGGGGGCATATTTGACCCCAGCACTATAATTTGAACAATCTTGGTAGGGGTCCCCTAGATGAAGCTTCATACCAAATATCAAAGACCTGGGCCTTACGGTTTCAGAGAAGAAGATTTTTAAAGCTCTTCCCTATATAAGCCCATGTAAAACCAAAGGGCCCTGGAGCGGGGGCATTTTTGGCCCCAGCACTATAGTTTGAACAATCTTGGTAGGGGTTCACTAGATGAAGCTTCATACCAAATATCAAAGACCTGGGCCTTGCGGTTTCAGAGAAGAAGATTTTTAAAGATTTTCCCTATATAAGCCCATATAAAACCAAAGGGCCCCGGAGCGGGGGCATTTTTGGCTCCAGCACTATAATTTGAACAATCTTGGTAGGGGTCCACTAGATGAAGCTTCATACCAAATATCAAAGACCTGGGCCTTACGGTTTCAGAGAAGAAGATTTTTAAAGATTTTCCCTATATAAGCCCATGTAAAACCAAAGGGCCCCGGAGCGGGGGCATTTTTGGCCCCAGCACTATAATTTGAACAATCTTGGTAGGGGTCCACCAGATGAAGCTTCATACCAAATATCAAAGACCTGGGCCTTGTGGTTTCAGAGAAGAAGATTTTTTAAGTTTTTGGTGAAAAAAATCTGTTTTTGGCTCCTATGACCTAGATGTGCAACGGACCGGAACCATTTGAACAACTTTGAAAGGGGACCACCTAAGGATCATTCCTGTGAAGTTTGGTCAAAATCCGATCAGTGGTTTAGGAGGAGATGTCGTTTAAAGAATTGTTTACGGACGCACGGACGGACGCACGGACGGACGGACGGACGACGGACGAAAAGTGATCCCAAAAGCTCACCTCGTCACTACGTGACGGTGAGCTAACAAGAGGGCCCTGAGGGCCCTGAATCGCTCACCTGAGAATTAGTGTCTCCAGTACATTCTAGGCCCAAGGGCTATAATTTGAACAAACTTGGTAATGGTCCACTAGATGAAGCTTCATTCCAAATATCAAAGACCTGGGCCTTCTGGTTTGAGACAAGATTTTTAAAGGTTTTCCCTATATAAGCCTATGAAAAACCAAAGGGTCCCAGAGTGGGGGTATTTTTGCCCCCCCAGGGCTATAATTTGAACAATCTTGAAAGAGGTCCACTAGATGAAGCTCCACACCAAATACCAAAGATCTGGGCCTTGTGGATTCAGAGAAGAAGATTTTTAAAGATTTTCCATGTATAAGCCTACGTAAAACCAAAGGCCCCAGGGGTGGGGGCATTTTTGGCCCCAGGGCTATAATTTTAACAATCTTGGTAGAGGTCTACTAGTTGAAGCTTCATATCAAATGGCATAGAGCAGGGCCTTGTGGTATCAGAGAAGAAGAATTTAAATATTTTCCCTATAAGACTATGAAAAACCAAAGGGTCCCAGGGTGGGGGCATTTTTGGTCCTAGGGCTATAATTTGAACAATCTTGATAGAGGTCCAATACATGAAGCTTCATACCAAATATCTAAGACCTTGGCCTTGCAGTTTCTGAGAAGAAGTTTCTTTAAAGATTTTCCCTATATAAGCCTATGTAAAACCAAAGGCCCCCGTGGCGGGGGCATATTTGGCCCCAGGGCTATAATTTGAACAATCTTGGTAGAGGTCCATTAGATTAAGCTTCACACCAAATATCAAAGATCTGGGCCTTGCGGTGTCAGAGAAGAAAAGTTTTAAAGATTTCCCCTACATAAGCTAAGGTAAAACCAAAGGCCCCCTGGGCGGGGGCATTTTTGGCTCCAGGGCTATAATTTGAACAATCTTGGTAGAGGTCCACTAGGTGAAGCTTCATACCAAATATCAAAGACCTGGGCCTTGTGGTTTCAGAGAAGAAGATTTCCCTTTATAGGGCTATGAAAAACCAAAGGGTCCAAGGGTGGGGCCATTTTCGGCCCCAGGGCTATAATTTGCACAATCTTGAAAGAGGTCCACTAGATGAAGCTTCACACCAAATATCAAAGATCTGGGCCTTGTGGTTTCAGAGGAGAAGATTTTTAAAGATTTTCCCTGTATAAGCCTATGTAAAACCAAAGCCCCCCGGGGCGGGGGCATTTTTGGCCCAAAGGCTATAATTTGAACAATCTTAGTAAAGGTCCTCCAGGTAAAGCTTCACACCAAATATTAAAGACGTGGGCCTGCTGGTTTCAGAGAAGAAGATTTTTTAATGATTTTCCCTATATAAGCCTATGTAAAACCATAGGCCCCTGGGGCGGGGGCATTTTGGCCCCCAGGCTATAATTTGAACAATCTTGGTAGAGGTCCACTAGATGAAGCTTCACACCAAATATCAAAGATCTAGGCCTTGCGGTTTCAGGGAAGAAGATTTTTAAAGATTTTCCCTGTATAAGTCTATGTAAAAACAAAGGCCCCCGGGGCGGGGGCATTTTTGGCCCAAAGGCTATTATTTGAACAATCTTAGTAAAGGTCCTCCAGGTAAAGCTTCACACCAAATATTAAAGACATGGGCCTGCTGGTTTCAGAGAAGAAGATTTTTTAATGATTTTCCCTATATAAGCCTATGTAAAACCATAGGCCCCTGGGGCGGGATCATTTTGGCCCCCAGGCTATAATTTGAACAATCTTGGTAGAGGTCCACTAGATGAAGCTTCACACCAAATATCAAAGATCTAGGCCTTGCGGTTTCAGGGAAGAAGATTTTTAAAGATTTTCCCTGTATAAGTCTATGTAAAAACAAAGGCCCCCGGGGCGGGGGCATTTTTGGCCCAAAGGCTATAATTTGAACAATCTTAGTAAAGGTCCTCCAGGTAAAGCTTCACACCAAATATTAAATTCGTGGGCCTGCTGGTTTCAGAGAAGATTTTTTAATGATTTTCCCTATATAAGCCTATGTAAAACCATAGGCCCCCGGGGCGGGGGCATTTTGGCCCCCACGGCTATAATTTGAACAATCTTGATAGAGGTCCACTAGATAAAGCTTCACACCAAATATCAAAGATCTGGGACGTGCGGTTTCAGAGAAGAAGATTTTTAAAGATTTTCCATGTATAAGTCTATGTAAAACCAAAGGCCCCCTAGCAGGGGCATTTTTGGCCCTTAGGTAATAATTTGAACAATCTTAGTAGAGGTCCACCAGGTAAAGCTTCACACCAAATATTAAAGACCTGGGCCTTGTGGTTTCAGAGAAGAAGATTTTTTAATGATTTTCCCTATATAAGCCTATGTAAAACCATAGGCCCCCGGGGCGGGGGCATTTTGGCCCCCACGGCTATAATTTGAAAAATCCTGGTAGAGGTCCACTAGATGAAGCTTCACACCAAATATCAAAGATCTGGGCCATGCGGTTTCAGAGAAGAAGATTTTTAAAGATTTTCCCTGTATAAGCCTATGTAAAACCAAAGGCCCCCGGGGCGGGGGCATTTTTGGCCCAAAGGCTATAATTTGAACAATCTTAGTAGAGGTCCACCAGGTAAAGCTTCACACCAAATATTAAAGACCTGGGCCTTGTGGTTTCAGAGAAGAAGATTTTTTAATGATTTTCCCTATATAAGCCTATGTAAAACCATAGGCCCCGGGGCGGGGGCATTTTTGGCCCCCAGGGCTAGAATTTGAACAATCTTGGTAGAGGTCCACTAGATGAAGCTTCACACCAAATATCAAAGATCTGGGCCGTGCGGTTTCAGAGAAGAAGATTTTTAAAGATTTTCCCTGTATAAGCCTATGTAAAACCAAAGGCCCCCGGGGCGGGGGCATTTTTGGCCCTAAGGCTATTATTTGAACAATCTTAGTGGAGGTCCATCAGGTAAAGCTTCACACCAAATATTAAAAACCTGGGCCTTGTGGTTTCAGAGAAGAAGATTTTTTAATGATTTTCCCCATATAAGCCTATGTAAAACCAAAGGCCCCTGGGGCGGGGGCATTTTGGCCCCCAGGGCTTTAATTTGAACAATCCTGGTAGAGGTCCACTAGATGAAGCTTCACACCAAATATCAAAGATCTGGGCCGTGCGGTTTCAGAGAAGAAGATTTTTAAAGATTTTCCCTGTATAAGCCTATGTAAAACCAAAGGCCCCCGGGGCGGGGCATTTTTGGCCCTAAGGCTATAATTTGAACAATCTTAGTGGAGGTCCACCAGGTAAAGCTTCACACCAAATATTAAAGACCTGGGCCTTGTGGTTTCAGAGAAGAAGATTTTTTAATGATTTTCCCTATATAAGCCTATGTAAAACCAAAGGCCCCAGGGGCGGGGGCATTTTGGCCCCCAGGGCTTTAATTTGAACAATCTTGGTAGAGGTCCACTAGATGAAGCTTCATACCAAATATCAAAGACCTGGGACTTGCGGTTTCAGAGAAGAAGATTTTTAAAGTTTTCATTTAAAAAATCTATTTTTAGCTCCTGTGACCCAGATGTGCAATGGACCGGAACCATTTGAACAATTTTGAAAGGGGACCACCTAAGGATCATTGCTGTGAAGTTTGGTGAAAATCTGATCAGTGGTTTAGGAGGAGATGTCATTTGAAGAAAAAGTTTACGCACACACACACACACACGCACGCACTGACGACGGACGACGGACGAAAAGTGATCACAAAAGCTCACCTTGTCACTATGTGACAGGTGAGCTAACAAGAGGGCCATGATGGCCCTGGATCGCTCACCTGATCCATAGAGTAACAAGTGGGCCCCGGGGAGGGCAATTATTGACCCCAGGGTTATAATGTGCATAATGTTGAGGGAGGTCTAAATACCAAATATCAACAAAGGCTATAATTTGAACAATCTTGGCAAAGGTCCACTAG
This sequence comes from Lucinisca nassula, assembly GCA_963580285.1. NCBI lineage: Eukaryota > Metazoa > Mollusca > Bivalvia > Lucinida > Lucinidae > Lucinisca > Lucinisca nassula. The sequence goes on along the minus strand of OY757011.1, from coordinate 149,699,571 downwards.
ATGAAGCTACACACCAAATATCAAAGACCTTTGCCTTGCGGTTTCAGAGATTTTTTTAAAGATTTTCCCTATATAAGCCTATGTCAAACCAAAGGGCCCCGGGCCGGGGGCAATTTTGGCCCCAGCACTACATAAGTCTATGTTAAACCAAATGGCCCGGGGCGGGGGCATTTTTGGCCTCAGGGCTATAATTTAAACAATCTTGATAGAGGTCCACTAGATGAAGCTTCACACCAAATATCAAAGACCTGGGCCTTGCTGTTTCAGAGAAGAAGATTTAATTTTCAAAGATTATCTCTATATATAAGTCTATGTAAAACAAAAGGGCCTGGGGCGGGGGCATTTGTGGCCCGAGGGCCCATGTAAAACCAAAGGGCCCCAGGGCGGGGGCATTTTTGGCATCCGCACTATAATTTGAACAATCTTGGTAGGGGTCCACTAGATGAAGCTAAAAACCACATATCAAAGACCTGGGCCTTGTGGTTTCAGAGAAGAAGATTTTTAAAGATTTTCCCTATATAAGCCCATGTAAAACCTAAAGGCCCCGGGGCGGGGGCATTTTTATTGCCCCAGCAACATAATTTGAACAATCTTGGTAGGGGTTAACTAGATGAAGCTTCATACCAAATATCAAAGACCTGGGCTTTGCGGTTTCAGAGAAGAAGATTTTTAAAGAGTTTCCCTATATAAGCTCACGTAAAACCAAAGGGCCCCGGGGCGGGGGCATTTTTTGCCCAAGCACCATAATTTGAACAATCTTGGTAGGGGTTAACTAGATGAAGCTTCATACCAAATATCAAAGACCTGGGCCTTGCGGTTTCAGAGAAGAAGATTTTTAAAGAGTTTCCCTAATTAAGCCCACGTAAAACCAAAGGGCCCCGGGGCGGGGGCATTTTTGGCCCCAGCACTTTAATTTGAACAATCTTGGTAGGGGTCCACTAGATGAAGCTTCATACCAAATATCAAAGAACTGGGCCTTGTGGTTTCAGAGAAGAAGATTTTTTAAGTTTTCTGTGAAAAAAATCTATTTTTGGCTCCTGTGACCTATATGTGCAACGAACTGGAACCATTTGAACAACTTTGAAAGGGGTCCACCTAAGGATCATTCCTGTGAAGTTTGGTCAAAATCCGATCAGTGGTTTAGGAGGAGATGTCGTTTGAAGAAATTGTTTACGCACGGATGACAGACAAAAAGTGATCCTAATATAAAACACAAGAGGACCATCATGGCCCTGGATCGCTCACCTGATCCATAGAGTCTCTGGTGAGGGCCATTATTGACACCAGGGCTATAATGTGCATAATGTTGAGGGAGGTCTAAAAAGGTGAAGCTTCATACCAAATATCAACAAAGGCTATAATTTGAACAATCTTGGCAAAGGTCCAATAGATAAAGTTACACACCAAATATCAAAGACCTGGGCCTTGCTGTTTCAGAGATGAGATTTTTTAAAAGATATTATTCCCTACATAAGCCTATGTAAAACCAAATGGCCCAGGGGCGGGGGTATTTTTGGCCTCAGGGCTATAATTTAAACAATCTTGATAGAGGTCCACTAGATGAAGCTTCACATCAAATATCCAAGACCTGGGCCTTGCTGTTTCAGCGAAGAACATTTTTCAAGGATTATCTCTATATAAGTCTATGTAAAACCAAAAGGTCCCTGGGCGGGGGCATTTGTGGCCCGAGGGCTATAATTTGAAAATTTTGGTAGAGGTCCACTAGATGAAGCTCCATACCAAAATATCAAAAACATGGGCCTTGCAGTTTAAGAGAAGAAGATTTTAAAATATTTCCCTATATAAGTCTATGTAAAACCAAATGGTCTTGGGGCGGGGGCATTTTTGGCCTCAGGGCTATAATTTGAAAAATCTTGATAGAGGTCCACTTGATGAAATTTCACACCAAATATCAAAGACCTAGGCCTTGTGGTTTCACAGAAGAAATTTTTTTAAAGATTTTCCCTATATAAGTCTATGTAAAACCAAAGGGCCCCAAGGCCGGACCATTTTTGGTTTCAGGGCTATAATTTGAACAATATTTGCAGAGGTCCACTAGATGAAGCTTCATACGAAATATCAAAGACCTAGGCCTTGTGGTTTCAGAGAAGATTTTTCACGATTTTCCCTATAGAAGTTTATGTAAAAGCAAAGGGCCCCGGGGCGGGGGCATTTTTGGCCCCAGAACTATAATTTGAGCAATCTTGGTAGGGGTCCACTAAATGAAGCTTCATTCCATATAGCAAAGACCTGGGCCTTGCGGTTTCAGAGAAAACGATATTTAAAGATTTTCCCAATATAAGCCCATATTAAACCAAAGGGCCCTGGATCGGGGACATTTTTGGCCCCAGCACTATAATTCGAACAATCATGGTAGGGGTCCATTAGATGAAGCTTCTTACCAAATATCGAAGACCTGGGCCTTGTGGTTTCAGAGAAGAAGATTTTTAAAGATTTTCCCTATATAAGCCCATGTAAAACCAAAGGGCCTTGTGGCGGTTGCATTTTTGGCCCCAGCACTATAATTTGAACAATCTTGGTAGGGGTCCACTAGATGAAGCTTCATACCAAATATCAAAGACCTGGGCCGTGTGGTTTCAGAGAAGTAGATTTTTCAAGATTTTCCCTATATAAGCCCATGTAAAACCAAAGGGCCCCGGGGCAGGGGCATCTTTGGCCCCAGCACTATAATTTGAACAATCTTGGTAGGGGTCCACTAGATGAAGCTTCATACCAAATAGCAAAGATCTGGGCCTTGTGGTTTCAGAGAAGAAGATTTTTAAAGATTTTCCCTATATAAGCCCATGTAAAACCAAAGGGCCCCGGGGCGGGGGCATCTTTGGGCCCAGCACTATTATTTGAACAATCTTGGTAGGGATCCACTAGATGAAGTTTCATACTGGATATCAAAGACCTGGGCCTTGCAGTTTCAGAGAAGAAGATTTTTTAAGTTTTCGGTGAAAAAATCTATTTTTGGCTCCTGTGACCTAGATGTGCAATGGACCGGAACCGTTTGAACAACTTTGAAAGAGGACCGCCTAAGGATCATTCCTATGAAGTTTGGTCAAAATCCGATCAGTGGTTTAGGAGGAGATGTTGTTTGAAGAAATTGTTTACGCACGGATGACAGACAAAAAGTGATCCTAATATAAAACACAAGAGGGCCATGATGGCCCTGGATTGCTCACCTGATCCATAGAGAAACAAGTGGGCCCCGGGGAGGGCCATTATTGACCCTAGAGTTATAATGTGCATAATGTTGAGGAGGTCTAAAGAGGTGAAGCTTCAAACCAAATATCAACAAAGGCTATAATTTGAACAATCTTTGCAAAGGTTCACCAGATGAAGCTACATACCAAATATCAAAGACCTGAGCCTTGAGGTTTCAGGGAAGATTTTTTCAAAGATATTCCCTACATAAGTCTATGTAAAACCAAATGGCCCCTGGGCGGGGGCATTTTTGGCCTCAGGGCTATAATTTAAACAATCTTGATAAAGGTCCACTAGATGAAGCTTCACACCAAATATCAAAGACCTGGGCCTTGCTGTTTCAGAGAAGAAGATTTTCAAAGATTATCTCTATATAAGTCTATGTAAAACCAAAGGGCCCCCCACGGGGGCATTTGTGGCCCGAGGGCTATAATTTGTTCAATCTTGGTAGAGGTTCACCAGATGAAGGTCCATACCAAATATAAAAGACATGGCCTTGCAGTTTCAGAGAAGAAGGTTTTTAAAGATTTCCCTATATAACTCTATGTTAAACCAAAGGGTCTCGAGGCGGGGGCATTTTTGGCTCCAGGGCTATAATTTGAACAATCTTGATAGAGGTCCACTAGATGAAATTTCATACCATATATCAAAGACCTAGGCCTTGTGGTTTCATAGAAAAAGTTTCTTAAAGATTATCCCTATATAAGTTTATGCAAAACCAAAGGGCCACCAGGCGGGGGCATGTTTGGTCTCAGGGCTATAATTTGAACAATCTTGGTAGAGGTCCACTAGCTGAAGCTTCATACCAAATATCAAAGACCAAGCCTTGTGGTTTCAGAGAAGATTTTTCAAGATTTTCCCTATATAAGTCTATGTAAAACCAAAGGGCTCCGGGGCAGGGGCATTTTTAGCCCCAGCACTATAATTTGAACAATCTTGGTAGGGGTCGGTATTTTCGGCCCCAGCACTATAATTTGAACAATCTTGGTAGGGGTCCACTAGATGAAGCTTCATACCAAAAATCAAAGACCTGGGCCTTGTGGTTTCAGAGAAGAAGATTTTTGAAGATTTTCCTATATTAGCCCATGTAAAACCAAAGGGCCACGGGGCGGGGGCATTTGTGACCCCAGCACTATAATTTGAACAATCTTGGTAGGGGTCCACTAGATGAAGCTTCATACCAAATATCAAAGACCTGGGCCTTGCAGTTTCAGAGAAGAAGATTTTTCAAGTTTTCGGTGAAAAAATCTATTTTTGGCTTCTGCGACCTATATGTGCAACGGATCGGAACCATTTGAACAACTTTGAAAGGGGACCAACTAAGGATCATTTCTGTGAAGTTTGGTCAAAATCCGATCAGTGGTTTAGGAGGAGATGTCTGAAGAAATTGTTTACGCACGGATGACGGACAAAAAGTGATCCTAATATAAAACACAAGAGGGCCATGATGGCCCTGGATCGCTCACCTGATCCATAGTATAACAAGTGGGCCCCAGAGAGGGCCATTATTGGCCCCAGGGCTTTAATGTGCTTAATGTTGAGGGAGGTCTTAAAGGTGAAGCTTCATACCAAACATCAACAAAGGCTATAATTTGAACAATCTTGGCAAAGGTCCACAAGATGAAGCTACACATCAAATATCAAAGACCTGGGCCTAGCGGTTTCAGAGAAGAAGATTTTTGAAAGATTTTCCCTATATAAGCCTATGTAAAACCAAAGGGCCCCCGGACGGGGGCATTTTTTGCCCCGGCACTATAATTTGAACAATCTTGGTAGGGGTCCACTAGATGAAGCTTCATACCAAATATCAAAGTCCTGGGCCTTGTGGTTTCAGAGCAGAAGATTTTTAAAGATTTTCCCTATATAAGCTTATGTAAAACCAAAGGGCCCCGGGGCGGGGGCATTTTTGGCCCCAGCACTATAATTTGAAAAATCTTGGTAGGGGTCCACTAGATGAAGCTTCATACCAAATATCAAAGTCCTGGGCCTTGTGGTTTCAGAGAAGAAGATTTTTAAAGATTTTCCCTATATAAGCCAATGTAAAACCAAAGGGCCCCGTGGCGGGGGCATTTTTTGTCCCATCACTAAAATTTGAATAATCTTGGTAGGGGTCCACTAGATGAAGCTTCATACCAAATATCAAAGTTATGGGCCTTGTGGTTTCAGAGAAGAAGATTTTTAAAGATTTTCCCTATATAAGCCTATGTAAAACCAAAGGGCCCCGGGGCGGGGGCATTTTTGGCCCCAGCACTATCATTTGAACAATCTTGGAAAGGGTCCACTAGATGAAGCTTCATACCAAATATCAAAGACCTGAGCCTTGTGGTTTCAGAGAAGAAGATTTTTAAAGATTTTCCCTATATAAGCCAATGTAAAACCAAAGGGCCCCGTGGCGGGGGCATTTTTTGTCCCAGCACTAAAATTTGAACAATCTTGGTAGGGGTCCACTAGATGAAGCTTCATACCAAATATCAAAGTCCTGGGCCTTGTGGTTTCAGAGAAGAAAGTTTTTAAAGATTTTCCCTATATAAGCCTATGTAAAACCAAAGGGCCCCGGGGCGGGGGCATTTTTGGCCCCAGCACTATAAGTTGAACAATCTTGGTAGGGGTCCACTAGATGAAGCTTCATACCAAATATCAAAGTCCTGGGCCTTGTGGTTTCAGAGAAGAAGATTTTTAAAGATTTTCCCTATATAAGCCTATGTCAAACCAAAGGGCCCCGGGGAAGGGGCATTTTTGGCCCCAGCACTATAATTTATACAATCTTGGTAGGGGTCCACTAGATGAAGCTTCATACCAAATATCAAAGACATGGGCCTTGTGGTTTCAGAGAAGAAGATTTTTAAAGATTTTCCGTATATAAGCCAATGTAAAACCAAAGGGCCCCGTGGCGGGGGCATTTTTTGCCCCAGCACTTAAATTTGAACAATCTTGGTAGGGGTCCACTAGATGAAGCTTCATACCAAATATCAAAGACATGGGCCTTGTGGTTTCAGAAAAGAAGATTTTTGAAGATTTTCCCTATATAAGTCTATGTAAAACCAAAGGGCCCCGGGGCGGGGGCATTTTTGGCCCCAGCACTATAATTTGAACAATCTTGGTAAGGGTCCACTAGATGAAGCTTCATACCAAATATCAAAGACCTGGGCCTTGTGGTTTCAGAGAAGAAGATTTTTAAAGATTTTCCCTATATAAGCCAATGTAAAACCAAAGGGCCCCGTGGCGGGGGCATTTTTTGTCCAAGCACTAAAATTTGAAAAATCTTGGTAGGGGTCCACTAGATGAAGCTTCATACCAAATATCAAAGTCCTGGGCCTTGTGGTTTCAGAGAAGAAGATTTTTAAAGATTTTCCCTATATAAGCCTATGTAAAACCAAAGGGCCCCGGGGCGGGGGCATTTTTGGCCCCAGCACTATAATTTGAACAATCTTGGTAGGGGTCCACTAGATGAAGCTTCATACCAAATATCAAAGACCTGGGCCTTGTGGTTTCGGAGAAGAAGATTTTTAAAGATTTTCCCTACATAAGCCTATGTAAAACCAAAGGGCCCCAGGGCGGGGGCATTTTTGGCCCCAGCACTATAATTTGAACAATCTTGGTAGGGGTCCACTAGATGAAGCTTTATACCAAATATCAAAGACCTGGGCCTTGTGGTTTCAGAGAAGAAGATTTTTTAAGTTTTTGGTGCAAAAAATCTGTTTTTGGCTCCTGTGACCTAGATGTGCAACGGACCGGAACCATTTGAACAACTTTGAAAGGGGACCACCTAAGGATCATTCCTGTGAAGTTTGGTCAAAATCCGATCAGTGGTTTAGGAGGAGATGTCGTTTAAAGAAATTGTTTACGCACGGACGCACGGACGCACGCACGGACGCACGACGGACGACGGACAAAAAGTGATCCCAAAAGCTCACCTCGTCACTACGTGACGGTGAGCTAACAAGAGGGCCATGATGGCCCTGGATCGCTCACCTGATCCATAGTGTAACAAGTGTGCCCCAGAGAGGGCCATTATTGGCCCCAGGGCTTTAAAGGTGCATTATTGAGCTATCGGGCTTCAAAAATGAAAAGCGTGTTTTTCGGTTTTATTTCTTCTATTCATGTAGCTTTGTCATTTGTAATCTTCTGAAACCAAATACCACTTCAGAACTTTGTGAAAATCGTCGTTTTCATTTTTGTTTATTTGTTGTTTTTGGGAATTTCAATCTAAAAATATTCCTGTCACGTGACAAAAAGCCGGGAACCATCACTGCGGCGAACAATAAGATGGCGACCTCCGGTTCATCTGAGGAAAGTAGAATTTTTAGTCCAAATTACAAGTATTTGACTTTCAACGGCACTGACACAATACTATCATGCATGTTAATCTGTTATCAAATGCTAACGCATCAATTTACAGGCAAGAAGATAATTTTGCCGTCAATATCTAAGGATGAATTTCTGAATCGATGAGAATTGACATGGGGTCGTTTCAAAGATACACAAAAACCGCATACATGTGAGAGTACATGTATGATGTGGGTATTTGTTAGAATTAGACGATACTAGCAATAACCTTTTGATTTGTTTGATTTGAGGGTTAACGTCCCAATTAACACTGTTTAACGTCCCCATCAACACTGTATAAGTAATTTTGGAGACCTAGCTTACAATTTTGTGGGACTTTTATATACCCGACATTGAGATGAAATGAGATCTCATTCCCTGTCGCTTACGGGCCTCCGTGGCCTAGTGGTTAAGAGCGCTGACTCTTGATCATTAGGTCTCTCACCGCTGTGGTTCGAGCCTCGCTCGGGTCATATGTGAGACGCCAAGTTCTGCAACGGAAGGTCAGATGGTTTTTCTCCGGGTACTCCGGTTTTCGCCCACCTCTGATTAACGATCGGCTCGATATGAGTGAAATAATCTTGAAAGGGCCGTAAAACCAAAACCAAAAAAAAAAAAATCCCTGTCGCCCAATGAAACCAATAGGGTTTATATGAATGGGCGGCCCGACTCGCACCGCTTTGCCTGGGCAGGCTTGGATCCTTTAGGCGGTTTACCAATACTCCTAAGCGGTCGGTTTAAGCTCTGCCTGGCACCATCATGCAGCCCACCTATTTCTTCAAGCCCCGCCATGGGAGCCGAGCAAGAACTTTTTAATACCGAAACAAAAGAGAAACACTATCCATATTCGCACCGCCCATCGGGGCTTGAAGAAATATATGGGCTGCATAATGCTTCCACGCAGAGCTGTAACTGACCCGCAAACAAGTACTGGTAAACAGCTTAGAAGATCTAAGCCTGGGCAAGCAAAGCGATGCGAGTCCGTCCATTTGGTTCACTGGGCGACAGGGTTTGAGAAGTCATTTCATCTCAATGTCTGGTAAAAGTCCCACAAAATTGTTATCAACGTCTCCAAAATGACCTTTACAGTGTTGAAGGGGACGTTAAACCTCAAACCAACCAAACAAACGTGCACCAGGACCTTTCTACTCACTGATACTGGGATCGGCCACATTTTACCATTACTTGCAGATTTACAGCACACATCAATCTTGCAATTACGGTAGAGGTCTTAACCTGCACAGCGCTGGCCTCGGTAGCTCAGTCGGATGCGCGTCTGACTGCTGATCATGGGGAAGCAGGTTCGATACCTGCCGGGGTCGGCAATATTCTTTCGCGGGGATTGATCATGAAATCTTTCCAACGGTCATTCTCTCCATTCCGCTGGCTCAAGAAGGGCAGTTGTCAGTTTCTGGCGAAAGAATGTGCACTCTCCTGGTTACCTCTTACGTATAAGCCTGCCCAGGAAAAGTAAACTGACAGGCTCAAAAACGGCCTTAATAGTGTTGACTTGGCCGTAAACCCCAAAACAAACAAAGTTAACCTGCATAGGGGATGACTCTCCCTGAACCAGTCTATTCCACGACCGTAAACCTTCCACATGTTTTGGAAGGAAAAGCCGTCCAAAACCGTCTTCGCTCAATCATTACACTTTTCTCGGTGATTTCGGCATGTTCGGTTGACTTTTCGGTATTTTTTTCCGACCGGGGATTCCAGAAAAATATTAATAACACTTTTGCGTCATACAGCACGAGTCACGTGATAGTTTTGTGGGGGTTTCCCATGAACAAACATGGATGCCAACATGAACACGCTCGACACTGATGGTAAGAAAATGACAAAATAAAGTTGTTAGATGAATTTTCTCAATGTTGGCACTTGGTAGAAAGGTAGAACATATGTCAGTCCATAATTCTATAGTGATTTTAGGACCAAAATATACCGACAACCCTGCGACCGTCGAGCCGACCGTCTTGGAAAAATTTGAGATTCGAAGCAAGATGTGATAGTTGGACGGTTTTTCGTCCAAGCAAGATGGACGGTTTTTCGTTCCATTTTAGTATTTTTAATGTGTTGGATGGAATAACCATCCTTAATTAAGTAAAAACACATGGAGGGATAAACCATCCAATGTGGCATTTTTTGTTGGATGGAAATTCCATCCATTTATTATGGATGGTAATTCCATCCATTTATTATGGATGGTAAATCCATCCAAAAGTACAGTTTTAAAGTTCGGATGGTTTACGGTCGTGGAATAGACTGTGAACAGGGCGCCTCCAGTTTGTTTGTTTGATTTGAGGTTTAACGTCCCCGTCAGCACTTTAAAGGTCATTTTGGAGACGTTGCTTCCAATTTTGTGGGACTTTTACCCGACATTGAGATGAAATGACATCTCAAGCCCTGTCGCCCAATGAAACCCATAGGGTTTATTAGCATGGGCGGTCCGCCTCGCACCGCGGTTCCTGGACAGGCTTAGATCCTCTAAGCGGTTTACCAGTACTAGTGTGCGGGCCGGATTCAGCTCTGCGTGGAAGCATCGTGCAGCCCATATATTTCTTCAAGCCCCTATGGGCGGGGGCCGGTGCCTCCAGTTAAACGTTCCGATCCAAAGGGCGGTGCGCATTTTGACATTCATCGCTGTAAATGGTGTTCAGACACCGAAATAATCATCGCCGGGTCGAACCGAGGGCCTCTGGCATCTGAGTCAAGTGCACTAACCACTCTGGGCTTAACCACTGAGCTGTCACGCTCAGTTTATTACATAAACTCCAGGTTTGCAGGATGAGACTCTGCACAGTAATCGGCTCTTTCGCTGTACATTGGGTCGTTCTCCCTGCTCGGGGGGGGGGGGGGGGGGGGGGGGGGGGTCATGTGAGTACCAGCTGATAGCATGCCGGCGGAATGAACAACTGACAGCGCATAAATGTCATCCTACTAGATTTCAGTAAGGCCTTTCACGAGGTTCCGCACAATTTCATTGCTGATGGATACCAGAAAGTCGTAATTGATGATTTCTTCGTCTGCGCCCGTTACTTCTGGTGTTCCACAGAGTACAGTGCTCGGCACTCTCCTCTTCCTCATATACATCAACGACTTGCCACCACGCGTCTCCCCTGTTCGCTGATCACTGCCTGTTGTACCGAGTTGCTGTCGCTCAAGAGGACTTTAATCATTTACAAGCATGGGAGAGAGACTGATAGATGCGTTTTCACCCAGACAAGACTTAGTCTGAGTACATCAGAATCGGCAACAAAAGCAAGATAATGGAGTCATCATACAACATCCATTGCCAGAAGTAAAGCAAAAAACCTGGCTATAGACAGTACACTGGTGTGAAATAGTCACACTGACATGCTTAGACTAGCTTCTAGTCGGATATCATATTTTAAAGTTAATAAGTAATATTCTTCTACCCCTTATTTGATCTTGGGAAGATATACTCTGACTAAAATGCCAGTTTGCCTTATCAGTTGGTGTTCGGTAAGGGGTACAGAAAGGCAATAAACATTTCATGACTGTAGCTGTAATCAATCATTTACCAAGGAACTTGCGAGGTAAAATTCGCATTGTACTAGACATTGGTGTCTGAGACCAGATTAAAGTCTAACAAGGTTTCATATTTGATAAAAACACACATGAAGGTTGGTAATTGGTAAATATGACATCAAGGTCTAGTAGCTAGACTATGACATGCTATCTACGACAGACAGCCAGACAGTTGCTTTCCTATCCTACGCAGGAATCTCTCTGCATGCCCAAAGGACATCAAGGCAACAACATACAAGTCACTAGTTAGACCTAAACTAGAATATGCTGCCACCCCCCCCCCCCCCCCCCCCCCCCCCCCCTGGGACCCCTACAAACAAACTAGTCCAGTTCAATCGCAATCTTCCGCTCACATCGTCTATCTTACTGATCATATGCATATTGGAAATGAAAAAAGGGAGGTTGGTAAAACCTAGTATTCCTTGAATTTCTCGAATCAAGGTCTGCTTTAATTAAGGAAATTTCGTAATCCCGGATCGTTTTGTTATTGACGAAGAGCTCTGTGTGAATGATCCATGTCCCTGTCTTGAGATAGATATAAGAGCTTTATTTGTTTAACCGTCATTCATGAAGGCTTACAAAAGTAGTTAGGCTGATGAAATAATTATATATATTTATTCGCTATCTATCTATCTATCTATCTATCTATCTATCTATCTATCTATCTATCTATCTCTATTTATTAAAGTAAAGACTCATGTGGACAACTTTCAGATGGTTAGAAAAGTAGTTGTGTATAAGTATGAAACGTTCGCTTTATAATGCAGTTTTCTTTCAAAAAAACAAAATACAGATGAGTACGGCAACTTGGATTTTTCAAGTACGGCAACTTGGATTTTTTTAAGTACGGCAACTTGGAAAAAAATGCTGAATTAACTGTACGGTTACTTGCGTCACAAAATTGCAAATTTGGAAACTACTGACACCATTTTGACATCGTTTGGAAGGAAAGGCCGTGGTTATTATCATGTTTGGTTTCATCACAGGGATCGATTATAATGCTAGTGCTGATCGTAAATCAATCTATTTTTGCATGAAACAGATGGAGATGTGAAATCTACACCAGGGCCATATTTCCTTTTGAGAATTCTTTGTCGTTGCTTTCGCTTTGTTTCATTACTGAAAATACTTTGGAAGAAAGTAGAAGTAAAACAAAGATCAGGAATTGATACAATTAACTTACTCCACCCATAAAAGACACCAAAGGGAAAGAAATACAAACATTAAGCGACCAGACCATAATGGAAACCTAAACAAAGGAAGGCCATACGGACAGTTACTTTCCCACAAAATGGCCATATGGCCATCCAAACCCAAAAGACACAAGTGATACACACAGTAAGTAACAAACAACAACATAAATAAATCGCCACAGAAGAGCCGCCTTGGAACGGTCAGTGGAAGATTTCCACTGGGGGGGCTTAAATCGATTTTACGTGGCCACAATCCTCGCCCTAACTTCCGCAGTAAGGGTCTGAAACGTCATTGAATAGTGCTGTCTACAGTGCCTAGCCGGGGGAACAAGGTCATCTGTTGGAATGCTGGCAGCACCCTTTAGACCTTTGTATAAGAGTATGAGCCTACTGTCTCTTCTCCTTTTCTTGAGAGACTCCCATCTTAATTTACCTAGAATTCCAGTCATGCTCCCAGTTTCAAAGCAGTAATTTCCAGTTACAAATCTAGCCGCTCTATTCTGAACTTTTTCAATTTCTTCATTTAGGACCACTCCGCTTGGGTCCCAGATGCAACTACCATATTCCAAGACTGGGCGAACAAGTCCCCTGTATGCTGTCTCTTTCACATCCTGGGGACACTGATGAAGATTTCGCCTCAGGAATCCAAGAGTTCTATTCGCCTTTGTACACATATTGCTTATGTGTGTATTCCATCTCAAATCGTGAGTGATTGTCACACCAAGGTATTTAATGGAATTCACATTTTCGAGGACCGTTCCCTCTAAAGTGTAAGAAGCCTCAACTTTATTAGATCTCTTCCTTGTTATCTGCATAATATTGCATTTAACTGGCTGAAATTTCATGCCCCATTTTCGGGCCCAACATCCTAATCCATCTATGTCAGCCTGAAGTTTCAGTGAGTCATCTGTATCTCTAATTTCCCGGTAACAAACACAGTCATCTGCGAAAAGTCTTATTTCTGTATCAATGTCAGAGGAAATATCATTGATGTACAGGGAGAACAATAGCGGACCGAGAACAGTCCCTTGTGGGACTCCAGACAAAACTGGCGCCCATACTGAAGATTCACCATTAACAACAACACGCTGTTTTCTGTTCACATGAGTCACCATAAACAAATAATTGATGTTTGGACATATTTCTCTAATCCAATTAATGATCTGTTGTGTCACCTACTTACCAATGTGCGGGTTGGTAAAATTTCATAGAAGCCCAATGCTTTTAATATGTTTTGCTGAAAGAAGTTAAAAAAGAAATCTACCCTTTTCAACTTGTTTACTTGGGAACAGGGGTGAACAACACAAACAGGACAATGTTACACGTAGAAACTAGTTCAGAAATGAAGGCATACTATTCATGAATTAACGAACAAATTATGTTAGAAAGTACGTGAAAGTAGGCGCAAGACAGTTTCAAATATGAATATTATGTTTTAAATTTAAAGCAATGGTGTACTATTGTTTTTTGGGGGGAAATTAGTTCCAAGGCGTATGAATACGTTTTTGCATTTGGCAAGATGGAAATCTCTTCAATTTGACAGCTACACTAATTTATCAGTGATAACAGGCTTCCAAGATAGGCAATTTCATTATGGTATACGCAGGAAGAAGGCTACATAGCTGACTTTTCAAGGTATTTTCATTGATGATGGAGAAAATAAAATGTGGAAGGCATAATTGATGAAATCTCAGCATTTCAGATTTACCGCAAGAAAAGGAGATGATGGCGCCCATCGAGAATAAACATGTCAAAAAAATCTGGTTTTCAATTCAGGTAGCCTTTTTGATAGAAAGCTTTGTCCGAGTCGTTAGTATTTGATGTGAACTATTGATCTGCAGCTGTTTTAGTAACTTTTAAAAAGTCTATAAAGCGGTTTCCTTTTTTCCTGGTAAAAGTGAAAAATACAGAATTTCATTTATTTTCAAAGGCACAGGGATGTTGATAATGCAAGAAAGTACTTGCTGTAATAACCGTTTATACCTCCAAACCTTTTTCTTGTGGGACATGGATTTTTAAACGGAAATCAGGATTATATTTTGGGGAAAATCAACTTGCAAATCTTTCATCTATATTTTTCTTGTGCAAATGTATTGAGGAAACTTAAGATGTCCTGAGATAAAAGTACTTTCATAAATTTCTTTTCCGTTCACAAAAGGTTACTTTCGCTGTAATATAAAGGGCAGCTAAAATAATTTTCATCCTAGTTGTAATCTAAAACTGTTAGTTTAACACTTAAATACCAGCATTTTAAACAAGAAGTGCAGATCTGGTAAAACGCAGCATTATGCCGCCTTTCTATGTTTGGATTCCATGTCCCAGTGAGATTCTATGATGGGGCGGTCTAAGTCCCTCTGGAGGGTGACCGAATAATCAGGGAGAATTATGGTCAGGTACACCCCAGTGTCACCAGCAAATAGGCGAACCCGGGACCACACATTGTCGGGTAGGTCGTTAAGGTATAATAACAATAATATTGTGTCTAGAACTGATCCTTGTGGTACACCTGAAGTAACTGGAACCTCATCTGAGTACTCACATTCAAGTGCAACTGTCTGACTTCTCTCAATCAGAAAAGACTTAATTCACTGGATAGTTAATCCATGTACCAGTAGCTTGCGAAGAAGCTTCATGTGATTCACCTAGCCAAAGGTCATGCTAAACCCAAGATAAGATCTATTTGTTGACCATTTAATCATGATCTGGTAAGGTCATAAACAAGCAGAATCACATGAGTGTCACAAGATCTGCGCTCCCAGGCTGTTGAGTATTTTGTGATCATAAGGTATGTCCAAACCAAATCTTATGCGGCGAAATTTAGTTTCAACCTGCAAAAATCCCTTTTTGAAGGATTTTCTGCTTGTCGGAATTTTGTAAACCTGTCCCCGTAGAAAACCTAAAGCAAATTCTCATATGCCCATTATGACATAAAGACCACATTGGTAATGGGAAATTGTTTTTAAGAAATAGGTGCGATATGGGCATAAGAGCAATTTACGATCTTACTAGTGAGGAAGTGGTATTTTATAGTTTTGAACAGTTAAAGGCGAAATATGATATAAGGGCCACATTTTTAGACTACCACCATGTAGTAAATAGTATTTCTCAAGTATGAAAAGATCAAATTCACATGAATCGTGTATTTGCTGTTAAATTTAAACAAAATGTAGTTTGTAACATATACTTTCAAGACTTGATTAGTTCAAAGAAAGGGAGTAGACTATTTATGATATTTTGGTTAGAGTAAACGAATACATTACACAAACAAAATGGCAAACGGAGATAGGAGATAAAGTGGAAAAAGACCATTAAAGACATTTCACGAGACAAAACTACGCGATTTTCAATACAAAATCAATAATAACAAGCAAATTCGTTGAATTGATATCCCCCGTCGAATGGGTTTTTCGTGTAGAATGGCAAGAAAATATATCTGGCCAAAATTGAGAAAAAAAAAATTGCACGTGCATCACGGCAGCATAATAATACATATTTATTTCAAGTTTCATTTTATTCCATGCAATAGTTGCTGAGAAGCGGTTCCAGACAAAGTGAGACGACGAAAAATCCAGAATTTTAATCATTTAAGGGGCCATAACTCTGGGTGTAAAAAGTCAATCCGAAAAAAATTTGTGCGTGCATCACCACAGCATAATAATACATATTTATTTCAAGTTTCATTTAATTCCATGCAATAGTTGCTGAGAAACAGTTCCCGACAAAAAAGTGAGACGACGAAAAATCCAGAATTTCAATCATTTAAGGGGCCATAACTCTGGATGTAAAAAGTAAATCCGGAAAAAAAATGCGCGTGCATCACCACAGCATAATAATACATATTTATTTCAAGTTTCATTTAATTCCATGCAATAGTTGCTGAGAAACGGTTCCGGACAAAGTGAGACGACGAAAAATCCAGAATTTCGATCATTTAAGGGCCCATAACTCTGGATGTAAAAAGTCAATCCAGAAAAAAATTGCGCGTGCATCACCGCAGCATAATAATATATATTTATTTCACGTTTCATTTAATTCCATGCAATAGTTGCTGAGAAACAGTTCTGGACAAAGTGAGATGACGAAAAAATCCAGAATTTCAATTATTTAAGGGGCCATAACTCTGGATGTAAAAAGTCAATCTGAAAAAAAAAATGGCGCGTGCATCACTGCAGCATAATAATACATATTTATTTCAATTTTCATTTAATTCCATGCAATAGTTGCTGAGAAACGGTTCCGGACAAAGTGAGACGAAGAAAAATCCAGAATTTCAATCATTCAAGGGGCCATAACTCTGGATGTAAAAAGTCAATCCGAAAAAAACTTGCGCGTGCATCACCACAGCATAATAATACATATTTATTTCAATTTTCATTTAATTCCATGCAATAGTTGCTGAGAAATGGTTCCGGACAAAGTGAGACGACGAAAAATCCAGAATTTCAATCATTCAAGGGGCCATAACTCTGGATGTAAAAAGTCAATCCGAAAAAAAATTGCGCGTGCAGCACCACAGCATAATAATACATATTTATTTCAAGTTTCATTTAATTCCATGCAATAGTTGCTGAGAAACGGTTCCGGACAAAGTGTGACGGACGGACGGAAGGACGGATGGACGGAAGGACGGACGGACGGAAGGACAGACGGACGGACGGACGGACGGACGGACGGACGGACAACGCCAAAACTATATCCCTCCGCCTTCGGCGGGGGATAAAAATTTAGTAACACATTCATTTCTATTTAAAATTAATAAAATCAGGGTCTGGTCGGGCTCATCGGAGTCTAACTGTTGGTTTTCTTTTGCTCCAGCATTTCAGTGGTTTCTTGCTGTCGAGTCCTCACCGTTGTCTCACCTCTGTGGTTCTTTGATTTTTGTGTTCACGGAGATGTTGCACTGATGAGTTAGGAGGCCTTCATGCGGACTGAACAAATTATTTGTCTAAATCGCGACGGAAGTAAGGGCGAGGATTGTGGCCACGTAAAATCGATTTAAGCCCCCCCAGTGGAAATCTTCCACTGACCGTTCCAAGGCGGCTCTTCTGTGGCGATTTATTTATGTTGTTGTTTGTTACTTACTGTGTGTATCACTTGTGTCTTTTAATTTTGGATGGCCATATGGCCATTTTGTGGGAAAGTAACTGTCCTTATGGCCTTCCTTTGTTTAGGTTTCCATTATGGTCTGGTCGCTTAATGTTTGTATTTCTTTCCCTTTGGTGTCTTTTATGGGTGGAGTAAGTTAATTGTATCAATTCCTGATCTTTGTTTTACTTCTACTTTGTAGTTACTGTAATGAACAACCAGAAAAAATCCATTATTTATTTCTTAGATGCCCAAAAGTAAGAACGTTTTAGACTGAACTTTAATCATGGTTGACCACAAATGTAAATCCAGAAATATCGCTAGAGGATCGTAAAATACTATTTTCACACGGTGGTAAAGCAGAAGTGGTCAATTACATTCTCTCTCTCTCTCTCTCTCTCTCTCTCTCTCTTTCTCTCTCTGTTTTAGCAAAATATTGTATATACGAAAACAAATTTGTTTCTATGAATAAAGTGCTTAGCAAGAGATACATTTCACTCATAAACAACAGGTTAGATAAATTCTTTAAGATTAAAGCCCCTCTCTCGCCCAGCCCAGTGGAATTCGTTTCACTGACCGCTCCAAGGCGGTTCTTCTGTCGCTGTTTATTTTTGTTATGGTTTGTCTTTGAGTGTTTGTATCACTTATTTTATTTTGTTTTGGATATCGAATTGGCCATTTTGTGGAAAAGTAACTGTCCTTTTGGCTTTCCGCTATTGATGTTTCCATTAGGGTCTGTTGTTTCATGTTTGTGTTTCTTTCCCCTTTGGTAACTCTGGTGGGAGCTGTGGGTAAATTGTGTCGATTCCTGATCATTGCCTACACTTCTATGTTCTACATATAACTACTTTTACCCAAACACTGATGATTCATGAGGCCTATTCCGACTTTATGTTTATGTTTGGTGTCAGGGTTCTGTTTTCCATCGACTATCTGCCACACATATAGTGCAGTAGACTTGTACCATTAGCTATAAAAGGCACATCTTGTAGAAAATACATGTACATTGTTACTACAGTTTGTTTTCTGCTCTCCCATGAAAGAATTTTATTATTATTATTATTTTTTAAATTGATTATCATCGTCTATTAGCCATTACGATGTTACACCCGTATGACTTTGTGCATTCTTTCATATCTTAACAATATTTACTTTTCTGGCGAAAAATTGTGATAGTTTTCTCATTTATGCTTCAAACATGGCTGTTGGTGCTCGTTGGAACTGCCGCAGTGAAGTGGTTCTATCGAGTACCCACGGCGTATGTCTTGGAGCAGGAATGAGAAAAATATTGTATACCCAGTCAGACGCGCATCCGACTGAGGTACTGAGGCCGACGATTATCATACGAGATATTTTGGCCAGCAATAATCGAGTGAATGTAAACGTAAAGTGCAGATAACTCCATGTCAACAGACATACAACGTCTAAACAACGTCGTGTCAACGTCAATGCAACATCACTGCGATGCATTGACGCTGACGCTGACGCAGCAAATTGTATACCCAGTTACAAAATATTGTAACCCCCAGTTCTCTCTCTATAAAATTGGGTTTAAAGGGGCGTTCATTGCACGGACCTGTTATCGTAATGAATCGTCTTATTATTAACATTGCTAGAGATACTCGCCTACCAGTCGAGGAAGACAGAAGACCAACTTCTATCGTACATGTTGTCTAAACTGAAAAGCACTCACACAACCTTTCAATAATTCCCTGTCCCCTTTTTGTACTTTCTCTCATCTACTTACTTCTAAAATATGTTCTAGAAAGGGTTGTCCTTTGGAAACAAGGAATACACCACAAAACTGTAAACTAGATCGCGCAGTCGATGGCGCGCCATCGCAAATCCCCACGTTTTGACCGCTTCCAGGGACCCCTGGGGGCTGGTCCAAAAATTAATGTGCTCTTGCAGAAGCCATTCATGTATGTAACTCACACACCAAATTTGGTTGAATTCAAATGAACGGTGTAGGAGGAGATAGCCGGACAGACGGACGGACGGACAGACGGAGGCGATAACAATATCCCCACTTTTCTTCGAAAAACGTGGGGATAAATATGGAGTGTACATGTTTTCTGGACCAGACTAGCTAGTTTTGCCCAATTAGGCCTCATCAGTGACCCTCAAAAATTTCAAAATTCACCACTGGAAGGGCAAGAAAATATAAACTACACTATGATGTTGGGCAGGGAGACTTTTTACGACCTCCACACATTCCCAGACACCAGCTATAGTGACGTTAAATATGTTCTAGAAATGGTTATCCTTTGGAGTGAGTGAGTGAGTGAGTGAGTGAGTGAGTGTTTGAGTTTTACGTGCCACCAACAGCTAAGGCCATACGGAGACGGGACCTAGGTTTAAAGACTAATCCGAAAGTGTATATCCTTTGGAAGCAAGGAATGCACCACAAAACTGGAACATATGGAGTGTACATGTTTTCTGGGCCAGAATAGCTAGTTTCGGCCAATAAGGCCTCATCAGTGACCCTCAAACCTTTTCAAAGCTTTCCAAAATGTCTGCACAAGAATTTCAGAGAAAATAAGTTCAGTTAATATGGCATTAGGATAACACATCCGTGGGATATAGTAAATTTCTCAAACCTTAAAAAAGGCATCTTTTTCTGCTGAAGATTTGTGATATTTTTCCTATTTATACTCCAAACATAGGTTTTGGATGCTCGTTAGAACCACCTCATTGAGGCGGTTCTAACGAGTACCCACAGCCTATGTCTTGGAGTAGAACTAAGGAAATTAATGTTATTCCCCGTAAACCCCAGTTTTCTTTATATAAAATGGGGTTTAGTGGGGTCTTAATTTCACGGACTTGTTCACGTGATGGGAAGTGGTTTTAGGTTCTAGCTTTACGTAATAACGCCAAATTAGGTCATTACCTGCCGTCCGTATTTTTTTATTTTATTTTATTTTTTTTGGTTTTGGTTTTACGGCCCTTTCAAGATTATTTCACCCGTATCGAGCGATCGTTAATCAGAGATGGGCGAAAACCAGAGTACCCGGAGAAAAACCACCTTACCTTCCGTTGCAGAACTTGGCGTCTCACATATGACCCGAGCGAGACTCGAACCACAGCGGTGAGAGACCTAATGATCAAGAGTCAGCACTCTTAACCACTAGGCCACGGAGGCCCGTTACCGTCGGTATGATCATTTTCCACATTAATCTGGTACTTTTGAGTAACAAGTTCCGGAGCCGATGCTACACGCTAGGTCAATTTCGTTGTTGCATCGACTTTGCTGCGTCAGCGTCAATGCATCGTTGTTGAGACGTTGTATGTCTGTTGACTTGGACGTTGTTTAGACGTTGTATGTCTGTTGACATGGAGTTATCTGCACTTTACATTTATATACACTTGATTATTGCTGGCCAAAATATCTCGTATGATAATCATCGGCCTCAGTACCTCGGTCGGATGAACGTCTGACTGGTGATCAGAAAGGCGCATGTTCGGTACCTGCCGGGTTGGCAACATTCTTGCGTGGAGATAGATCATGAAATATTTTCCACGGCCATTCTCTACCACTGGGCATCCGCTGATTCAAGAAGGGCAGTTGTCAGTGGCGAAAGAGTGTGCACTGTACTGGTTAACTGCTGATGCCTCGGTCACAAATTCGGCGTACCCCGGCCGAGCTATACTATACGTTGTGGTCGGCAGAGCAGTCCAAGCCGAGAAATTGGTGTCTGGCTAGGTTTTGGCAAAAAGTATGCCGTGTGGGGCCTAGAGAGACATCCGCCGGGAATCGGGCGGTGTCAGCCTAAGTTTTGCGGGGAAGCATCGGCGTGTACGCCGGGCGGAAATAGGCCGGTGCACTGCAGGTTACAGACCGTATACCCGGCGATTGTTACTAGTCCCCGAGCATCGGTCGATGTTCCGCAGATGTCCGCCCAGTTCCCGGCCGCCGGACAAGGGACGGGTTTACCCCAGCTGGGAATTGTCCAGTTGTTCAGGGGTATATAAACTGCATCCTCTCCTGCCTATACAACAAATGGGTCAGCTCTGTTGGTGGGTGAACATCCTTTTTCTTGACGTCGAGGAAAACTTTCGAAGAAAAGCGGAACAAGATGCCTCTTATCCCACCACTGCACCTACCGTCACCCCAGGAAAGGATCCGGAGGTTACAGGAGTGGCTGCTTAGGGCTGGGCACCGTGCCAATGTGGTCTTTGCAACCTTGTGTGCGGGAGAAGAACTGCTACCGCTGATGGTGGATGAAGCAATGGATCGTGTACCGTCCTTTGCATGGGCAGTATGTACAATGCTCCCTACTGGTCTGCTAGAAACTGGCACCCATCGGAGATCGGGCCCTTATATAGTCGAGCGTCAATCAGCGATCGAGCGGCGCCAGTCGAAACCGGGATTCGTCCAGCGGATTCCGCTTGATCATCTGTCGGGCCTCGGCCGATTACTGCCCGATTATCTGATTGGTCGGGATCCGCTTTACGACTACCGGATGCCAGCCGATGCCATCGACATCGACGTCGGTACGAGCTCTGCTCGACTTTTATCGATGTGCCACCGACCCAGAAGTCGGTGAGTTTTCGGGGAGAATTTTAACTACGAGTTAAAATTTAACCGGGCCCCTCCCGACCACCACCGACGCCCCAACATCCGGCGGGACGCCGACCGGACTCCAGCCCAATCTCACCCCATCGCAGTCCCCGAGTAGTCGGGCGGGGATCGAATAGTGATTTGTGACCGTGGCTTTACGTATACGCCTGCCCAGGAAAAGTGTGGACAGGTAAACTGACCGGCTCAAAAATGACATAAAATAGTGTTGACTGGGCCGTTAGTCCAATACAAAACTAAACTGAGATAGGGGTCTTTAACTTTAATGGAAGACACCCAGTCAGCGTAGAATGTCGGTCAAGCGTCGGCCCGACGATATATACATAGAATATTTATTTTCTGTCTTATACCGTTAACAAATAACATTAGCCCTGTATGGCTTTTACTTCTACAAAAACAGTGTAGAAGAAAAACAATCTTTTTGGTGCTGTTTGGGCAGGATCAAGATTTTCACCTTACATCCTCATTCGAAGGATGGAGCAGGTCAAGGCATTCATCTCTGCAACTAAGTTTGACAACGCTGCCAGAGAGAGAGAGAGAGAGAGAGAGAGAGAGAGAGAGAGACTAATGAGCAGCATGTAGGTAATGGTGTGTGTGTGTGTGTGTGTGAATCATCTGAACTACGCCTACTTCGGTCCGACAGCGATACGACATGGCGACGTCGTATCGCTGTCGGCCCGATGTTGGCCCAATGTGGTGCGCTAGCCCATAATGAGAGAGAGAGAGAGAGAGAGAGAGAGAGAGAGAGAGAAAACACACTGAGCAACATGTTGGACATGGCACTTTCAGAGCCCATAGGGGCTTGAAGAAATATATGGGCTGCAAAATGCTTCCACGCAGAGCTGAATCCGGCCCACACACTAGTACTGGTAAACCGCTTAGACGATCTAAGCCTGTCCAGGAACCGCGGTGCGAGGCGGACCGTACACGCTAATAAACCCTATTGGTTTCATTGGGCGACAGGGCTTGAGATGTCATTTCATCCAAATGTCGGGTAAAAGTCCAACAAAATTGAAAACAACGTCTCCAAAATGATCTTATGACCTTTACAGTGTTGACGGGGACGTTAAACCTCAAATCAAACAAAAACACTTTCAGAGAGAGAGAGAGAGAGAGAGAGAGAGAGAGAGAGAGAGAGAGAGAGAGAGGAGAGAGGGGAGAGAATGACGTCATTCACGGAGTTCTATATTTTTGTCGCGAAATTAAAAAAAGACCTAACTGGGATCCTCTGGCACCGTCAAAACCTAGATACCATGCACTTAGCTACATGCGCGTCACTCTCAGAGAGAGAGAGAGAGAGAATGGACAATATGTAGGCCACGATAAGAAAGCAATGAGCAACATGTAGGCCACGGAGAGAGAGAGAGAGAGAGAGAGAGAGAGAGAGAGAGAGAGAGAGAGAGAGAGAGAGAGAGAGAGAGAGAGACTAATGAGCAACATGAAGGCCAGAGAGAGAGAGAGACGAATGAGCAACATGAAGGCCACAGAGAGAGAGAGAGAGAGAGAGAGAGTAAATCGCCTGAACGGTGCGTCTGACCGAGAGCGATACGACATGGCGACGTCGTATCGCTGTCTGCCCGATGTTGACCCACTGTTTCAACATGTAGCCCATAATGAGTGAGAGAAAAAAACTTAGCAACATGTTGGCCATAGCACTTTCAGAGAGAGAGAGAGAGAGAGAGAGAGAGAGAGAGAGAGGGAGAGAGCACTGGGGAACGTGTACGCCATGGCATGCTGAGAGAGAGAGAGAGAGAGAGAGAGCGAGAGAGAGAGAGAGAGAGAGAGAGAGAATGACGGAATTTCACTCCATTTTACACATTGGAATTCGCATAAAAAGTTTAAAAGAATTTCACTATACTACGATCTACGACTGCTGTCACAAAAATTGTGTGTAACGATGTTGAGATGACCCCTGCATACCTTTCTAGGTATTTACCGCATGACGTCATTATTCACGCGCGTTGTAGTTTTGTCGCGAAATTAAAAATAGACTAACTGTGTTCGTAGCATAGTTAGGAAAACCGTCTCATAAAACTTAACCTGTGATCATAATTGTTCGCAATATTACATAAAACTCATTCATTTGTATTATTTAAACAAAAAATACCCGATATATGTAAAAAAAAAATTAAGCACTTTTTTCCGACAGCTCAATAATGCACCTTTAATGTGCATAATGTTGAGGGAGGTCTTAAAGGATAAGCTTCATACCAAACATCAACAAAGGCTATAATTTGAACAATCTTGGCAAAGGTCCACTAGATGAAGCTACACATCAAATATCAAAGACCTGGGCCTAGCGGTTTCAGAGAAGAAGATTTTTAAGATTTTGCCTATATAAGCCTATGTAAAACCAAAGGGCCCCTGGACGGGGGCATTTTTTGCCCCAGCACTATAATTTGAACAATCTTGGTAGGGGTCCACTAGATGAAGCTTCATACCAAATATCAAAGTCCTGGGCCTTGTGGTTTCAGAGAAGAAGATTTTTAAAGATTTTCCCTATATAAGCCTATGTAAAACCAAAGAGCCCCGGGGCCGGGGCATTTTTGGCCCCAGCACTATAATTTGAACAATCTTGGTAGGGGTCCACTAGATGAAGCTTCATACCAACTATCAAAGAGCTGGACCTTGTGGTTTCAGAGTAGAAGATTTTTAAAGATTTTCCCTATATAAGCCAATGTAAAACCAAAGGGCCCCGTGGCGGGGGCATTTTTTGTCCCAGCACTATAATTTGAAGGGGTCCACTAGATGAAGCTTCATACCAAATATCAAAGTCCTGGGCCTTGTGGTTTCAGAGAAGAAGATTTTTAAAGAATTTCCCTATATAAGCCTATGTAAAACCAAAGGGCCCCGGGGCGGGGGCATTTTTGGCCCCAGCACTATAATTTGAACAATCTTGGTAGGGGTCCACTAGATGAAGCTTCATACCAAATATCAAAGACCCGGGCCTTGTGGTTTCAGAGAAGAAGATTTTTAAGGATTTTCCCTATATAAGCCTATGTAAAACCAAAGGGCCCCTGGGCGGGGACATTTTTTGTCCCAGCACTATAATTTGAACAATCTTGGTAGGGGTCCACTAGATGAAGCTTCATACCAAATATCAAAGTCCTGGGCCTTGTGGTTTCAGAGAAGAAGATTTTTAAAGATTTTCCCTATATAAGCCTATGTAAAACCAAAGGACCCCGGGGTGGGGGCATTTTTGGCCCCAGCACTATAATTTGAACAATCTTGGTAGGGGTCTACTAGATGAAGCTTCAAACCAAATATCAAAGTCCTGGGCCTTGTGGTTTCAGAGAAGAAGATTTTTAAAGATTTTCCCTATATAAGTCTATGTAAAACCAAAGGGCCCCGGGGCAGGGGCATTTTTGGTCCCAGCACTATAATTTGAACAATCTTGGTAGGGGTCCACTAGATGAAGCTTCATACCAAATATCAAAGAACTGGGTCTTGTGGTTTCAGAGAAGAAGATTTTTAAAGATTTTCCCAATATCAGCCTATGTAAAACCAAAGGGCCCCAGGGCGGGGGCATTTTTGGCCCCAGCACTATAATTTGAACAATCTTGGTAGGGGTCCACTAGATGATGCTTCATACCAAATATCAAAGACCTGGGCCTTGGGGTTTCAGAGAAGAAGATTTTTTAAGTTTTTGGTGAAAAAATCTATTTTTGGCTCCTGTGACCTAGATGTGCAACGGACCGGAACCATTTGAACAACTTTGAAAGGGGACCACCTAAGGATCATTCCTGTGAAGTTTGGTCAAAATCTGATCAGTGGTTTAGGAGGAGATGTCGTTTAAAGAAATTGTTTACGCACGGACGCACGGACGGAAGCACGGACGCACGCACGCACGACGGACGACGGACAAAAAGTGATCCCAAAAGCTCACCTCGTCACTACGTGACGGTGAGCTAACAAGAGGACCATGATGGCCCTGGATCGCTCACCTGATCCATAGAGTAACAAGTGGGCCCTGGGGAGGGCCATTATTGACCTCAGGGTTATAATGTGCATAAAGTTGAGGGCGGTCTAAAAAGGTGAAGCTTCATACCAAATATCAACAAAGGCTATTATTTGAACAATCTTGGCAAAGGTCCACTAGATGAAGCTACACAACAAATATCAAAGACCTGGGCCTTGAGGTTTCAAAGAAGAAGATTTTTTTTTAAGATATTCCTTACATAAGCCTATGTGAAACCAAATGGCCTCGGGGCAGGGGCATTTTTGGCCTCAGGGCTATAATTTAAACAATCTTGATAGAGGTCCACTAGATGAAGCTTCACACCAAATATCAAAGACCTGGGCCTTGTTGTTTCAGAGAAGAAGGTTTTCAAAGACTATCTCTATTATAAGTCTATGTAAAACCAAAGGGCCCTGGGGCGGGGGCATTTGTGGCCCCAGGGCTATAATTTGAACAATCTTGGTAGAGGTCCACTAGCTGAAGCTTCATACCAAATGTCAAAGACCTAGGCCTTGTGGTTTCAGAGTAGAAGATTTTTCAAGATATTCCCTATATAAGTCTATGAAAAACAAAAGGGCCCAGGAGTGGGGGCATTTTTGGCCCCAGGGCTATAATTTGAACAATCTTGATAGAGGTCCACAAGATGAAGCTTCATACCAAATATCAAAGACCTGGGCCTTGCAGTTTAAGAGAAGAAGATTTTTAAAGATTTTCCCTATATAAGCCTACGTAAAACCAAAGGGCCCCGGGGTGGGGGCATTTTTGGCCCCAGCACTATAATTTGAAGTCTTGATAGGGGTCCACTAGATGAAGCTTCATCCAAATAGCAAAGACCTGGGCCCTGCAGTTTCAGAGAAGAAGATTTTTTAAAGATTTTCCCAATATAAGCCCATGAAAAACCAAAGGGCCCTGGGGCGGGGGCATTTTGGCCCCAGCACTATAATTTGAACAATCTTGGTAGGGGTCCACTAGATGAAGCTTCATACCAAATATCAAACACCTGGGCTTTGTGGTTTCAGGGAAGAAGATTTTTAAAGGTTTTCCCTATATAAGCCTATGTAAAACCAAAGGGCCCAGGGGCAGGGGCATTTTTGGCCCCAGCACTATAATTTGAACAATCTTGGTAGGGGTCCATAAGATGAAGATTTATACCAAATATCAAAGACATGGGCCTTGCAGTTTCAGAGAAGAAGATTTTTAAAGATTTTCCCTATATAAGCCCATGTAAAACCAAAGGGACCCGGGGCGGGGCATTTTTGGCCCCAGCACTATAATTTGAACAATCTTGGTAGGGGTCCACTAGATGAAGCTTCGTACCAAATATCAAAGACCTGGGCTTTGCGGTTTCAGAGAAGAAGATTTTTAAAGATTTTCCCTATATAAGCCCATGTAAAACCAAAGGGCTCCGGGGCGGGGACATCTTTGGCCCCAGCACAATAATTTGAACAATCTTGGTAGGGGTCCACCAGATGAAGTTTCATACCAAATATCAAAGACCTGGGCCTTGCAGTTTCAGAGAAGAAGATTTTTAAAGATTTTCCCTATATAAGCCCATGTAAAACCAAAGGGCCCCAGGTTGGGGGCATTTTTAGCTCCAGCACTATAATTTGAACAATCTTGGTAGGGGTCCACTAGATGAAGCTTCATACCAAATATCAAAGACCTGGGCCTTGCGGTTTCAGAGAAGAAGATTTTTAAAGGTTTTCCCTATATAAGCATATGTAAAACCAAAGGGCCCCGGGGCAGGGGCATTTTTGGCCCCAGCACTATAATTTGAACAATCTTGGTAGGGGTCCATAAGGTGAAGATTCATACCAAATATCAAAGACCTGAGCATTGTGGTTTCAGAGAAGAAGATTTTTAAAGATTTTCCCTATATAAGCCTATGTAAAACCAAAGGGCCCCGGGGAGGGGGCATTTTTGGCCCCAGCACTATAATTTGAACAATCTTGGTAGGGTTCCATAAGGTGAAGATTCATACCAAATATCAAAGACCTGAGCATTGTGGTTTCAGAGAAGAAGATTTTTAAAGATTTTCCCTATATAAGCCCATGTAAATCCAAAGGGCCCAGGGGCGGGGGCATTTTTGGCCCCAGCACTATAATTTGAACAATCTTGGTAGGGGTCCACTAGATGAAGCTTCATACCAAATATTAAAGACCTGGGCCTTGTAGTTTCAGAGAAGAAGATTTTTTAAGTTTTCGGTGAAAAAAATCTATTTTTGGCTCCTGTGACCTATATGTGCAACGGACCGGAACCATTTGAACAACTTTGAAAGGGGACCACCTAAGGATCATTCCTGTGAAGTTTGGTCAAAATCCGCTCAGTGGTTTAGGAGGAGATGTTGTTTGAAGAAATTGTTTACGCACGGACGCACGCACGTACGACGGACGACGGACAAAAAGTGATCCCAAAAGCTCACCTCGTCACTACGTGACGGTGAGCTAAAAAAAAACAACAACACACACACACTGGCAAATAGTGCAGGCCCACATCAGATGTCAAAGAATGCTTCTTCTGATCAGGGTCGTCACCGTTTGCATAAAGGAAAGCTGTTTTCTAAACAATTTTCTTAATAATTCTACCTCACAGACCTAAATTTCATAATCACTTGCTCCAAAATAGGTTAAAGTGACAAATGAGTCACATTACTATAAAAATTTGTTTGTTTGTTTGTATTCGAGTTAACGGCCCAGTCAACACTATTTAGGTCATTTTTGAGCCAGTCAGTTTACCTATCCACACTTTTCCTGGGCAAGCTAATACGTAAGCTGTTTACCAGTACAGTGCACATCCTTTCACCAGAAACTGACAACTGCCCTTTTTGAATCAGGGGAAGGAAGAGAATGACCATAGGAAAGATTTCATGATCAATCTCCACCAAAGAATGCTGCCGACCCTGGCAGGTATAGAACCCGGGTCCTCCTGATCACCAGTCAGACGTGCATCCGACTGAGCTACTGAGGCCGGCAAATTTAATGGTTGGATCAGAAAAACAGGGAAGCCTGTGTTAAGAAAGCATCTATGGAAAGTCTAGAAGTGCCTGCTTCAGACTGAGCTGAATACAGATAAATTTCAATATATCTGCCTTAACCCTCCTCTTGCTGAATATTCAGATTAGCCACACCCATTTCTGACTTTGAACCAATCTGATTACTTGATGTAATTTATTCTTACAAAGCCATAAACTTAATGTCAAACAGTGTAGATCCTGATCAGATGGCTTCTTGAGAAGCCATCTGATCTGGATCTACACTGTTTCCAAAGATAGGGGTTGTCGTGAACAGCATGATAAGAGTTAAAATAAGCGTGACTGCTAACTCTTGTTCTGCTGAATAAATAAATTTTGCCCAACCCATTTTTGACTAATTTTTGCCCCACCCATTTTTGATTGTCAAGTAATAAAATTATTTATGTTATTTATTCCTATAAATTCACCAACTTAACAGCAACCAGTGAAGATCCAGATCAGATGGTCATCTGGGCCCAATTGTTCAAAGCCTGGTTTACTTAACGAGCTCATTAGTGGTCAAATTGTTAACTGTTCCAGCAAGTACAATATCTTAATTTTGGGATTTTTGCTGAAAACATGTGAGCAGCAATTGTAAACTCTGACTGCAAAATTTTCAAAGCACTGAACTGTATCTCCAGTAGACAGGTTTCAACTCCCAACATTTCAGCTGTTATGGCTTTCAAGTCTTACCAAAAAATGACAAATAGAAACATTCACTTGGTTTTGAACTGGTTCATTTCCCACTTATTACTTTTGTTTAGTTTAGCTTTAATATTTCTAGTAAACAGTGTAGGCCCTGATCAGACACTTCATTCTGTGATATATGGTATGTTAGGCTAGCAGATTGCATGTTAGATCTTTATTTTACTTATTTTTCTGAGAGACAGGTAATTTACATGTAGTCATGTCTCCTTTTTTTTTTTGACAAAAAAAGTTGTGTTCTCTAATCTTTTCCGTAGCACTCAAGGATACCAAAAGATTACAACTCACCTGACGAGGTATGTCTTTATGGCTGTCTGCAGTCTCCTCGTTTTCTCCTGTACCTGTAGGAAGTTTTTCCTGGCTATATACATCCTAACACATTTCTGAATATGTATCACTGCCTTGTAATGAATCTTCCTTGCTTCCATGTCTAGGTGCTGTTCAAATGATTCTTTCATAAATACCTGAAAAATACAAAACATTCCATTTACTTATTATTCTTAACTAATTCCCAACTGAATGGTTTTGTGGTTTCCTGTCTGAAATGGGTTAAAGGTGGCCATCTGTATCTGGAAAGACAACTTTACCCTCACCATGCTTAGACCATGCCCTGAGGTTATAAAACTTTTTTCATGCTCAACTGAGCTGAGCATGAAATTTACAATGCTCATAAATATTTAAATTACAAAAGGAAGAACAAATTTTCCTGCTCAGATCAGCACAAAATGGTGTTTGTCCGGCTATGCCAATGATTGTTGGAATTTAAAATTTATGAGCATGACAAATTTCATGGTTAACTCAGTTGAGCATGGAAAAAGTTTTATAACCTCTGACCCTGATATACCTTTTAAAAAAAAAAAAAAAAACACTACAATTCAGGATCTATACAACAGTATTCATCAGGATCTATACTGATTTTCATTCTGCTTCTGAATACATGGAAAACATTGGAATCATGCAACACAAAAAGCTTAACCCTTATCTTGCTGAATATTCATTTAAGCCACACCCATTTCTGTCTATCAACCAATCAAATTACTTGATGTAATTTATTGCTACAAATTAATGAACATAATGCCAAACAGTGTAGATCCTCAGAAGCCATCTGATCTGGATCTACA
Organism: Lucinisca nassula; assembly: GCA_963580285.1. Taxonomy (NCBI): domain Eukaryota; kingdom Metazoa; phylum Mollusca; class Bivalvia; order Lucinida; family Lucinidae; genus Lucinisca; species Lucinisca nassula. The sequence continues at coordinate 149,668,835 of OY757011.1, read as the reverse complement.
CTGTTTTCAAAGATAGGGGTTGTCGTGAACAGCAAGATACGAGTTAAAATAGCTAGGAGAGGAGTGTAACACATAGAAATATTCAGCATGGGGAGGGTTTAAACAGTGTTCTGATATTGGATGTCATTCTGATTGTCTATTTCTGAACCTTTGTCCAACTCAACCAGAATATGCACTACCTTTTGCAAACAGTGAAGGTACAGTTCAGGGGCCAGTTGTTCAAAACTAACGACGTTGTTAGTTAATGTATCGTTACAACTTACAACTTTGATCATTTATTATGGCAAATATGCTAATATTTTTGCTGAAAAAATGTGAGCAAAAATACCAAAATTTTATATATTAAACTTGCTAGAACAGTTAACAATATGACCACTAACGAGCTCGTTAAGCTAACGATGCTTTGAACAACTGGGCCCAGATGGCAGTATCTACACTGTCTGACATTCAGTTTGTGAACTTGAAGGAATAAACTAAATGAAATAATCTGATTGGTTGAAAGCCAGACATGGGTGCGGCTTCAGAAATTTATTAAGCAGGACAAGAGTTAAACATTGAGATAGTTACCAGAAAAGTGTCTGATAAACAAGAATGCCCCTAACCCCCTCTCAGAAGGTATAAACCACAATGTGAAGCTACTAACACAACAATACTACTGAAGTATACATGTATATGGACAAATTGAAGTGAAAATTATATACTCCCTACATCTTACATCTTTTTTGCAATGAAGATAACATTTGAGGTGTTTTCAGTTAGCTTTCCTATAAGATAAGTCCCACTAAATGAAACAATTTGCTCCACTGGACCAAATTCTTTCCTATAACCCTTGTTGACATGCTCTACCTGTGCAAACAGTGTAATTCCAGATCAGATATTTTCTGGACATCTGATCTGGATCTTCACTGTTTGCCATGCAAATGGTGAATTTAAAGGAATATATTACACCAAGTAATTTGACTGGTTGACAGTCAATCAATTAATTCAGTAGAACAAGGTTAGTTGATATTAGTTTTTTTTAACCCTTATCTTGCTGAATATTCATTTAAGCCACACCCTTTTCTGTCTATCAACCAATCAAATTATTTGATGTAATTTATTGCTACACATTCATAAACTGAATGCCAAACAGTGTAGATCCTGATCAGATGGCTTCTTCAGAAGCCATCTGATCTGGATCTACACTGTTTCCAAAGATAGGGCTTGTCGTGAACAGCATGATAAGAGTTAAGTAGTTACCTTATTTTTGGTCTAACAGGCCTAAGCAAACAGGGTAGAGATAGATGAGACGACACAGAATGTGGTGTCTCATCAGGGTCTACATTGTTTGCCACTCATCAAGCTATTTTTAGATACAACATTGGATAATAACTTGTACTTGTTCAAAATTTTATAACAAGAACAGTGCAGAATTTAGGTGTCCGAATATTTATGGTAAATACGGTAAGAAACAAAAATATTTTGGAAAGAGTTGCCTCCCCTGTATATCCAGTCTCTTTCAATTTCAGGATGATTTCAGCGATCAGAAGAGGTAAGTTACATGTAGTATATGTCAATGGACATTAACTATTCATGCTGATACAGGTTTGGTAGAAAGCCTTATCCAACAAGACCAGGAGTTCTGTATGTCACAAAAATAAGCCCCTCTGACAGCAAATGAACTGACACATGAGAAAAGGGCTTATAGCATTCTACAACTTTTTTTTTAAATGTGTGTGCAGGCAACCTAATTAGAACAGCAACATTTTTTCCCAAACATTTTGCCACTGATGCTAAAAAGAATCCCAAAAAGGCATAGGTAATAAAGAATGTTTTTTTCTTAATAGCTCCAAGAATCTAGCTATTTGTTAGCCTTGAACAAGAAATCCCCAAAAGCACCCTAAACGCTTTTTTTTTTTTTTTTTTTTGTTTTTTGAGAAATAAAAAAAACTATCCCAAATTATATTATTATCAACTTAGGCCCCCGCCCATTGGGGCTTGAATAAATAAATGGGCTGCATGATGCTTCCACGCAGAGCTGAAACCAACCCGCACACGAGTACTGGTAAACCACTTAGAGGATCTAAGCCTGCCCAGGCAAAGCGGTGCGCGTCGGCCCGTCCATGCTTATAAACCCTATTGTTGGGCTTGAGATGTCATTTCATCACATTGTCGGGTAAAAGTCCCACAAAATTGGAAGCAACGTCTCCAAAATGACATTTACAGTGTTGACGGGGATGTTAAACCTCAAATCAAACAAACAAACAAACAATTATTATCAATTTATGTTTGATATTTCCAAACTTTGTCTTCGCAATTGCTTTTTCATCCTCCAAAGGGAAAATATTTTGTCTTGAACATTTTCTAAAATGGATACCTTACCATCTCTGCTTTTGAAATTTCCCAAATCCAAAGCAGTACAGGGAATTTATATCACTTATAAACATTGTGCTAAAATGAACAATGTTACAAAGACTGAGAAACAATCCTTTCCAACTGTTCAACATGGAGAATGAAAACTCAAAAATGTTTTCGAGACTCTCATAAACAAGAACATATAACAACTATATTAACCCTTTTTGTACCAAATGGAATCTTCCTCCTTATATATGGCAGGAGTCCATTCCAAAATAAAGGGGTGTCAAGTTGTGTTTTCTTCAAAATGTGTTTGGAAAATGGCTTAACTTTTTGCAAACAGTGTAAGCCCTGATCAGACGCCATGTTCTGCGGCGTCTTATCCGGGCCTGCACTGTTTGCCAGGGTACCCCTTTTGGGGTTTCCTGTACTAAATGGGTTAAATAATATTGTCTAATTGTCTACTTGAAGTTTGATGACTACATGATAACTTGTAATGATTGATTTTGCAAAAAAGCCATAAAGAATAAATTTGTGACATTTCCAAATTTACAAGAAATCATCTTTGCATAAAACTGATGCAAAACAGTCAAAGAGAAAAAAGGTCATCTAAAGATATCAGAACGGTAAAACGACTGCATCTTCAAAGACAAAAACTGAAGGTAATTAAACTTGGTCAAGCAAACTAAAATATGACAATAAATGTCAACTTGAGAAAGAACCTACGAGGCTGAATAATAACTTGTCTTGAAATTCATGCTTATGAACATACAAAAATAACTTTATGTCATTATAAAAAGGAAATGTCCTCTTATGAAGTCTTTTTTGTGCCTGTGTATGAAGCAAATCTTAATCCTAACCATGGTGTACCTGGATATATCCTTTTTGAAACAGTATAGATCCAGATCAGCTGGCTTCTTAGAGCCAGCTGGTTGGGATCTCTACTGTTTTACAGTCTGCTTCTGAATCTATGGTACAAATTGAAATCGTGCAACACAAAAGGAACAAAAATTGGGGAAGAGTGTAACATACTGACATTTTCAGCAAAATAACAGCCAAGTTAGCAGCAAATCTTTGTCATAAAGAACTTCTTCAGACTGACCAACTCTTTCATTTCAAAGGGCACAATTATATGTTTCATCAATTTGCATGATTTTCTGAACAAAGAAATGAGCCAGATCCTTACCACATAATATATGGCTCAGCTGAAACTGCACAAGTAGAGCTTTCCCTGCACACACATTGATCTGACCTGAATTAAGGTTTTACATCCCCATCTACAATATTTAGGTCATTTTAGAGATGTTGCTTCCAATTTTGTGTGACTTTTACCCGACATTAAGATCAAATGAAATCTCAAGCCCATCCACCCATACACACCAATAGGGTTTATATGCAGGGACAGTACAACATGCACCACTTCGCTTGGGCAGGCTTAGACCTTCTAAGCAGTTTACCAGTACTCATGTGTGGTCAGTTTCAGCTCTGTGGAAGCATCATGCAGCCCTATCTATTTCTCCAAGCCTCTATGGCTGGGGATGTGCACACACATTGAGATCTGGGCTCAATGCAATGCTATGAACACATGTTTGAGTTACCACTGACTGAGGGTACATACATGGAGTACATGTTTTAGCAGGACAAACCACAAGAGTTGTAACCAAGGTCCTTATATGAGGTAACAGCATGTTAATTATAGGGAGAATACTTGGTGATAATTTTTGGATAATGATTTTTGTTTTTCAAAACCATGTACAATTTGGATTCTTTACAAAAATGGCCTTGATGAGGCAACTCTACCGAGTGCCTTAAATTATGTTTTTTGTTTGTCTGCTTTGAGGTTTAACATCCCCATCAACACTGTAAAGGTCATTTTTAAGATGTTGCTTCCAATTTACCAGTTGATGAATGATTTAAAAATTTTGACTTTGTATGAAAGAGCCTTTTTCAGGAAAGCCAAGTTCATGTATAAGATTTCAAATGGAATAACTTCAGAATAAATAAATGAAATGTTCTTAAAAAGGCCAGCTCAGACTAATGCTCATGACTCCCTTGTTTTACGTTCAATGACTGCAGACAACTTTTTGCTGCCAAAGCCGCGGACAGGATTATATAAAGGCAGTTTGGCATTTTCTGGTCCAGTTATTTGGGGCTGCCTTGATCCCAATGTTAAAAGTGCTCCTTCTCTTGAATCTTTTCATTCAAGATGTATCAAATGGATGAAAGACTAACCCTGCAATTTTAACCCATTTAACCCTGACTTTATAACCATAACCTTTTGTTATAATTGTTTATATTTGTACATATTTCATTTGTTCATTCATTTTTTGATATGCCTATCTTCATGCTATAACTTTTTTTTTTTTGTCCATTAATTTGTCTATTCAAACAATTGTTATGTTTGTGTGAGTGTTAACATTGTGAGTGGCAGAGAGAACGATCATTGTCTTAAATCTTCGCATCTAATACTTCTCTATTTGTTGTATAATTTGTGAATATTGAGGGCCACAAGGGAGATTAGTTATTGTACTAACTGTGTTACCCTCGTAAAATAAAGTCTATTATTATTATTATTATTATTAATTTTGTGCAACTTTTACCCAACATTGGGATGAAATGACATCTCAAGCCCTGTCACCCAATGAAACCAATAGGGTTTAAAAGCATGGACGGTTCAACTCGCACCGCTTTGCCTGGGCAGGCTTAGATCTCTAAGCGGTTTACCAGTACTTATGTGTGGTCAGTTTCAGCTCTGCGTGGAAGCATCATGCAGCCCGTCTATTTCTTCAAGCCCTGATGAGCTGGGGTCTAAGGTTTTTGTAGTGTGTGAGAAGACTGTCTAAAATAACCATCTTCTGTTACAAGTCTTGATTTCTGATTCTTTTTTTTTTCATATCTTTTCATGGTAAACCTTAAGATCCAAGAACTGTATCTGGGTTCTATCAGCCCGTATAAATCAATTTTGTGACCAGTACAGTCTTAGCAAAACTACACAGGATCACTATAAATGTAGCTTTGGCTAACATTGCAGCCAAACAGATACAAGATTTATGCAAAGTTTGCCCTCAGTGCCCAAGTGTAAAACAATAATTGTATACAATATACATGCAGAGCTATTTCTTACATTGTTTGCACTGGCATCATTGAAGTAGGAACCTTCATAGTTATCCTGTACTGGACAAATATCATAGGCTAAATATCCTGGTACATGAACCAGCTTATCATCAGCAGCATTTATGTCTCTGTAAGCTTCTTGAGTTACAGTTTCTAACTCAGAATATTCTCTCCTGTTTGTAGATCCAGTTTCATATTCAGGATATTGTCTTGTATTTGTGATTCCAGTATCTGCATTATGTATGGTTTCTAACTCTGCGTAATATTCTTTTCTATTCCCATGAGCCTTGTCTGTCTGTATTTCTAACTCAGAATATTCTCTCCTGCCAACATGATCCAAACTTTCCAAGTCTGTAACTTTGTACTGACCTTCATGTGTTGGATGAATATACTGGTATTCTGTCCTTTTTTGAGTTTCAGTTCTAACAAGTTCTGATGCACTAATATTGTCATATATATTTGTCCATGAAGACCGAATATTATTATCGGCTGCTATATGAATATCATCATTAGCATATTTTTTGGTTTGCTGGTCTGATCTGACAAATCCAGTATTTTCATATAAATGATTCTGTAAACTGCCTGCCTCCAAATGTTTTTCCAAGTTTTCACATGAAACATTTTCACTGTTGTCTGTATATGTATCTTCAAACACTTGTTTGTTTTCGTAGTCATTACTTTTAATATGGTCATGTGTCTGGTTAGTTTCTGAATCATAATCTTTTAAGTCTTTTACACCAGCAATTCCAAATGTCTGTGAACCAGTATTTTCATAGTGCTGTTCTTTGCAAATATGATCTGTGTCTGACTTTCTTGGTGAAGGCTGGGTATCCTCATTAGATTGTGTCTGTGTGGCTTCATCTTCACAACGTTTCAACTTTTGAGTGTTTTCATACACACCTTTCTCAGATATTTCAGTGGCAACAACACCTTTATTTTTAAGATCTTGTGTATTTTCATATACTACTTTCTCAGAAGTTTTAGTAACAAAATCATCCTTGTTATCAGGCTCATCCTCTAAGTTTGTATCGAAGGTTTCTTCCTCAATATCTGACCCTACGACATGGTTTTGGTAAGAAGTATGGCTTGAACTGCTTGATCGTCTGCCTTTTCTCAACCTATATAGACCTGGGTCATATTGCCAGTGTTGGTAACCTTGACCCTGGGATCCTGACTCAAAGGTCATATCATCATCATCACCATAGAAACTACTCTCTTGCATGTAATTCTGATAAGACATCCTCCTTTTGGGGATCATGTATAATGGATAACTAGATTCACTTGCTGTTGGGGGATCCAATGGATTCCAATTGCGATACATCTGTATCTTCTTGTTAGACTTGGCCTTGTATCTTTTCTTTAGTTTACTTTTTGGCTCAACCATCTGTCGTCTCTGCTTTTCTTTCTGTCTTTGCATTTCTCTGTCTCTAGCAGTGATTGGCTTTTCATAACCTCTGTCATGGTCATGATCCCTCTTATGTTCATAACTTGGGCCATAGTCACGTCTTGCATCAGTACCATTATAATAAACAGCCTCCGGGTAATAAGCATTAACATGTACATATCCAGGATAGTTAGTATATCCAAATGATGTTGGATAGTAGCCTGAAATTCGATCATATCTACTGAATGATGGAGGGTGTGGTCTCAAGTAGGTTGTACTCCAGTCTTGAAGGTAGTTTGTATATCCATATTCATGCTCCTTTTGAGGCATACTGCGACCTCCAGAAAATACCCAGCGAGACACATTGCTGTATATAGGCAAACTTGACATGATGAACCTTAGATTTACTCCATGACTAGAAATACAGAGCTTCTTTTAGCATTTCACTATCTTTCATTTGCTATATTTCCTTGTATATATGTACATGTCATAATTTGCAAACTTTTCGAAACTGTGCTTCTAAATATGTAATAATCTTTCTATGTAAAATGATATCATAATATTTCATTCTGTGCCTTCCCACAAACTGTCACGCTCTCTGTTTTTTAAAATGCAACATTTAACAACCTATTATTCATCTACTGTCTTGACTTATTTTTTTATTAGTTCTTAACCATCTATCATTTAATTTTACAATGGTTAGATGTTTATGTACGCTTGGCTGATCAAGAATTCATTAGCTTTAATAAGCCAAACAAGAACAGTCAAACATCTTTGGCATCTCAATTTGTCTTCAACATCTTCCTTCTTTTAAAGCGACACATATCATAAAATTAGGTCTTCCAACATTATGTACATCTTGCAAGTTTCCATTTTTCGAGAGCTAACATTTTATTTCACACTTATTTGGCAGACCACATTGTCTTCTACCACTGTCTAATTAAGACAATTCAAAAGTGTTGATAAGTACCATAATAATCTTAAGTGTCGGGAAATCATAACTCACTGCAACAGGGGTATTCTTTGTCTTTTGTGATATGTCCAACTAAAGGTTTGACATAATGAAAAACACTACTGACTGCAATCAGACTGCCCCTCCGAGGAGCAGTCTGATTGCAGTCTGCACTATTTGCAAATGCAACTCTGGTTGAAGTTTTGGGTATGTAATGGTAAATAATAACTGCCTGTCTGGTCAGAAATGAAGGCTGACCATTATTAATAAAACTGTCCTAATAATTCTATTATAGGAGAAATAAAAACGTAAGAATACACTGTAGACCGCATGTGCCCAGCAGGCAAAGAGTGACAGGTCTTCAAGTCATCTTAATGAAATTATTAAAGCATCTCTGCATTAATTACAATAATTTAAATTTTATTTTGTGATGTTTTCATGCAGCACAAAAAGGGCATTTACTGCTGTATGACATTCATACGCAAAGGCAATACAGACACCTGACCTAATTTTTCAGTTTATATACTGTGCAGAGGGAAGACTTTAATCAGATTGTGTCTGTGTAACTTGATCAGAATACTTTAAGAATCTTATATGGGTGTGAGGGGTGGATAGAAAAATCTGTCCCGAGGGTCACTGTCCGGCATCACAAGGCTTGCCGAGTAAAGCTGGACAGTGATCCAGAGGAATGGATTTTCTATCCACCCCTCACACCTATGTAGGATTTTTTTTCTTGCATGCCTTCCTTTTCTGAGCACTGATTTTTTATACTGCAGTCACTTCGGTTGCCGACGTCCGCCATATTGTGATGACACTACCATGATGTTTAGTGATGTCACGTAACATGCTGTGACGTCAACCTTAACGATGGTGCATATGAGGTTGAATTCAACCAGTGCATATCAAACGCGTCGATTTTTACCCTTATCCTTGGTAAGAACACCAGGGTTAGAACAGAATTTCTATCCCAGGCTAAAACCATGGATTTCCTTACCTGGTGTGCAAAAATAATGATTGCTACATTCTATATAGTTGACAGCTGACCCAGCACTTCTTCATACAGGGAAGGAAGGCCATGTGTAACTGAGTGGGTACACAAGCTGACTTTTATTTTGTGTGTGCATATGTGCACATACAAATTTTAACTTTGCTGTGGCTCAATTAACCCATATATGACAATGGAATCTGCCACCAAATAAGTTTGGAGTGGACCATTTTCAATTATAGCGGTTTTTGTTTGAGTTAAAGTGTACAAAATGCATGTACTTGGCACAAACTGTGTATACCCAGATAAGATGCCACTTTTTGCAGCATCTGATTTGTGTATACACTGTTTGCCAATGTCCGAAAAATGGGACGCTAGGCATATATGGGTTAAATTCCACCCGATAAGACAACAATTTTGATAAAATGGTATTTTTCATTGCTCTAGAATTAAAATTTTTTAGATGAAAATTTGTGATATTTTTCTTATTTTTGCTACAAACATAGATTATAGATTCTAGTTAAACCGCTATAATGGTGTATCCACAATATACTGTAATGTCCTATGTATTGCAACAGATGGGCCTAAGCAAACAGTGGAGACCCAGATCAGACTATCTCAGACTGTGGTCTACACTGTATGCCATTCCATCTGAAACAAATTTATCAAAATTTTAGGAGAATTATAGGAAATCCATAATATGTCAGAATTTGTAGGATTTTTATGGTATGTCTATGGAACCCTGGAAGGGACATGCAATTTATTTTAATATGTTGTGTGAACAAGATAATATCTTGTGCACACAAGATATTATCTTGTTTGCACAACATAGATCTTGTGTGCACAAATTATTATCTTGTTCACACAAAATAATATAATGTGGGGAAAACATAATATCTTGTGTGCACAAGATATTATCTTGTGTGCACCAGATATTTTCTTGTGTGCACAAGATAATATCTTGTTCACACAAGGTAATATCCTGTCCGCACAACATATTATCTTGTTAGCACAGTTTAATCAGACGGATACCATATAATATTGTCTGCACAAGATCTATGATGTGCAAACAAGATATTATGTTGTGTGAACAAGATATCTTGTGCACACAAGATATTAAGTTGTGTAAAAAAGATATTATTTTGTGCGTACAAGATATTACATTGTCTGCACAGGATATATTATGTTGTCCGCACAAGATAATATCATCATCAACGGATTTTTGATTAACATTCAGGTACAGGGGCAAAGTCCACATAAGTGGGCCCCCTTCCAGGTGGCTGGCTTGCTGCACGCATGGCAGATCTTACACCAGATCTCCAGGCTTGTCTATCAGGAGGATCGAAACAAGATAATATCTGCACAACTTAATATCTTGTTCGCACAACATATTAGAATATAAAAATTGCATGTCCCTTCCCGGGTTCCGTATATGTCAGAACACTATCAATAAGAGGTGGTAAAGGAAGTTATAAGTAGTTTAGGTCGTAGTACCAAAGCGTTAATCCAAAATCGTAAATCCATAGACAGAATGGCAAATATCAATGTTATAAATGGTAATAATGTTTTCTTTAGCTTAACTTGTTTCCCTTTATTATAAATGTAGGGTATGTTTTGGAAATTTCAGTTTAACTACATTTACTTTGTTTTGGTAAAATAGTGTTGTTGTTTAATAATGACATGCAAACTCCTATGGGTCAATTTGCTCCTAATTGTTAAATACCAGTATGGCAAATGAAGTAATAATGTTAATTAGACCTTTGATGGAAAATAAATAATTACTGTGAGACATCAAATACTTGAAATTTGATTGATATATGTCTCAGTGTAACAACTATAAACGGCCATTGGCATACAAAGTACCTTTATCTAGGGTTTATAAATTTCATCTTTGTTTTTTTTTAGTAATTTGCTTGTCCATAAACAAAAGTTTGTAACTCCATAATTACAAAACTCTACGAGATATTTTGACTATATTTGGTAGAAATGTAGACCATAGTGAATAGGCATGAAATGGGCAAGGGTATCAAGTATAATGTCACAATGTCACTGCCTCTAACATGTTCCAGCTAAGTTTGTCACGCGCTTGATCAAGCATGTACCATGACCATTGCGTTTTCTTTCTAAGACTTTTCAGATCGCACCACAAGCTTAATGCTTATTTACCATGTTCTCACTGCACCCTTCATGATCTTATATTTTCAAGTCCACACATTCTGCACTCTCATTTGTTTTGTAAACAACCGTCTTCATACAACTGTGCCTCCAAAAGGTAGTGGAAGAAGACAAAATGGCCATAAATGGGTAGCACTTAAGAACCTGACTCCAGTGATCATGCTTGTGTTGCTGGTATAGTACATCCACAAAGAACCAAACAAGATCTAGGTTGTCTTCTATTCCTTTACTGCCTTGTCCTCCTCAGCATCTTCCTCAGCAAGACAAGAGCAGCCTGTGCATCAAAAACAACATCACATCCTCAGCAAGACAACAGCAGTCTGTGCATTTGGTTGTCTTGAAACAAAGCACATTGAAAAAGAGTGTTCTGATTCTGTATTCATGATTAAAGTTATAACATGAGTGAAACTCAAGAATTTCTGTGAAGTATTATATTAAATTGCTGGATGTGACGTAGATGCTTTGAGAACTTGCTGTAAATGTACAATGGATGTTTTCAGCATCGAACCAACATGTAACAAATGTAATGTTGTTTAAAACAATGTGTTAACTCATTATCCCCTAGAAGCATCTCTGCTAATTCCCTGGCAAATACTGCTATAGCTGATACCTGTGTGAGGCTTATCAGTATTTCAGTGCCTATCTCCCTAGACTTTTTCTAGCTTTGATTAGAAAAGATTTTTATAACTGAGGGTTGCAATGCTATTTTATGTATAATTCAATTATTACAAGTTTCTGAACGTTGAAATTTTTCACAAAGGTAGATGAAAAAAAAAATCTACAAGATCATACCAAACACATGCAAAATTCTGTCAGAATTACATGCAGGGCGGGTGATAAAGAAAATGACTTGCTCCATGACTTGAAGGAATAAATCCAAATTTAATCCACATAAAAATAATAAAAAGAAACAAATTCCACAATAAATTGATAAAATCATGATCCTTATGACACTTCATTTTCACATATTACAATAACACATATTCCTCTTCTTTCATAATTTCCATAATTTCAATAAGAATCTCCAGGAATATACTCCAAAAAGAGAACAAAACATTTCCTACAAGTTCTCCTCGATATCGGACAAGTCTGTTGTATGCATACGTGAAACTGACCAATTTCCTTCAATTTCAATGTCACTTCCAGCCGCATCTGAGCCAAAACCAGAGAATTCGCCATCACTAACATCAGACTCCATTATATCATTACCGATTGCAAGCTGTGGTCGCGTATTTTCGCCGTTTTCCATGATTTTTTACCTCAAAATTCTCGCTATTCCTTCCCTGTAAACACGTGGAATTTTCTATTTTTGGCAAGAAAAATATTCGAACAGTGTTTGTAAACTGCGTTTTTATTGGCTGAAAATCGAACTTGCCGATATTTTTGAGTTTTGTAGACCAATGGTAAGCGTTGCCTATACGCGACGCTCGGGAAATGGAGTACTTGTTTGCGGCCCACTTATAAGCGACGCACGGTGTACTGATAAGAATTTACCTGTCGCTTTTATGCGGCACTCGGGACTACATCAATATTTTATTGGCTGCATATAAGCGACGCTAGGGGATAATGAGTTAAACTGGACCTTTGTCTTCATAGAAACATGGAACAGTCATGGCGGGTACCCAATTGACATAGTATTTAAGCAGTAAGAATACAGGAAGAAGCAGTAAGAATGCAGTGCAATATTTCCACTCTATTCCAGGTTTGCACTACATCAATGAAGACCTTATTAGGTTCATGACCATTGGCAGGGATTTTCCTACCAATCTGAAACCGGGGCCAGGGGCCGTTGAATTTGGGAAAAAAAGCATGTAGATTGGCAAATTTGGAAAAAAAAGCACGCAGATTGGGAAATAAAAATAAAAAATGAGTTCCTTTAAGAGCAATGAAAACATTCATAAGAAAGAAGATGGGTCATACTACATAGTTTCGGCTAATAAAGCCTCATCAGTGACCCTGTAATGATTCGGCAAAGAAAGCCAGAGGAAACATACTGCATTTTGGCAAATTTCGAATCGGCAGTCGATACAAAGACTGATATAAATCAAATTGGGGTCCAAAAAATTAAAAACCTGTCTAGAATATGAGTCTAAACCAATAATTTATTTCTGATTTCTCAGAATATTCACGCTGATCTCAAAGGACCGAAAGTAAAATATAAACTACACTATGGTTGATGTACGGGGAGACGTTTTACGGCCGCCACACGGCACAACACCAGCTGCAGTGAAGGCAAATAAAAATCAAAAATGAGTTCCTTTAAGAGCAATGAAAACATTCATAAGAAAGAAGATGGGTCATACTACGTAGTTTCGGCTAATAAAGCCTCATCAGTGACCTGGTTGAAAGAAGCAACTTCCAATAGGATCAATGGAGAACAGCCCACATATTTTACATAAATACCCACTTTTGGAATAACTATAGTGTAACCAGGTATATGTCTGTTCCCATTTAAGGCCAGTGAACAATTTTCTGCAATCATATTTGAGGGGAAGGCGGGAAGATACTGTAGCCATCTCTGTATTCAACACTGGTGATTGCTTTGTTTGAATGTGATTGTCACATGTGGATATCTGAGCCACAGGACTTGCTGACTGGGTGGTTTCATTTTGACCTTGACTCTCAGATTTCTGCATACTGTTGACAATTGTCTCTTTGGTTTCACTAGAAGAGTGCATACAAGAAGATGAATAGTTGCCCTTAGCAGACAAATCGCCATCTGTCCGCATTACATGAGCAGGTTCAGAGCCTAACAATGTATCTTGGCTGTTTGTTGACATTCTGTGTTAGGCCCTGATCAGATGTCGTGGCTGATTAAAGTTGTTTGCTAATTTTTGGTGGCAGTGGTTGACAATCAAACCTTAATGCAAAGACATGTTTCCCGAATCCAACATTCTCAAGCTTACAGCACCCTGCCAATGGTTTTTTTAAAGTATTTTTTTTTTTTTTTCAAATAATATTATCGGCCGTTGTGCGACATTTTAGTAGAAGTGAAAAAGAAAGTAAGAAAACCAATTTCAATCAGAAGTTGAATGAAAGCTATTCTGATTGGATGAAATACGATCGTACGGACACTGGTTTCCTGTTTTATAACTGAGCGCTAAATAATGGGACAAATGCACTCTCAGTTCTCGGAAAATCGTCATCTGCGCAGACTCCAAAGACAGAACATGCGCCAGACATTGACTGCGCCACTGCGCATGTTCAATATTTACCACGTGTGTGTTTGTGTCGCAACAAGTCACACGAAGTGAAAGTTGTGCAAGGAGAGTGCGCAGCAAAACCAAAATAATGGACGAGGAAAAATGTTTTTTTGGTTTCGAAAGGAAGTATTCTCGTGTGGTAATTTTTATCGGGCGTTTCTTGCAAGCGTAAAATTGGGATTTTCTTCACTATTTTGGGAATTATTCAGCCAAAAAGTGGGAAAATTATCTGTGTTTTTTTTTTTCAATTGGGAATGGGGCCAATTACCAGCCCCAAATCAGGCTTAGGAAAATCCCTGATTGGTACTTTTCCCACATCCTTAAAGAGTCCTTACTGTGTCCTGAATTGATCATGTCCAGGCCGGATTTACATTGACCTGGCGAGAACGGTCTGGTGTGACTGGGGTTTATGATGTACAGTACCAGTAGGCATCAATAGCCTATGAGCTACTTTGGTATTTGCTGGGGATGTAGAACATGTTCATTTGACCTGCAATATAGTAGACAACTCTTACTTTCTTCCTTTTCTAGCTATCCCTAATAAAGATGAAACCCAGTGCAGTCTGTAACTCTGACAGTTTTAGAGATACCTGCATTTTGACAATATTTGCTAATACTGTAGAACAGGTCAAATAGGTATGCACTAGGCAAGATTCTGAAGAATGCCAACCCTTATCCTTTTCTAGTTATCTCCCCTCACTTAATTTTCCTAAGGCTAACAAGTAACAAGTCCTGATGCATTAACACAAAAATTTATTTGTTAATGGTTCTGATGTCTAACTTTTGTCTGGATGTATAATTAACTGCTATTGCTATGAGATGAGTTGGAGTTCAATGGCCCTGCTAACACAATTAAGGTCAGGTCAAGGTGTTCAGATAACCTAACCACACTTTTCCTGGGAAGGATTAAGCAGTACAAAGCAAATTCCTTTACCAGAAGCTGACAACTGCGCTTCTTGAATCACCAAAAGGGTTCTAGTGAGTACACTATCTAATACTTGAAGTAGTTTTGCTGCAAAAATATGAGTGCAAATGCAAAAGCTACTCACACTTTTTTTCAGCAGAAATCTTTGCATTTTAGCAAAAGATCAAAGTTTTAACAACATTTTAACGAATAACTTAGTTAGTTTTGAACAACTGGCCCCAGATCGCTACTGAACAGTGTAAGACGCTGAGTAGACTGTTATTAGAGACAAGAAATGCAGACTATCTGAGGCAATTCATTATGAAAACACACCTATACAAATGCATTGTTAATTTTTACCACCATAAAAATGAATATTTACAGATGAAAAATTGTCATATGAGGCGGTTCTAACGTGTACCCACAATCTATATTTAAGAGCAGAAATAAGAAAAATAAGGTTTACCCCTCTGAACCCCAGTTTTACTATATAGAAGTGGGATTCAAGGGGTTCAGAATATAGGCGTGTTTTTGTGATGTAGACTGTTCCTTCAGGAAGAGCCTGATAGGTGTGTACTATTAAAGTACATCTCTCCACAGAGTAATCTATTTTGCTCAGGGATTTTTATCAATATCTAGTTCTCCATACGGCATACACCCTCAACTGACTATTAAGTGCAATATTCTAGGTAACTCACTTAAAATGTAAAGACGGTTATTATATATATGTAAGAACAGCTATACCACAAGTGACAAGTGTTCAACAGTGATACAAGCATAAATATTCACGCTCCTTCTGTGACTGTCAAAACGACAGCCATAATATGTGTTTTATACTAGTTGACACTAATAATTATTAAGTCCGTTGTCAGTTTTGCTGAAAAATGTGTCGCCTATTGTTGAATTACCTGATCTCTTTGTGTCATAGGTTTGGAATAAGGAGGACACACATTATGATATTACTTGGTCAATGATTCATTATCTTAACATTAAAATCTAATAAAACTGCCTCCGCAAAATAAAATTACAATCAGGAAAACACAATACAAAATAAAATGTCATCTTTCTTATATAACCCGGGTAAGAACTGTGCTGTTTTCCTTATTCATGCAAACTGGTTACTCAAAACATAAATTATGGGTGCCATTTAGTTAGAACCGTTTCACTAGACAAGTATCCTGCAGAATAAATTAATTTTGCCGCACCCATTTCTGACTCTCAACTAATCAAATTACTTGATATGATGTATTTTTTAAATTCAAAAGCTGAATGACAAACAATGTAGATCCTGATCAGATGGCTCCTTCAGGAGCCATCTGATTGGGACCTACACTGTTTGCAAAGGTAGGGGTTGTGTGTTCAGTAGGACAATTGTTAAAGGGATGTTTCACGCATTAAAGGCAAGAATTTGAGTTGATGCTACCGATAAGGAAGATGGAATCGGTTTTTCAAAGTGTTGCAATTTGTGTGTTCATTCCAATTAATTTTCAATATGCTCCACAAACACCTCATCAAAAATAAACTTGCCAAAGAATTTTCATCAATCATAGCCCCAGGTAAGGAGAAGTAGTAAATATAATTAACCCTTATCCTGCTGAGTAAATTAATTAAGACACAAAAATTTCTGACTATCATCAATCAGATTAGGTGCTATAACGTTTTTATTGTTTGTATTGTTTGTATTGGAGTTTAACGGCCCAGTCAACACTATTTAGGTCATTTTTGAGCCAGTCAGTTTACCTATCCACACTTTTCCTGGGCAGGCTTATACATAAGCGGTTAACCAGTACAGTGCACGTCCTTTCGCCAGAAACTGACAACTGCCCTTCTTGAATCAGTGGAATGGAGAGAATGACTGTAGAAAAGATTTCATGAACAATCGCCATGAGAGAAAGTTGCCGACCCCGGCAGTATCGAATCCGCGTCCTCCTGATCACCAGTCAGATACACATCCGACTGAGCTACCGAGGCTGGCTAGGTGATATAACATATTTGTTCAATTCACAAGCTGCATAAAAACAGTGAAGGTCCTGATCAGATGGCTTCTTCAGACACCATCTGATCTAGATCTACATTGTTTGCAAAGGTAGTGGTTGTTGTGGTCAGCAGTATAAGGGTTAAAGACATTTTTTCCTTTTTCTTGTCAGAAACATATGTTTGTTTGTTTGATTTGAGGTTTAACGTCCCCTTCAACACTATTCAGGTCATTTTGGAGACGTTGCTTCCAATTTTGTGGGACTTTTACCCGACATTGAGATGAAATGACATCTCAATACCTGCCGCCCAATAAAACCAATAGAGTTTATATGCATGGACGGGCCGACTCGCAGCAGTTTTCCTGGGCAGGCTTAGACCTAAGCAGATTATCAGTACTAATGTGCGGTCGGTATCAGCTCTGCGTGGAAGCATCGTGCAGCCCATATATTTCTCCAAGGGGCTGCACGATGCTTCCACGCAGAGCTGATACCGACCGCACATTAGTACTGATAATCTGCTTAGGTCTAAGCCTGCCCAGGAAAACTGCTGCGAGTCGGCCCGTCCATGCATATGAACTCTATTGGTTTTATTGGGCGGCAGGTATTGAGATGTCATTTCATCTCAATGTCAGTTTCATCTCAATGTCAGAAACATATGTATGTTGTGGATACTTGTTAGAATTGCCTCAATGAGGCAATTCTAACAAGTACCCACAACATACGTTTTAAAGGCAAAAGAAGAAAAATTAACCTTTAATTGTTTGTTTGTATGATTTCAGGTTTAACGTCCCCATCAACACTGTAAAGGTCATTTTGGAGATGTTGCTTCCAATTTTGTGGGACTTTTACCCGACATTGAGATGAAATGACATCTCAAGCCCTGTGAAACCAATAGGGTTTATTAGCATGGACGGTCCTCCTCGCACCGCGGTTCCTGGACAGGCTTAGATCCTCTAAGCAGTTTACCAGTACTAGTGTGCGGGCCGGATTCAGCTCTGCGTGGAAGCATCATGCAGCCCATATATTTCTTCAAGCCCCTTTGGGTGGGGGCTGATTAACCTTTAATTATCCTTGTTCCTCCCTATCTGAAGCAATGCAAGAATACCATAACATAGATCTTGGGGAAAAAAAAATCAAAATACACAATTTTTTATACTGATCTTAAAGCTCGTTCGGAACAAAACTAAATGAACTATGGACAATTTAGTCCTGGTTTCTGGATGATGTTCACACATTATATACGGGAAACTAACAAACTGGGAAACTGACAAACAGTGCTGGTCAACAAGATCAGACACCGAAGGATGTGGCATCTGATCAGGGACTTCACTGTTTGCAAAAAAGTTCTGCCATTTTCTGATTAAATTTCTTAAAACAAGAGGGCCCAGAGGGCCCTGATTCGCTCACCTGAATGTCACTGTCTCTAGTACATTCTATTTTTAGCTCTGGTGGCCACCTTGTTGATCAGAGTGGAACGGTCTTAGCTATTTTGGTAGGGTGTCACCTAGGCAACATTCCTTTGAAGTTTGAATCAAACTGACCCAAGGGTTTAGGAAGAGTTCGCATTTGAAGCAAATTTACAATGTTTTTCTATTTTTAGCTCTGGCGGCCATATTGTTCATCGGAGCGAGACCATTTTAGCTATTTTGGTAGAGAGTCATCTAAGCAACATTCATATGAAGTTTGAATGTAATTGGCCCAAGGATACAGGAGTTGTGGTTTGAAGATTTTTTCTATTTTTAGCCCTGGTGGCCATCTTGTTTACCAGAGTGGAATGATTTTATCTATTTTGGTAGGGAGTCACCTGGGAAACATTCCTGTGAAGTTTGAAGCAAATTTACAATGTTTTTCTATTTTTAGCTCTGGTGGCCATTTTGTTCATCGGAACGGGATCATTTTAGCTAATATGGCAGAGGGTCAACGACATAATATTCCTGTGAAGTTTGAATCAAATTGGCCCGAGGGGTAAGGAGGAATTGTCGTTTGAAGCATTTTTCTATTTTTAGCTCTGGTGGCCATCTTGTTAGTCAAAACGGAACAATTTTAGCTATTTTGGTAGGGAGTCAACCATATAATAGTCCTGTGAAGTTTGAATCATATTGACTCAAGGGGTAAGGAGGAGTTGTCATTTGAAGATTTTTTTCTATTTTTAGCTCTGGTGGCCATCTTGTTCGCCGCATTGAACCATTTAAGCTATTTTGGTAGGGAGTCACCTTACTAACATTCCTGTGAAGTTTGAATCAAATTGGCCCAAGGGTTGAGGAGGAGTTCGTGTTTTGACGTAAATTTACAAAGTTTTTTGGTTTTTAGCTATGGCGGCCATTTTGCTCATCAGAGCGAAAACGTTTGAACACTTTTGGTAGTGGGTCATCTAAGCAACATTCCTATGAAGTTTGAATGAAATTGGCCCAAGGCTAAAGGAAGAGTAGTCGTTTGAAGATTTTTTCTATTTTTACCTCTGGCGGCCATCTTGTTAGTCAGAGCAGAATGATTTTAGCTATTTCTTTAGGAAATTCCTGTGAAGTTTGAATCAAATTGGCCTAAGGGTTAAGGAGGAGTTCGTGTTTGAAGCAAATTTATGATGTTTTTTCTATTTTTAGCTATGGCGGCCATTTTGCTCATCAGAGCAGAATCTTTCCAGCTATTTTGGTAGATGGTCACCTGAGCAACATTCCTATGAAGTTTGAATAAAATTGGCCCAAGGGTACAGGAGGAATTGTCGTTTAAAGATTTTTTCTATTTTTAGCGCTGGCAGCCATCTTGTTTGTCAGAGCACAACGATTTTAGCTATTTTGGTTAGGAGTCATTTGGGCAACATTCCTGTGAAGTTTTGAATCAAATTGGCCCAAGGGTTGAGGAGGAGTTTGTGTTTGAAGCAAATTTACAATGTTTTTCTATTTTTAGCTATGGCGGCCATTTTGCTCATTAGAGCAATACCGTTTTAGCTATTTTAGTAGTGGGTCCCCTAAGCAACATTCCTATGAAATTTGAATAAATTTGGTCAAAGGGTACAGGAGGAGTTGTCGTTTAAAGAATTTTCTATTTTTAGCTCTGGCCGCCATTTTGTTCACCGGAGCGGAAATGTTTTAGCTATTTTGGTAGAGGGTCACCTAAGCAACATTCCTATAAAGTTTGAATGAAATTGGCCTTAAGGTACAGGAGAAGTTGTCGTTTAAAGATTTTTCTATTTTTAGCTCTGGCGGCCATCTTGTTCAGCAGAGCAGAACAATTTTAGCAATTTTTGTAGAGGGTCTCCTCAGCAATATTCCTATGAAGTTTTATTGAAATTGGCTCAAGGGTTTAGGAGGAGTTAGCATTTAAAGCAAATTGTTGACGCCGCACAACACACGGCGCACGACGGACGATGGACATTGACAGATCACAATAGCTCACCATGAGCACTTCTTGCTCAGGTGAGCTAATAATGAAATGGACCACTTCTATACAAAAGGTGGGAGATTCTATTCAGGACAAAATGGGTTTAACCATAAAACATCCCTATTTCACAGGATGCAACTCATGAAAAATTCATTCTAATCAAGTTACAATAAAACTGATGCACCTCATAAATAAAAGAGCTACTGTATTTAAAATCCAATCAACTACAGCTTTACAACAACTAGAAGTATTTTACAAGTTAGTTCTTCAATTATGTTATTTTTCCTGTTAATTATTTTGAGCATGTGACCAATGATCTGCCATATCTTCCTGTAGAAACAGAAGTAGGCATATGACCAGTAATGGTAGGCCTGGACATGATATACAGATCTTGTGATTGATCAAATATTTATGTAAGTGATTAGAAGATCGATTAGTGAAGCTGCCAGAAAATAACTATAGCACTGTTCCTTAATATGTGGCTTTGGATATAATAATGTGGAAGCCTAATTAGAAAATGCATAGATTATATAGAAAAAATGACCATAAATGGTCATTTTTCCATATAAGCTATATATCTTTACCCTTTCACCCAAATGTTTCTGAAGCTGACTCTTCCAACACTATATTTGCACATGTCCAATCATGTAAATCGGGGGTTTAGTCTAAAACGTTAATACGATGGCAAATAATGTAGATCTGATGAGATGGCTCATAATGAGACATCTCATCTGTATTTGAAGTGCTTGCATAGGTATCTACACACCGGTCTGTAGAGTTGAATTAGCTATTATTAATTGACTATCCTGTTTTGTTTGGAGGTCATCCGTGTCAACACCGAGGTTAAAAATCAACTAGAGCGCGCAGTCGATGGCAAGCCATCGCAAATCCCCACGTTTTCTCCACAGTAGGTCAAAATTTGACCTTTTGACCCCTCCCCAGGGCCCCTGGGGGGGGGGGGAAATGTGCTCTTGCGCAAGCCATTCATGTAAGCAACTTGCATACCAAATTTGTTTGAATTCCGGCTAACGGTTTAGGAGGAGATAGCCGGACAGACAGACAGACAGACGGACAGACGGACGGACAGACGGACGGACGGATGGAGGCGATAACAATATCCCCACTTTTTCGTTGAAAAAACGTGGGGATAATAATTATGTTTTTTTGGTTTTGGTTTTACGGCCCTTTCAAGATTATTTCAATCATATCAAGCCGATCGTTAATCAGAGGTGGGCGAAAACCGGAGTACCCGGAGAAAAACCACCTGACCTTCCGTTGCAGAACTTGACGTCTCACATGTGATTAATTATGTTTTTAATGGTGTCAATTAATAAAATTGTCATTAATCAATTAATTCTGCATTGTCCCAGTCTCAGCCTCGGGCCAATACAGCAGATCTGTAACTGGGCCAAAACAAAATTACTTGATTAATAACATTATATTACAGATTGTGAAGTGAACACAAAATGTCATTGGATCCTAACAATGTTTGTTTGTGTCGAGGTTTTACGCCCCAATCAACACTATTTAAGTCTTTTTGGAGACACTGCTTCCGATTTTGTGGGTCTCTTACCTGACTCTTGAGATGAAATGACATTTCAAGCCCTACTTCCCAAAGAATCCACTAAGGTTTAAGGAAGAGACCCACTTGCACCACTTTTCCTGGGCAGGCTAAGACCTAAATGGTTTACCAGTGCTTAAGTTTGGTCAGTTTCAGCTCTGTGGGGAAGCATCATGCAGCCCAATCTAGCCCCAATAGGCGGGGGCAATGGATCCTAACAATACTGTTATAAGATTTTGCTTGGTAATTTTGATTGACCAAGGGAAAACATGATTGATTACACACTCATCTGCCTGAAACAAGTAATGGTCAAGTAAATAGATTACACCCCATACCACCTGCAATGCCATGAATGGGTAAAAACCGTAGCTTCATCTCATATAAAGGCACAAAACCCCTTAACATACAGTGCAGCAATCATGTTAAGTTTCCCTATGTTTAGCGACATGCTAATTACTGCTCAAACTACAAAGTGACAATGTTGCCAGAAATTTTCTACTGGGCTATACTAGACAATAGATTAATTTGGTGTTTAATGGCCAAGTCAACACCCTTTTTTAGATCATGTTGAGCCAGTCAGATTTACCAAACCACCTTTTTTATGAACAGGCTTATACATAAATGGTTAACCAATATAGTGTACATGCTTTGCAAGAAAATGACAACTCTACAACACTGGAGAAAGAATTTTCCAAGTCCAACAAGTTCAATGCTCTAAATATTGAGACTGAGCTGCAAATTGTTCATGCTTGACTGAATATAGAACTTGTCCAGTATATAAAAATACCATTTTTTTTACATTTTAATATTTATGAGCAGGACAGGTATGATTTAACTGAACAGTCTACAATGGCCTGTATGTTATCTTATATTAGGTATCTCAATACAAGAGGGCCATGATGGCCCTGGATCGCTCACCTGATCCATAGAGTAACAAGTGGGCCCTGGAGAGGGCCATTATTGACTCCAGTGTTATAATGTGCATAATGTTGAGGGAGGTCTAAAAAGGTGAAGTTTCATACCAAATATCAACAAAGGCTATAATTTGAACAATCTTGGCAAAGGTCCACTAGATGAAGCAACACACCAAATATCAAAGACCTGGGCCTTGCGGTTTCAGAGAAGAAGATTTTTTTTTTAAGATATTCCCTACATAAGCCTACGTAAGCCGAGGCGGGGGCATTTTTGGCCTCAGGGCTATAATTTGAACAATCTTGGTAGACATCCACTAGATGAAGCTTCACACCAAATATCAAAGATCTGAGCCTAGTGGTTTCAGAGAAAAAGATTTTTAAAGATTTTCCTTGTATAAGCCTATGTAAAACCAAAGGCCCCCGGGCTGGGCATTTTTGGCCCTAGGGCTATAATTTGAACAATCTTGGTAGAGGTCCACTAGGTGAAGCTTCACACCAAATATCAAAGACCTGGGCCTTGTGGTTTTAGAGGAGAAGATTTTTAAAGATTTTCCCTATATAAGCCTATGTAAACCGAAAGGCCCCCGGGGCGGGGGCATTTCTGGCCAAAGGGCCATAATTTTTAACAATCTTGGTAGAGGTCCAATAGATGAAGCTTCATACCAAATATCGAAGACCTGGGCCTTTCGGTTTCAGAGAAGAAGATTTTTAAAGATTTTCCCTGTATAAGCCTATGTAAAACCAAAGGCCCCACAGGAGGGGGCATTTTTGCCCCCTAGGGCTATAATTTGAACAATCTTGGTAGAGGTCCACTAGGTGAAGCTTCACACCAAATATCAAAGACCTGGGCCATGTGGTTTCAGAGAAGAAGATTTTTAAAGATTTTCCCTATATAAGCCTATGTAAATCCAAAGGCCCACGGGGCAGGGGCATTTCTGGCCCATTTTTGCCCCCTAGGGCGATAATTTGAACAATCTTGTTAGAGGTCCACTGGGTGAAGCTTCACACCAAATATCAAAGACCTGGGCCTTGTGGTTTCAGAGAAGAAGATTTTTAAAGATTTTCCCTATATAAGCCTATGTAAATCCAAAGGCCCCCGGGGCAGGGGCATTTCTGGCCCAAGGGCCATAATTTGAACAATCTTGGTAGAGGTCCACCAGATGAAGCTTCACACCAAATATAGAAGACCTGGGCCTTTCGGTTTCAGAGAAGATTTTTAAAGATTTTCCCTGTATAAGCCTATGTAAAACCAAAGGCACAAGGTGCGGGGGTATTTTTGGCCCTAGGGCTATAATTTTAACAATCTTGGTAGAGGTCCACTAGGTGAAGCTACACACCAAATATCAAAGGCCTGGGCCTTGTGGTTTCAGAGAAGAAGATTTTTAAAGATTTTCCCTATATAAGCCTATGTAAATCCAAAGGCCCCCGGGGCAGGGGCATTTCTGGCCCAAGGGCAAAAATTTGAACAATCTTGGTAGAGGTCCACTAGATGAAGCTTCACACCAAATATAGAAGACCTGGGCCTTGCGGTTTCAGAGAAGAAGACTTTTAAAGATTTTCCCTGTATAAGCCTATGTAAAACCAAAAGCCCCCGGGGCGGGGGTATTTTTGGCCTTAGGGCTATAATTTTAACAATCTTGGTAGAGGTCCACTAGGTGAAGCTTCACATCAAATATCAAAGACCTGGGCCTTGTGGTTTCAGAGAAGAAGATTTTTAAAGATTTTCCCTATATAAGCCTATGTAAACCCAAAGGCCCCCGGGGCGGGGGCATTTCTGGCCCAAGGGCCATAATTTGAACAATCTTGGTAGAGGTCCACTAGATGAAGCTTCATACCAAATATCAAAGACCTGGACCTTGCGGTTTCAGAGAAGAAGATTTTTAAAGTTTTCATTTTAAAAATCTATTTTTAGCTCCTGTGACCTAGATGTGCAATGGACCGGAACCATTTGAACAACTTTGAAAGGGGACCACCTAAGGATCATTCCTGTGAAGTTTGGTTAAAATCCAATCAGTGGTTTAGGAGGAGATGTCATTTGAAGAAAAAGTTTACGCACGCACACACGCACGCACGCACACACGCACGACGGACGACGGACAAAAAGTGATCCCAAAAGCTCACCTTGTCACTACGTGACAGGTGAGCTAATAAAAGAGCATTATAAATTTCATGCTCAGCTCAGTTGACAACAAAAAAGGGTTTTATAACCTAGGGGCCTAATTTCCAAGTATCCTACCTTGGTGGCTCCTATCTTGTAGAGATGAGAGAACTGTGATCCTTGGGTGTTGATGATCATGGCACAGGCGTCAGATGGTAGAAGATCTAAATGGAGCTTCTGATGTCGTAACAAGCAATGGTATCTGGAAACAGAAACAAGTCTCAAGTCTTCAATGATCATACATCATGTAAATAAGTCTCTACAATGAATATCAATGTTTGTTTGTTTGATTTGAGGTTTAAGGTTTGAGGACTTTGAGGTTTGAGGACTTAAACCCTACAATGAGATGAAATGACATCTCAAGCCCTGCAGCCAATTGAAACCAATAGGGTTTATATGCATGGCCGGCCCAACTGGCACCACCTTGCCTGGGCAGGCTTAGATTTTCTAAGTGCTTTTACCAGCACTAATGTGCAGTCGGTTTCAGCTCTGCGTGAAATGACTACCCCCGTAAACCCCACTTTATATTGAGGAAAGTGGGGTAAAATGGGGTATACATTTTCCTTACAACCATGCAACCAGCAGTTTAGCAATAAGACATCTCCCGGTCGCACTTTTGATGCTGTTTGCAACAAAAATTAAAGATGCCCCGAAAGCTTCAACGCACCTTGTTGAACTTCATGTGCTTCTGAACAGGTTGACAATGCGGGCGGAATGACTGCGTAGCTAGTCTTTCTCAGCTGACTGGCCAAAACTTTCAGACAAAAAACATAATGTTAATAATGTTTGTGAATATGCAGTGCAAATATTAGCCACTAGGAATGGCTCTTTTGATTGAACAGCTATAAACACTTTTCAGTCAAGCATGGACAGTTAGTCAAGGTCAGTAAAGTTCAATGGCAGTAGGCAGGCAATGATAAAGTGATTCCTATGTCACTCCTGAGCAGCGAAAACTAAAATGACCAATTTTCTCTGGTTTTGTTTTTGGTTTGGAGTTTACTGGCCCAGTGGACACTAATAACACTTTTTGTACCAGAAACCCCAAAATGGGTAATTGGCAAACAGTGCAGGTCCAGATCAGATGCTACATTCTGTGGGCCTACGCTGTTTGAAAAAAATCCAGGCATTTTCCAAATGAATTTGAAGAAAACACAATGTGACACCCCTAAATTTTTAAATGTGCTATATATAAGGTGAAGGATCCATTTCGTACAAAGAGGGTTAAGGTCATATGAGCCAGTCAGTTTATCTTTTCGTGAGCAGAGTTATTCATATAGACGGATCCAATGTTTTGACAAGTGACCTTGTTTAAATGTCATTGCGCATGCGCAGAATTACTTTTCCTTTTGATAACGATCTTTCGTGGTTGGCGAAAAGCCCCTGGTTCCATATAAACACATTCTAAATAGGTTTCATAGAAAGGGCATATTTTAGTTGACTGTCACAGAAAATCGATCAAATTACACTTTAAATGAATAGATAAATATATTTTAGAGTTCATTCATGCATCTTCCGCATTTAGTCATTCGTTTTGTGCATTAAGAACATCCCGCCTCGTTACCTGCGTAAGTTTAACAGGTAATTTAATCATCAAAACATCCTCAAACCTTCTTGAAACCAATAATTACTAGCTAAGACATGTCTATTATAAAATTATAAAGGTCAATTTTGTCATTTCGATTCCAAACAAAATACAAGTTTAGAGAAAATAACATCGCATTTACAATGGTGATAAATGGCCAAAGATGTATTTTGCCAACCACCGGTAAGTCCCGGCAAATAGTATTATTCAGTGATGACATAGGGTTTGGATGTGTCTATCCAGTACACATTATATGCCAGAAACTGTCAAATGCCTGTCTTGAATCAGAGGAAGGAAGAGAATGGCCGTGGAAAGTATTTCGTGATCAATATGCACAAAGAATTTTGCCAGGTCCAATAGGGAACAAACCCGCTACCTCCTGATTACCACTCAGATGCACAACAAACTTAGATACTTAGGCCTGAATTTTCTATACATATAATGTTTTTCGTACCAAATATAATCTTCCTCCTTATATCTAGCAGGAGTTCATTTCAAAATTTAGGGCTATCAGGTTGTGTTTTCTTCAAAATTTATTTGGAAAATGGCTTACCATTTCTCAAACAGTGATGGCCCTGATCAGAAGTCGCGTTCTGTGGCGTCTGATCTGGGCCTGCACTGTTTGCCAACTACATGTACCCATTTTTGTGTTTCCGGTACAAAATGGGTTAATCTAAACATTGTTAGAAGCCATCTTTTACCTTTGATACACCTGAAACTGTTTCATAATAAACAGTGTTATAAAAGGTTGATGTGTACTTCAAACAATACCGACATCAGATAACTTACCTTTCAATAAAATATGGAAATTTAACTCGAATTGGGAAACCCAGCTTCCTTATTCGTATAGTCTCTAACATTCCAGTGTATCTCAACTGATCCAGCACTACTGCTTTGTTAAAAGTCATAGCAGCTTTCTCGGAATTCGGCTTGATGCAGCGCACAAAATATGGATTACACCGTGACATTGTGTCTATAAGAGATAATAGGGACTCGCTGAAATTGGCAGCAACAGTTGGGGTGCGAGGTTTCACAGTAACATAACGTCCTGTTGTTTTACTTAATGTTTTTGTGATAAGTCTGTCTCTCATATCCTTGAACATCTGGGCAATTATCTGAAAGAAAATGAAAATAAAGTAAACATAGGCCCAGCTGTTCAAAGCTTACAATGTCATTACTTGAAGAATCATTAAAACTTAGTTAACATATCATTAAAACTTTGATCCTTTAACCCATTTGGTACCGAAACCCCAAAACGGGTACCCAGGCAAACAGTGCAGGCCCAGATCAGATGCCGCACAATGTGGCGTCTGATCAGGGCCTACACTGTTTGCAAAAAGTTCAGCCATTTTCCAAATAAATTTTGAAGAAACACAACCTGACCCCTCAAATTTTGAAGTGGACTCGTGCTATATATAAGGTGGAAGATTCCATTTGGTACAGAAAGGGTTAATAAGGCAAATATGTCAATAATTTTTTGCTGAAAAAGCTTGAGTAGCAATTATACTACAGTATAAGATTTTGCACTTCCAAGAAACTTACTATTTTGACCACATATGAGTTTGTTAATTTGACAAGGCTTTGAACAACTGAGCCCTGAAGATTAAAATACTACCAGAACTTCTTAGAATTTCTAATTGATCAGAACCCTCCCAACAGTAAATGAAAATATGCTGAGCTTATCTATTCTGGTCTATGCAATGTATCTTGTGAATATTTTTTTGACAAAAACTACTTAAAATGCCAGTCATGAAAGCTTCAACTTTCAAAGTGCCAACCACATGTGTAGAAGATAATATTTTCTCTTCTTTGTTTTTCAGAGAAAACCAGGCTTGAGATTTCATGTGAATCACCTGCCTGATTTTCTCTGAAAAATGATAATGTAAAAGTTACAATGTCATATGTTGCAAACAAGTGTTAAAAGAAAGAAGATAGAACATCTTACTCTGTTTCTACTCTCACACAACAGTTCTACGACATCACTCCGTAATGTGTCCTTATTCTTCTCCAGGAAGTGGACCACCTAAAATTACAAGCATTAAAACATCATATACACACATGCCACCAAATACAGGGGAGAAATGAGGTGGAAAATTAAAGAATGAGTTTTCTTATTTCTGCATAAAAACCTGTGTTCTGAGTACTTTTTAGAATCATCTCATTTAACCTGTATTGTGGGTACTTGTTAGAATCACCTCAATGAGGTGATTCTAACAAGTACACACAATACATGTTCCTCAATGAGGTGATTCTAACAAGTACACACAATACATGTTCCTCAATGAGGTGATTCTAACAAGTACACACAATACATGTTCCTCAATGAGGTGATTCTAACAAGTACACACAATACATGTTTAGGAAGAGAAGTGTGGAAAATTACCCCTGATTATCTTTATTATTCCCACTCATAAGAAGCTATGTACACTAGAGAAATATTATGAAGTTGGAAACACTTTAGCTTTTGCTCTCCAATTTTTTTTCTTCTTTCAAATTCACATTAAAACTCAACACAATAATTATTAAGCTCACAAATAAACAGGCAGTATTTATATGTTGCTGAATTTTCAACAAAATATTTTGGTTGTCATGCTACAGAAACAGTCCAGATTCTTAATGTTAAAACAATAATTTTCAAATGGCAAATGACTGAGGTTCAAAATGTTCGTTTGATAAGGCTTACATTGCTTAAAATATTTTCAATCACAGATTATAAAAGCATAAACAAATAAGATGAGTACTGTGTATACATAGACTAGCTAATCATTGATTAATGAAAATTTAATCATTTCCATGTTAATAATTTACTTCTGACCAACTTAAACCAGAACCAATACTTTTTTTTGTCCATGGCAGTGCAAAAATCATGCTGCATACTGTAATGATCCTAAGTATTGGAACAAATAGGCTAAGCAAACATGCAGACTCAGATCAGACTGCTCCTGAAAGAGCAGTCTGATCAGGATCTACACTGTTTGCCAACCTATTTGCACCTTTTGGACTCATTGCAGGATCGTGAAACAAACTTGTCAAAATTCTAGGAGAATTACAGCAAGTCCTCAAGGTGTCCAAATTTTTAGGATTATAGCAGTAAACAGAACATAGAAAAGAATAAACAAGAATGATGATTATCAAACACACACAACCCTCATTAAAACACTTGTTTATTAAACATGTAATATGGATTTGTATATTTTAACATGGTTTAAAGGTGGATCCTAAAAATATTTAGATAATATATAAAAATGAGCATAAATAGACAATTTTCTATATAATAATTCAACATGGCTGTTTAGTTAATGTGATTTCTGCTTTGGACACCAACAATGGTATTATAACGGGGTTTAAGTGTAATTGCTTTTACTGTCTGAAACTACTTACATTATACTTGACTTTTCCAGCATAATGTTTGACATAGAACTCTGGATCTGACATTCTTGGTTTACTATACAGCCCATTATCACTGTGATGGAAATGACATTTCTCTAGGAAAGAGCTATCTGTTGCCTGAAATATACATGTAGGGCCATAAGAATAGTAGGTATGTATAGATGTTGTACTCTTTCAAATGAATTTGTCAGAAATTGACTACTGTTCCCCCTCTACAGTACTCTTTCAAATGAGTTTGTCAGAAATTAACTCATGTTCCCCCTCTACAGTACTCTTTTAAATTAGTTTGTCAGAAATTGCACGACCCGCAGAAAAAGCGACCGACTGAAGTTGGTTGATTTTCTAAGAGTGCCCTAAAATCACCTTGTCATTCTGTCATTCTGTCCGTCATTCTTGTCTGTCTGTCCGTAACCCGTTTGTGAAAATTGGTGATAGTGACTTAACCGCTTGGAATATTTAAACAATTTTTGGCATACTGAAAGATATCAATGAGATCTAACCAATGAACTTGCGAAATATTACATTCCATTTAGTATAGCCTCGCCGAGGCGAAAAATGTGAAAAGTTTCGAACTGCTTCTCCTCGGAAACCATTGGGCCGATTGAAGTCAAATTTCATATGGAGCCTCTATGGGATGGGGGAAACCAAAATTTGCTCATGGGGTCCAGGTCACATGACCAAAATGGCCGCCAAGCCATATATGATAAAAACCCTTCAAAAATAGTCTTCTCCAGAACCACTGGGCAGATTTCCACGAAACTTGATAAATAGCATCTGGGACGTAGGCCCATCATAAATTGCTAAAATGGTGACCATGGGTTGACCTTGACCTTCTTTGTGCCTAGGTCAAACTTTGACACATATACTTTTGTATTGGAAAAGTGAGAATGCATTTTATCCTGCAAACGATTCAGAATACAGTACTAAAGTATAAGATATATTTTTGCTCCTTACGATAAGGCGCATTTATTGGGGGAACTGTTTTAGGTCCAGGTCACATGACTAAAATGGCCACCATACCCATATATGGTAACACTCATAAAGCTAAAAGCATCCGGCGGGTCGTGCACTTCAGCTGAAGCACTGGTTAACTTATGTTCCCCCTCTACAGTACTCTTTTAAATGAGTTTGTCAGAAATTAATTCCTGTCCCTCTCTACCTTTACCTCCTGCAAGTACAAAAGGCCTTGTCCAACTGAAAACCAGTATCAGTATAATGCTGTGATGCGAACAGTTATGAATTTAACTACTCTTTGCTCTGCCATTCTATTTATTTACTAACATTATGCAATTCCTACTCTATGATAAAGCCATCATTTCATTTTTTTTCAAAACTGAGATTTTCCACTGATGAGAACAAAATATAATGAATGGTCCATTATAGCAGACTCCATAACTTGATCAATCTAGACCACAATGACAATTTAAGCCAAGAAAAACCTACAATTAGTGTGATGAGGAAAGTCTCAAATCAGACTGCTAATATGTGCAGCTTGATCAGTCTTCAACAACTGCATGAGCCTTCTGCAGCCTCCAGTCACAATGGTTTCAAAATTTTCAAATATGGTCAGCCTAGAGAAAAATGTGAATATTTTATCCCATATCCCAAGAAACCATACCTTAGTTTACAGTGTAGATCCAGATCAGGTGGCTTCTGAGGAAGCCACCTGATCAGGATCTACACTGTTTGACTTTCAGTTTATCAGTTTGTAGGAATAAATTACATCAAGTTATCTGACAGGTTCAAAGTCAGAACTGGGTGTGGCTAAATTTATCTATTTAGCCGTACAAGAGTCAAACATCATGTGGCTAAATTTATCTATTTAGCCATACAAGAGTCAAACATCATGACAACTGGCCGAGAACTACTGGACCTACGGCAAAGATCAAGACCCGGCGCGAATAAAGGGCTTCAGGCTGGACTGGGAGGACGGCGAGGTGTACAACATCCACCCACCAGAGTGCTGGAAGTAGGCTGCTGCATCCTCCACTGATCGTGAACTTAGGGCCGCATGTCCGAAACCCTGTTTTCCATGGGTATTGCATGGCTACTTCATGTGTAGCCAGACCGAAAGCCAATCGCGCGGCCCTAAGAGAGAGCAACATAACCTAGTTTGCTCTCGGCAAGACAGAGAAATCGCGTTTTGCAGCCGAAATTGGCATTGATTTCTCTGTTGCTTTATGCCCACTTTCGACCTGGCGTTCAAAATTCAAAATTACAGTGCTTCCAATTTACTTAGGATAATTAGGGAAAGGGCACTGGTAGATCAGCACGATTGACACACCGCTGAACTCTACCGCGATTTGCAGCCCAGAAGCACTTAAAACTTTACGTCCTGTTGTGGGGTAATGCTAACGCGCCTGACCGTAGCGGACGTAAAATGCTAAAACTTTACAATACAATACAATACAATACATCATGACAATCTTCTTTAATCTGAAACTATATTCTTAACTTGCCACTATGACACAGGTGTGAAATGTGAATGTTTTATATGCTGAAATAAACATTTTGTGTAGTAACCATATCCAGAAATGCAGAGAGTTATGGTTTGTACCCACCTAAGTACAGCATAACTATTTTAGGTATATTGTTCAAATTTTCAGTATCTTTTATGAGGGATGTTCGAAAAGAATTGCTTATTGTCCTCTAGCTCGATATCCACGTGGGGCACGATCAAAACCAATACATACTTGCATAGGGCTATTTGATATCTACACAATGGTGTATAAATGTACATTTTAGACTAAGTCTAAAACATAAAATTTGCCATTTGAATACACCCAGTCATTGACCACTGCAGTAAAAATGGTTGATAAAAGCATCAACTAAAAAGGTGAAATACAGGCTTACATCAAAGCTTGCTCAAAACTTGGTTGTTCTTTGAAGAAGCTGATGACTGAAATATCTACTGCTTTTGGACCTTCTTTTGTGTCCTATGACACAGTTCGGCGGTGGAAAAAGAAATTTGAGTCTGGTGTAGGGTCCATCAAAAATGCACCGAAATCAGGAAGGCCAAAATCTGCATCTCATAAAGAAATTGTTTCCAAAATAAAGGAAATTGTTGAAGGAGATGCCAGATTTACAGTTTGTGATATTGCACGAAAAGTAGGCATATCACTATCAATGGTTCACCTTATTCTGAAGAAGCATTTGAAAGTCAGAAAGATTTCTGCTAGATGGGTGCCACATCTGTTGACTGACGAGCAAAAGAGACAAAGGGTTAAAGTGGGCAAAAAGCTCCTTCAAATGTTTCCAAAATATGACAAAAAGGAGTTTGCCAATGCCATCACAGGTGATGAAACCTAGGTCAATTATTTTGAGCCTGTCAGAAAGGTTAGCAATAAGATCTGGGCCACCAAACACAGCAAACGCCCAATAATTTGCCAACGTTTTTTGAGTACAAAGAAGGTTTTGTATGCAATCTTCTTCTCTGGTGAAGGAGTCACAATAAAAGAGCCGGTGAAAAAGGGCAAAAGCATCACCAGAAAGTATCACAAAGATGTAGTACTGAAGAAAATGAAAAAGTATTATCAGAAACGATGCCTTACCACTGGTTTTAAATATGTCCGTCTTCTACATGACAATGCAACTGCTCGTACCTCTGCAATAGTTACGGCATTTTTGAAGAAAGAAAAAGTAACTGTTTTGTCTCAACCCCCGTATTCCCCAGACCTTTGCCCATGTGATTTCGTTTTGTTTCCAAAATCGAAATCATTCCTTGCTGGGCGTAAATACCAGTCCACTTGGATCTGCCATTCATTAGTGCCTTATTACTGTGCACAAATCAGCATACCGTGATGCCTTCCAGAAGTGGATACATTGGCTGAAACTTTGGATTTCTACCCACGCGGAGTACTTCAGGGGCATGAAATGAGCACTTTTGGGCTAACTTGAAATTTGAAGTCTCCAGATAGAAATAAGCAATTCTTTTTGAACATTCCTCGTAGTTTAATGAACATCACAAAATCACCAAAGTTTTGAATCCCTGAGTCATTTATTATAAAATTTTGTTCCAGACAAGCCCTATTGCAACCTTATTATTTTATCTCTGGACACTAACCTGAGGAAAATTACATTCATCATCCAGTATATGAAGGATGCCAGCTGGTTTACTGGCAATGAGATCAATGACTGGCTGGTTATCCTGGTAATCTATCACAGACCATGTTATCTTCTCCTTCGCATACTCTTTCTGTTCCAGACGGAAGACATGCTGGTTGAAGAAAAACTGCAAGGTTTCGTTGGCGTAGTTGATACATAACTGCTCAAAGCTGTTTACAAAAAAATCCTGAAAGTATTAGAAGAAAACGTCAGCATGGTTTTGGTAAAAGGCCATTGTAGTCTAACCTCAGAACCAAAGTACACCCGGACCTGGTTATAACACGATTCGTTACAGCACGAATTCGGATATAACACAGTTTTAGTTTGGACCCCATATTTTCCCCAACCAACATTTATAAATATTATCCAAGGATTCTATCAGGTTTTAAGCACAACGACTTTATTTTCCTCCCACTTTTGACTGTGGTAATACGGTAGCTAACACTGTCTACATTAACAGTACTTTTTGATATTTATTGCATGTCATCGATATTAGCAGAGTTGAATATACAGTATATAAACTTGTTTAGCTTGACACCCATGATAAACATGAACTGCCA
The DNA here is from genome assembly GCA_963580285.1 of Lucinisca nassula. Classification (NCBI taxonomy): domain Eukaryota; kingdom Metazoa; phylum Mollusca; class Bivalvia; order Lucinida; family Lucinidae; genus Lucinisca; species Lucinisca nassula. The sequence goes on along the minus strand of OY757011.1, from coordinate 149,634,161 downwards.
TCAGCACAATCAAAACTGTTGGCTTAGCGAGATAAAGAGATTAAAGAATTCCATTACGCAACTGGAAACAAATATTTATCACGCTCTGTTAAGGATCACTGCTCAGAATCGATGCAGACGATGTGATCGGTGAACTGCAATAAAACTGATTTTCTAGAGCCGCATGTTAAAGAAAGTCAGATTTATTCAAGCTTCAAAGCAGACAATAAAATATATTTATGATCGATTTTCGCGGTAAAAAAATCATTTAAAGAATATGTGCGCCATTAAAATTCGTTTCAAATGGCTAAAATATTAAGGGTAAGACATTCCAAGGGAAGTAATTCAAATTTCTCTTAAGCATTGACCATTGTCCGGTTCAGAACACTAACTGGGTAATTTCTCCATTGAAATCTATTAACAATACTGTAGTTCGGTATGGTCCGGGATGCTCGGTAACAACAAAGTAAGCCAGGAACCAGCTATCAAAATGGCATCATACTCGCTGTCAGAGCAGATGATTTTCTTGATAAAAACGTGGTTTATCAGCTGGATTCGATTAAAGAGACTTGTTTGACTTGATGGGTCATGGTATTTACTGCCATTGATTAGTTCTAAACACATTTTAGTCGGGAAATATGGTTATAAACTTGAACGCACATCATCTTGTTTGGAAAACTATTGATCACCATAGTTGATCTGTGACAAATACGGTTGGCGTTTATAACATGATTCAGTTACCGTAAAAATTCGGCTATAAGGCGATTCGGCTATAAGACGGGACCCCCTTTTCAGTTTTTCTAAGGTGGGATTTTGCTTATACTCTTTTATAAGACCGGTCAAATTTTTGCCATATCTGTCGGGGCCTATATGCTACCGCCAGATGCCATTTAGATGTGAGAAATCGGCCTTTTTTCGTCAGAAGTAACTGAACGTTTTTTTTTTTATCGGGAACACAACACCTAGCTATTCAGTTTCAGAACCAACGCCCCAGCTAGCACAAAACAGCGGCAAATGTCGTATCGCTGTCGGCCCGGTACATGCTTTGCTGGCTTCGGCTACACAGACTTCTATTTAATAGACGACAGGGGCTGACAAATCCATTTCCCGGCCGTCCGGGACAAGACCGAAATCACGCCGGGCAGATGCACTTGGACCTTATGACGCTTGGTCGGGACAAGTGCAAAAAAAAAAAAAATCGTCTACAACTGCCAGTCTTTTTGGGTCCTTAAATACGGTACTACTAGACCAGTAAGTAAATCGCTGTCAATTCAGAGACAAACCATCTGTGTATTTATTACGGTTCAAGTATGACACTATTGTTAATCCCTGTCGGATAATTGCCACCCTGCGGTGCGTGTCGATAAGGTGTGAAAATATGGTCAAGTTATGTCTCTAATTTGCGTTTATCCTCCAGTCATAAAATTTAATCCACAATCAATGTGAAAATGATTTAATTGCTCCTCAGACTATTAGCTACATCTAACGGTAAATGTTTACATTATAAAATCGGACTATTCTACGATCTCATGAATTGTTATGTTTTGGCACCAAATAGCAGACATTGGCGGGAAAAGTCGAACGCTGTTGTTGGTTATTGACATGGAGCTTCTGGGGATAATTCGGGGGCTGTGCAAAGCACTGATTTTCTATCCACCTCTATTCACATCTGCTTAGCTATCGGGAAACTATTTTTTACCGGCTCCAAACATTTTTTTTAATGAAAGAGACACATGCAATGACATTAAACACGCATGGGGATAATGCTTCGGATGACGTCATTTACCGATCACGTGCAGAAAAATCGTAGCGGTGGTTTGTGGGCGGCGATTTATATCAATTCAAAAATCACCGATCGGCTTTTTCCGTATGTCTGGTCTTCGCCGGACATTGCCGGAAAAAAGCCTGCAGTCCATGACCTCGGCTATAAGACGGGGTCAATTTTTTTGGCTCATTTTGGAGGGAAAAATCCTCGTCTTATAGCCGAATTTTTACGGTAACTAACATGGTCTGTTGGTTGGACCCGGAGTTCCGTGCTATAACGAGGTTGAGGTGTATTATAATTATTGCTATTGTTGCTTATGTTACTGCTAATGTTGATTTTTGCAACTGTGTAGTCCTTTCTATAAAATATATTTCTTTCTTGACTTGGCAAAGAAAAACAAGTATACCAATCAAAATTTATCTATTTATAGTTGAAGACAATTCATATGATGATAATTCTGCAATATCTTTGCCTCTTTCGCAACAAAACTAATTGAAGATCCAAATAAAATCACCCCAGATTTATCAAGTCCCCTGTGACTAGTGATGTGCGGTATTATCGGTATATCGTGATAAAGTTCAGAAAAAAATCATATCACAATACGGTCCGCCAATACCAATATTGTCAATATTTTCTGTTTTCATCCATTTTTCATATTTTCTATAGTAACTGATCGGTAAATACAGCTCCGTGAAAAGAATCATTCACGCGGCTAACTTAAGTATTTTAATCGATTCCCACCCTTTTTGTATAAGCCGGTCATAGCGTAGGCCGAGCTAGGATTTCGGTGAATCGCGCCCCTGTCGTTGTTGTATATGCTGTTTTAGTGTAAGCCGCCCAGCATTTACTATTTAGCAAAATCAAGAGAAACCATAACAAACTTTACCATGGTCAACTACCAACTCTTTTAAAATCAAAACAGAAAGCAACATTTCAGGTTGCAAAAGATGACAGTCACAAATAAAGTGACTGAAGCAATCAATCTAATACAACATTTTATGGCATTTTCAGATATTATCTTTATTTCACTTCATAACATTGGGACAATTTTGGAAAGAACCTTGGACTTGGTTTTGTAAGTGCATGAGCAGGAGTAGGTTAAATGATATATACCATGAAAACTCCCTTCTGTTTCTGTGTACCGGTGTGTTTCAGATTGCTACATAATATATTGTGATACGTATCATGATGTGCAGTAACCGTATCGCAATATATCGCGATATGAAAATTCTGACAATACCCATCCCTACTTGTAACACATCACAGAAACACACCTATAGCATATTGACTCACTTGAACCCCACTTTTATATTGTAAAACTGGGGTTTACTGGAGGTATACCTTATTTTTCTTATTTCTGCTCTAAAATATAGATTGTGGGTATTCGTTAGAACTGCCTCATCAAGGCGATTCTAACAAATACCCACAATCTATATTCTAACAAATACCCACAATCTACATTTTGAGCAGAATTAAGAAAAATATCACAATTTTTGTATTACAATTTGCATTTTTACCAGGATAAAGATTTACAATGTATTTGTATAGGCGTGTTTTCATAATGAACACATATCAATTGCATTTTTCCTGTGAAGTACTAACCTCAAAGCCAAAGATATCTAGAACAGCCAGTGAGGTAGATCTGTCCCTCTCAGATCGACACACTATTAAGTTGATTCTCTCTACCAACCAGGTGAACAGTCTACTGTATAAGGCTTTTGATATGGCATCTCTGGAAATAGGAATACTTTACCTTAATATACATCAGAGAAGAACATAAACTCATAGCTCCAGGTAAGTGGGGGGGGGGGGGGTAATGAAGAATATTAAATGATAGTTTTTCTTATTTCTCAATAAAAACCTGTGTTGTGGGTACTTGTTAGAATCGCCTCATCGAGGCGATTCTAACAAGTACCCACAACATAGGTTCCTGAAATGGATTGTAGAAAATTATCTTTGAATAACCTGATTACCCTCCCTTATCTAGCGCTATGACAAAAAAGTCTGGAAACCATGCAGACCCATGATGAAACCATGACATTTTAGCAATTGTCTGTGAGACTAAATGTTCTGTTCTGCTAGAAATATTTTTATACAACAATTTTTGGTCTAATAAAAAGCAAGCTTATGCATTTAAAGGAAAAATCCATTGCAAATATCAAAGACTAAAAGAGATATTTTAAGACAAAATACAAAGAATTGTAAACTAAAAATGTGTTCAAAGGACATGGATGCCCCTGTCTGGTAGTGAAATTAAGAAAATGTAACACTGAGGGAGACAGGGGTAACGCTATATGCTTTTTCCACCATTCTTCGGGCATAAAATTAAAAGCAATCTGGCATGAATGTAAATATACACTTGCTATTCCAAATTTAAAAGGAAATATGCAGGATATTATTAAAATTCTGCTGAAGGCTATGTATTGCCTGTAGGAGCAAAATTTTGTTCAAACATTAGGGTCTATGATAGGGTTGATGCAAATGTTAATGGCCAGATGAACAAACATACAACTGAACAGACAGAAAACTGGATCACTTTATTATCCATGCTAAAAGCAGGTGTGTCAAAAACAGAGGACGGTTCTCTATTTTTGTCAGATACAATTCTTACAAAATCATTTTTCTTTCATTTAACAGCAAAACTTGCCTTAAAGTATGTTCCTTTACAAAATAAATCATAAAAGAACATACTGTTTCACCTCAATTTCTGTAAATTTAACACATCATCAGACAGACAAAACCTCACCTTGCATCAAGCGCTTGTTCAATGTTGTAAGGTGTCAACACACGATCACCTCTAGTTTCCTGAAAATAACATACTGAAATGTTAACCGAAACTGTTTACTACAATGTATACATGTACATCATACTCACTGTTTACTGATTATTTTCAGAGAAAATAAGCCTTGGCATTTCATATGAATCGTCCCCAGCCGATGATTCTCATGAAATGTCAAGCCTTAGTTTTGTTCTCGTATTTAAGTATAAAGCTTTCCCATTTGCTTTCTTTGATGAAAAGCTTTTTTTTTTCTCTGCAGTAAAAGAAACAAATATTTGAGAAAGATTTCTATTGGCAATTTCAGGGTAACTGTTAGCATTGAGTTCATCAGAAGGGTTAGCATTGAGTTCATTAGAATCATTTTGAAAATAGAGTTCTGCTTAAGCAGGTGCTAGAGGGTGTGGCTGGTGTTGCACCTTTCAGTACTGGTCATGAACAGACTCAATAAAACCGAGTCTGCTATTTTCATCATTTATTTGGTGTGTTCTTTGTTTCCAAAGGATCTAACTATTCAGAGCATGAATAGGAAATATTTCAGAAAGGGGCAAAATCAACAAAGAAAGATTAACACGCTACTCAGGAAAATCCGCGATATTTTTCTTATAAATATTGGAAATATAGGTTGTGGGTGCTCGTTAGAACCACCTCATTGAGGTGGTTCTAACGAGTACCCACAACCTATGTCTTGGCACAGAAATAAGAAAAATAATGAATACCCCCGTAAACCCCAGTTTTCTCTATATAAAGTGGGATTTAAGGGGGTCTTCAATTCACGAACTTGTTCACGTGATGTATGGAGGAGTAATAAGGATATGTTTGGGATATTTGCTCATACTTCTACATGAAAAAGTATGTTGCAGATACTTTCTGTAAATACATGTAAATGAATCTGATACCCATGAAATTGAAAATGGATTCTTAACCCATTGTATACTAGTGGACTCTTCGATTGCTATATGCTGGGCAAGTCCAATTGTCATATAAAAGTGTCAGGCCTATTTTTTTCTTTTTTTAATTCTATTTTTCACGGAAAATTCTGTTAGAAACTAGAGCTGCCGCCTAACGGGCGCCAATTATACCCCCGCTACCGACAAATTTTTACAAGTATTTGACCTTGAGGAAGGTCAACGTAAAGGTCAAGGTCAGGTTTGTGTATATCAATCTTAAGTACTAGTGGCAAGGTGTGTGGTGTGTGAATATTAAAGAAATCGGTCAAAGAATAAGGAAGTTATGAGCAATGTTAAAGTTTTTTGTAACGGACATTTTTGTAACGGACCGACGACAGACGACAAGCTGACTCCTATATACCCCCTTCAAACTTCGTTTGCGGGGGTATAAAAAGAGCAGGTCCAGATCAGATGCCGCATTCTGCGGCATCTGATCTGGGCCTGCACTGTTTGCCAAGGCACCCAGCGTTCAATGGGTTAAAGAATATGAAGTGGAAGAATTCTTCTGGTATCAAAGTATCTTCTGTAATGATGTACTCACAGTGACTTTCTGCGTGAGTGCCTGTTTGAGCCAGTCTTCTGATAACTCTAGCAGGTGTGAGATCCATTTCACTTCAGCATCACTACCCATCTCTACTGTGTCATGGTTGTCAATCTGAAAATATAAAACAAGAGGCCCATGGGCCACTATGCTCACCAGAGCTCAGGTGGGCACTGCCAAATTGCAGCCATGTATTTTAACATGATATCATTTTAATCTGCCAAATGAACCCCCATATCCAAATGAGCATCAATGTGGACTCAGTATATAAAACATTAGGCCTTTTATGAAGTAGAGGGGGTGGGGCATGGACCCAATGGAGCCCTGGTTGGTATCACTAAATGTGTCTTATCACAAAGAACAAGAATATATATGGTTTAGCAGTGGGGATCTGCATGGCTGGAGATAAAAGTGGAGGGGTTGGAGCATGCCCTGTCGTTCCCAGGAAAGCCCAAGATTGTTGTCCCTAAATGTGTCTCATCATAAGGACCAAGTATATATATGGTTTAGGGGTGGGAATCTGAACGGTTTCCAAGATATCCTTTCATGAAGTGATAAAGGAGAGGACTGGCCCCTGCGGACACCCCTTCAGTAGGTGTGCTAATAATAAGGAACAAGAACATTATATGAATATGGGGTGGGGATTTGAATGGTTTCTTAAATATATGGCCTTTTATGAAGTGGAAGGGCGGGGCACATTGCCTCAGCACAATGAGACCCCCAAGTTGGTGTGACTGAATGAGTCTTATCATAAAGAACAAGAATATATATGGTTTAGGGGTGCGGATCTGAACTATTTCTGAGATATGTGGCTTTTAATGAAGTCAAGCGGTGGAGCAAGGCCCGGGCATGCCCCGGGGACTCACAAGCTGGTGTCAATGAATGTGCCTTATCATAAGGAAGATGAATATATATGGTTTAGGGGTGGGGCTCTGAACAGTTTCTGAGATATAAGGCCTTTTGTGAAGTGCAGGGGTGGGGCAAGGCCCAGGGAGACCCCCAGGTTGGTGTCAATGAAAGTGTCTTATCATAAGGAACAAGAATATATATGGTTTAGGGGTGGGGATCTGTAAAGTTTCCGAGATATTGTGATATTATGAAATGGAGGGGGTGGGGCATGGCCCCAGCACATCCCTGGGGACCCCCAGGTTGGTGTCACTGAATGTGTCTCATCATAATGAACAAGAACATATATGGTTTAGGGGTGGGGATCTGAACAGTTTCTGAGATATATGGCCTTTTGTGAAGTGAAGGGGTGGGGCATGGCTCCGGCGCACCCCGGAAGACCCCCAATTTGGGGTCAATGAATGTGTCTTATCATAAGGAGCAAGAATATATATGGTTTAGGGGTGGGGATCTGTAAGGTTTCCGAGATATTGGGCCTTTTATGAAATGGAGGGGCGGGACATGGCCCCGGCGCATTCCGGGGGACCCCCAGTTTGATGTCACTGAATGCGTCTTATCATAAGGAACAAGAGTATATAGGGTTCAGGGGTGGGGATCTGAATGGTTTCCGAGATATTGGGCCTTTTATGAAGTGGAGGAGGTGGGGCATGGCCTCGGCACATCCCGGAGGACCTCCAGGTTGGTGTCACTGAATGCGTCTTATCAATAGGAACAAGAATATATATGGTTTAGGGGTGGGGATCTGTAAGGTTTCTGAGATATAGGTCATTTTATGAAGTACTGGGGGCGTGGCATGGCCCCGGCACAACCTACTGGACCCCCAGGTTGACATAAAAGCATATGGCTGAGAGAAGTTTACTAAAGGAACATTTCTATGAAAGTTTTGTCAAAATATCTGCAAAGGCTTTGTAGTTAATGCCATTTTTCAATTTTCCCCATTATAAGTCTATGGAAAATCTAAGTTGCCATAGCAACCAAACTAAAGAGCCGAATTTCATAAAAAACACAAAACCTGTTAAGGCAAATATGGTGAATATTTCCATAAACTTTCAGCCTCATAGAGCATACGGTTTCTGAGGAGATGATTTTTTAAGTATTTTTTTTTTCTATTTTTTCATTTTGGTTTCCATGGCAACCAATACAAATGAGCAGTAGGCCTAAAATCATATGGCAGATAGTAGATTGCCTAAGGAATATTTCTATGAAAGTTTTGTCAAAATATCTGCAGTGGCTTGGCAGTAAATGCCATTTTTCAATTTTCCCCATTATAAGTCTAATCTATGGAAACTCTAAGTTGCCATAGCAACCAAACCAATGAGCCGAATTTCATAAAAAACACAAACTTTCAATCCCCCAGCCCAAGGATGCTACAGATAAAATTTGGGCTGAATCGGTCCAGTGAAGAAGATGTTTGAAAGTGTTGACGTCAGACGACGACGACAGACGACGACGACGGCGACGACAACGACGACGACGCCGGACAACTGCCTATCCTATAAGCTCCCCCTGAGCCTTCGGCTCTGATGAGCTAAAAACAAACTGTACTTTCTGGAAGCATTATTGTCCTTTCTGGGAAAGACTAACTGGATTAGACAGAATATTGTGCACACTGTGCCCCCAGACATGATGGAGTTTTCTAATAATCTGCTGCCTCAATGATCACATTTACCTTACGAGTCATGATTTGTTTCCCTTCTAACAATCAGAAAATGATTCCAACTGAATCAAACAGTTTATACTAGTCTTGTTTATTATTCTTTACTGCGATCCAGAAATCAAAATAACCAAACCAATTTAGCACATAAAAACCTCTTTATAACACCATTCTTTATAACATGGAATTTTTGTTTGGACATAAGTAGCATATTTGTTTAACTAATATGGTTTCTGATTTGGACATAACGACTGTGTTACAAAGAGGCTAAAACGCATAAATATGCCTCATTAGTCTTAGCTTTAACCATACTACATGCATATTGTTTATGATATACATATAGCAGTCTAAGGGAAATAACTCTCATGAAACTAACAGTTTTAAATGCTGCAGTTACATAAGGGTAAAATACAAGAGCTGTGTGCTCACAACTGACTCAGATCAGCCTGTGCATCCATGCAGTATGATCAGTCTTTGCTTTTCTGGTTGACCTACAGTTTCTGCATGCAGACACATTCAATGAGTGGGCTAATTTGCTGAGTACATATTGTCTGGGGAATTTTTTGTTTGCTGGATGTCAATCACATCAATGCTCTGCATTCTGGGTATTTTTTACAAGCAGACAACACTGTGAAACATTTTTCTTGTTTTTCCCTAAAAACAGGACATGACATACCATGCAAATTGACTCTATATTTTATTTTTCCCAGAAAACAGGACTTGACATTTGCATGAAATATTAAATCCTGTTTTTTTTTCTGGAAAAAATAATGTCAAATCCTGTTTTCTGGAAATTAAGATACGGAGACAATTTGCATGAATGTCAAGCCCTGTTTTCTGGGAAAAATAATATATATATGAAACAATTTGCATGAAATGTCAAATTCTAGAAAAAGTTAGGAATTTATTAACGATTTGTCATCTGCTGATTTAGCCCACAGAGTGGTAAAGTTTAAAGCCTTCCCAGAAGGCTTCTTATAATGCATGTACTCTGGAATCAGTGGCGATTCAAATGTGCTTTCACAGCTGAAGACAGCATATGTATAATATATGCAGTGAAGGTTCTGGTGAGACTGTGCAGATGTTCTATATAGCCTAAGCTCTTCATGCAAGAATTATTTCCTCAGAATGAGTTCACATTTTTAGTTTCAATTCTCAACCCATTAAGGCAATATAGACTCTTTTTACCTCAACGTTTAGTCCAACTACAGTATAAAAATATGTTTGCTTTATTTGCCCTCTTCCTGCATTCTAGGTATATGATCCACATGTAATACATTTGGTACAAACCTGCTCTTAACCAATATGGCAGAATGTTGGACTGTCACTGAGGTAACCTGGGTTCGACTCCTTCCTGGGGCAGGTCTAATGTTGGTAAATTGCTGCAGAATGCTGATCACATGCTACAGAATGCAACATCTAACCAGGGTCTACAATGCTAACATTTTTGCTTTCTGGGGGACCCTAGGCATAAATGGATAAAAATAAGATTTCCTCACCTGTATTCTTTTGAAATAGATATTTCCAGCATGTAGGACAGCAGCGAGTATCTTATGTATACACTCTTCTTCATTCCTCTCAAAGTTGAGAACATCCATAGCCGCACACAAGATCTTATAGTTCTCTTCATCGTCTCTACTTGATAATGCACAACTACCTCCCTGTAATGATAGCAACAGTAGCTGTGACAATAGCGACCATTTTAACCCATTTTGCATTGGAAACCCCATAATGGGTCACTGGGTTAAAGTCCAGACCTGAATCAGATGCCACATTCTGAAAAGTCTGGAGCAGCCCGGAATCGAACCCACATTACATGGCATAAGATGGATCTTACAAATATAAAGGTTATATAGAAAAATGATCATAAATGGTAATTTTTCTACACAATCTATATTATTTTGTTGTTGATAAAACAGAATTGTTTAACTAACAGAGTTTGTGTTAGTTTTACAAATAGGGTGTAACATATCGAATATAATATTTCTGACGTTTGTTTCAAGTTTAATTTGGCCCATAATATGTTGGGTGTAAATTGTTAAGACATGTATGAAATTTGTTAGTTCTTAATTTGATTATAGTACATATATTGACCTTGACGAAGACTGAGCACATGGACACACTCTTATTTAAAACTATATGAGCTGCAGCTAAGCCATAAGGGTCTTTGAGTATCCACACAGTGTGATCAAAGTCACCACTGTGTGCTTTTGTTTGTGTTGAGATTTTATGTCCCCTTCAACAGTATTTAGGTCATTTTGGAGACGCTACTTCCCATTTTGTGGGACTTTCACCCCGACATCGAGATGAAATTACAACACAAGCCCTCCTGCCCAAAGACACCACTAGCGATGGTCGGACACACACCAATTTGTCTGGGCAGGCTTAGACTTTCTGAGAGGTTTACCGGTACTCAAATATTTGGTCAGTTTCAGCACTGGGCTGAAGCACCATGCAACTCGATCTATTCCTCCAAGCCCTGATGGGCAGGGCATTCAAGAAAGAAGGGGTCTTTGAGTCTGTTAACCCAGCATGTGCACCCAGCAAAGACTCAGATCAGACTGCATATCCATGCAGTCTGATCTGAGTCTTTGCTGTGTGCTATATGGATGGCAACTGAGACTAAGCTTCTCAGTGCAAACTGGGAAGGTTTATTGTACAGATTTTAACCATTGCTGAATATTCAGTTTAGCCACACCCATTTCTGACTTTGAACCAATCAGATTATTTGATGTAATTTATTCCTACAAATTCATAAATTGAATGTCAAACAGTGTAGAGCCTGATCAGATGGCTTCTTCAGAAGCCATCTGATCTGGATCTACATTGTTTGCAAATATAGAGGTTGTCGTGAACAGCATGATAAGGGTCAAACTTTGTTGAGAGTACATTTTTGTCATGGCCAACTGTTGTATTGCTGTATTGGTAGCAAAAGTAACAGGTCCAGCTCAGGTTGGAAAGGTTGTAATGTACAGATTTGAAACATTGCTGAGCACAAATGCTTGGAGAACTTTCTGTTTGTTTGTTTGTTTGATTTGAGGTTTAACGTCCCCGTCAACACTGTAAAGGTCATTGTGGAGATGTCGCTTCCAATTTTGTGGGACTTTTACCTGACACTGAGATGAAATGACATCTCAAGCCCTGCCGCCCAATGAAACCAATAGGGTTTATAAGCATGGATGGGCCAACTCGCACCGCTTTGCCTTGGCAGGCTTAGATCCTCTAACCGGTTTACCAGTACTCCTGTGCTGGTCGGTTTGAGCTCTGCGTGGAAGCATCATGCACCCCATATATTTTTTCAAGCCCTGATGGGCGGGGGCTAACTTTCTGTTTGTAAAGGCCAACATAGGCCTTGCTTTAATGATGGCAAAAGTAACACACCCAGCTCAGATGAGAGGGTATCTTAGCATTGGTCAGTTACAGCTCTTTCTAATGAACTCATGCAATTGCTGTACAGAGCCATACTTCTGGCTCAATTTCTGTATTCCTTATTACCCTGCATTTATGTATGGCAGACTGGTATTTATTCTTGTGTTTTTTTGTGTTTTTTTGAATCAACATAATTAAGGTCAAGTTGAGCTGGTTAGTTAATCAAACCACAAGGCGGCTTATCTTCCTAGTGACTGACCAGCAGAGCACCCATTCTTTCACCTGTAAATTTTAAATCATCAGAAGGGAAAGAATGTTTGCAGAAAAATTTTGTGATCCATCTCTGGAAGATCCAGAATAAAATAATGCCAGGAAGAAAATGAAACCTGTCAAGGTGTGTGCCGGTATATGAAGAAAGAAAGAACAAAGGCCTTCTGATCACCAGTCAGCTGTACATTCAACCTAACCTACCATAAAAATCCTAAAAATTCAGGCACATAAACCCTTATCTTGCTGAATATTCATTTAAGCCACACCTATTTCTGTCTATCAACCAATCAAATTACTTGATGTAATTTATTGCTACAAATTCATAAACTAAATGCCAAACAGTGTAGATCCTGATCAGATCTTCAGAAGCCATCTGATTTGGATCTACACTGATTGCAAAGATAGGGGTTGTCATGAACAGCAAGATAAGGGTTAAGGACTTGCTGTAATTCTCCTAAAATTTTGACAAATTTGTTTCACAATCCATTAAGGAGTCCAAAAGGTGCTCATGGAATGGCAAACAATGTAGACCTTGATCAGACTCCTCCTTCAGGAGCAGTCAGATCTGGGACTGCACTGTTTGCTTTGGCCTATCTGTCTCACCCAATACTTTGGATCATTATGGTATACGTGTGTTTGATAATGGTTGACAAGGGAGTAATATTTTTTTTTCACTGACACCCAGATAGCAGAAATAGGAAAATGCCAGAGCCAATGAAAAGCTGACACACATAAACCTCTTTATAACACTTCTCATTACAACTCAGCTTGGTTTAAAGATGGATCCCAAAAATGTATACTCTTGTCCCTACAAGAATTCTGTCAAAGGCTATGTGCTACCTGTGGGGGTGCAAAATCAGTGAACCACGTAATGTAGGTCAAGGTCAATTATGGAAAGGTAAAAGCTACAGTTATCACAATTGTTCAAGTTGGTGAGCGATGAAAGGTAGGTCAAGGTCAAATATGGATATATGAATGCTACAATTGAAGTCACCATCCCTAGATGAAAGTTTGTACCAAGTATCATTAATGAAACTTTTAGAATTCATGAGAAATGGACTGTTACATTAGCATGAAAGTTAGGGTTGTCAGGTGTGACAAAAATAGATAGTAAAGACAAGAGGGCCATGATGGCCCTGGATCGCTCACCTGATCCATAGTGTAACAAGTGGGCCCCAGAGAGGGCCATTATTGGCCCCAGGGCTTTAATGTGCATAATGTTGAGGGAGGTCTTAAAGGTGAAGCTTCATACCAAACATCAACAAAGGCTATAATTTGAACAATCTTGGCAAAGGTCCACTAAATGAAGCTACACATCAAATATCAAAGACCTGGGCCTAGCAGTTTCAGAGAAGAAGATTTTTAAAGATTTTCCCTATATAAGCCAAAGGGCCCCGGGACGGGGACATTTTTTGCCCCAGCACTATAATTTGAACAATCTTGGTAGGGGTCCACTAGATGAAGCTTCATACCAAATATCAAAGTCCTGGGCCTTGTGGTTTCAGAGAAGAAGATTTTTAAAGATTTTCCCTATATAAGCCTATATAAAACCAAAGGGCCCCGGGGCGGGGGCATTTTTGGCCCCAGCACTATAATTTGAACAATCTTGGTAGGGGTCCACTAGATGAAGCTTCATACCAAATATCAAAGACCTGGGCCTTGTGGTTTCAGAGAAGAAGATTTTTAAAGATTTTCCCTATATAAGCCAATGTAAAACCAAAGGGCCCTGTGGCGGGGGCATTTTTTGTCCCAGCACTTTAATTTGAACAATCTTGGTAGGAGTCCACTAGATGAAGCTTCATACCAAATATCAAAGTCCTGGGCCTTGTGGTTTCAGAGAAGAAGATTTTTAAAGATTTTCCCTATATAAGCCTATGTAAAACCAAAGGGCCCCGTCGCGGGGCATTTTTTGTCCCAGCACTAAAATTTGAACAATCTTGGTAGGGGTCCATTAGATGAAGCTTCATACCAAATATCAAAGTCCTGGCCCTTGTGGTTTCAGAGAACAAATTTTTTTAAAGATTTTCCCTATATAAGCCTATGTAAAACCAAAGGGCCCCTGGGCGGGGGCATTTTTGGCCCCAGCACTATGATTTGAACAATCTTGGTAGGGGTCCTCTAGATGAAGCTTCATACCAAATATCAAAGACCTGGGCCTTGTGGTTTCAGAGAAGAAGATTTTTAAAGATTTTCCATATATAAGCCTATGTAAAACCAAAGGGCCCCTTGGTGTGGGCATTTTTTGTCCCAGCACTATAATTTGAACAATCTTGGTAGGGGTCCACTAGATGAAGCTTCATACCAAATATCAAAGTCCTGGGCCCTGTGGTTTCAGAGAAGAAGATTTTTAAAGATTTTCCCTATATAAGCCTATGTAAAACCAAAGGGCCCCGGGGCGGGGGCATTTTTGGCCCCAGCACTATAATTTGAACAATCTTGGTAGGGGTCCACTAGATGAAGCTTCATACCAAATATCAAAGACCTGGGCCTTGTGGTTTCAGAGAAGAAGATTTTTAAAGATGTTCCCTATATAAGCCTATGTAAAACCAAAGGGCCCCAGGGCGGGGGCATTTTTGGCCCCAGCACTATAATTTGAACAATCTAGGTAGGGGTCCACTAGATGAAGCTTCATACCAAATATCAAAGACCTGGGCCTTGTGGTTTCAGAGAAGAAGATTTTTTAAGTTTTTGGTGAAAAAATCTATTTTTGGCTCCTGTGACCTAGATGTGCAACGGACCGGAACCATTTGAACAACTTTGAAAGGGGACCACCTAAGGATCATTCCTGTGAAGTTTGGTCAAAATCCGATCAGTGGTTTAGGAGGAGATGTCGTTTAAAGAAATTGTTTACGCACGGACAGACGCACGCACGGACGACGGACGACGGACAAAAAGTGATCCCAAAAGCTCACCTCGTCACTACGTGACGGTGAGCTAAAAAATGACCTTAAATGGACATTTTTCGGTATAATTTATATATTTCTGGTTGGATATAACAGTCATTTCATTTTAATGGTTTCTGCTTTGGACTCAAACAATAGTGTTATAAAGAGGTTATGGTGTATATGTAATATGGATTGTTCTAATAAAGAACTGAATCATAACATAAAACAGCAATTCCTTAAACAAAATTGTTCCTGTTTCTTGGTACCCATGTAACGTGTCACCTACAGCATGAAATACAGTAAATTTCCTATATTAAGACCACCTTTGTGACTGTTCAAAAGTGGTCTTAAAGACCACTTTTGAACAGTCCCAAAGGTGGTCCCTGACCAGAGGACATTATGTGCAGAAAACACGAAGACAGAGTAACAGCACACTTCTAAATAAGCTTTTTAAGCAGAATTAGTCTTAATTTTAGGTGGTCTTAATAGCGGAATTTCACTGTACAGTAATGCTGGCTGAATATAGCAGAACAAGCTGAAAGTAAGCTTCTTTTTTTTCTGCAAGCAGTAAAGCATTTGACATTATTTTTAACTCATGTGACGTTAGCAAGATGGGCATGTGCAGAATTAACAAAACAAAATGCAAACTCAGAGAATTGTTCTTTTCTTGGTTCTTTTGAGATTGCAAATGCTGAAAGCAAGTATACTAAGCAAGCTTATCAGAAAAAGAACTTTAAGCAAGAATAACTGGTGAAAAATCACCACAATGTGACCTAGTGGTGCCAAAATAACACAAGCATATTCCTAATATTACCAGTTTAGCAATTAAGACCTCATTTCTTAAAAGGTCCATGTTCCCGACCTATAAAGATTCTGATCGGACTGCAGACTGATCTACAATGTATGTTTTGTCTTAATACACATGCTAACTTGTATCAATGCAATGTAAGCAATGGCTCACCTTGTAATGTTTATTTTTATTTTTTGCTATTTGTTTTACACTTGCTGTATTTTATAGCATTATTATCCTACTGCCATACTATGACAAGCATGATATGTCATGGAGATAAAAGGGAGAGTAACCAGGAAATGCCTATATCCGGGGGAAGGGATGTATATAACATCTAAAAAGCTAAAGCATCATAGGCCGAGTCTATTAAAACTTCTATTAACCCTTAAAAAGCCAATCACACCATACAGATGACATTTGCTATCTTATTTTAAAAAATAATTACTGTTAAATTCCTATATTAAGACCACCTTTGGACCTGTTCAAAAGACCACTTTTGAACAGTCCCAAAGGTGGTCTCTGACCAGAGGACACTGTATGCAGAAAACACAAAGGAAGACTATGTGAAACCTACTAAATAAGCTTTTTATAGCAGAATTAGTCTTAATTTAAAGTGGTCTTAATAGTGGAATTGTACTGTATAATAAAAATAAAGACTAGTTCACGAGGGTAACAGAATTTGTACTAAACTAATCTCCCTTGCGGCCCTCAATTTTAAGAGAAAACAAGATCTGTCATCAGACAGCAAAGCTCGCCTGGGAAAGTGTCTTTGGGGCCATGGGCATGGTGGGGGTATTGCCTAATACACTTTTGGACCTATATCTATCATCTTACCAGATACAAATCAAATCCATTGCATACTTAGGAAAATATGAGCTGTACATAAATTTTAAGTCTGTGACCTTGACCTTGAGGTCATGTGCATGGAATTGCTGAATAAAACTTGGACCTATATCTTATCATCATACCAAATATGAACCAAACCCATCATATGGTTTGGAAAATATGAGCTCTAAAAAACTTAAACATAAAAATTGTCTAAGTTTGTGACCTTGACCTTAAAGTCATGTTGAATAAAAGTTTGGACCTATATCTATCATCATACCATACATGAACCAAATCCAAAGTACGGTTTTGAAAATATGATCTTTTTAAAAAACTCTAACATAAAAATTCTAAGTCCATGACCTTGACCTTGAAGTCTTGTTTGTTTGTTTGTATTGGAGTTTAATGGCCCAGTCAACACTGTTTTCAGGTCTGAGCTGGACAGTTTATCTATCCACATTTTTCCTGGGCAGGCTTATATGTAAACGGTTTACCAGTACAGTGCACATTCTTGCCAGAAACTGACAACTGCCCTTCTTGAATCAGCGGAAGGGAGAGAATGATCGTAGAAAAGATTTCATGATCAATCTCCACGAAAGAATAGTGAAGACCCCAGTTAACCTTGAAGTCATGAGCAAGGGTGTTGCTAAATGTAACATATATCAAATATGAAGCAAATTTTGTCCTACAGTTTGGAAAATATGAGCAGTGAAAAAAAAAATTAAACATAAAAATTTCGCAAAAAAAACCAACAACAACTTTAACATAAAAATTCTAAGTCCTTGACCTTAAGGCCATGGGCATGGGCCAGGGTATTGCTGAATATAACTTTGGACCATACCAAACATGAACCAAATCCATCGAATGGTTTGGAAAATATGAGCTCTTAAAAAACTTTAATATAAATGCGGAAGCCAACGCCGATGCCGGGGGTAGTGCAATAGGCTAACTCTTCCTAGACTTTTTCCAGGCGAGCTAAAAAATGGGAGTAGCTTTTTTCATTCGCCAAAACTACTCATACTTTTTCAGCAAAAATATGACTATATTTACTATATTTAATGATCAAAGTTTTAACCATATGTTAGCTAACAACTTCGGTAGTTTTGAACTAATGGCCCCTGCTGGGCTGATGATACACTTGAAATTTCAAGCCTTATTTTCTTTGGAAAAAATACTGTCATCTGTTGTATAAGTTCCAGTGGCACTTTAAGTGTTAACATGTTGGAGTTGCATTTTTTTATTATTCTACTTTTGTTTTGCTAATTAAGTCATTACCATTCAACCCTACAAAACTTCATCCAGTTTAAGCATGAAAAAGATAAATAAAAATGGGTTTTGTCATATAAAACAAACCCACAGCCAAACCTCACATGTGAACTTTTTTCATTCCTGTTTGGCATAGTAGTCGCAGACAAGATTGGCAGGGTGGGACATTTTAGGTGATGTCAATTCATGTCAAATTCAGTCCACACGAAGATTCAGTAGAGTGCCTCTCACATGCTTTTTGCAAGCAGACTGCCATAGCTTTGTTTGTCTTAAGAGTTGAATTCACATAATTGGTTTACCTTTTGGTTAATCCATTGCATGCAGGGGTACCTTGGCAAACAGTGGAGGCCCAGATCAGATGACGCAGAATGCGGTGTCTTAATCAGAGCCTGCACTATTTGCTAACAGAATTTTCAATCTAAAATTGAATCAAAACTAAAACATAGGCCTCACACCCCTTATTTGTGAAATGGACTTGTGCAGCATATAGCAATGGAAGAGTCCACTAGTATACAATGGGTTAATAGAATATTCCAAAGCCAGGTCAATGATAGCTCCAACCTGCCAATCTTAGTTGCGACTACTATACAAAGTTACTGAGTTCATAAGGAGTTCATAGTAGAAAGCATTCCTTCTGTCACTCTTACTAACTCAAATAGTGTTCAGTAGGACAAGGGTTAATATTTGTTGAACCCCCTGTTTGCATCTATCACCAAAATCAACCCTGTATCCTAAAGGCTGAAACCCATTGTTAGCATTTTGTTTGCAATCTATTAACCATTTTAGTACCAAATGAAATATTCCTCCTTTCAAAATTTAGGAGTATCAGGTGCTATTTTCTTCAATTTTTTTTTTTTTTTTTTTTGGGGTGGGGTGGGAGGGGGGTGGCTTAACTTTTTGCAAACAGTGTAGGCCCTGATCAGATGCCGCGTTCTGCGGCATCTGATCTGGGCCTGCACTGTTTGTCAGACTACCCGTTTAAGGAGTTTCCGGTACAAAATGGTTAAACAAAATATAAAATTGGAATGAAAAGAAATGAAGTTAAGTTCACATGTAAGTTTCTGTTAGAATTAGTCACACAACTGACCTGGTTAATACCATGCTCATCGTAACAACTCTGAAAACAATCATCATAACACAATACTATGTACATGACATCACCAAACACACAACACAAACATAGCAAAGATACCACAATCAGACATCTTAACCCTTCTCCTGCTGAACATTTTAATTAGCCACACCCATTCCTGACTATTGGCCAATCAGATTACATGTTATAAATAATGTTTTCTTTTAAATTCACACACTTAATGACAAACAGTGTAGATCATGATCAGATGGCTATCTGATCTGGATCTACATTGTTTACAAAGGTAGAGTTAGTCATGAACAGCAGGATAAGGCTTAACCCTTCTCCTGCAGAATACATTTATCTTGCCATACCCATTTCAACCAATCAAATTATGTGTCACAATTTATTTCTACAATTCCCAAAAAGAATTATAACCAGTGTAGATCCTGGTCAGAAGTCTTTTCCACAAATCTTCTGATCTGGATCCATGCTGTTTGCAAGGTATCCACAGGTTCAGCAGGACAAGGATTAGCTATCTACAAACAGTCCTGATCCCGCGCATAAATTAATTTAGCCACACCTATTTACATTTCAACCAATCAAAATTATTTGATTTAATTTTTGTTCAAATTCGCAAACTGAATGACAGTGTAGGTCCTGATCAGATGGAGAAGCAATCTCATCTGGAGCTACACTGTTTGCAAAGATAGGGGTTTTCGTGAACAGCAGGATAAGGGTTATGACAGAGTTGTACAGTACAAACAATTAGATCATGGGTCCTGATTTTTCATTGTGATGGCGTCAAGTAAACAACTATGGTTTTGCTGAGACAGTCAGTTAACATGACTCTCTTTTTTCCTTGGCAGGGTTTGCCTGTTTGCAAAAATATGTTTGAAAAGTTTGCAAGAAGATTCAGCAAATGACATAAACAGACAACATTTTAATATGCAGATTTTCTTGGCAGCTTAAGGGTTAGGAAAGTCAAAGGGATTGCTTAACAATTTTTTGGCTTAATAGATGCTCATCTTACCGTATATTACCATATGTATTCAGACAGACAGGCCTGAGCAAAATTGTAGCAAATACTTGCTCCAATATATATTTTCACCTGTTGCAGCTCAGTTACCTGACACTGAGATGAAATGACATCTCAAGCCCTGCCGCCCAATGAAACCGATAGGGTTTATAAGCATGGACGGGCCGACTCGCACCGCTTTGCCTGGGCAGGCTTAGATCCTCTAAGGGGTTTACCAGTACTCGTGCGCTGGTAGGTTTCAGCTCTGCGTGGAAGCATCATGCAGCCCATCTATTTCTTCAAGCCCCGATGGGCGGGGGCCGATATCATCTGTGTCTACAACATTGGCACAGGGTGGTCTATTGCAATATTAAGTGTAAGCAGTTTTATCATTATTTGTTGCTGTTAAACAACTTTACGGTTATTCTGGTAAAACAATGCATGGTAGAGTATATGGATTGTGAACATGTACCACATTACACTGAAAAGATTACCTTTGTACAAAAATTGTATAAATTTCACACAAAATGACAAGGATGATTAGATAATGGCCAAAACACAATCACTTTGAACTGGATAAAAACATTTTCAAAGAAACTGTTTCCCAGAGTGAGTGAGTGTTTGAGTTTTATGTCTCACCAACAGCTAAGGTCATATGGAGATGGGACCTCAGTTTAAAGACTCATCTGAAAGTCTGTAGAAGCCTTGGATTGATCATGCAATCCCTGGTTTACAAGGCAAGTAGCATAACCACTTCACCACGAAGGCTTCTGCGGTTTCTCAGAAGAATACCTCCCATTGTCTTTGAAAATGTAAATAACATCATTAATTGATTTTCATGCAGCCCATATAATGTTGGCAGAAGTAAATGGTTTATTTGACATCATCAAATGCACACTTGTACAAATACTATGTAAGCAACATGCATTTTTAGCAATTTTCACATGATGCAGTTTCCTAAAGATTGTATAGAAACTTCTTGTTCAAGACATACTTTGCTACAGGTCATCAGTTCTCACCTGATTGAGATAGAAATATTTCTCAGCCATCTGTAAACCAAATTTCTTCTTTCTCTCTGCTGACATACCAGCCAACATCTCATAGAAGACATGATAGTTTCGCTCATCTTGGGCCTAGTCATGAAAGAAACCAAAGAAAGTCCGGTCACATTAACAAGTATACATGTATGTACTATATTACCAGTTCATCAGAACCTCTTCATAACACTATTGTGGAGGACAAGAGTAGAAACCATATTACTGTACAAATCCTAAATATGCGGCCACCTTGAGGATTTGCTGTATTTCTCCTAAATTATCAACAAATTTGTTTCACTATCCAGCAAGGCGTCCAAATGGTGCAGACAGAATGACAAACAGTGTAGACCCTGATCAGACTGCTCCTGTTCTGGGTCTTCACTGTTTGCTTAGGCCTACCTGTCCCAATACTTAGGATCATTACGGTAGTTAACAACCATTTTAGAGCCAAAATAAAATGTACAGATTATAAAGAAACACAAGACTTCAGCTGAAGGCTATGTCGCGCCTGTGGGGGGTGCAAAGTCACCGAACCATGAAATCTAGGCCAAGGTCAAACATTGATGCTTGCATAAATGTTGCCATTCTTAGATGCAAGCTTGTACTAAGTATCATCATTGAAGGTCTAACAGTTCTTGAGAAATGAACACAAACATTAGGTTGAACCCTAGGGTTAATGCAATAGTTCACTAAGTCAGTGAACCATGAAATTTAGGTCAAGTCAAATATGGATGCTTGCATTATAGTTGTCATCCCTAGATACAAGTAAGTACTAAGTATCATTAATAAAGCTCTTATAGTTCTTTTGAAATGAACTTGACCCTTAGAGTGAATGCTAAGGTGGTCACAATATTTTACAAAGTCAGTGAACCATGAAATGTAGGTCAAGGTCAAATATGGATGCTTACATTTAAGTTGCCATCCCGAAGTACAAGTCTGTGCCAAGTGTTATTAATGAAGGTCTTATAGTTCTTGAGAAATTAACTTGACCATTAGGGTGAACCCTAGGGTGGTCGCAATATTTTACAAAGTCAGTGAACCATGAAATATAGGTCAAGGTCAAATATGGGTGCTTGCATTTAAATTGCCATCCCCAGATTCAAGTTTGTACCAAATATCATTAATGACGCTCTTATATGGTTATTTTTCAATATAATCTTTGCTTTTTTGGGATTGATCTCCTGAAGGAGCAGTCTAATTAGAGACTGCATCGTTTCTGTCAAAGCAGTCTGGATGTGATCATCAAGTTTATGTGACAATTATGATAGATAGAAGTTTATCTGAAAATTTTTGGAGCAAATCAAACAAAAATGTAATTTATTATGACACAGATTACTGATCAAAATGATTTTTTGCATCTTGATAGAGATTCTGTCTCCCCCAGAGTCTGATCAAATGGATGTGATGTAGTTGAGCCAGCACAAAAAAAAACTTACAACAATTAACCCTTCTTGTACTGGAAACCCCACATCGGGTACCCTGGCAAACAGTGCAGGCCCAGATCAGACGCCGCAGTGTGCGGCTTCTGATCAGGGCCTACAGTGTTTGCAAAAAGTTCAATTTTCCGAATAAATTTTGAAGAAAATACAACCTGACACCCCTAAATTTTTAAATGAACTCCTGCTATATATAAGAAGGAAGATTCCATTGGGTACAAAAAGGGTTAAGATCTATCGGTGTGAGTGGATTAGACACAGATCAACCTGCACACCCACCCAGTATGGCAAAAGTGCTTGCTTGTCTCCCTTTGGATAGCTGCAGGTGGAGGTTGTAGAAAATTCATGCAATCAAGGAAGACTCATGCAAATGGACAGGCTGATCCGAGTCTTCACTGGTAGCACAAAGCTTATTGTAGGTTTTATTGTGCACTGGCTCAATACAGATTAATTTTCTAATATCAAAATGAAGCACATAAATTTACATTTAAGGAGACTGGAAATGAGACTACTGACACATTTTCTACTGTTTTTACAGGGCTGATATTGTTCATGTTTTCTTGTTATTTTATGCTCCTATAAATTAGAGCTCTCATAAAAAAGCAGCCTAGTGTAAAAGGATCTTTTTTTTTTTTTCTTTTTAAAGTTTCACTATTCTGACATGGGTGACACTATACATGTATTTTTGAAAAAGTTGCCTACCCTGAATGTGTATTGATTCCTGCTTAACCCTTATCTTGCTGAATATTCATTTAAGCCACACCCATTTCTGTCTATCAATCAATCAAATTACTTGATGTAATTTATTGTTACAAATTCATAAACTGAATGCCAAATAGTGTAGATCCTGATCAGATGGCTTCTTCAGAAGCCATCTGATCTGGATCTACACTGTTTGCAAAGATAGAAGTTGCCGTGAACAGCAAGATAAGGGTTAAATAGTTTACATACTCTGAATCGAAAAAAAAACAAGAGGGCCTTGATGGCCCTGGATCGCTCAACCTGATCCATATTGTACAGATGAAATTGTAGGTAATATGGTGGAGTGGAGGGTTTCAGCAATTTTGGTTGACCCAAGGAGGTTTTTATAATTTTAGCTCTGGTGGCCATCTTGTTCATCCAAGCACAACGGTTTGAGCAATTTTGGAAAAGGGTCACCCAAGGAACATTCCTGTGAAATTGATTTGAAATCCATCCACTGGTTAAGCAGAAGTTATTTAAAAGTTTTTCTATTATTAGCTCTGGTGGCCATCTTTTTCATCCCAGCAGAATTGTTTGAACAATTTTAATAGAGGGTCACCCATTTGAAACATTCCTGTGAAATTATTTTGAAAACCATCCACTGGTTAAGGAGAAGAAGTCGTTTAAAGGTTTTACTATTTTTAGCTCTGGAGGCCATCTTGGTCATCCGAGCAGAACGCTTTGAGCAATTCTGCTGCAATTCCCTTAGAAACATTCCTGTGAAATTATTTCAAAATCCATCCACTGGTTAAGGAGCAGAAGTCATTGAAAAGTTTTTGTATTTGTAGCTCTGGTGGCCATCTTGTTCATTAGAGCGGAATGGTTTGAGCAATTTTAGAAGAGGGTCAACCAAGGAACATTCCAGTGATATTATTTCGAAATCCATCCACTGGTTAAGGAGGAGAAGTTGTTTAAAGTTTTTTTCTATTTTTTAGCCCTGGCGGCCATCTTGTTCATCCGAGCGGAGCAGTTTGAGCAATTTCGGTAGAGGGTCACCCAAGGAACATTCTTGTGCAGTTATTGCAAAATCCAGCCAATGGTTAAGGAAGGGAAGTCTTTTAAAGATTTTTCTACTTTTAGCTCTGGCGACCATCTTGTTGATCCAAGTGGGACAGTTTGAGCAATTTTGGTAGAGGGTCATCCAAAGAACATTCCTGTAAAATTATTTTGAAATCCATCCACTGGTTAAGGAGAAGAAGTCATTTAAAGGTTTTTCTATTTTTAGTTCTGGCGGCCATCTTGTTTATCCAAGCAGAACGGTTTGAGCAATTTTGGTAGAGGGTAACCCAAGGAACAATCCTGTGAAATTATTTTGAAATCCATTTACTGGTTAAGGGGAAGAAGCCGTTTAAAGGTTTTTCTAATTTTAGCTCTGGCGGCCATTTTGTTCATCTGTGCGGAATGATTTGAGCAATTTTGGTTGAGGGTCACCCAAAGAACCTTCCTGTGAAAATAAAAAATAAAATAAAATCCATGCACTGGTTAAGGAGGAGAAGTCATTTAAAGGTTTTTCTATTTTTAGCTTTGGTGGCATTCTTGTTCACCCGAGTGAAACGATTTGAGTAATTTTGGTAGAGGGTCACCCAAGGAACATTCCTGTGAAATTATTTCAAAATCTGTCCAGCAGTTTTGGAGAAGAAGTCATTTAAAGCAAAAGTTGACGACGAATGCACGCACGCACGGAGGGCCGATGGACAAAGACCGATCACAATAGCTCACCTGCTCAGGTGAGCTAAAAACACACACACACACACACACACACACACACACACACACACACACACACACACACACACACACACACACACACACACAATAAAACATTCTTTTGCAAAGCCCATGTGCATTTCCTGTCCCTACCATAATTTCAGGACTACCATATTCGGGCATGTATTACCCGCAGTTTTTTTCCCTCAAATTACAGGCCCAAGTTCAGGGTGCGGGTAATATACCCAAATTATTTTTGGACCATTTTATTTTTACTTTTGTCAGCTGAAAATACGATGCATCTCATGATATGCTCTATCCATTTACGATTTCCGACATAAATAACGTTTAATTGTCCACTCAATTTTACTATCACATGAGTAATATAACAATCTCCATTACTAGCAAGCCCGATTTTGAGAGTATTATTCCTAAAACTCTGATTTTAAATGAAATAAACAAGCAAGTTCAATGCGAACATCAAAGTTTTCCGGCATCCAAACCGCAGCCCACAAACCACTGCTACATTTTTTTTCTGCACGCGATCGGTAAATGACGACATCGGGCCCCAGCAACCCCACACATGTCTATTGTTTTATCTTAATGGGGCCTATCTCTTTCATAAAAAAATGTTTGGAAACGGTAAAAAAATTCTCGATAGCAAAACGGTTGTGGAAAACAGGGCTTTCCGTAAGCTCCGTGTCAATAACCAACAACAGCATACAGATGTGTTAACACAAATTAAAGTGTTCAACTTTTCTCGCCAAGCATCTGCTATTTGGCGCCAAAATATAACCATTCACCAGATAGTAGAATAGTCGTAGCAACTCGTCTTAGGAGCAATTAAATAATTTTCACATTGATTGCGGATTAAATTTTATGATTGGGGAATTAACGCAAATTAGAGACATAACTTGACCATATTTTCACACCTTATCGACACGCACCGCAGGGTGGCAATTATATGACAGGGATTAACAATAGTGTCATAATTGAACCGTAATAAATCATCAAACAGTGTAAATCCAAATCAGACGTCTGCGGCATCTTTCTGAGGTGTCTGATCTGGGACTGCACTGTTTGCCGATGTCCCAAAAAGGGCCACGGCATATGTGGGTTAATAAATAACTAACAATGGTGAACAGGTAAAGTTTTTTCAACATTTTAATGTAAAATACATGCTTTCTGGTCATACTCGCACGCACATGCATTTTCCCGCCTTTTGAAGACGATCGCGCATTCCGTTGTGTGTTACAAAAACAGGCCAAATTCTTACTTTTTCTCACCTACGCATCCACCAAAATTTCAGCAAATGTTCCATGTGGGTAATACAACAGAATAACAGTTTTCCCCCAGATTTTAGCCAAAAAAGGGGGTGCGGGTAGTACGCAAATGCGGGTAATACACACCCGAATACGGTACTGTGCAGGTTTCATCCTGCAAATTCGTAATGTCTACAATGAACACCTGAGGGGAGGGGGGAAGGGAAGGAAGGAAGGACAGTGTTAAACATCAAAGATCTTTTAACACTTTTCGACATGTAGCCCATTACAGATACATATGCGACGTGTAAATCGTTTAAAAGTCTCATAGGCTCTTTCCAACAAGCTACAAGTTGTGGCGAGTTGAGGCAAGATGGTATGACAAACGCCAACATATTGCGATATCACTAAGACATGCTTTGAGTTATTAACTCAGGACAACTCGTAGCTAAACTCATGACTGTGTGACAGGGGTATAAGAGACCAGAGACTCAAGTATGCAGTGGCTCAACCCATATCCAGGCCTCATACTGACCACGATTTTCCATGCCTGAAAAGCCCGTTTTTGCAGCTTCAACCCTTATCCTGCTGAACAAGACAACTATTACCTTTGCAAACAGTGTAGATCCAGATCAAATGGCTTCTGAAGAAGCCATCTGATCAGGATCTACACTGTTTGTAATGCAGTTTTTATGAAAATATCTAGTAATTTGGATGATGTATAGTCAGAAATCGGGTGTGGGTAAATAAATTTACTCAGCAGGATAAGGGTTAAATAGTTTTTTTAACAGACTAAAGGAACAAAAAATCAAAATCTAAAAGCCTGAAATCAAGAAAAATATCAAGCTCTAAAAGCCTGAAATCCTGCAAATGCCTGAAAAATACGAGGCCTGATATCAGAAATTTCAGGCCTTCTAATAAGCTCCATTTACTTACCTGTGTTACTATTCTGGATTTCTCTAATAGATATTCTGATGTCCTTGCTCCAATAATTGAACCTCTGAAAAATATACAAAAGTTTGGTCTGTACAATATTGTTGTCTATTAACCTTGAATCACCAACTATGACTATAGCATACAAGATTTTCATTCTTTTTTGTTTTCAAGGAAAACAGTGCTTTTCAGGAAGAACCTTAAGTCCAACCCCATTTGCTATTCTAGAAGAGAATAGATCACATTTAACCATCACCATGCCGGATATTTCAACATGCTATACTCCTGCCAAATATTCAGCCAATTGTGTTGCATGACTTCAATTTTACCATGGATTCAGAAGCAGAAGGGAATACAATTAAGTTTCTGACAAGAGGCTCAATGAGCCTAAACTGCTCACCTGAGGAACTTATGTTTTAAGTTTGCACCTGATAGTTTGTGCCACTGACAAAGGAAATGTAAACCCAAATTCAGCTTACTAATATTTCCAGTTTTCGATATGCTGTGTCTTAAGCAGCAAGAAAGGTTCAGGGGTGGGGATCTGAACGGTTTCTGAGATATACGAGGGATGCTCGAAAAGAATTGCTTATTGCTATCTGAAGACTGATTTGGGCACAGTAATAAGGTACTAATAAATGGCAGATCCAAGTGCCTGTCGGGACTGGTATTTCCGCCCAGCAAGGAATGATTTCAATTTCGCAAACAAAAAAGAAATCACATGGGGCAAGGTCTGGGGGAATACGGGGGGTGAGGCAAAACAGTCATTTTTTCTTTCTTCAAAAATGCCGTAGCTATTGCGGAGGTATGAGCGGTCGCATTGTCATGTAGAAGACGGACATGTTTAAAACCAGTAGCAGGGCATCGTTTCTGATAATACTTTTTCAGTTTCTTCAGTACTACGTCTTTGTGGTACTTTCCGGTGATGCTTTTGCACTTTTTCACCGGCACTTTTGATGAAACTCCTTCACCAGAGAAGATTGCATACAAAACCTTCTTTGTACTCAAAGAACGTTTGGCAAACTATTGGGCGTTTGCTGTGTTTAGTGGCCCAGATCTATTGCTAACCTTTCTGATGGGCTCAAAATAATGGACCTAGGTTTCATCACCTATGACGACATTGGCAAACTGTTTTTTGTCATATTTTGGAAACATTTGAAGCAGCTTTTTGGCCACTTTTACCCGTTGCCTCTTTTGCTCGTCAGTCAACAAATGTGGCACCCATCTAGAAGAAATCTTTCTGACTTTCAAATGCTTCATCAAAATAAGGTGAACCATTGGTAGTGATATGCCTATCTTTCGTGCAATATCACGAACTGTAAATCTGGCATCTCCTTCAATGGTTTCCTTTATTTTAGAAACGATTTCTTTACGAGATGCAAATTTTGGGCTACCTGATTTCGGTGCATTTTTGATGCTCAAAATTCTTTTTCCACAGCCAAACTGTGTCATAAGACACACAAGAAGGTCCAAAAGCAGTAGAAATTTCAGTCATCAGCTTCTTTAAAGAACAAAAAAGTTTTGAGCAAGCTTTGATGTAAGCCCGTTTTTCATCTTTTTAGTCGACACTTCTACCAACCATTTTTTACTGCAGTGGTCAATGACTGTGTGTATTCAAATGGCAAATTTTTTGTCTTACACTTAGTCTAACATATACATTTATACACCATTGTGTAGATATTGAATAGCCCTATACAAGTATGTATTGGTTTTGATCGTGCCCCACGTGGATATCGAGCTAAAGGACAATAAGCAATTCTTTTCAAACATCCCTCGTAATGCCTTTAATGAAGTGAACAGGTTGGGGCATACCCCCGGGGAACCAATGTCTGTGTAACTGAATGCATCTTCATAAGGAACAACACTATATATAGTCTAGGGGTGGGGATCTAAACAGTTTCTGAGATATTACACCTTATATGAACTGGAGGGGGTGGCACATAGCCTCAGGGGACCCCAGGTAGGTGTCATTGGATGTTTTTTGTTTTTTTTTTCTTTTGGTTTTACCACCCTTTCAAGATGATTTCACTTTTTTGAGCCAATTGTTAATCAAAGGTGGGTGAAAACCCACCTGACCTTCCGTTGCCGAACTTGGCATCTCAAATGTGGCACAAGCGAGGCTCAGCGATGAGAGACTTAATGATTAAGAGTCAGCGCTCTTACCCATTATGCCACAGAGTCCCATTGTCATTGGATGTGTCTATAAATCATAAGGAACAAGAATATTTATGGTTTAAGGGTGGGGATTTGAATGGTTTCTGAGTTATTACTTAGCAACATTTAGTGGTCTCAAAGAGATTTTTTGTGGGGCTTGCCTCCGATGACACCAGGTCCGTGTCAATGGATGTGTCTTACCAAAAGGAACTAGAATATATATGACTGGTTGATTGATTTGGGTTAAATGACACATCAACCCTCGTGGATCATTTTGGGTCATTTCCCAGAGAGAGGGAGAATAGAGACAGAAGAGATAGTAGAGGAGAAGAAAGTGAGGGACAGAGGAGAAAGAAGAAAATGAATGGAAGTGTAGAAACAGAAGGAATAACAATATTCTCCCTCCATCCTTAACTGTTGCAAGGACAGCAAGCCTTGCCCAACTGTGAGTCAAAGAATATATATTGTTTTGGGGTGGAGATCTGAACAGTTTCTGAGATATTAGGTCTTTTATTTTTTGGCAACACAGATCTATATCAACAAATGACTCCACCCCTAACCAGGCTTGGCCAGTTTGGACGCAATGGGCATGATTGGCAGGATTTATGCAACAGACCACTAAGCATTGCTACATGCAAACTACATGTATTTGATGCTAAGGTCCCTTTGGTTTCAGAAAAGAATATTTACTTTTATAGCTATATAGCTCTATATCAATAAATGAGCCATGGGGTGTGGCCAATTTGGACCCCAGTGACAGGATAGGTGTGTTAGGATTTATGTAGGAGACCACTAAACATTGCTACATTACTAAATACGAGGACTGTTCAAATATGAACGCAAGTAGAACATTTTCTCATGCACTAATGCGAAAATCACATGGAAATAAATATCACAGCGTAGAAAAACATTTTACCTATACATTGATACCAAACCTGTTAAAATCCGTCCACTTTAGCCATGTATATCATTTGATAAACACTGTCTACTCTTGTATACTAATACAAAACATGGTTGAAAGAAGGTCAGAGTACGCCGTTGAAATACGGTCCTATATTAAGAATCGTTGTATTCTTGGTATACGGTGCAAAGACATTTTTGATGAAATATGTTCGGTTTATGGGCATAATGAAATGTCTTTTCTGACAGTTTTTCGTTGGTGTAAGAAATTCAGTTGTGGGCTAGGCTCAGCAGAAGATGCACCACATGATCGTCGGCCGAAAAGAGCAATATCTGCCAAGATGGTTGCTAGAGTGAAAGAAATAGTTGCTACCGATGCACGATACACCACTAGGTAAATAGCTAGTATGGTTGGCATCTCATTAGGAGCAGCTCATACAATTCTGAAACGAGATTTGAAAATGTGAAAGTTCTTGCCAGATGGATTCCCAATCTGTTGACAGATGAGCAGAAAAAATCACGCGTTCAGTGCGCCAAGAAGTTGCTTAAAAAGTTTCAAAATTACAATGCATGGTCTTTCGCTAATGTCGTCACAGGTGACGAGACATGGGTTCACTTTTTTGAGCCAAAACGAAAGATTCAGAACAAAAACTGGGCAACAAAGTATTGAAAAAGACCATGCATTGCAAAGCGGACCATGAGCGTCAAGAAGGTTATGTATGCCATATTCTTTTCAAATCAGGGCCCTGCTATTCAGGTTGCTGAGCCTAAAGGCAAATCTGTAAATGCAAAGGTTTACAAGTATAAAGTTCTTCGAAAATTGAAGAAATATTTCAAAGAACGAAGACTCGCAACTGGTTTGGCAAATGTCAGATTGTTACATGACAATGCGTCATCGCGCAAGGCGTTCATTGTGCAAGACTATCTGAAGCAGGAAAAGGTTGTTGAAGTCCCTCACCCCCCGTATTCCCCTGACCTTGCCCCGTGTGACTTTTTTTTTGTTCCCGCGGCTGAAAAAATACCTTTCTGGTCGAAAATTTGTACAGCGCAAACACCTCAGTTCTGCAATATTCCAGTGCCTGCATAGTATACCTCGAAAAGACTACCAAAATGCATTCAATGATTGGATCAGAAGACTGAAAGTTTGTATATCTGTTAAAGGGGAATACTTTGAGGGGACAAAATAAATTTTTCATCGAACTCTATCACGGAATCATTTTTATGTGCTTAGTTGCATTCATATTTGAACAGTCCTCGTATAGTCGCATGGTTTCAGAGAAGAAGATTTTTTCAATTTTTCCTATTATAAGTCTATAGGAGCTCAAGATTCCCAGGGTGTGACCAATTTGGAGCCCAAGGGCATGGTTGATAGGATTTGTGTTGGAGACCACTAAACACTGCTGCATACTAAATATGTCAGCTCTGGGCCTCATGGTTTCATAGAAGATTTTTAAGTTTTTCCAATTATAAATGACCCCCGGGATAGTGGTCAATTTGGGCCCCAGGAGCATGGTTGGAAGAATTTATGAAGGAGACAACTAGACATTACTACATACTAAATAGATTAGCTCTGGGCTTTATGGTTTCAGAATTTAAAGAAAATTTTTGAAGGCTCTTTTGCTTTATAGCTCTGTATAAACAAATCACCACCAATGGTGTGGCCAGTTTGAACCCCAGGAACTTGATTAGCAGAATTTATGTAGGGGACCATTTAACATACATACACAATATTTCAGAGAAGAAGACTTTTGCAGTGTTTTGCCATTATAAGTTTATGAGAGCTAATGACCCCACAAACCCCCAACCCCAACCACCCCAAGGCATGGCCAATTACTACCCCAGGGGCATAGTTGGAAGGATTTATTTAGGTGACCACTCAACATTGCTACATACTAATATCTTAGCTCTGGGCCTTATAGTTTCAGTGAAGAAGATTTTTGAAGTTTTTACCATTATAAGTCTATGGGAGCTATATGTTGCTATTGAAACCAGAATTCCAATCTGATCAGCTCAAAAATCTTATGCAGCCTTTCCCCCTACCTAGTAATGCTTCAAATAAAATTTGATGAAGACAGGCCGTCTGGTATAAGCGGTAACTTATTTGAAATTGTGAACGGACGACGGATGCTGGGTCTTCTCTGTTTGCCAGTGTCCCTTTATGGGGTCACCAGGCATATGTGTGTTAATACATAGAGATTATATGGATTACAACAATGATTCCATACTGACATACATACTTAAGATAGGGTCATGCAGGTTCAATCACCTGTATTATTTCTCTAATTATAATTCCTGCGATAGTTATTGGGACACTTTGAGAGTAATTAAACTGGAATCCAAAGCTTCAGATTATTTAAGAGTCATGAGGATAACTATGAAATTGCTTTCTTCATTGTTTTAGAAACATATGTTGTGGGTACTTGTTAGAATGGCCTCACAGAGGCGATTCTAACAAGTACCCACAACATATAGTCTAACAATAAAATAAGAAAAATTATCCCAAAATTCTCCTCGTTTCTCCTGCTCATCTTGGCCCATGTTGGAATCCCATTTCTGATCAATACAGAATACAGGACTGTTACAAGTGTAAAGGAATCTGGCATGTTAGCCAGTATTAACCCTTTCTGCACCAAATGGAATCTTCCTCCTTATATATAGGAGGTGTCCATTTGAAAATTTAGGGGTGTCAGGTTGTGTTTTCTTCAAAATCTATTTGGAAACTGGCAGAATGTTTTGCAAACAGTGAAGGCCCTGATCAGATGCCGCGTTCTGCGGCATCTGATCTGGGCCTGCACTGTTTGCCCTGGAACCCGTTTTGTGATTTCCGGTACTTGAGCAGCCTTTTCATAAATACATAGTGTCTGTTCAGTTTGGATTTTTGTACAAAACACATTGTTGGTCTTATCATGATCTGAAGCAGGTTGAGGAATTTTCAAAAGATGGTAACTCTGAAGAACGAGTGGGATGCTGCTGATTACTGACATTGCTAGGCAAGTTTTCCCATGATCTCTTTAGCATCAAAAACTAATTCTGTGCTACTAAAATTCAATAACTAATCAATGGGCTGTTTTGTTTTTATTGACAGCATAATAACAAATCAATGGTTGCCGCTGCTTTATTACCGTCACAGGACAGGTAAATGATTCTCAGTAAAGGAGTGGTTAGTTTTGTTTGTTTTTTAACTCACACAGCATCACTTTAAGTCTGTATGCAACCTCCTGGGGTTTACAAGGGTATACATTGTTTTTTTTTTTATTTTTTAATTAAAATATAATTTGTGACTGCTTTTCAGAACCACCTCAATCAGGTGATTCTAATGAGCACCCGCAATCTATGTTTGGGGCATAAATAAACAACTCACATGAACATGAAATTTGTAATGCCCCTAAGTATCAAAATACTAACAAATCAAGCAAATTTCCCGCTGAAATCAGTATAGAATGTTGTGTGTCCTGCTCATAAAATTTAAAAGGCCAACAATTGTTGACATGTTAAAATTTACGAGCTGGATGAATTTAATGCTCAAGTGAGCGGAGCATGAACAAATTTTTATAATCTCTGACCTGTACTGTGAAGATTTTTTCCCCATCAGCAGAAGGGAGAGACTACTTAGAGAAAATATTTTATGATCAATCACATTGGAAGAAACTGCCAGCCCCTGCAGGGATCAAACCTGTGAACACCTGATCACCAGTCAGATACATATCAGGCATATCTAGATGTATACAGTGAAGTTCCTCTATTAAGACCGCCCAAAATTAAGACGGTTAAAAACCTTGTTTAGAATGGTGCAGTTATTCTTTCTTTGTGTTTTCTGAAGACAGTGTCTTCTGGTCAGAGACCACCTTTGTGACTGTTCAAAAGTGGTCTTAAAGACCACTTTTGAACAGTCCCAAAGGCGGTCTTATTATAGGAATTTTACTTTATTTAACCTTTACCCTGCTGTAGGCGACAACCCCTATCTTTGCAAACAGTGTAGATCCAGATCAGATGGCTTCTGAAGAAGCCATCTGATCAGGATCTACACAGTTTGACATTCAGTTTATGAATATGTAGAAATAAGCTGCATCAAGTAATCTGAATGGGTCAAAGTCAGAAATGAGTGTGGCTTAATTGAATATTCAGCAGGTTAAAGGTTAAATGCTTTTTGTTTTCTAGAGAGATGCTAAAGGCCAATCCGTTCAGAAAATGGGCAAAATTGTTTGTTGATAAAGAAAGCCTGTAAGTAAAATAAGACACCTTTGCATAAAATACTAATGATCACTTGAGTACAATCTGATAACTCTTTGATATCTTTACACTTTAAAAAGTGGCCCCCACTACTCGGGGCTTGGAGAATTATGACGCTTCCACGCAGAGCTGAAACGGACTGCATACGAGTCCTGGTAAACCGCTTAGAGGATCTAGGCCTGCCCAGGCACAGTGGTGCGAGTCGGAGCGTCCATGCTTAAAAACCCTATTGGTTTCATTGGGCAGCAGGTATTAAGATGTCATTTCATCTCAATGGCGGTTAAAAGTCCCGTAAAATTGGGAGCAACGTCTCCAAAATGACTTATACAGTGTTGGCGGGACCTCAAATCAAACAAAACAAACAAATACACTTTAAAAACAAATGAACTGTTTCAAAATATTTAATACTTTTTTTTTTCTTTACAAAAGATGCTTTCCGACCAATGACTAATTTCTCAACTCTTCAACTGCCAATCATGACATTTGCAGACATCATTTTTTTTTTTTTTTTTTTCAAAGAAAATCAAGTTTGACATTAAATGTGAATCTTCTGCTCTGCTGGTCAAACAATTCACATGAAAAACGTCAAGCCTTGCTTTCTCTGAAAAAATAATTTAAAAAATAAAATTGCCATCTGCTCAAAACAAAACTGAAGTGCTTTAACCCTTTCCGTACCAAATGGAATCTTCCACCTTATATGTAGCAGGAGTCCATATCAAAATTTAGGCAAGACAGGTTGTGTTTTGTTCAAAATTTGTTTGGAAATTGGCTCCACTTTTTGCGTTCTGCAGCATCTGATCTGGGCCTGCACTGTTTGCCATGGTACCCGTTTTGGGGTTTCCGATACAAAATGGGTTAAGAGTGTGACAAAACCATAACAAGAGGGCCCAGAGGGCCCTGGTTCGCTCACCTGATCCAATGTATAACAAGTGGGCCCCAGGCAGGGTCATTTTTGGCCCCAGGGCTATAATTTGAACAATCTTGGTAGAGGTCCACAAGATGAAGCTTCATATTGAATATGAAAGACCTGGGCTTTGTGGTTTCAAAGAACAAGATTTTAAAGGTTTACCCTGCAAAAAGAAGTCTATGTAAAACAAGATTTTCCCTATATAAGTCTATGTAAAACCAAAGGGCCCCGGAGCGGGGGCATTTTTGGCCCCAGGGCTATAATTTGAACAGTCTTGGTAGAGGTCCACTAGCTGAAGCTTCATAACAAATATAAAAGACCTAAGCCTTGTGTTTCAGAGAAGATGATTTTTAAAGATTTTCCCTATATAAGTCTATGTAAAACCAAAGGGCCACATGGCGGGGGCATTTTTGGTCTCAGCGCTATAATTTGAACAATCTTTATAGAGGTCCACTAGCTGAAGCTTCATAACAAATATCAAAGACCTAAGCCTTGTGGTTTCAGAGAAGAAGATTTTTCAAGATTTTCCCTATACAAGTCTATGTAAAACCAAATGGCCCCGGCGTGGGGGCATTTTTGGCCCCAGGGCTATAATTTGAACAATCTTGGTAGGGGTCCACTAGATGAAGCTTCATACCAAATATCAAAGACCTGGGCCTTGCGGTTTCAGAGAAGAAGATTTTTAAAGATTTTCCCACTATAAGCCCATGTAAAACCAAAGGACCATGGTGCGGGGGCATTTTTGGCCCCAGCACTATAATTTGAACAATCTTGGTAGGGGTTCACTAGATGAAGCTTCATACCAAATATCAAAGACCTGGGCCTTGCGGTTTCAGAGAAGAAGATTTTTAAAGATTTTCCCCATATATGCCCATGTAAAACCAAAGGGCCCCGGTGCGGGGGCATTTTTGGCCCCAGCACTATAATTTGAACAATCTTGGTAGGGGTCCACTAGATGAAGCTTCATGCCAAATATCAAAGACCTGGGCATTGCGGTTTCAGAGAAGAAGATTTTTAAAGATTTTCCCTATATAAGCCCATGTAAAACCAAAGGGCCCCCGTGCGGGGGCATTTTTAGCTCCAGCACTATAATTTGAACAATCTTGGTAGGGGTCCACTAGATGAAGCTTCATACCAAATATCAAAGTCCTGGGCCTTGTGGTTTCAGAGAAGAAGATTTTTAAAGATTTTCCCACTATAAGCCCATGTAAAACCAAAGGGCCCCGGTGCGGGGGCATTTTTGGCCCCAGCACTATAATTTGAACAATCTTGGTAGGGGTCCACTAGATGAAGCTTCATACCAAATATCAAAGACCTGGGCCTTGCGGTTTCAGAGAAGAAGATTTTTTAAGTTTTCGGTGAAAAAAATCTATTTTTGGCTACTGTGACCTATATGTGCAACGGACGGAACCATTTGAACAACTTTGAAAGGGGACCACCTAAGGATCATTCCTGTGAAGTTTGGTCAAAATCCGATCAGTGGTTTAGGAGGAGATGTCGTTTGAAGAAAAAGTTTACGGACGCACGCACGCACGCACGGACGGACGCACAACGGACAAAAAGTGATCCCAAAAGCTCACCTTGTCACTACGTGACAGGTGAGCTAAAAACAAAACAAAACACCTGATTCATCATGTCTCATGTCAATTTAACCTGAGCTGTACAGTAAGAAATTACCTTATGTCATGTATGCCAAGTGAAGATTCAGGTAAGTCTGTGAATTCCTGCAGGCTGCTCAGAGACTTACCTGTATGTCTTAACAAGCCTGAAATCCCAGGCTTTACACTGAGTGCCAAAGAAAGACTCTGATCAGACTGAGCAGTTACACCTGCTGATCTGTCTACACTAGCTTTACGTTCTAAGTGACAGGGACCAACAATATTGTTTTCTCCTTAACCCAAAGAAAAACTGCATCTAAAACTGTTGTTAATGCCGTCTGCTGCATCTCCTTGCAAACTTTTCCAACATAGTTTTGCAGAAGGTAAACTGTGTGAACCCTGATCAGACTGCTCCTAGAGGAGCAGTCTGATCTGGGTTCACACTGTTTGCAAAACTGACTTTTTAAGTAACCGGCAGACAACAAAGCAGACGCCAATTGTTGTGATTGGCATCTACATGTTATGAAATGTATCACTTCTGATCTGATGAACAGTCAAAAGGTGAGAACAAATAAACACGGTATCAGATTCTGACAACAATAAGGTCCAATAAGGGAATCATACAGAACTAAAATCTTTATTAACTTTATTAACTAAGTCTTCAAGCCAGCCTCGGTAGCTCAGTTGGATGCTCGTCTGACTGTGATCAGGAGGATGCGGGTTCAATACCTGCCAGGGTCAGCAACATTCTTTCGTGGCGATTGATAATGAAATCTTTTCTACAGTCATTCTCTCCCTTCCGCTGATTAAAGAAGGGCAGTTGTCAGTTTCTTGCAAAAGAATGTGCACTGTACTGGTTAAATTCTTATGTATAAGCATGCCCAGGAAAAGCGTGGATAGGTAAACTGACCGGCTCAAAAATGACCTAAAATAGTGTTGACTGGGCCGTTTAACTCAAATACAAACATAAAAACTCTTCTGGTGTTCATCAAACATACATCAGATGGCATTTTCAAAATTCTTTTATTATTTTTCAGAGAAAAATATGGCTTGACATTACATGTGCCATCTGATATGTATCTACACTGTTTGCAAAAAGTAGTGCCTATCTGGTTCATCAGGACAAGGGTTAAGTATAAGCTGTCCCAATACAGATTGCGGTTGTTTTTAGATACTTAGTGTTTGCATTTAGATACTTACGATTTAAAGTAGACTTCTATATATTTGCCAAATCTGCTGGAATTGTCATTGCGTATTGTCTTGGCGTTCCCAAAGGACTCTAGTAGTGGGTTGGCCTCCAATATCTGTTCTGTGATTGTATTACTGCCCGACTTGTTCACAGCTGCTAGATACTGCATTATCAGCTTGGTCGCCTCTGTCTTACCCGCTCCGGACTCGCCACTGGAAGTACAAACAGAACAGTATGAACCATTCAACCACTAATCACATAAGACAGACAATATTTTTTTTTTTCAGAGAAATAAGGCTTAACCCATTGTATGCAGGAAACGCTAAAGGGGTACCTTGGCAAACAGTGCAGGCTCAGATCAGACGCCGCAGAATGATCAGGGCCTGCACTGTTTGCTAACAGAATTTTCTGTCAAAAATAGAATAAAAACGAGAAAATAGGTCTGACATCCATTATATGACAAATGGACTTGTCCAACATATAGCAATGGAAGAGTCCACTAGTATACAATGGGTTAACATTGCAGGAGAATCATCTGCTTGGAGAAAAACAGGCCTGACATGACATTTGAATCATCTGTTAAGAAGATGATTCACAAGAAATGAAAAGCCTGTTTTCCTCCGAATAATAAGAAAAACATCAGATTGTCATCTGCTTAGAATTTCCTTTGGTGTTTTAAAGGTAAACAAATGTACAGATACCCCAGTAAGGTGCTGAAGACAAATTTTACAAGCCTGTGTCCTTGACAATTAGGTCCAGGTCAATTATATGTGGACAGCTATTTCCTCTGTCCTAGTGATGTTTTGTTTGTTTGATTTGAGGTTTAACGCCGCCGTCAACACTGTATAGGTCATTTTGGAGATGCTGCTTCCAATTTTGTGGGACTTTCACCCAACATTGATATGAAATGACATCTCAAGCCCTGTCGCCCAAAGAAACCAATAGTTTAATAAGCATGGACGGTCCGACTCGCACCGCTTTGCGTGGACAGGCTTAGCTCCTCTAGTCGGTTTACCAGTACTCGTGTGCGGCCGGATTCAGCTCTGCCTAGAAGCATCATGCAGCCCATCTATTATTTAAAGCCCCAATGGGCAGGTGCTGCTCCCAGTGATGTATCCATGCATGTTTTGTAAGAATCTATAAATTGGCTGACAAAATATAGCGCTCCAAACAGGGGTACAGAAGACATGACACACAGCCAACAAATGCTCACTATTAGCGTATGCTCTTCTGCATTAGAAAACCCCAAATAATAAGCCCTTATCTTGCTGACCACGACAACCCCTATCTTTGCAAACAGTGTAGATCCAGATCAGATGGCTTCTACACTGTTTGGTATTCAGTATATGAATTTGTAGCAATAAATTACATCAAGTAATTTGATTGGTTGATAGACAGAAATGGGTGTGGCTTAAATGAATATTCAACAAGATAAGGGTTAAGTTAGACATCAACAGCTAAGACTCCTCTCTCTAACCCTTGTCCTGCCG
Source organism: Lucinisca nassula (assembly GCA_963580285.1). Taxonomy (NCBI): domain Eukaryota; kingdom Metazoa; phylum Mollusca; class Bivalvia; order Lucinida; family Lucinidae; genus Lucinisca; species Lucinisca nassula. The sequence goes on along the minus strand of OY757011.1, from coordinate 149,594,514 downwards.
AGAAAATTTTTTTAGACACACCCAATTCTGACTATCAACAAATCAAATTACTTGTTATAATGTATTCATTCAATTCAGATACTGAATGACAAACAGTGCAGATCCTGATTGGATTGCAAAAGCCATCTGATCTGAATCTTCACAGGATTTTTGTGTTCAGCAAGGTATGGATTGTTGTATTCAGCAGGACAAGGGCTAATGATAAATCGTTCTTGTGACTTTTCAAAAATTCTTCTTAAACAGAAATTAGCACTGATAGATAACTGATTTCTACATTGATGACATCAATATTTGATCTACCCCATCTTCTGTCCCTTTTCCTTTGTGTAGGGAGCATGCAGTGCAAAATCATGCTGTGTTAATCACGAGCCTTTCTACCAAATAATTTACTTTTTTATTCATTCCTTTTATCATTTTCTTTTTTTTTCACAAGGCACAACTTCAAAGCAGCATTTTTAATTTTGGAACTCTGCATGTGGGTAGTATTTGTTAATATCTTATACAGAAGATTGTGTTTTTTATCTGATATTAGGACTTTTTGAGACAGAAAATTACTTTTACCTGATACATAATATTTAATTTTAAAGAAATTTTGTTTAACCAGACATTTTCCAATGTGCAGCTTTTGTGTATGTAACACAACATTTGATTGGATAACCTCAAACAAGAGGGCCCAGAGGGCCCTGGGTTCGCTCACCTGATCCATAGTGTAACAAGTGGGCCTCAGGCAGGACCATTTTAGCCCCTGGGCTTTAATTTGAACAACCTTGGTAGAGGTCCACAAGATGAAGCTTCACACCAAATATCAAAGACCTGAGCCCTGTGATTTCTAAGAAGAATTTTAAAGGTATTTCTAACAGAAGTCTATGTAAAACATGTGGGCCCCAGGGCAGGACCAGTTTCTTCCCATTAGGGCTATAATCTGAACAATCTTAGTAGATGTCCATCAGATGAAGCCTCAAATCAAACACCTAGGCCTAGGTAGTCGGGGAAAAAGATTTTATAGGTTTCCCTATGTAAGTCTATGTAAATCATGTGGGCCTGGGGGCATGGCAAATTATGGCTCCAGGGCTAAAAATTTGAACACTCTTGGTAGAATTCTGCTGGATGTAGCTTCCTAGTAAATATTGAAGACCTGGACCTTGGGGTTTCATAGAAGAAGATTTTTAAAGATTTTCCCTATATAAGTCTATGTAAAACCAAAGGGCCACGGGGTGGGGGCATTTTTGGCCCTAGGACTATAATTTGAACAATCTTGATAGAGGTCCACTAGATGAAGCTTCATACCAAATATCAAAGACTTGAGCCTTGTGGTTTCAGAGAAGAAGATTTTTAAAGATTTTCCCTACATTAGCCTATGTAAAACCAAAGACCCCCGGGGCGGGACCATTTTTTGCCCTAGGGCTATAATTTGAACAATCTTGGTAGAGGTCCACTAGAAGAAGCTTCATACAAAATATCAAAGACCTGGGCTTTGTGGTTTCAGAGAAGAAGATTTTTAAAGATTTTCCCTATATAAGCCTATGTAAAACCAAAGGCCCCATGGGGTGGGGACATTTTTGGCCCCAGGGCTTTAATTTGGACAATCTTGGTAGAGGTCCACTAGATGAAGCTTCATACCAAATATCAAAGACCTGGGCGTTGTGGTTTCAGAGAAGAAGATTTTTAAAGATTTTCCCTATATAAGCCTATGTAAAACCAAATGCCCTCGGGGAAGGGGCATTTTTGGCCCCAGGGCTATAATTTGACCAATCTTCATAGAGGTCCACTAGATGAAGCATTACACCAAATAACAAAGACTTGGGCCTTGCAGTTTCAGAGAAGAAGATTTTTAAAGATTTTCCCTATATTATCCTATGTAAAACCAAAGGCCCCGGGGCAGGGGCATTTTTGGCCCCAGGGCTATAATTTGAACAATCTTGGTAGAGGTCCACTAGATGAAGCTTCATACCAAATATCAAAGACCTGGGCCTTGTGGTTTCAGAGAAGAAGATTTTTTAAATATTTTCCCTATATAAGCCTATGTAAAACCAAAGGGCCCCAGGGCGGGGGCATTTTTGGCCCTAGGGCTATAATTTGAACAATCTTGATAGAGGTCCATCAGATGAAGCTTCACACCAAATATCAAAGACTTGGGCCTTGCGGTTTCAGAGAAGAAGATTTTTAAAGATTTTCCCTATATAAGCCTATGTAAAACCAAAGACCCCCGGGGCGGGGCCATTTTTGGCCCCAGGGCTATAATTTGAACAATCTTGGTAGAGGTCCACTAGATAAAGCTTCATACCAAATATCAAAGACCTGGGCCTTGTGGTTTCAGAGAAGAAGATTTTTTAAATATTTTCCCTATATAAGCCTATGTAAAACCAAAGGGCCCCGGGGCGGGGGCATTTTTGGCCCTAGGGCTATAATTTGAACAATCTTGATAGAGGTCCACTAGATGAAGCTTCACACCAAATTTCAAAGACTTGGGCCTTGCGGTTTCAGAGAAGAAGATTTTTAAAGATTTTCCCTATATAAGCCAATGTTAAACCAAAGACCCCCGGGGCGGGGCCATTTTTGGCCCCAGGGCTATAATTTGAACAATCTTGGTAGAGGTCCACTAGATGAAGCTTCATACCAAATATCAAAGACCTGGGCCTTGTGGTTTCAGAGAAGAAGATTTTTAAAGATTTTCCTTATATAAGCCCATGTAAAACCAAAGGCCCTCGGGGCAGGGGCATTTTTGGCCCCAGGGCTATAATTTGAACAATTTTGATAGAGGTCCACTAGATGAAGCTTCATACCAAATATCAAAGACTTGGGCCTTGCGGTTTCAGAGAAGAAGATTTTTAAAGATTTTCCCTATATAAGCCTATGTAAAACCAAAGGCCCCCGGGGCGAGGGCAATTTTGGCCCCAGGGCTATAATTTGAACAATCTTGGTAGTGGTCCACTAGCTGAAGCTTCATACCAAATATCAAAGACCTGGGCCTTGCGGTTTCAGAGAAGAAGATTTTTAAAGATTTTCAGTAAAAAAATCTATTTTTAGCTCCTGTGACCCAGATGTGCAATGGACCGGAACCATTTGAACAATTTTGAAAGGGGACCACATAAGGATCATTGCTGTGAAGTTTGGTCAAAATCTGATCAGTGGTTTAGGAGGAGATGTCATTTGAAGAAAAAGTTTACGCACACACACACACACACACACACGCACGCACTGACGACGGACGACGGACGAAAAGTGATCACAAAAGCCCACCTTGTCACTACGTGACAGGTGAGCTAAAAATTTGCAACAGTATATTCTGCAATATACTGTCGGAAACCCAATGTCATCACAAAACGTCGCTTTTCATTGGCTGGCATTTGGTTCTACGCAGCTTGCAGCGCTTTCCCCTTTGAGCAAAATTGTACAATTTGTAACAAAACAACTGATTAAGTGTGTTAAGTGGAATAATTGTATTGAAAAAATGTCATTTGGGGAGGTAAATCATCATCGCCATAAAACAAAATTTTCGACCATAAAACTGCTGCTTTACCTCCTCAAATGACAAGTTTTGATATAGTTATCCCTTAATTTAATCCTTGTCTTGCTGAACCAAGATACATTCTGCCTTTGTTAACAGGGTACATCCAGATCAGAAGCCATCTGATCAGGATCTACACTGTAATTCAGCTTCTGAATTTGCATGAATAAACTGCATCAAGTATTTTGATAGACTGACAGTCAGAAATGGGTGCGGCAAAATTAATTCAGCAGGACAGCAAGGGGTTGATTTCTGCAAGGTATCAGCTGGTAAACAGTGATAACCTAGATCAAATGGCAAATGTTTCTTTTTTTTTTTTTTTTTGGTTGGTCTTTTGTTTTAGGGCCCATTCAAGATTATTTCACTTACCATAGCAGATAGGAGAAGTGGGGTTTTTAGGGGTACACTATCTTCCTTATTTATTTTCTCAAAAAGAGAGACTCTGGGTTTTTGTTAGAACTGCCTCAATGAGGTGGTTCAAACACGTACCTACTATCTTTGTTTTTGAGCAGAAACAAGACAACAATCACTGTAAAAAGGCCATTATACAGATATGAAAGAAAGCATCGTGTCACAGGAGTATGTTATCCGATGTTACTGACCGAAAATCAACTATTTGTCCAGGATAAGGACAAATGGACTGCCCACCATTTACTTTCAGGAACTCACTTAAGTAAACATGTTAAATATGGCTTTAAGTGTGAAAATTTTAGCTCCCCTTTCTTATGAAGTTCTAATTAAACACCTATTGTAAACTGCCGTTAACTAACCACAGCTGACAAACAAGTTATTCCATATTACAGTTAGGGGCAAACAATTTATGGTAGCTTAATAATGTCCAGAACAAACCAGAATATACAAATATTGACAAAACTGGTCCGACCATAAATATTAACACTTCAGTTGCTAATTGCGACTATTTTTCTTATTTTTCCAAATTGCTTAACATAACATGTGAAACATCTGCCTAGATGCCTTTAATGTCAAATAAAAAGCTAAAAGGTTGCCTTTAGAAACAAAGAACACATAGAAGAACGAATATCAGAGACTTGGTTTTATTGAGTCTCTTCATACACAGCAATATAGTTTGCAAGGCTGCACATGCGCCCCCCCCCCCCCCCCCCCCCCCCCCACCCCCAGCACCGGCTTAAGCGATATTCAATTTTCAAAGAAACCAGAATGGGCTCAATGATCCCAAAGGAAAAGATAATATAATCTGCACTATGATGAAGCACGGGTAGACTTATTTACCATGAAAAATACAATGTATTTTAAATCAAATTGCCATCTGCTCCAGGAATTTATGTAGCAACTGAAAGGTTTATACTAATAGCACAAAACAAAATGGTCAGCAGATGTAATTCTATCATTTTTTGTTTGATAGGTACCAAATTAACCAAAAGCTAGTAGCTACAGAAGCTTCCCAACCTGCTATTGTCCACATAATGGATCTTACATGAGTGCACATGTATTATTGAATTTATTAAACAAATTGTTTGTTTGATTTGGAGTTTAACGTCCCCGTCAACACTGTAAAGGTCATTTTGGAGACACTGCTTCTAATTTTGTGGGACTTTTACCCGACATCGAGATGAAATGAGATCTCAAGCCCTGCCACCCAATGAAACCAATAGGGTTTATAAGCATGGACAGGCCGACTCGCACCGCATTGCCTGGGCAGGCTTAGATCCTCTAAGCGGTTTACCAGTACTCGTGCGCAGGTTTACCAGTACTCGTGCGCAGGTCAGTTTCAGCTCTGCGTGGCAGTATCATGCAGCCCTTCTATTTCTTCAAGCCCCGATGGGTGGGGGCTAAATGAAACGAGTTGAGGAAAAGGGATAAAATGTGAGGCTTTGCTGAGCATTTTATACCTTTTTTTTTTTGGCAATGAGTTTAATAAATTCAAAAATACATTGGCACGGATGCAAGATTCTATTTATCATATGACATTTAAAAGCATTTTATTTACAATTTTTAACAAAAATGTCAGTATTCCGCCATTAGTAAATGCGACGTTATTAAGAGCGTCCTACATGTAACGTTACGCGGCGTATCTTACTAATTTGCATATTTAAACCTTAAACCACTAGTGGATTATCAAATTTATCACATGGCGCTATTACATTCTCAGACGAGAAATCATATGACTTCCTCTGACCATATACAAAATTCAGGTAACAGTTATTTATTCTCTTGCGCCCGTAACATTTGAGTGGTGTGTAAAAAGAATTTATCTGTTACACATTGACTGAGCTCATGTGCTGGGACATTGAGGAACAGTGTAGAATCATATCAGAAGCCGCTGAATGCAGTGTCTAGTTTAAAGGAAACTTGAGTGCTGTGTAAAAAGAATTTATCTGTAATACATTGACAGAACTCATGTGCTGGGACATTGGTGAACAGTTTAGAATCATATCAGATGCCACTGAACACATGGTCTAGTCAGGAATTTAAGGGTTAAAGGAAACAGTCCAAGTCCCCGTTCAGAACCATTTTTCCAATCCTACACCGCCAGCCTCGATAGCTCCATCGGATGCGCGTCTGACTGGTGATCAAGAGGACGTGGGTTCAATACCTGCCAGGGTCGGCAACATTCTTTTGTGGAGATTGATCTTGAAATTTTTTCTACGGTCATTCTCTCCCTTCCGCTGATTCAAGAAGGGAAACTGTCAGTTTCTGGTGAAAGAATGTGCACTGTACTGGTTAACCGCTTACGTATAAGCCTGCCCAGTAAAGTGTGGATAGGTAAACTTACCGGCTCAAAAATGACCTAAAATAGTGTTGACTGGGCCGTTAAACTCCAATACAAACAAACAAACAAACCAATCATACACCCAGAGATCATCAACCCACAGTGATGTCAGTGCTATGAGTTTATTATTTTTCTAAGAAAATCAGGCATGACATTAGCAGACAAATCATATAAAATGTCAAGTTTTATTTTGTTTGATGAGAAAAATTATTTTAAATGTAATTTAAGTTATGGTTGGTGTTTAACCCATTTTGTACCGGAAACCCCAAAACAGGTAGTTGACAAACAAACAGTGCAGGCCCAGATCAGATGCCGTAGAATGCGGCGTCTGTTCATGGCCTACACTGTTTGCAAAATGTTCAGCCAGTTTCCTAACAGATTTTGGAGAAAACACCTGACACCACTTAATTTTGAAATGGACTCCTGCGCTTTGCCTGGGCAGGCTTAGATCCTCTATGCGGTTTGCCAGTACTCATGTGCGGTAGGTTTCAGCTCTGCGTGAAAGCATCATGCAGCCCATCTATTTCTTCAAGCCCCCCGATGGGCTCAGGCTGACCGATGAAGACTAGCAGAATGGGTTTCTTTCACTTCAAGTTCAGGTTAATATTTGGCGAAATATGCTTGAACAAATAGTAGAGAGAGCAATATTTTGTTGATTGTTCTACCACATCTCCAGACAGAAAAAAATTTGTTTGATAACATACAATGTTATCCCTTAACGCTTTTTGTACCAAATGGAATCTGCCCATGCTTATAAACCCTATTGGTTTCATTGGGCGACAGGACTTGAGATGTCATTTCATCTCAATGTTGGGTAAAAGTCCCACAAAATTGGAAGCAACATCTCCAAAATGACCTATACAGTGTTGACGGATCGTTAAACCTCCAATCAAACAAACAAACTAGCCTTCATCGGTGTTTTTGAGCTAATTAAGAGGAAATTGTTTACCAAAAATAGGTCATTGCCAAAAGTGTAGGCCCAAACCAGATGTCACATCAGGGCCTTCACTTTCAGCCATTTTCTAAATGAGAAAGTTCAGCCATTTTCTAAATGAATTTCTAAAAATAAATGGACCTGACAACCCTAAATTTCAAAATGAACTCCTGCTGTATATATGAAGGGGAAAGGGAAGTTTCCATTCAGTATAAATGGGTTAAATGAATATGGGTTCCAAATATGCTGATAAAATTTTATTCATTCAGTGACTTTTTTAGAATGGATGTTGACTTTTTCCTGTTTTCAGGAATCTCAGAAGCTTGTGGAAATACATTCCCAAACTGCATAAATCAAGCACCATGAAAACAAAATCAATGTCATTTATTTAGAAGTCACCATGGTGTAGTGATTAAGTGACATGCCTCATAAACCAGGGGTCATTGGTTTGATGCCGGGCTTCTTCAGACTTTTGGATCAGTCTTTAAATCTGTATGGCCTTAGTTGTCAAAATACACGCAAACAAGCCCCAATAATAGCCTCCTGTTTTACTTTTAACTACATATCTTAAGTGTTTGAAATAGACAAAATACCCTGCAGAAATTCAATACTGTGATTATGAATGGACACATTTCATAAATCAAGTTCTTCGTGCCCTTTCTATTGAAAACAAACTTTTTATTTGAAATTTTCTTATCTTTAAGATTTTAAAGGCTAATCTCACTGACAAAACCACTGGCATTGTGTATCGATAGGTGCAGATAAAGAAGCGTTTAACCCTTTGTATGCGGGGAAACCCCTAAAGGGGTACCTTGGCAAACAGAGCAGGCCAGATCAGGGAATGACTTAGCCACTGGGTCTGCTATTTTAGGATAACAAACTAACAAACTGGCTGCAGTATGTAATAATCAGGTGCCAGTTCATTATGATAACATATCCATGTGATATAGTGCATTTTTTCAAACCTCAAAAAAAGGTAATTTTTCTGATAAAAATTTGAGATATTTTTCTTATTTATACTCCAAACATAGGTTTTAGGCGCTCGTTAGAGTACCCACAACCTATGTGTTGGAGCAGAAATAAGGAAAATAATGTTTATCCCCCTAAACCCCTGTTTTCACTATATTAAGTGGGGTTTAGAGGGGGTCTTTATTTCATGGACTTGTTCACGTGATGTGTTCAGAGCATTGTGAGCTTAACATGCTTGCTAGCAGTACAATATCTAATATGCTGGTATTTTTTTCTAGAAAAATGTGAATAGCTTGTGCAATTGCAAAAGCTACATACATTTTTTTTTCTTATTTAGCATATTTGTCATAATTATTATGAAGTACAGTAAAACTCCACTATTTAGAGAATCAATCTGCTTTTAAAAGCTTTTTGAGAAGGTTTTAGTTATTCTTTCTTTGCGTTTTCTACACCCAGTGTCTCCTAGTAAGAGACCCCCTTTGGGACTGTTCAAAAGTGGTCTTAAAGACCACTTTTGAACAGTTCCAAAGGTGGTCTTAATATAGGAATTTTACTGTATTAACTAATGACACCAATAGTTTTGAACGACTGGCCCAAGAATATTATTTTTTATTGCTTAATGTTAAATGATGCCTTCTGATGTGTATCCTTTTTATCGCCTGTATCAAATCTACTTTACATAATAGGGTAGGGTTTATCAAAGGTGTGAGTAATCAATCAGCAATCACCAAATCTTTCTTATATTTTCAATTACATCTCAATGAACTATCTTTAAATCTTTTTTTACATTTTCAATTACATCTTTTATTACCTACTGCCTTTCTTATACTGTGTATTTAAGTCAAAACAGCCTCGGGCATAAATATAGTGTCATATTTCATGCCCAGGAAAAAGACATGAATGAAGCCTTAACCACAAGAATGCCGATCTTTTCAACGAGGTAATCTGTTACCTCCCCTGTTTTGTCATTCTTTCATCTCCCAATTAGGCTCTATTTCTACACTGTAATCACTGGGTTAAACCTTAAAGAACTCAGCAAAACATAGCCGATGACAAACTTTTTCTCCATATTTGTTTTGCACAGAAAATAAGGCTCGAAACAGACAGTTCACATGTGATGTCAAGCCTTATTTTCTGTGAAAAATAGGAAAAAAAACCTTGGAGAAGTCATTACGATAAATCGCCCGTAAGACATAGTGCATTTTTTCACATCTCCAAAATGGCTACTTTTCTGATGAAAATCTTTCATATTTTTCTTATAAATGCTCAAAACATAGGATGTTGGTGCTCGTTAGAACCGCCTCATTGATCTTTACTTCATGGACTTGTTCACGTGATGGGTGGCAACTTGATAATGAATGTTTGTTTGTGTTGAAGTTTTACGTACCCATCAACACTATTTTGGGGATGTTGCTTCCGATTTTGTGTGACTTTTACCTGACTCAGAGTGAAGACATCTCAAGTCATACCGCCCAAAGAAACCACTAAGGTTTAAGGAATGGTCTAACTCACACCACTTTTCCTTTTCCAGAATTACCCCTTTTTCAGAACAATAGACCTTCTACAGCGGTTTACCAGTACTTAAGTTTTGTCGGTTTCAGTTCTGCTGCAGCCCAATCTATTTCTTCATGATTATATCATCAGAGCAAGTAGTGGCTGTTGAGTATGAAGGGGAACGGATAAATCTGATTTATTTTCCACCATTTCTACAAAGGAGACAATTTTTGGGATTCCATTTTGCTTCTTTTTAAACTCGGCCCTTCTAAAAAAGGAGATTTTCTCTTACAGAAAACAGATTTTCTCTTACAGAAAACAATTTGCTCTTCAGGTCAAAATTCTTTCCTTTAAGAGAAGCGTGAGATGCACAGACTTGTTAATGGTTTTCAAGTCATTCTACTTTTCCAGTGGCTACACATTACATATTTGGCAGTTTTCATTCAACAAGAGGGCCCAGAGGGCCCTGAATCGCTCACCTGAGAATTAGTGTCTCCAGTACATTCTAGGCCCAAGGGCTATAATTTGAACAAACTTGGTAATGGTCCACTAGATGAAGCTTCATACCAAATATCAAAGACTTAGGCTTCTGGTTTCAGACAAGAAGATTTTTAAAGGTTTTCCCTATATAAGCCTATGAAAAACTAGAGCTGCCGCCTAATGGGCGCCAATTATACCCCCGCATGCGTTGTCAGACAAATTTTTACAGGTATTTGACCTTGAGGAAGGTCAACGTAAAGGTCAAGGTCAGGTTTGTGTATATCAATCTTAAGTACTAGTGGCAAGGTGTGTGGTGTGTGAATATTAAAGAAATCGGTCAAAGAATAAGGAAGTTATGAGCAATGTTAAAGTTTTTTGTAACGGACCGACGACAAATTTTTACAAGTATTTGACCTTGAGGAAGGTCAACATAAAGGTCAAGGTCAGGTTTGTGTATATCAATCTTAAGTACTAGTGGCAAGGTGTGTGGTGTGTGAATATTAAAGAAATCGGTCAAAGAATAAGGAAGTTATGAGCAATGTTAAAGTTTTTTGTAACGGACCGACGACAGACGACGGACGACAAGCTGACTCCTATATACCCCCTTCAAACTTCGTTTGCGGGGGTATAACCAAAGGATCCCGGAGTCGGGGCATTTTTGGCCCCAGGGCTATAATTTGAACAATCTTGAAAGAGGTCCACAAGATGAAGCTTCACACCAAATACCAAAGATCTGGGCCTTGCGGATTCAGAGAAGAAGATTTTTAAAGATTTTCCATGTGTAAGCCTACGTAAAACCGAAGGCCCCAGGGGTGGGGGCATTATTGGCCCCAGGGCTATAATTTTAACAATCTTGGTAGAGGTCTACTAGTTGAAGCTTCATATCAAATAGCATAGAGCAGGGCCTTGTGGTATCAGAGAAGAAGAATTTTAAATATTTTCCCTAATTAAGCCTATGAAAAACCAAAGGGTCCCAGGGTGGGGGCATTTTTGGTCCTAGGGCTATAATTTGAACAATCTTGATAAAGGTCCAATAGATGGAGCTTCACACCAAATTTCTAAGACCATGGCCATGCAGTTTCTGAGAAGAAATTTCTTTAAAGATTTTCCCTATATAAGCCTATGTAAAACCAAAGGCCCTGGGGTGGGGACATTATTGGCCCCATGGCTATAATTTGAACAATCCTGGTAGAGGTCCATTAGATTAAGCTTCACACCAAATATGAATGACCTGGGCCTTGCGGTTTCAGAGAAGAAAAGTTTTAAAGATTTCCCCTACATAAGCTTAGATAAATCCAAAGGACCCTGGGCGGTGGCATTTTTGGCCCGGGGCTATAATTTGAACAATCTTGGTAAAGGTCCACTAGGTGAAGCTTCATACCAAATATCAAAGACCTGGGCCTTGTGGTTTCAGAGAAGAAGATTTTTTAAGGTTTCCTTATATAAGCCTATGAAAAACCAAAGGGTTCAAGGGTGGAAGAGGTCCACTAGATGAAGCTTCACACCAAATATCACAGATCTGGGCTTTGCGGTTTCAGAGAAGAAGATTTTTAAAGTTTTTCCCTGTATAAGCCTATGTAAAAACAAAGGCCCCCGGGGCGGGGGCATTTTTGGCCCCAAGGCTATAATTTGAACAATCTTAGTAAAGGTCCACCAGGTAAAGCTTCACACCAAATAATAAAGACCTGGGCCTTGTGGTTTCAGAGAAGAAGATTTTTTAATGATTTTCCCTATATAAGCCTATGTAAACCATAGGCCCCCGGGGCGGGTGCATTTTGGCCCCCAGGGCTATAATTTGAACAATCTTGGTAGAGGTCCACTAGATGAAGCTTGACACCAAATATCAAAGATCTGGGCCTTGCGGTTTCAGAGAAGAAGATTTTTAAAGATTTTCCCTGTATAAGCCTATGTAAAAACAAAGGCCCCCGGGGCGGGGGCATTTTTGGCCCAAAGGCTATAATTTGAACAATCTTAGTAGAGGTCCACCAGGTAAAGCTTCTCACAAAATATTAAAGAAGTGGGCCTTGTGGTTTCAGAGAAGAAGATTTTTTAATGATTTTCCCTATATCAGCCTATGTAAAACCATAGCCCCTCGGGGCGGGGGCATTTTGGCCCCCAGGGCTATAATTTGAACAATCTTGGTAGAGTTCCACTAGATGAAGCTTCACACCAACTATCAAAGATCTGGACCTTGCGGTTTCAGAGAAGAAGATTTTCCCTGTATAAGCCAATGTAAAACCAAAGGCCCCCGGGGCGGGGGGGTATTTTTGGACCCAAGGCTATAATTTGAACAATCTTAGTAGAGGTCCACCAGGTTAAGCTTCACACCAAATATTAAAGACTTGGGCCTTGTGGTTTCAGAGAAGAAGATTTTTAATGATTTTCTCTATATAAGCCAATGTAAAACCAAAGGCCCCCGGGGCGGGGGCATTTTGGCCCCCAGGGCTAGAATTTGAACAATCTTGGTAGAGGTCCACTAGATGAAGCTTCATACCAAATATCGAAGACCTGGGCCTTGCGGTTTCAGAGAAGAAGATTTCGTTTAAAACATCTATTTTTAGCTCCTGTGACCCAGATGTGCAATGGACCAGAACCATTTGAACAATTATGAAAGGGGACCACCTAAGGATCATTGTTGTGAAGTTTGGTCAAAATCCGATCAGTGGTTTAGGAGGAGATGTCATTTGAAGAAAAAGTTTACGCAAGCACACATGCACTGACGACGGACGAAAAGTGATCACAAAAGCTCACCTTGTCACTACGTGACAGGTGAGCTAAAAACAGAATTCATACTTCAAAATGTTAAAAGAATGTGCATGTTTGTCTAGCAAACATTCTCTTATTTCCTATCGACACTTAACCCATTTATCGAGGGTTAACATCCCCAACAACACTATTGGCATCATTTTGGAGACATTGCTTCCAAATTTGAGGGACTTTTACCCAACACTGAGATGAAATTACATCTCAATCCTTGCCACGCATTAACCAATATTGTACCAGATGGAATCTCCCATCTTATATATAGCACAAGTATATTTCAAAATTTAGGGATGTCAGGTTGTGTTTTCTTAAAAAAAATATATTTGGAAAATGGCTGAACTTTTCGCAAACATTGTAGGCCCTGACCAGACGTTACATTCTGCTGTGTCTGATCTCAGATGCAGCGTCTGACATTACGGAAGCATGCCTATACGATTGCATTGTAAATTTTACCACTGAAAAATGAAACAGTTCAGATGAAAAATTGTGATATTTTTCTTATTTCTGCTCAAAACATAGATTGTGGATACTCGTTAGAACTGCCTCGCAGAGGCAGTTCTAACAAATACCCGCAATCTATGTTTTTGAGCAGAAACAAGAAAAATAATGTATACCCCTGCAAACCCTAGTTTTACTACATGAAAGTGGGGTTTAAGGGGGTAAAATGTAACAAGAGGCTCAATGAGCCTAAACCGCTCACCTGAGGAACTTAAGTTTTAACAATTCACAGACTTGACTACTAAATCTGCTAATAGAATCCAGCCCATTGACCCTTACAAGATATAAGTCATCATTATTGCATTGCATTCCAAGTTTGAGACTTCTAGCTTCTATAGTTCCTGAGAAATCTTTGACGAAAATTTAACATTGGTCAAAATGGAGAGAAAGAAGAATGAAAGAACAGATGAACAAATAAGCTGAGAAAGCCCAATGTCTCTTACACAAAATAAGTCATCATTATTCTATTGAATACCAAATTGATGCTTCTAGCTTTTATAGTTCCTGAGAAATCTTTGATTAAAAATTTAACATTGGTCTATTATCTCTATATGGAGAGAAAGAAGAATGAAGGAACAAATGAACCAGACTACCTCCAAAACCTAATGCAGCCTTTCCCCTTGCCCAATGGTGCTACACATAAAATTTAAACAAGATTGGTCGACTGCCTTCTGAGATATGCTTCATTGAAAGTGTGGACGACGGGTGGACGGACGACAGACGATGGACTCCGGAGCCTTGGTATACTATCAGCTCACTGGAGCCTTTGGCTCAGGTGAGCTAAAAATTCAAGTCGCTATTTCTGTCACAACATTTTCCCTACGTTAAGTCTATGGGCAAATTTTTTTGTCTCTCAAGGTCACGTAACTCCGAGGTCAATATTCCGATTCGGCCCAAAATCGAACTTAACCGAGATTTTATGCCTGTCCTCGTTACCTGCAAGTTTGAAGCTGATATGAATAAAAATAAAGTTGCTATCGTGGTCACAACATATTTTTTTATGCTCAAGGGCAGGTAACTCCAAGGCAAATATTCCGATTCGGCCCAAAATCAAACTTAACCGAGATTTTATGCCTGTCCTCGTTACCTGCAAGTTTGAAGCTGATATGAATAAAAATAAAGTTGCTATCGTGGTCACAACATATTTTTTTATGCTCAAGGGCAGGTAACTCCAAGGCAAATATTCCGATTCGGCCCAAAATCGAACTTAACCGAGATTTTATGTCTGTCCTCGTTACCTGCAAGTTTGAAGCTGATCTGAAAAAAATTCAAGTCGCTATTGTAGTCGCAACATTTTCCCTAATTAAGTCTATGGGCAAATTTTTTGTCGCTCAAGGTCACGTAACTCCGAGGTCAATATTCCGATTCGGCCCAAAATTGAACTTAACCGAGATTTTATGCCTGTCCTCGTTACCTGCAAGTTTGAAGCTGATATGAATAAAAATAAAGTTGCTATCGTGGTCACAACGTATTTTTTTATGCTCAAGGGCAGGTAACTCCAAGGCAAATAATCCGATTCGGCCCAAAATCGAACTTAACCGAGATTTTATGTCTGTCCTCGTTACCTGCAAGTTTGAAGCTGATATGAATAAAAATAAAGTTGCTATCGTGGTCACAACATATTTTTTTATGCTCAAGGGCAGGTAACTCCAAGGCAAATATTCCGATTCGGCCCAAAATCGAACTAAACCGAGATTTTATGTCTGTCCTCGTTACCTGCAAGTTTGAAGCTGATCTGAAAAAAATTCAAGTCGCTATCGTAGTCGCAACATTTTCCCTAATTAAGTCTATGGGCAAATTTTTTGTCGCTCAAGGTCACGTAACTCCGAGGTCAATATTCCGATTCGGCCCAAAATTGAACTTAACCGAGATTTTATGCCTGTCCTCGTTACCTGCAAGTTTGAAGCTGATATGAATAAAAATAAAGTTGCTATCGTGGTCACAACGTATTTTTTTATGCTCAAGGGCAGGTAACTCCAAGGCAAATAATCCGATTCGGCCCAAAATCGAACTTAACCGAGATTTTATGTCTGTCCTCGTTACCTGCAAGTTTGAAGCTGATCTGAAAAAAATTCAAGTCGCTATCGTAGTCACAACATTTTCCCTATGTAAAGTCTATGGGCAAATTTTTTGTCGCTCAAGGTCATGTAACTCCGAGGTCAATATTCCGATTCGAACTTAACTGAGATTTTATGCCTGTCCACGTTACCTGCAAGTTTGAAGCTGATCTGAATAAAAATAAAGTTGCTATCGTGGTCACGACGTATTTTTTTATGCTCAAGGGCAGGTAACTCCAAGGCAAATAATCCGATTCGGCCCAAAATCGAACTTGACCGAGATTTATGCCTGTACTGGTTATCTGCAAGAATGAAGTCGATCAGAAAAAAATTGACGGAGCTAGAGTGATGACATGCTTTTTCCTATGTGAAGTCTATGGGAGCTAGATGTTGCCATGGCAACCAGAGTTCCACTCAGATCTGCCTGAAAACCTAATGAAGCCTTTCCACTTGCCCAATAATGCGACACATGAAATTTGATCAAAGTTGGCCAAGTAGTCTTTAAGATATACATTTTTGAAATTCCCATTAACCCTAATGCTAAAACACACAAGGGCAGGTAACTCCTAAGTGAATGATCCGATTCTGCAAGTTATCAAACTTGACCGAGATTTCATGGCTGTGCTGGTTATCTGCAAGAATAAAGCCAATCTGAAAATAATTGAAGCAGCTACGGTGATGACAACATTCTCCCCATGTTAAGTCAATAGGCAATTTTTTCAATGCTCAAGGGCACGTAACTCCTGAGTGAATAATCCGATTCAGCCCAAAATCGAACTTGATCGAGATTTCATGCCTGTCCTCGTTATCTGCAAGAATGAAGTCGATCAGAAAAAAATTGACGGAGCTAGAGTGATGACAAGCTTTTTCCTATGTTAAGAACGCTCAAGGGCACGTAACTCCTGAGTGAATAATCCGATTCAGCCCAAAATCGAACTTGATCGAGATTTCATGCCTGTCCTCGTTATCTGCAAGAATGAAGTCGATCAGAAAAAAATTGACGGAGCTAGAGTGATGACAAGCTTTTTCCTATGTTAAGCCTATGGGAGCTATTTGTTGCCGTGGCAACCAGAGTTCCAATTCGATCTGCCCGAAAACAGTATGCAGCCTTTTCCCCTACCTGATAATGCTTCACATGAAATTTGATCAAGATTGGCCCACTGGTTCCGGAGATATACTTCTTTGAAAGTGTGGACGACGACGGACGACTGACGCCGGCTCGTGGTATACTAATACCTCACATGAGCCTTCGGCTCAGGTGAGCTAAAAAGGCATGTTTTCTTGATGATCGGGGCCTACATTGTTTGCAAAAAGTTTAGCCATTTTCCCAATAAATTTTGAAGAAAACACAACCTGACACCCCTAAATTTTGAAATAGACTCCTGCTATATATAAAGAAGAAGATTCCATTTGGTACAAAAAGGTTTAATACTACTGCAGTAAGTTATATTGTTGCTGTCCAATTGACTATCACCCAGCAATAAAAGTTAACCCTTCTCTTGCTGAATATTCATTTTAGCCACACCCATCTCTGACTTTGAACCAATCAGATTACTTGATGTAATTAATTCTTACAAATTCATAAACTGAATGTCAAACAGTGTAGATCCTGATCAGATAGCTTCTTCAGAAACCATCGGATCTGGATCTACACTGTTTCCAAAGATATGGGTTGTTGTGAACAGCATGATAAGAGTTAAACTGCCGGAAAATTAAAAATGATGATGAGACCATATTATATTTAAAGTTTGAAGTTGATAGGTTTGACGGTTTGTAAGTTATTAAGAAAAAAACATGAAAAAGCTGAATTTTTTAAGTTTTTCAAAGGGCCATAACTCTGAGAGTATTGAAGCTACAGTTAGGTAACTTGCCATAAAGTTGTGTAATGATGATGAGACCATATATTTAAAGTTTGAAGTTGATAGGTTTGACTGTTTGTAAGTTATTAAGAAAAAACATGAAAAATGTGGACATTTTTTAAGTTTTTCAAAGGGCCATAACTCTAAGAGTATTGTAGCTAGAGTTACCTAACTTGCCATGAAATTGTGTAATGATATTGTGACCTTATATTTAAAGTTTGATGTTGATGCGTCAAACGATTTTTAAGTTATTAAGAAAAAACATACAAAATGTGGACGGACAGATGGATAGACGGACAAACAGGGTGATTACTATAGGGCACCCGCAAATAAATTTGCGGGGCCCTAATAAACAAGATGCATTGAAAATAAGGTGCTTGCAAGTACTGGCAAGTATTTTTCGAAATTGAATTGGTTAGCCTATATTTGCTTAGTCTAAAAAATGGGACAGTGGCAAACACCATTAAACCCAGATCAGATTCCCAGAACATGGCATTTTATCAAGGTCTACACTGTTTGCTTAAAGTTGATGGATTTTGAAAGTTAAACAAAACTATAGAAGTCTAAATTCAGGACTATTTTACCAGCCTACTCTCAGACAATTGACCCATCAGTGCTATTTAATGGGTGGCTCAGCCATGTCTTTTAAACATTAACTGAATGGATTAAGTAAAGAAACTGTGTATTCAATTCATAACAAAGGTTTAGTGTGGTTCTATTGAGGTTTGAGCTCTAATTTACCAATATTCCCAGCTATAATTATTTTCTACTGAATAACAATTATTTACACAATCCTATATGGAAAATAAACAAATTGTGTTTCATTGATGAAACCCTGGATAATATAAGTATTACTGAAAGAAAAATAGTTCATTCACCACATGCCTAAAAGAATGTAACAAAAGGTATGTGTCTATGCATTTATGCAGACCATCTATAGATATCAGACATGGTGAGCAAAAAAAGTTCAACAGAGGCTTTCTCAAGTCCCAAATTCTGAAGTGTGAAACTACCTTACAAATCCTTAACCCTTCTCTTGCTGAATATTCATTTTAGCCACACCCATCTCTGACTTTGAACCAATCAGATTACTTGATGTAATTTATTCCTACAAATTCATAAAATGAATGTCAAACAGTGTAGATCCTGATCAGATGGCTTCTTCAGAAGCCATCTGATCTGGATCTACACTGTTTGCAAAGATAGGGGTTGTCATGAACAGCAAGATAAGGGTTAAAATTTGGACACCTTGAGGACTTGATGAAATTCTCCTGAAACTTTAACGAATTTGAATCACGACCCAGCACGGAGTCCAAAAGGTGCAGACAGAACTGCTAACAGTGTGGACCCTGATCAGACTGCTCCTGAAGTTTGGTCTGGGTCTGCACTGTTTTAGGATCATTAGAGTAATTATAAAGAGGCAGAGTCCAAGGACTATTCAGAACATCTGAGTGTCCTGGTAACACAACCAGAATGTTTGGCCCTTTTTATGCAGTAAACCAAAAGGGTCTCAGGCAAACAGTGCAGGCCCTGATCAGAAACTGCAGGAGAATTCTGATCTGGGAATTCTCTATTTGCAGAAAATTCAACAATTGTAAAAATTACTAAACCTGAAACCGTTCCACTCTACAATAATTGGGTTAACACTTTTAAAAGGCGAAGCAAAATTTCAGCATATAACAGTGTGTTTTTTACAGGATATGAGGTTCTGTTTGTTTGCTTTTCTTTTTTCTTCAGAGAAATCAAGCTTGACAAGCCTTATTTTCACTGAAAAATATGAAAATGTCATCAGCTGTTGTTGTGCTACAGAGGTTTACAGTAAAATTCTGCTATTAAGACCAGCTAAAATTAAGACTACCGTATTCTTACGTGTACTACCTGCAGTTTTTTTCCCTCAAATTACAAGCCCGAGTTCAGGGTGCGGGTAATCCGCCCAAATTATTTTTGGACCATTTTTTTTTTACTTTTGTCAGTTGAAAATATGATATATCTCAATGTTATGCTCTATCCCTTTATGATTCCCGACATAAATAACGATAATTGTCGACTCAATTTTACTTACACATGAGTAATAAAACAATATCAATTACTAGCAAGCCCGATTTTGTGCTTATTATTCCTGAAACTCTGATTTTAAACGAAAGAAACAAGCAAGTTCAATGCGAACATCAAAAAGTCGCTGCCCAAAAACTACCTCTGCACGCGATCGGTAAATGACGTCATCGGACCCCAGCAACACCACACGTGTCTATTGTTTTATTTTAATGGGGCGTATCTCTTTCATAAAAAAATGATTGGAAATGGTAAAAAAATTCTCGATAGCTAAACGGTTGTGGATAGAAAACAGCGCTTTGCACAAATCCCGGCCTATCCCCGGAAGCTCCGTGTCAATAACCAACAACAGCATACAGATGTGTTTACACAAATTAAAGCGTTCAACTTTTTGGCGTCAAAACATAACCATTCACTTGAGTGAGATAGTAGAATAGTCCGTTTTTATTATACATACATCAACCGTAAGATTTAGCAACTCGTCTTGGGAGCAATTAAATCATTTTCACATTGATTGTGGATTAAATTATTGATTGGGGAATAAACGCAAATTAGAGACATAACTTGACCATATTTTCACACCTTATCCACACGCACCGCAGGGTGGCAATTATATGACAGGGATTAACAATAGTGTCAAAATTGAACCGTTATAAATCACCAAACAGTGTAAATCCAAATCGGATCTGCGGCGTCTTTCTGCGGTGTCTTATCTGGGACAGCACTGCATTTTCCCGCCTTTTGAAGACGATCGCGCGTTCCGTTGTGTGTTACAAAAACTGGCCAAATTCTTACTTTTTCTCACTTACGCACCAACCAAAATTTCAGCAAATGTTTCTTGCAGGTAATAAAACAGAATAACAGTTTTTTCCCCAGTTTTTGGCTAAAAAAGGGGGTGCGGGTAGTACGCGAATGCGGTTAATACACGCCTGAATACGGTAAGCATATTTTGAAGGTTTCAGTATGTTCTGCACCCGAGATCATCTAGTATGAGACCACCTTTGGAACTGTTCAATAATGGTCTTCCAGACCCCTTTTTAACAGTCCCTAAGGTGGTCTTAACCCTTATCCTGCTGTTCACGACAACCCCTATCTTTGGAAACAGTGTAGATCCAGATCAGATGGCTTCTGAAGAAGCCATCTGTTCAGGATCTACACTGTTTGACATTCAATTTATGAATTTGTAGGAATAAATTACATCAAGTTATCTGATTGGTTCAAAGTCAGAAATGGGTGTGGCTAAACTGAATATTCAGCAAGAGAAGGGTTAATATAGGAATTTTACTGTATGTTCCATAATTTTCCAACCAATCATGGCCAACATTACTGTATGTTCCATAATTTTCCAACCAATAATGGCCATTATTACTGTATGTTCCATAATTTTCCAACCAATCATGGCCAACAGTCTTGTGCAACCAAGTCTTTTCCAAAGTACCATAAAAATCCTAAAACTCGTTACGCAAACACGTCTATACAAATACATTGCCACCTTTATCGCCGAAAAATGAAAGTTCTATGATGAAAAATTGTGATATTTTTCTCATTTCTGCTCAAAATATAGATTGTGGGCACTCGTTAGAACTGCCTCATTGAGGCGGTTCTAACGAGTACACACAATCTATATTTTAGAGCAGAAAAAAGAAAAATAAGGTATACCCCCGGAAACCCCAGTTTTACTATATAAAAGTGGGGATCAAGGGGGTCAAAATTATATAGGCGTGTTTTCGTGATGTTCAGACACCTTAAGGACTTGCTGTAATTCTCATAATTTTAACAAATTTGATTTGTGACTCAGCAAGGAGTCCAAAACATGCAGACAGAATAGCAAACAATGTAGACCCTGATCGAGCAGTCTGATCTGAGTCTGCACTGTTTGCTCAGACCAACCTGTCCCAATACTTAGGATCATTAGTGTATTTCACCGTTTTGAACCAGCCAACCAAAGCTTTAATACACATTGCCCTAGTCCAACTTGAACTGATATTGGCCTAAAGTCAGCTCTCTTCATCATTTGGATGCTTTAAAAAGTGGTTCCATCTCAATGTCGGGTAAAAGTCCCACAAAATTGGAAGCAACGTCTCCAAAATGACCTTTACAGTGTTGACAGGGACGTTAAACCTCAAATCAAACAAAAACAAACAAAGGCGTTCCTGCATTCCTAAAGACACTCGTAGTGTGTTTAGAAATATAACAGAGAGAAGTTTTCCATTTATTCATTCATGTAAGCATATTCTCTCACTTTGCTAGTACAGTAAAATTCCTATATTAAGACCACCTTTGGGACAGTTCAAAAGTGGTCTAAAAGACCACTTTTGAACAGTTCCAAAGGTGGTCCTTGACCAGAGGATGCTATGGGCAGAAAACACAAAGACAGATTAAGTGCACCCTTCAAAATAAGCTTTTTAAAGCAGAATTAGTCTTAATTTTATGTGGTCTTAATAGGGGAATTTTACTTCACTTTAAGTTACTAGTCACAAATAAAATCAGACCAAGTTCAGTTTGTTTAAAAC
This sequence comes from Lucinisca nassula, assembly GCA_963580285.1. NCBI lineage: Eukaryota > Metazoa > Mollusca > Bivalvia > Lucinida > Lucinidae > Lucinisca > Lucinisca nassula. The sequence goes on along the minus strand of OY757011.1, from coordinate 149,572,635 downwards.
ACTTTCAACATTTATACTTCCCCAAAAGTGCCAAAAGATTAACCCGTTTTATGAGGGCAAGTCAGTAAGTAACCAGCCTATCCCATTTCCAACTGATGAAACAACCAAGATTTTCATGCCTTGTTTCAATACATGTTATAGGCATTAGGGCAAAATTGCACCCTTATCGTGTCATTCACTCATAAAATATTGAATGTCAAAATGGCTAGCAATGCAAAAGCAAGCTTTTCATCAAAACTGAGTACCGTGCTTAAGTCAGTACTTGTATTTGAAAGGGAAAACAGGTCAGGAAATACATTGCAAGTTGACCAATGTTTATGGGTCTTCTGTACCATCGTACACACAAGTTAAATTCTGGGTTGGGGAATTCAAATGTGGCAGAACTTCTTTAGAAGACAAAACCAGGTCTGGACGCCCATCAGATGCGACTGATGAAGAAATGTGTAACCAAGTGTGGGATCTGGTGTACTCTGATAGGCGAATTAAGGTGGAAGAAATAGCAAAATGCATTACACATTTCCCTTGGTAGCATTTAAACAATTTTACATGATCGCTTGGGTATGCGCAAGCTAACATCCCGTTGGGTCCCAAATTCCTTTAGCGACGAGCAAATGGAAACCAGAGCATCAGCATGCAGTGCATTGTTGAAGCAGTTTAGGTCCAAGAAGATGATTTCCTTTCAGGAAGATGATTTTCCTTCAAGGCTGAGGACTGTAAATGATACTTGGGTCCATTATTATGAGCCAGAGAATAAAACTCAAAGTGGCCAGTGGGTAGGGCTGGGGTCTCCGAGGCCAGAAGAGCTAATACTGCACCCCGTCTATTCTCCGGACTTAGCTCCTAGTGACTATTTCCTATTCCCAAACTTGAAAAAGGATATTCATGGACATCATTTGGGGTCCAAGGAAGAAGTCGTGACAGCATTCGAGGAGTGGGTCAGAGACAAGGACCCTGGCTTCTTCAGTTCTGGGCAGATGGTACTGGAACAGGGTTGATCCAAGTGTATCATTCTAAAAGGCATTGTAATACATCAAAAAAGAAGAGATCAAGCTCACCCAGAAATAAGTTAGGCTGGTTTTTTATTGACTCGCTCTCGCATAAAGGAAATACCAAAACGGCGCATTGGCAAAAAGTGCAGGCCCAGATCTGATTCCACAGAATTTGGTGTCTGATCATGGCATTCACTATTTGTAAACAGTTTAGTTGGTTTCTGGATATTTTTAAAACAAAACTAGAACTGTCAGTGAAACTGACTAGGGCCCCGGCAGTGCCATCAGAGGAGTTGGATTTTTTTTCAACGGGCTATTACTCTTAGAGTATTGTAGCTAGAGTTACGTCGGTTGCCATGTAATTGTGTAATGATATTGTGACCATATATCTTAAGTTTGAAGTTGATGCATTTGACTGTTTGTAAGTTATGAATTAACAAGAGGACCATGATGGCCCTGGATCGCTCACCTGATTCATAGTATAACAAGTGGGCCCCAGAGAGGGCCATTATTGGCCCCAGGGCTTTAATGTGCATAATGTTAAGGGAGATCTTAAAGGTGAAGCTTCATACCAAAAATCAACAAAGGCTATAATTTGAACAATCTTGGCAAAGGTCCACTAGATGAAGCTACACATCAAATATCAAAGACCTGGGCCAGAGAAGAAGATTTTTTTTAAAGATATTCCCTACAAAAGCCTATGCAAAACCAAATGGCCCCGGGGCTATATAAATCTATGAAAAACCAAAGGGCCCCGGGGCGGGAGCATTTGTGGCCCCAGGGCTATAATTTGAACAATCTTGGTAGAGGTCCATTAGATGAAGCTTCATACCAAATTTCAAAGTCCTGGGCCTTGTGATTTCAGAGAAGAAGATTTTTAAGGATTATGCCTATATAAGCCTATGTGAAACCAAAGGGCCCCGGGGCGGGGCCACTTTTGGCCCCAGCACTATAATTTGAATCATCTTGGTAGGGGTTCTTTAGAAGAAGCTTCATACCAAATATAAAAGACCTAGGACTTGTGGTTTCTGAGAAGAAGATTTTTAAAGATTTTCCTATGCAAAACCAAAAAGGCCCCGGAGCAGGGGCATTTTTGTCCCAAGGGCTATAATTTGATAATTTGAACAATCTTGGTAGGGGTCCACTAGATGAAGCTTCATACCAAATATCAAAGTCCAGGGCCTTGCGGTTTCAGAGAAGAAGATTTTTAAAGATTTTCCCTATATAAGCCTATGTAAAACCAAAGGGCTCCGGGCGGGGACATTTTTTGCCCCAGCACTATAATTTGAACAATCTTGGTAGGGGTCAACTAGATGAAGCTTCATACCAAATATCAAAGTCCTGGGCCTTGTGGTTTCAGAGAAGAAGATTTTTAAAGATTTTCCCTATATAAGCCTATGTAAAACCAAAGGGCTCCAGGGCGGGGACATTTTTGGCCTCAGCACTATAATTTGAATAATCTTGTAAGGGGTCCTTTGGATAAAGCTTCATACCAAATATAAAAGACCTAGGCCTTGTGGTTTCAGAGAAGAAGATTTTTAAAGATTTTCCCTATATAAGTCTATGTAAAACCAAAGGGCCCCGGGGCAGGGGCATTTTTGGCCCAAGGGCTATAATTTGTACAATCTTGGTAGGGGTCCATTAGATGAAGCTTCATACCAAATCTCAAAGTCCTGGGCCTTGTGGTTTCAGAGAAGAAGATTTTTAAAGATTTTCCCTATATAAGCCTATGTAAAACCAAAGGGCCCCGGGGCGGGGGCATTTTTGGCCCCAGCACTATAATTTGAACAATCTTGGTAGGGGTCCACTAGATGAAGCTTCATACCAAATATCAAAGTCCTGGGCCTTGTGGTTTCAGAGAAGAAGATTTTTAAAGATTTTCCCTATAGTAGCCTATGTAAAACCAAAGGGCCCCTGGGCGGGAGCATTTTTGGCCCCAGCACTATAATTTGAACAATCTTGGTAGGGGTCCACTAGATGAAGCTTCATACCAAATATCAAAGACCTGGGCCTTGTGGTTTCAGAGAAGAAGATTTTTAAAGATTTTCCCTATATAAACCAATGTAAAACCAAAGGGCCCCATGGCGGGGGCATTTTTTGTCTCAGCACTATAATTTGAACAATCTTGTAGGGGTCCACTAGATGAAGCTTCATACCAAATATCAAAGTCCTGGGCCTTGTGGTTTCAGAGAAGAAGATTTTTAAAGATTTTCCCTATATAAGCCTATGTAAAACCAAAGGGCCCCGGGGCGGGGGCATTTTTGGCCCCAGCACTATAATTTGAACAATCTTGGTAGGGGTCCACTAGATGAAGCTTCATACCAAATATCAAAGACCTGGGCCTTGTGGTTTCAGAGAAGAAGATTTTTAAAGATTTTCCCTATATAAGCCAATGTAAAACAAAAGGGCCCCGTGGCGGGGGCATTTTATTGTCCCAGCACTATAATTTGAACAATCTTGGTAGGGGTCCACTAGATGAAGCTTCATACCAAATATCAAAGTCCTGGGCCTTGTGGTTTCAGAGAAGAAGATTTTTAAAGATTTTCCCTATATAAGCCTATGTAAAACCAAAGGGCCCCGGGGCGGGGGCATTTTTGGCCCCAGCACTATAATTTGAACAATCTTGGTAGGGGTCCACTAGATGAAGCTTCATACCAAATATCAAAGACCTGGGCCTTGTGGTTTCAGAGAAGAAGATTTTTAAAGATTTTCCCTATATAAGCCAATGTAAAACAAAAGGGCCCCGTGGCGGGGGCATTTTATTGTCCCAGCACTATAATTTGAACAATCTTGGTAGGGGTCCACTAGATGAAGCTTCATACCAAATATCAAAGTCCTGGGCCTTGTGGTTTCAGAGAAGAAGATTTTTAAAGATTTTCCCTATATAAGTCAATGTAAAACCAAAGGGCCCCGTGGCGGGGGCATTTTTGGCCCCAGCACTATAATTTGAACAATCTTGGTAGGGGTCCACTAGATGAAGCTTCATACCAAATATCAAAGTCCTGGGCCTTGTGGTTTCAGAGCAGAAGATTTTTAAAGATTTTCCCTATATAAGCCAATGTAAAACCAAAGGGCCCCATGGCGGGGGCATTTTTTGTCCCAGCATTATAATTTGAACAATCTTGGTAGGGGTCCACTAGATGAAGCTTCATACCAAATATCAAAGTCCTGGGCCTTGTAGTTTCAGAGAAGAAGATTTTTAAAGATTTTCCCTATATAAGCCTATGTAAAACCAAAGGGCCCCGGGGCGGGGGCATTTTTGGCCCCAGCACTATAATTTGAACAATCTTGGTAGGGGTCCACCAGATGAAGCTTCATACCAAATATCAAAGACCTGGGCCTTGTGGTTTCAGAGAAGAAGATTTTTTAAGTTTTTGGTGAAAAAAATCTATTTTTGGCTCCTGTGACCTAGATGTGCAACGGACCGGAACCATTTGAACAACTTTGAAAGGGGACCACCTAAGGATCATTCCTGTGAAGTTTGGTCAAAATCCGATCAGTGGTTTAGGAGGAGATGTCGTTTAAAGAAATTGTTTACGCACGGACGCACGCACGGACGCACGGACGGACGCAGGACAAAAAGTGATCCCAAAAGCTCACCTCGTCACTACGTGACGGTGAGCTAAAAACAAAAGGGTATTACTATATGGCAACTGTCAATAACTTCAGCTTCAGTTTGTAAACATGAAAAATGTTGATGGATAGACGGGCAGATGGACAGACGGACAGACGGGGCATTACTATACGGCACACTGTCACATTATGGTTAATATTTCTGCTAAGTAATATTTAAATCCATCCAGGTATAAGAAAGTTATAGATTGGACACAATAAAAAAGACGCTTTTTTGACCTTTTATCTCTAAGTATGACCTTGACCTTTGAGGTACGGCTGTGGGTCTTGCGTGTGACACTTCTTCACATTATGGTTAACATTTCTGCCAAGTAATATTTAAATCCATCCAGGAATAATAACAAAGTTATTAATTGGACACAGGAAAGACCCTTTTTTGACCTTTAACCTCTAAGTATGACCTTGACCTTTGAGGTACGGACCTGAGTCTTGCGCCCAACACTCCATCACATTATGGTTAACATTTCTGCCAAGTAATATTTAAATCCATCCAGGGATAAGAAAGTTATGGAGGATAAAAAAATTTGTGGACGGACAGACGGACAGACAGACAGACGGACGGACAGAGTGATTAATATAGGGCACCCACACTTTCAGTGGAATAAGAAAGTTATGGAGGATAAAAAAATTTGTGGACGGACAGACGGACAGACAGACAGACAGACAGACAGACAGACAGACGGACGGACAGAGTGATTACTATAGGGCACCCACACTTTCAGTGCGGGGCCCTAAGTGAGGGGCCCTAATAAAACATCTGACACCCCTAAATTTTGAAACAGGCTTCTGCTACATGTAAGGTGGGAGATTTCATTCTGAACAAAATTGGTTAAGAGTAGGGTGAGGGCAGCTATCAGCAATAACCACATGTACTTCCAAGATTTCAGTCTATACTTCAAATAGGCTTTAAAATTGCAATTTCAACAGGCATTCATACTGCAAATTGGCATTCATTATTGAAATAAACTGAAATGAACTTGCTTTATGTGCACTCAAAAGAAATAGACAGCAATTTAGCCAGTGTTGGGAAAAAGGGACAAAATGACATACACAATCAGGAAAGATTCAGATCAGCCTGCACAGTTGTGCAGCTGATCAAGTCTTTCCTGATTGCCTAAACAAGCTCATGACCAGTAGAGATCCCTAAGTTGAAAACGGAAGATGCTATTCAGACAGCATATGTCATCAGGTGACTGATGTGTTCGCTAATCACAAACACGTCATTTTATTGGATTTATCCAGAGCCAACTATATAATAATATTTCCCAAGTTCATAGGTGCAGCTTATTAACACCACCAAGACATGCCTTTTTATGATTAGTTTATGACCAATGATTTGTTCTTTGTGTGGTCGCAGTTCTTTGCATGTCATTAAAATGTTTTTTCATGTGTGTTTATTTCTTTTCACTGAATGCATGTCTCAATGAGAAAATTAAGAGGCCAAATCTTGAAAATGGCAAGCAATAATAGCCATGTTTTACACAGATTTGGTAGAAAATTGTCTACAGAAATCAAATACTATGTTAATGAATTGACATAAATACTTTATATAAAGACTTCCACAAAAGTCATTTAATACTAAGTCTGTGTAGCACAATAAGTAAAGTTCATTTAAGAAATGAACGTAATCTATTTATACTGGCTTAATGTATTCTCCCGGTACAGGTATTCTCGCGTTAATGGTATTTTTTCTGTTATAATAAACCATTGCGCTGCCTAGCGAATGTTTTCATTGGATAATGCCCATAACAGAGGGTCACGCTTCCATTGTCACACTTAGATTTGAGTAATATACCATTTAAACATGTTGAAGATAAGTTTTTCAATGTGAAAGCATTTTATACACAATACAAACATAATCAGTATTACTGCCTGTATACCCATCTCCTTCAGAAACCCTATATTAAGCCAAAATTAATAAAATCTCATGACGAAGACTAGGCTAGGTCATGTGCATGAGGTCAATGGGTAGATTTGTTTTGACTCCATGACTATCCAATGAGCGCTTCCACCTAGCAAAATATTATAATTACTGCGAGATCACATGACTCTCCTTTCAAAATGGTGGCAGAGCAGTAGCTGTTAATCACAATGCTGCTTTCTTCCAAACATGGACAAGTGCTGGTAAACTAGATAAGCTAACAAGTTAAGAGAATTTACGACATAGCATTATTGATGGAGCTTATGTTTCAATATTATTTAATTTATTTTTTCTACCGTAAGTACCCCGAGAATATATAACACCGGGCTAACATTCATTGAAGTATAAACAACATCGACTCACGAGCAAAGAGTTCACTTAAGCTTTGCTCGTGACCAGATGTTGTTCGTAATTCAATGAACGTAAAATAAATTACCTTTATTAGAGGTAATTATTAGAAAACCAGAAACAGAAACCAGAAAACAATTGCAGTTTTCCTATTAACAGTCGAAGTGTGCCATTGATGTCATAACATCGCCATTATCCAATAATATTAGAGAGAACCATGATTTATTTTGACATCACTTCACCCATTGTATGCTAGTGGACTCTCCCATTGCTATATGTTGGACAAATCCATTTGTCATATAAGGGTGTCAGGCCTATTTTTTTTCGTTTTTATTCTAATTTTGACGGAAAAATCTGTTAGCAAATAGTGCAGGCCCTGATCAGACGCCGCGTTCTGCGGCGTCTGATCTGGGCCTTCACTGTTTGCCAAGGTACCCCTTTAGGGGTTTTCCCGCATACAATGGGATAATGATCAGGAGACTTTGCAGGAGTCAAGGTATTCATTGAGGTATGAACAACTTTGGGTGCCAACTTTGAACAAGAGGGATTTCTGTAAATACACTGATAATGTAAAGACATGTTTTTAACCCTTTCAACCCTGAGGACCAACACAAATTCACATGCAAACAGTGTGTGTGTATAAATTCGGGTTTAACGTCGCTTTCAACAATTTTTCAGTCATATCACGACAGTGTCTGGTTGCGACAGGGAGCTCAATGCTCACTTTTATAGTGCCTACTGAAGTATCATGTCCCAGACACATTACATGATACCACACCCAGTCACATTATCCTGACACTGGGTCGACCAGTCCTAGCTCTACCCCTTAAATCTGAGTGCGAAGCGAGGAGCAGCTAGTACCATTTTTAACGGCTTTGGTATGTCGTGGCCCGGGATCGAACCCGTGGCCTTCCGTTCCCCGGAGTGGACACTCTACTAACTGAGCTATCGGGGCCGGTCACACATGCAAACAGTGTAAATCCATATGAGATGGCTCGTTATGCTCTACACTGTTTGCCATTCTGTTAATGATTCTGACCATAACCCCTACTGGCAACAATGACCATGTCTAAACTTAAATAGAGAAGAGTCCACTTCAGAAATTTATGGATGTAATAGGGCTGAACAGCTAATGATGTTTTGGAAGCATGACTTAGCTCTCTTACAAAGAGATGGATCCAAATACTGTAGCACAAATACAGTGTGGTATGGATTTTTGTGTCCATCAAAATGCAAAATCATGTAGGCTCCTATTCATTCATTCATTCCAAAGTATAGTGTTCTGAAATCAGTTGACTTAACTGTACTTAACATTAACAAGCCACCTTCACACTTCGTAATTTCTATCAAATATTTTTTTTAATTTTTGTTCCTCTATATTAATAGGTAAGTTTACACACAGCCATTAAAGCACCTCTATATCTATCAGTCAGCTGCCATCCATAACATTTGAATTAATTGCCCTGAATGTGCATGTTTACCATATTTAGGCAAAAAAAATCACATACACCCAATTCATACGGTGTGTTGAGTGTCTTATGGTCGGACAGCCCAGGAAACAACTTTGGTCACTTTTGACCAGTCAGTTACCTATACATTTCCAGTACCCAGCACTTTAGGGGAGTGGGAACACCTGCAGGGGAGACAACTCCTGCAAAATTATTTTTGTCTCCCATGTCAACAGGGGTCAACTCTTAAAGAAAAGAATTTGCTCCAAAGGAGTAGACCCCATTTTCAATGGAACAGGGCTTATAGAAAAGCAAACAGGAAGTCTTGAAAGTTGTCTCCATTTGAAAATTGGGAGAAAAATCTGTGAGGTGTTCCCATTCTCTTTAAAGAGATTGCTCCACAACAATAACTGACAACAGCCAAGGGGTCAACAGCTGAGTCGCCAATCAACCAGCCATCTTGAGCCATCTTCCAAGAGATCGGGCATTAGAAACGAAAGGTATGGTAAAAAATGAACAAAAAAAAATCAAAAACAAAAAGAGCCCACCCTTCCCACACCTGCTGCAAGAACAGCAGAGCCCTACCCTATTATGGTCCAAAGCAGTAGACTGTCCAGGTATTGTCAGGCCTCTACTCATCCAACTAATAGCACCTGATGAGTTAAAACACCATCCATCATATCATTGAAAATTTCTTTGAAGATGACATACAGTCTTGCTAATTTGTTTTCCTAAGTTTAAATGCAATTTTAAAGCCCTTCAAGCACTATGGAAAATTCTATAGCAGATGACAATCTATATTTTTGTTATCATCATTATTTTTCCTAAAATAAGGCTTGATATTACATCTGAATCATCTGCCAAGCAGATAATTCAGATGTAATATCAAGCCTTAGATGATTCAGATGTAATGTAATGTCAAGCCTTAGATGATTCAGATGTAATATCAAGCCTTAGACGATTCAGATGTAATGTAATGTCAAGCCTTAGATGATTCAGATGTAATGTAATGCCAAGCCTTAGATGATTCAGATGTAATATCAAGCCTTAGATGATTCAGATGTAATGTAATGTCAAGCCTTAGATGATTCAGATGTAATGTCAAGCCTTATTTACTTTGAAAATGCCGTCTGTAAGCCCTGATAAGAGCTGTTAGGGTTAAATGCATTTTTGACAATTATTTTTCAAAGCAGTCCCGTTTTTTCTGACTTAAGAAAAACTTTATAGGTCTTTCTGTTGTAACTGTGTACCGAGACAAATTGTTGACAATTTTTTTGTCTACATTTACAGAGAATAGACCCAGAAAGTAGAAAATTGCATAAACACAATAATTAACTTCAAACGCTTGTTACTATTTCTTTCCATTCAGACATAATGATTCATAAATACTGAAACCCCTATTATCTGGCATTACAATATAAATGAAATGATGAACTGAATAGAACTGTCAATGCAAAACCAGTCAAAATATTTAGCAACCATTTTCTTTGGAAACAGGAAGTAATTTTCAAGACATTTGGATCCCATTCAAAATGAGTTAGTTGTGTGGAAGGGGGCAGGGTTTGCTGGAATAATTTGGTCTTTAAAAGTATGCTACGTTAGCCTCCCCTGAAACTAATAGGGGGCTACTCTTTAAACAGAACAATTTGCTCCCTCTTTAATGTCACAAGAAAGCTCTACCTGACAGGTGACTTCAATTCCAACTACATACAGTAGAACTTCGATGGCTCGAACACCGATGGCTCGTTTACCATGGATGCGTCGAACCCATTCTTGGGCCCCTAGCGAAATCCTCTTCATAAGAAATAGTGGGACATAATTAAGGAGATTTTAGTCTTTTATCTTGGAAATGTATGCTGTGTGTACTCAGGCGATTCTAATGAGTACACACAGCATACATTTGCATTATAAAACACCGAAAAGATGTCTAAAAGTATCTCGTTATGCCTCCTGACCGTAACCTCAGTGGCTCGAACTACCCCTGTCTCGAACAGATTTTCGAGGTCCCAAAGGTGTTCGAGCCATTGAAGTTCGACTGTATTCTACAAGTCACCACTACACACAAGCTGCGACAAGCCATTCAGAAGTGATGACATGTGAAAAGTGAGGATTCAGATCTGCCTGTGCAGTCACACAGCCTGATCAAGGTATGCACTATATACAGTAAAATTCCACTATTGAGATCAGCTAAAATTAGGACTAGTTCTGCTTTAAAAGCAAGGTTTCAGCTATTCTTTCTTAACATTTTCTACACCCAATGTCCTCTAGTAAAGGGACACCTTTGGGTCTGTTCAAAGGTGGTCATAATACAGGAATTTTACTGTATATACCCATTGACTCTCTCTGTATGATTGGTACATAAATTGATGGTCCACATGTCTGAGGACACATTTTCTCTTTGTGGTCGCTCATGTCATCTTAATCCAACAAAGTACACCAAAACCTCCTTATAACACATTGTCAAGATACAAAGAAGAACCTGTATTAATTATAATGTCATGTGGTTTCCGAGAAGAAGTCAACTTGTTCGAAAATGGTGATGGACAGCAAAGGACAGAGGCCTATCATCCTAAAATCTCCTCCAGAGCCTTTGGCTCAGGGGAGCTAAAATGTATAGGTTATACAGAAAAATAACCATTTATGGTCATTTTTCTACATAATCTATACAGTTTGGTGTCCATCTTAACCCTTTTAGTACAAAATGGAATCTTCCTCCTTATATAAAGCAGGAGTCCATTTCAAAATTTAGGGGTGTCAGGTCGTCTTTTCATCAAAATTTATTTGGAAAATGACTGAACTTTTAGCAAACAGTGGAAGCCCTGATCAGATGCCGCATTCTGCGCCTTCACTGTTTGCCAGGGTACCCATTTTGGGGTTTCTGGTACAAAATGGGTTAAACTGTGTTACACCAAATACTGTGTTATAGATAATAAGCAGTGTAATGTTTATAGAAGTTTACCATCACCACTACGGTAACAGACACACAACCATACCTGATAACAATGACTTGGTTCTCTGTATTCTTCATCATACGACCATATGCTGTGCTGGCAATGGCAAACAGGTGACTGAAATAAACATCAGAATAATGTTGTTCAAAGCATCGTCAGCTTAACAAGCTTGTTAGTGGTCAAATTGTTAACTGTTCTAGCAAGAATATATCGAAAATTTTGGTATTTTTGCTGAAAAAATGTGAGCAGCTTTTGCATCTGCAAAAGCTGCTCTCATTTTTTCAGCAAAAATACAAGTATATTTTGCCATACTAAATGATCAAAATTTTGACGATATGTTAAGTAAAGACATTGTTAGTTTTGAACAACTGGCCGCTGAATATTAAAGATGAAGAAATTTGAATACTGAGGTAACCTTCCTACAGTTTCAGACAAGGTGAAGAAAAAGCTGCCACTTTGCCTAATTCACTGCCCCCCTAAGCTAAGCACCAAAGTAGAATCATTAGCTCCAGTGTGCCTCCAAGGTTATTCTAACAAGTCCCCACAGTAAGGAGATACATTAGGGGTAGTTTTCCACATTCTTTGAAAGATGAAAGAAACATACATTGAGAGCACTTGATAGAAGCATCTCATTCGGACAATTTCAGCCAGCAGTCAAACAGTTTTCATTGAGAAAAAAGCAAATTATCCCTTAATCATATTTACTTGAAACTAGAACTGTCAGAGGATCTGACTATAGCCCTGCTATAGCGCTATCAGAAAAAAGTTATGGAACGGATACCAATTATTAGTGTACTGAGTTTATTCCAAGAGCCATTTTTCAATGTTCAAAGGGAAATAACTCCAAAAGTAGGCAATCCAGAGTTATAGTTCATGCGCTTTCCACATCGTCTCATAGTGCTTTACATTTGTGTGAAGTTTCATAAAAATACCTCAAACGGTTTTTGAGTTATCATGAATAGCATAATTACAGTTGCCATTCTTCAATGTTCAAAGGGCAATAACTCCAAAATTAGGCAATCCAGAGTTATGGTTCATGTGCTCTGCACATCATCTCATAGAGCTTTACATTTTTGTGAAGTTTCATGAAAATACCTCGAACAGTTTTTGAGTTATCATGAATAACAGAATTACAGTTGCCATTTTTCAATGTTCAAAGGGTAATAACTCCATAAGTAGGCAATCCAGAGTTATGGTTCATGCATTCTGTACATCGTCCCATAGTGCTTTACACTTGTGTGAAGTTTCATGAAAATACCTCAAACAGTTTTTTAGTTATGATGAAAAATGGAATTATGGAATCACAGAAGGACAAGGCAAATCAAATATAGCCCCCACTTTTTCAAAGCGGGGCTATAATTACATTTATCACTTATTCAGTACTATATTTAACATGATAACCCATGTTTTGCATGTGTGATAATGCTAGTTTCCATTTCCGGTTATCAGCCCGCCCGGGCTGATAACCGGAAACAGTGTATTTTGAACGGACAGCGGTTATCAGCCCGCTCATGACGTTATTGTGACGTTGCCAATTACATGACGTAACGCGAATAGTTAGGCGTGACGTTACGCGCTGTTTTGCTTGAATCACGCTTTTTATCACATTTTTTTTCAATTTATGAACGTCAAACACATTAAGAATAGGATCTGAATATGTGATAAACAAATTATAACATGGGGTTTTGGTTATCGCCCTCTGTATCAACCCTCGACCATTATCTGCCCTCAGGCTAAAGCCTTCGGGCAGATAATGGGGTCTCGGGTTGATACATCGGGCGATAACCAAAATCCCATGTGATAATCTCTAAGTATATTATTCTGCCACTTCTATACATAGGTTGGCTGAGTATGTGTTATACAGTGAACCTGACTACTTGTTTATGTTTGCAAAAGAATATTCCAATGACCAGAATGTGTGGATTGTACCAGGAATGGATAGCAGATGCAAGTGACGTTTGATGAAACCCAGGTTGGTTTGTTGGATTGGGGTTTAAGGGGAATGGATACACCTTCAGGGGAGGCAATTCCTGCAAAAGTATTTTTGTCTCCCATGCCAATAGAGGTCAACTCTTAAAGGAAAGAATTTGCTCCTGAGGAGCAAATTCTTTCCTATTAGAGTAGACCTCTTTTTCAGTGGGACAGAGGTTATAGAAAAGTGAACAGGAAGTCCTGAAAGTTGTCTCCCTTTGAAAAATGGCAGAAAAATCTGCCAGGTGTTCCCATTCCCCTTAATGGCCTAGTCCAAACTATAAGGGTCATGTTGAGCTGGTCAGTTTACCTCACCACAATTTTTCTAGGCAGGCTTATACATACATCAACTACCTGGCCACAGAAGATATTTCAGAGTGACCTCAACGACAGAATGTTGCCAGACCAGGTTTGGGCCTCCTGATCACCAGACAAAAATCTGATTGAGCTACCTGGATGAAGCCTAGGGTTAAGGGTTAAAAGCTCTGAGGTAGACCTTACAAGCACTATACTCAACATTTCAGCCAAAGTTAATTGTTCAAACTTCATGGCAGTTGAGCTGAACAACTGCAAAATACGTAAACTGATAAAGTACATGGGTAACAAGGTATGGCTTAAAACAAGCAAGGTGGACACAAATGATGTTTATGACACAATACAGCAAGCTTGATAACTAGAATTCAGCTAATAGCTATGTCACAATGACTGGAACCAAATCTGACGTGAACATTAATGTTGATGGCTGGATGAATGAACAAACAAACAAATGGACAGGAAACAGGATCCTATAGCACACCAAGCTAAAAGCAGGTACGCCAAAAATGACATTTGTAACATTAAATGCATTTAGTGCACTTTTTGTGTTGCAGCTGTCATTACTGCATTTAATGCTTGCAGCAAACAGTAATGATAACACTAGCAGTTGAGCCTGCAGCTAATTGTGCAAGATTTCTTTTAACAAAAACAACCATGTAGCTCAAGGCAAATAATCAGTTTCTGGTATCAATGACTGAATCTTATTTCACACACCTTACTTTAAGTGTTGGTAAATTTAATACTTTTATATTCAAGCAGCTATGACCTGAGGCAAGGCAAAACCTACAAAAAAGACTTGCACAGCCTCAGTTTGTTTGTATTGTATTGAGGTTTAACGGTCCAGTCAACACTATTTTTGAGCCTGTCATTTTTGAGCCGGTCAGTTTACCTATCCACACTTTTCCTGGGCAGGCTTATACATAAGCGGTTAACCAGTACAGTTCACATTCTTTCGCTAGAAACTGACAACTGCCCTTCTTGAATCAGCAGAAGGGAGAGAATGACTGTATAAAAGATTTCATGATCAATCTCCAAGAAAGAATGTTGCCAACCCTGCAGGTATCAAACCCGCGTCCTCCTTATCACCAGTCAGACGCGCATCCAACTGAGCTACCGAGGCCAGTTGCACATCCTCAGATCAACCTCTACATCTACCCTATCTGACCAGATTCTTCACTTATTTTTCTTCAGACATTTCACAGGCCAAAGTGTAAAGAAAGCCCATGCAAAAAGCATATACCCTAACCAACGGCCTGGCTGCATGGGCTGATCTGAGTCTTTTCTGATTGCATAATAAAGTCTTCTTGGTCACATGTCTTTCTTCAGGGCCTGATTGTTCCAAGGATAGTTGTTTAACAAGTAACAAGCTTGTTAATGGACAAAATGTTAACTGTTCTAGAAAGTATAATTTCTAATGCTGTGGTATTTTTGCTGGAACAAGGTGAGAAAATTTGGCATTTGCAGGAGCTTCTCACAGTCTTCTCAACAAAAATATAAACATCTCTGCCATAATGAATGATTTAAGTTTTAACGATACACTAACTAACATTTTTAGTTTTGAGCAATCAGGCCTAGATGTCCAATACTATCTTACATATGTAACTAAACAGGCATGACATACTATATCAATAATATACTGAACCCCAAAAGAAACGCCCACAAATTCAAATTCTGATATTTCTGCAATCGCTTGAAATTCGATACACTAACTAACATTTTTAGTTTTGAGCAATCAGGCCTAGATGTCCAATACTATCTTACATATGTAACTAAACAGGCATGACATACTATATCAATAATATACTGAACCCCAAAAGAAACGCCCACAAATTCAAATTCTGATATTTCTGCAATCGCTTGAGCCCCCGCCCATAGGGGCTTGAAGAAATATATGGGCTGCATGATGCTTCCACGCAGAGCTGAATCCAGCCCGCACACTAGTACTGGTAAACCACTTAGAGTATCTAGGCCTGTCCAGGAACCACAGTGCGAGGCCGACCGTCCATGCTAATAAACCCTATGTGTTTCATTGGGCGACAGGGCTTGAGATGTCATTTCATCTCAATGTCGGGTAAAAGTCCCACAAAATTGGAAGCAGCGTCTCCAAAATGACCTTTACAGTGTTGACGGGGACGTTAAACCTCAAATCAAACAAACAAAATCTGCAATCGCTTGAAATTCGTTTCCAATTTCCTTTAAATATTTCACCAGTCGTCTAACTGTGGTCAGTGACCTTTCAGTTACAGTCTGCTCAAGCATAGCTACACATGTATGGTATGCAGGTTTTAGCTGTGGACTGACCTGGTGCAGCCAAAAAATCCGATACGAAACATCAGCAATTAGAGCTTGTAATAGAAATCCGAATTAAAACGCCTACTTTAGCACTGACATCAGATGCCACAGCTGAATGTAAACCAGCGCCACCATGGGCTTGGACAACTAGACGCTGTAGTTACGGTTCGTGCTGCCGCTTCCAATTTTAGAGTAGATCCTAGACCCGTCAGCCAATTGGTATCTCGTTACCATCAGACAAACAGCATTAACGATCATCCACTAAGCTGTAGGCCGGGGGGGTGACCGTCAACCAAGATAGGCATATCCGACTAACACATCTTTGCCAACGATTTTGTTCAAGCTGATTGCAACACTATACCACAGTTTAGGATCAATACGTTAATTTCGAAGATGCTGTGTCGCTTGTGTTGCCGCTAATGGAGGCCATACTCGATACTGAGTATATCCAGTGTGTATCTGTGAACTTTTGTTTTGATGGTTGTGTAAATCGGGAGAACATTACGGAATAAGAGCAGTGAATAAACTAATTTTTCTTTGATGCACTTGAAATTAAGAAAGTTTTCTATCAAATCAATGGTGAAATTTTGATTATTCTGTTTGGGAATAAATTTACTGTGATTAATTTGTTGTGGGCATTTCTTTTGGCATTCAGTATATATCTTTTTGTAGTTGATACCATGAAAAACTGCATCTGAAAATGTCATGTTAAGTCATCTGCTGCACCTTCTTGCAAACTTTTCAAACATGTTTTTGCATACAAGCAAACAGTGTGAACAGGTAAACAGTGTGGACCCCGATCAGACTGCTCCTCCTGATCAGGGTCCACACTGTTTGCAAAAAAGACTTCTAAAGTAACCAGCAGATGACAAAGCAGACGACAACTGTTGTGACTGACATCTTATGGGTTAACACTGGATTTTTCCATGTTCTACGCTGATTACACCGATACTGATTACCGTAAAAATTTGGCTATAAGACGAGGATTTTTCCCTCCAAAATAAGCCCAAAAAATTGACCCCGTCTTATAGCCCAGGTCATGGACTGCAGGCTTTTTTCCGGCAATGTCCGGCGAATACCAGACATACGGAAAAAGCCGATCGGTGATTTTTGAATTGATATAAATCGCCGCCCACAAACCACCGCCAAGATTTTTCTGCACGCGATAGGTAAATGACGTCATCCGACGCATTATCCCCATATGTGTTTAATGCCATTGCATGTGTCTCTTTCATTAAAAAAAAATGTTTGGAACCGGTAAAAATATTTTCCCGATAGCTAAGCGGATGTGAATAGAGATGGATAGAAAATCAGTGCTTTGCACAGCTTCCGAATTATCCCCAGAAGCTCCGTGTCAATAACCAACAACAGCGTTCGACTTTTCCCGCCAACGTCTGCTATTTGGCGCCAAAACATAACCATTCATGAGATCGTAGAATAGTCCGATTTTATAATACAAACATTTACCGTTAGATGTAGCTAATAGTCTGAGGAGCAATTAAATCATTTTCACATTGATTGTGGATTAAATTTTATGACTGGAGGATAAACGCAAATTAGAGACATAACTTGACCATATTTTCACACCTTATCGACACGCACCGCAGGGTGGCAATTATACGACAGGGATTAACAATAGTGTCATACTTGAACCGTAATAAATACACAGATGGTTTGTCTCTGAATTGACAGCGATTTACTTACTGGTCTAGTAGTACCATATTTAAGGACTCAAAAAGAATGGCAGTTGTAGACGATTTTTTATATTTTTTGCACTTGTCCCGACCGAGCGTCATAAGGTCAAAGTGCACCTGCCCGGCGTGATTTCGGTCTTGTCCCGGACGCCGGGAAATGGATTTGTCAGCCCCTGTCGTCTATTAAATAGAAGTCTGTGTAGCCTAAGCCAGCAAAGCATGTACTGGGCCGACAGCGATACGACGTTTGCTGCTATTTTGTGCTAGCTGGGGCGTTGGTTCTGAAACTGAATAGCTAGGTGTTGTGTTCCCCGATAAAAAAAAAAAAACGTTCAGTTACTTCTGACGAAAAAAAAAGCCGAATTGTCAAATCTAAATGGCATCTGGCGGTAGCAGATAGGCCTCGACAGATATGGCAAAAATTTGACCCGTCTTATAAAAGAGTATAAGCAAAATCCCACCTTAGAAAAACTGAAAAGGGGGTCCTGTCTCATAGCCGAATCGGCTTTTAGCCGAATTTTTATGGTACTAATACAGACCTAACATCTACAAAACTTACGGCGGTAGGGCTCCAATGGGTTGACCTTCATATCTCTTGACCATATCGAGGCCATAGATGTTAAACATGTGGTAGGGGTTGACAGACACCAGTATACTCCCACAGTACGTCTACAATGGTAAAATGCATAAAAAATATAGTGAAAGAAACTGATGTGACTCTTTGGCATCTTATTCTTCATCATAATGGAAAATGTGTTGATTCTAGATCTGACAGCTCCTTCGAGAACAGTTTGATGACAAGTTTGCTTCTACCCTGTCTGCTTTTCTAGCTGAACCAGTAAATTAAGTACCTTTTGAAAACAATGTAAACACAGATCAGATGGCTTCTGAAGAAGCCATCTGATCAGTATCTACACTGTTTGGCATGTGTGTGTGTGTTCCCAACAACAACTTAGATCATATGGAGATGGGACTTTAGTGGTTTAAAGTCAATCTGAAAGTCTGTAGTAGCCCAGAATCTAACCCACCACCCTTGCTTTATGAGCGAGTAGCTTAACCACTACAACACAGAGGCTTGTACTGTTTGACATTCAGTTTGTGAATTTGTAGGAAAACATAACATCAAGTAGTCTGACTGGCTGAAAGTAAGTAATGCACCGTCTATCATCTACACCGGAAATAGAATCCCGGTGAACCGAAAGTAATAGCTGCAGGTGAAGAAGTGCCTCTCGAAAATGGATTATTTTACTGCTTGTAAGCTTTAGGTTAAGATTACTGTTATCAAATATCAGTAGTGGACATAATTTGCTGCTGCCATGAGAAGTGCTTTCTTATAAAACGCACAATTGTGCAATTACAGACCGAATATTCGACAGCTGGTACCGTAAACAAAATGGATTTGGCAAGTTCGTTGTTGTTTTGTTTAATGTTTATGCCTTTCTACTGAAGTTTATCACTTAATCAGAAAGAACAATGATGGAAAAAATAATTTGCAAAAGAAACTCGCCTCAAATTGTACTTTCAACACAAATGTTTGCCTAAACGTAAATTACCTGTTGTACGGCGTATAGTTGTGTGGTGTACGGCTTGTTGCAAATTAGCGTAAACGAAAGTGTACGGCAAATAGTTCCATGTTTATAGCTGATGACATTTTAAAAATATACCGACCGGCCTTCCGATACTTCTCTCACATCCACGAGAACTGTACTGCTCTGCATGCATGTCCTGTCAAAGCCGGGTGTTATATTTTGTCGAACATGCTGCTTCGAAATGTAAACAATGGCCGGCAAGAACTGGGGCTAAATCAGTAGATTCACCTGCCTGTCACAACATCTTTATCCATTGTCATCAGAATTTTATAAACACACTTCAACAATTTTCACCCATTCTCTCGTCATATTAACAAGAACCCATCACAATATAGTAATGTTAGTTAGTAGAAGTAAAACAAAGAACAGGAATCGCTACAATTAACTTACTCCACACATCAAAGACACCAAAGGGAAAGAAACACAAACATGAAGAGGCCAGACCATAATGGAAACCTAAACAAAGGAAGGCCATAAGGACAGTTACTTTCCCACAAAAATGGCCATCCAAAATAAAAAAGACACAAGTGATACACACAGTAAGTAACAAACAACAACATAAATAAACCGCAACAGAAGAACCGCCTTGGAACGGTCAGAGGAAAGAATTCCCCTGGTGGGGGAGGCTTTCAGACACTTATTCATGATTATTGAGGACTATCATTTCATTACATAATATTATGCAGCCCTCAGTGCTGACTGAAGAGAAGTCATCTGTCTTCAACAGGTAAGGGGCCTCCCTGGGGAAAATCAATTATTAACTAACTGTTAGCTAGAGTGTACATTATTGATTTTCCCCTTACTTGCCTCAGTCAGGGGATTCAAAAAGAGCTTCTAATCACCCTATATAGAGTCGCCTTTGATCTGCTATAGATCACAGGGGGCAATAAAACAATTAGGAACACACGGTGTATCCTACTGTATAAGAATAAATGCCTTTAAATCGATTTTACATGGCCATAATCCTCGCCCTTACCTCTGTCGCGGTATACACCAATTTTGTTTAGTCCGCACGAAGGCTCCCTAACTCATCAGTGTAACATCTCCGAAAGCAATCCCTGAGGATTGGAAAAATAAGCGCATTAAATATATGTACGGGGAGACCTTTTACAGCCGCCACACGGCACAAACAAAACAGCCCTGATATGCAAAGTAGAAGTAAAACAAAGATCAGGAATCGATACAATTAACTTACTCCACCCATCAAAGACACCAAAGGAACTTTTGACTATGTATAGTTTTAAGACCATATTTTGCCACAGAGGCGTTATTGCGGGTTAAAAAGAAGTGCGCATATTGAAATCACGCCTGTTCAAATATACACGCGTGGAAGACTCGTAAGGAGTAGATGGAGGTTATGCACTTAAAATCCTTACGGGGACTTTCAGCCATGACTTACGACTGATTACACTACATTACGAGACTTAAAATGTCAACATTTTGACATGAAATGACATCTAAAAACTTTGCGCTCTATGAAAAGAACAGAATAAAGATGCATGGCCAGTCCCACTCGCACTACTTTCTCTAGGTTCTGCGGTTCGATTAGTTGCAGCGGTAATAAAGTTTCGGTGTCCAAACATGCTACACTGGTATCTTTTGCCGGGATAAATGCCCCAAAATGCACCGTCTATCGAATCGAGGCGTTAACTGGAGCCCTCTACCCCCGTGCAGGGAGAATCATCTCCTATGCAAGTAAGAGATCTTTGCGTAATTACATGATGAGTTTAGACAATAGTTTATTAGTTAACTATATACGGTCACTAATAAACCATTGTTTAAACTAATCATGAAATGTAATCACTCAGATCCAATTCCTGTGACAAATGGAGTTAAGCAAGGTTGTGTGATAGCCCCAACACTGTTCAGCATGATGTTCGCTTCCATGCACAAAGATGTTTTCCAGGCGGGTGACAATTGTATACCGATTAGATATCGTTTTGATGGGAAGCTTTTCAATCTCGGAAGGTTGCAAGCCAAATCAAAGGTGCAAACAGAGGTGCCAGATGAGTTCCTCATTGGGGATG
Source organism: Lucinisca nassula (assembly GCA_963580285.1). Classification (NCBI taxonomy): domain Eukaryota; kingdom Metazoa; phylum Mollusca; class Bivalvia; order Lucinida; family Lucinidae; genus Lucinisca; species Lucinisca nassula. The sequence continues at coordinate 149,551,457 of OY757011.1, read as the reverse complement.
ACATGGCAAAAGGTGTATAATTACTGTGTATGCTTTCATCTTGCAACTCTGGAGTAAGTGTAATGTACACCTGAGAGTTATGGTCAAATGTGTCCGATCGCAACAGTTGTTTTTAGGGCAGTTCAACGGCCCAGTCAACACTACTTAGGTCATTTTTTCGAACAGTTTACCTATCCCCACTTTTACTGTGCAGGCTTATATGTAAGCGGTTACTCTTCTTGAATCAGCGGAAGGTTGGCAATGAGGGAGAGAATGACCGTAAAAAAGATTTCATGATCATCTCCACGACAGAGTGTGGCCGACGCCGGCACGTATCGAATCCACGTCCTCCTGATCACCAGTCAGACGCACATCCGACTGAGCTCCCGAGGTCGGCCAATCGAAGTAGATAGATAGATAGATAGATAGATAGATAGATAGATAGATAGATTTCTCCATGATCCGTTGGTCGGGGAAAGCAATATACCCTTAAAAGTGTGTGTGTGTGTGGGGGGGGGGGGGGTGACGTTGTCCATCATTGGCGTTTGTCAATAAAGACTAAAATAAATGCTTTTCCTCTTTCGCAGAAGAAATAAGATTCATGCACAGGCAAAAAAAAAAAGACGGGAAGTGGTAAACTCCGGACAAAATTTGTAAACTTGAGACGTGAGATCAAGACTGATATATATATAAAAAAAATCAGCATGATTTGTTTGTGAATAACTCAGTAGGTGATGTAAAGGCAAATCCAAGAGGTTCTTCTGTAGCGGTTTATTTTTGTTTTGGTTTGTCTTTGGGTGTTTGTGTCGCTTATTAATTTATTGTGGATTGCCTGTTGGCCGTTTTGTGGGGTGGGGGAGGGGTGGCTGTCCTTTTGGCTTTCCGCTGTTGGCGTTTCCGTTGGGGTCTGTTGTTTCATGTTTGTAGTTCTTTCCCTTTGGTGTCTCTGATGGGAGCTGTGGGTTGATAATGATTGTATCGATTCCTGATCATTGCCTCCACCTCTTTTTTCTACAGATATATCAATAGTCAGAAGAAAGACAGACAAGGTATCCCACCCCCTTAATAAAAGTGGAGGGAACGGGGTTGCTGAATCAGACCCTGAAATAGCAGGGGGACTAGTTGGTTAATTGAATGATGCATTTAATAAAACTGCGTTCACGGCGGTTCCATTGACAAGAAGATCGGCCCCATTTATAGATACTATTGTTGTGTCATCGGCAGGAGTGATCAAGTTAATTAAACGCTTAAACCCGACTATTTAAAGCTTTAGGACCTGATGAGCTTCATCCTAGATTCCTGAAGGAACTAGCAAAAGAGTTGGATCCAGTTTTTGTCCACCTTTTTAACAGTCTCTTGATAAGGGTGAAATCCCCAAAGAATGACACTTACCGAACATTTGCCCACTCTTCAAAAAAGGAGATAGGGCTCTTAATCATAATTATCACCCTATGTCTTTGACTTGTGTTCTGTGTAAATTGCTTGAACATATAGTCTGCTCAAACATCATGGCCCACTTGGATGAACATAAACTTTTGTCAGAAAGATAACATGCATTAAGGAAAAGGCATAGTTGTGAAATTCAGTTGAAAACAACTATTAATGATTGGGTATAAAAATCTTGGACAAAAGGGGACAGGTAGACACGTTTATTCTGGACTTCGAGACAGCTTTTGACACCACACCACATGAACTATTTAAATCTAAGTTATTTGGTAATCGCACTGGGGGAAATACTCTCATATGGTTAGAGTCCTTTCTTTGCTACAGAAAACCGCGTTGTTGTTGTTAATGGCGAATCTTCAGGGTGGGCACCAGTTTTGTCTGGAGTCCCACAAGGGGCTGTTCTTGGTCCACTGTTATTCTCCCTGTACATCAATGTTGTTTCCACTCACACTGACTTAGCAATAAGACTGTTCACAGACGATTGTGTTTGCTACCAGGAAATTAGAGATCCAGATGATTCACTGAAACTTCAGAATGATATAGATAGATCAGGATGTTGGGCCCGAAAATGGGATATGAGATCTCAGCCCGTTAAATGCAATCATCATTCATTGGAATGGAGTTTCAGACCCTTACTGCAAAAACTGACATTTATAAAGAATCATACTTCCCCGAACTATTAGAGATTGAAATGCCATTCCCGATTCGATTAATTCAGCAGCTGAAGATGCTGAGGATTGTGCATCTAAGTTTACCTTTTTAATGAGAGCTAGGGAATAACTTCCCATCACAGGTCCTGGTGTATAAATGTCATTTGACGTGTCACCAGTAACATTTCTGATTCTGAATAAAGGAGTAGCCATTCCTATTCGCCGTACACTTTTCTGACTATATTCCGTACAGCTATCTGGTTGTAAACAACTAAACGCCGTACACATGGATATTAAGTTTTTAATAAATACGCTTAGTGCATGATAAAATCATGACCAGAGAAAGATTTCATTTACTGCCCATTATAAACTGAAACAGGTAAAACAAAGCTTAAGCGGAAATAAATCAAGAAATTATAAAATCTGAAACCGATTTTCGAAAATGCTGGTCTTCACTCAGTACCAAGCATCGATAAACTTGTGTTCTTGACTTTAAATCGAAACATACAGCTTCCAAAAAACGCATAAAATGTTGCAGAAATCCCTCTGCTATTTCAAGGAAATCAGTTTACCCTGCACTTGCAGAAAATAGATCAGGAATAAAGGCTACGCTCACCGTGCTCCATGCCTACTTTCGCTTTGTATCGATTCACCGGGATTCTATTTCCGGTGTCGATGATAGACGGTGTAATGGGTGCAGCTAAATAAATTAAGAGCTAGCAATGTCAGCAAAGTCATCACATTAAATTTTAGTATAGTTAAAGTAACAAGGCTTCAAGTATGCTCTCCTTCAGGATGAAAAGCAGGGTTTGTACCATCCCCTTTTCCCGCATTATGGACATTTTATCAGCTTTTGCTAAATGGAATGTCAAGCTACCCAGTTCCCTGTGTGTGTTGTGGGTGGGGTACTATAACTGCAAATTAAGCACCAATTATGCAATCATGACTAGCAAACAGCATTTTCAGAGAAAACAAGGCTTGGAATTACATGTAAATCATTGACTCATCTGCTGGTAGGACACTTTAACCCGAAATGTAAAGCCATTAATAAGAAATATTTGTCTGTGTCCTGCAGTGCTTTAGGAGTCAGTGTGAAAATGGCAAATGCAGCTACTGCTGAAAGTATAATGAGCCCAAACACAAGGCCCGTAGGAATACGTTTCTCTATTCTAATTCCTCATGGACAATCACTAAAAAAAATCCTTTCAGTCTTACTTACATAAATTTTTTCATCCTGGTATCTGACATTCAAGTTTTCCAAAATTGTTCTTTCATCAAGGACACTGAAATCAAATAAAAATACATGTACATAATGTAGGTGACATCAACTGTTTGGCTCAGTTGGATGACATCTGATTAGTGATCACTGATCAGGAAGTCGCAGGTTCGATACCTGACAGGATGCGACATTCTTTCCTGGAGATTGATCATGAAATCTTTTCTACGGTCATTCTTTCCTTTCCACTGATTCAAGAAGGGCAGTGGTCAGTTTCTGACAAAAGAAGCCTGGCCAGGAAGTGTGATTAGGTAAACTGACCAGCTTGATATCACCTTAATAGTGCTGACTAGGCCATAAAACTTGAACCAAACAAACAAATCCTCCATGTCTTCGGACATTTGCACTCAGCAAAGCTTCCGACCATCCTGATCATTCATACAGTTTGATCACCTTTGACGTGCACATTATGGATACCTGTTGACTGTGGACAGAGGGTACTGTGTTCTGGCTTAGTATGCAGGCAGATCTCATTCTTCTTACTGCATATACATCACACCTGTTAAAGATGGCTCCCAAAAATGTGTATATTATATAGAACAAGAGCTGTCACTGTAAGCGACCAATGCCCCCCCCCGTGGGAGCCAATTTTTATGCCGGTTAAAGTTTTTGTGACAAACAGACAGAGAAACAAACAAACAGACAGACAGGGCAAAAACTATATGCCCCAGAGAATCTCTCGGGGGGCATAAAATATTGTTTTTCTACAGAGTCAATACATTTTTGTTTGGATAAATACAAGTATTTAACTAACACTGTTTCTGTTTTGGACCAAAATAATATTGTTATACAGAGTAGGGGTGTATGTTTAAAGACATCTTTCTGCTTGTTGTGGTTCATATAGTGAATAGATACATCTGAAGGTACACTAGACTATTGTTGGGGTCCAAAGCAGAAACCATGTTAGTTAAACATCTCTGTAATATCTAAACAAAAATGTATAAACTATATTGAAACAAGAGCTGTCACTATAAGTGAGCAATGCCCCTGAAAAAGTGCAGACTTACAAATGCACAAGCCCACAAATGCACAAACCCACAAACGGACAGTGCAAAAACTATATGCCCTCTTTCCGGGGCATAAAAATCACCATATATCGGGTCCACCTTTAAACCATGCTATATCCAAAATGGTGTTATAATGAACAGCACTATAAATAGAAGACATCCCACAAGTGGTCTTTTTCATATAAAATTTATCAACAAGTCTCTGGCTAGTTTCATAAATTTTGCATGGAACGGCCATGTGTGTAAGATAACGATTTAAACTGGTTTTTAATTGCCAAATAACTAAAAAAAAATAAATAACTTGTCTAAGAAATTATGGCCATTAGGGAAGGCATCAGTAAGAATGTGTGGTAATATCAATTTTATGATATTTATATTATCCACTAAATAATAGCAATGTTATATGGTAAAGAAGTTTATGTGCATAATGGTTTTAAACATTATCATTTTTTTTCATAATATTGACCTGGCAGAAAATTTATCATTGCATGAAAACAGCAGAACCTAAGTTCACAGACAGATGATATAACACCCATTGTGTCAACATTCTAGAGATACTATTTTAGCTTAGCAACTCACTGCAACTAGAAAATCTTCCTTTGTTAGGTGTTAAGATAACCTTAATATTTATATTTATTATAAATGAACAGCTATCAAATGTCCACAAAAGCTATTTTACTTAAGTTATAATGCATCATGGTCCAATTGTTCAAATCATTGTTACTTTAACCCTTTTTGTACCAAATGGAATCTTCCTCCTCATATACAGCAGGAGTCCATTTCTAAATTTAGTGGTGACAGGTTGTGGTATCTTCAAAATTGCTTTGGAAAATGGCTGAACATTCTGCAAATAGTGTAGGCCCTGATGAGACGCCATGTTCTGCGGCGTCTCATCTGGGCCTGCACTGTTTGCCAACTACCCGTTTTGGGGTTTCCGGTACTAAATGGGTTAATACCAAACTGGGCCCAGTTGTTCAAAGAATTGTTAGCTTGAGGAGCTTGTTTGTATTCACAATATTATCTCTTTTAGCAAGTTTAGTATCTAATGTTGTGGTATTTTCACTGGAAAAAATGTGAGTAGCTTTTGCATTTGCAAAGGCTACTCATATTTTTTTTCAGTAAAAATACTACCATATTTGCCATTATAAATGATCAAAGTTTTAATAGTATATTAATTAACAACAATATTGTTAGTTTTTATCTAATACCAATGCATTACATATTGTAAGTGCAACATCCTATGCAGCAGTACTTTTGCTGAAAAAAAAAACAAGAGCTGTCACTATAAGTGACCAATGCCCCCCTTGGGAGCCAATTTCTGAGTTTTTGCAAAATTTCAAGGGGAGTTAATTCAGCCCAAAATGACAACAGAATTATGGCTCTTGGTCAGAATGTAGCCCTTGTGATGGTGGATAAGTGTGTGAAGTTTCATGGGGCTAGGTCAAATACTTCTGAAGTTAGGCCATCCTTAAAAACAAATTTCTTTGCTGTGCTCCTACTACCCATTATATGTGAGGTGGGTAGGAAGGTAGGTCTTTTTTTTTTTTTTTAGATCTGAAAAGATATTTGACCCTTAAAGCACCATACAACAACCGGAAAAATCATTTCAAATACTTATTTTCTGATTTTTCAGAGAAAATCAGGCTTGAAATTTCATTTGAATGGTCTGCTAGGCATACCATTCAAATGAAATGTCAAGTTTGATTTTCTCTGAAAAAAAAAAAAATAAATAAAATAGCAAAAAAAAAAAACAAAAAAAAAACAAGAATGTCATCTCCTTGAAATTTGGCTTAGTGTGTTAAATTTGAGTTTAATCAGGATTTCAAAAAAAAATCTTTTCCTCTGAATAGTAATAAAATTTTTTGGGTAGAGGCAATCTGTGTGGGTAGGTAGGAGCACAGCAAACCAAGAATTTTTTAAGGATGGCCTTATGATCAAGGTTAAAGTTTTTGTGACGGACAGACAAACAAACAAACAAACAGACAGACAGGGCAAATACTATATGCCCCACAAATCAAAGATTCTCGCGGGGCATAAAGAACAATAGCAGCTTAACAAAAGCTAATCATAGTTTTTCAGCAAAAATATTAGCTATTTTCCATATTAAATGACAGAAATTTTGACATTGTGATAACTAGCAACCATGTTTGCTTTGAACAACTGATGTTTTTTGTTTTTCTTTTTTTTCTGTTCTGAAGTTCTACAGCCCAGTCAACATTTTAACATTTTAAGGGTACTTCAAGCCAGTCAATTAATATAACCACTCTTATCCTATTCATGCACAGACTTGAGTAGTCAGTTAAAACAGTGCACATTTGCCAACAACTGACAACTGCCCTTCTTGAATCTTATGAATCTTATGACAGCTGAAAATATTTCATGATCAATCTCCATGAAAGAATGTGGCAGGACCAGGTCAGTTTCATCTCCATCCAAAGAAACAAAATTATTTTGAGAATTTAGATTTTGAAAAGATTAGAGAAAGGCTTTAATCTTTTTCTTTTTTTTCTTAAATGACAGATGAATCTATATATATATGAATTGCCTATGAATTTCATGTAACCATCACAAAAAAATTAATTCATCATCATCACAAAAACTCATGCTGTGACAATGGACCCAAAAGCAAAAACCTGTTGTAATTTCTCTAAAAGTCTAATGCCATGAGCTGAAACTCTAAATACCCTAACATTTAAACATGATGACTAAGCATTCACTCTTGTGATGTGTAAGATCTCAGCAGGCAAACTGGCAAACAGTACAAACTCAGATCAATCTGCTACTTTAGGAGCAGTCTGATCTGGGTCTACACTGTCTACTTAAGCGTTACACATGTTAAAATAGCAGTATTTAGGAGTAATTACAGTAGATCAAATGACAACAGTAAAATGGGCTTAATGAAAAAACTACTTATGGTTACATGATTTTACTTTAAGATAGGTATCATAGGCAGGTTACACTTGATGGTTTGCAATGCTAAGTGACAACATAGAGGCCATTCACCATGATGTATTGCACTTTCATTTATTATTGTTAACCTTAGTACTGGGATTCTAAAAGCTGCAATTTGAGTGATAAAATATGCCACAACCCGGTAATGCTGTCCAAAATTTTGGGGTATAACTAACCCATCATAAAGCAGGTAACTGAACATGAAAGCACTGTACATTTGACATGACCAGTTTAAATCATCTGACATGACCAGTTTAAATACTGAGAAACCGTAATTATCCTAGTTAATTTATACAGTCTACTCATCATATGAAGTACCATGCAAAAATTTAGTAGATAAAATTTTTGCTGGCTGCCTCGCTGACTTGACTGATTGATTGCTTGATTGCTTGATTGATTGATTGATTTACTGTGTTTAGCTATTTCAGGGTAAACTTTCCAGTATTCTGCTCAACCAGAGGAGAAGTTAAGGGATGCTTTTCCTTATTTGTTTTCAGAATCAGATACATATGCTTTGAGACACTTGCTTATATCAACCATAAAGTCCCACATCTTCCCAATAAGAGATATGGAAAACTATCCCTCTTATGACAGCAAGAACGAAGGCATCAGAAAATCATGTAAATTGTAAATCATGTCATCTGCTACGTATTCCTGCAAACTTTTCAAACATATTTTTGCATACAAGCAAACAGTGTGGGCCCTGATCAGACTGCTCCTACAGGAGCAGTCTGATCTGGGTCCACGCTGTTTGCAAAATAATAAAGATAATAAGACTTCACATTTCATGTCAACTGTTTTTCCCCAGCAGATAATTTTCTGACAAATAGGAAACAAATTCCGTATTTTGCAAACTGGCATGGCCATTTTTAGACATTTCATTCTTAGCAAACAAAGCCCTAGGCAGTCCTCCTATCATGCAACCATATGCTTGTTATGCTGACCCATTTTGGCCGGAAACCCCAAAATGAGTATCCAGGCAAACAGTGCAGGCCCAGATCAGACGCCGCATTCTGCGGCGTCTGATCAGGGCCTCCACTGTTTGCTAAAAGTTCAGTCATTTGAACAAAACACAACCTGACACCCCTAAATTTTGAAATGGACTCCTGTTATATGCAAGAAGGAAGATTCCATTTGGTACAAAAAGGGTTAAACAGGTCAATCAACCATGTCCAAAGTTGACATAGGCATATATTAAAACACAGTAAGTTCCTAAATAAACTGCGCCATCTGATCTGCACCTTTAACCCGTTTCGTTTGTTTGTTTGTATTGGAGTTTAATGGCCCAGTCAACACTATTTAGGTCATATCGAGCTGGTCAGTTTATCCACACTTTTCCTGGGCAGGCTTAAAAGTAAGCGGTTTACCAGTACAGTACATTCTTTCGTCAGAAACTGACACTGGAATTTTCCTCCTTATATTAGCTGGAGTCCATTTCAAAATTAAGGGATGTCAGGTTGTGTTATCTTTTAATGGCTGACTTTTTTTTTGCAAACAGTGTTGGCCATTCTGCAGCATCTGATCCGGGCCTACACTGTTTGCCAGTATCATGTTTAGGGGTTTCTAGTTTAAAATGGTTTGCCAGTATCCCCTTTAGGGTTTCTTTAATGTTTGCAAAAACAGATCTTGTCACATGGCAATATCAGACCAGGTTTGATTTCAAATATGCTAATATCAAAACTGTTAAATATCAATTACAGGCTAATCTATCAAGAACACACTAGAATTGATGGCAATATGAAGTTGTTCAAAATGATTTATCATGCTTAAAAACAATATAAAGCACAAGTAGGTCAAATCTTTTTAAACGCATGAAGTTTTATGACCGAAATATGACATAAGGACAATAAAAACAGTAAGCTATTATTTAGGCCAGTTAATAATCCGAAATGATTTATTTTTGAAAATATCCACAGGGGTCTGTTTCAATATGCAAGAGTATCGCTTTAATTTTGCCTTTCAGTAAAGGTGATTTAAATCACTCCCTATATTAGTTAGTGAGAAGTTATATTATCAAGATTTGATATGCTGCCAAAACTGATTTTATTTTGTACTTGCTCAAATAGTTCAAAACTTCATGTAGTCACTCTTCACACACTTAAACTGCTGACTGTTTAAATACATAAAGACTTATGATCAAACACACCACGTTAGTTAATAAGTCTGTGTCTTAAGCACCCAGGTAAATCCCTCTTTATACAGGACAGAGTTAAAGCAATGTTTGGGGAATTCCATTTCATTTTACAAAACATTCATCAAATTATCCCCGAGTTCTACCAGGCTACAACAGCCTGCTACATTTATCACTTTTCAGGTAGCTGCAAGAGACTGTGGATACTTTGCAATTTCATGTTAATGCTGCTTCACACTCAGTCACACTGGCTGACTGGGTAGTTACTCACACTGGCTGAGTAACTGGATTTCAAGGCAAACCAGTCATACTGGCTGACTGGATAGTTACTCATACTGGCTGAGTAGCTAGACTGACGATAACTGCAGACCAGTCACACTGGCTGACTGGATAGCTACTCACTCTGGCTGAGTAGTTCGACTGAGAATCAGCATTATCATTTTTTCCAGCCAACATGGCAAATGCACTGTGCCAGCTACACTGATCAGAGCGAATGCCATGTTTGTGAGCATAAGATTCATTCTATCAGCAGCTACTGAAAAGTACGTCCCCCTGGTTCAGCATGGTCTGCATACCATGTGGCCAGTGTCAGGCCCAGTACAAATGACACTGGTACACAGTCTGAACTAGGACTTCTGGTCCAATGACTGAGCTGGTCCCATTTGGCCAAAATATAAAAGGAATAAAGAGAGAGATAATAAAAGAAAACACAGAGTATTTGTAGTTTTACTGACCCCAAAACATTATCTGTCATTAAGTCATACTTAATGAAAACCGCCAAATGACCCATCATAAAATACAGGAAAACTAGATATTTGCCTCATTTCTGCTCCGCATAGATTGTGGGTACTCAATAGAAGTGCCTCAATGAGGTGGTTCTAACAAGCACGCATAAACTATGTTTGGAGCAGAAATAAAGCAATTAGTACAAACGTTCTAAAAAAATGACATTTTACAGATGTGAAAAATAGCACTCAACCATGAGTGTATTCCGCCTCCACCCATCGGGGCTTGAAGAAATAAATGGGCTGCATGATGCTTCCATGCAGAGCTGAATCCGACCGCACATGGGTACTGGTAAATGACTTAGAGGATCTAAGCCTGCCCAGGCAAAGCGGTGTGAATCGGACCGTCCATGCTTATAAACCCTATTGGTTTCATTGGGTGACAGGGCTTGAGATGTCATTTCATCTCAATGTCGGGTAAAAGTCCCACAAAATTGGAAGCAACATCTCCAAAATTTGACGTTAAACATCAAATCAAACAAAACCATGAGTGTATTATCATATTAAAAGGCGCATTATTGAGCTACCGGGCCTCAAATTTTTTTTCTGGTTTTTATCTTCAATGCATACTCCTTTGTCATGTGTACACTTTTGGAGCCAAATACAGCTTCAGAACTTTGTGAAAATGGTCGTTTTTATTCGTGTTTACCCTTCGCTCTGAACATGTGTTCGGAATTTCTGTTCTAAAAATAAATCTGTCACTTTACACATACATGGCGACAGTATTGTCTCTGAGTGTCGTTACTTATGGCATGGTATTCAGCGTCATATTCTTTTCCGATTCAGGCATGGCCTAAGCAAACAAGGCCATAAATGAACGTCGCATAACGTCATATATGGGGATTCTATTTTTGTCACGAACTAAAAATAGATCTAGTGTTCAAAACCTAGTTAGGGAATCCCTCTCAAACTCGTTTACCTGTCATAATAATTGTTCGCATTTTTGCATAAAATGCATTCATTTGTATTGTTGTAAAGAAAAATACCGGCTATATGTATTTTATTTTTGGAAGCATTTTTTCCAGATAGCTCAATAATGCACCTTTAAAAGTATCTACACTGTTTCACATTAAACTTATGAATTTGTAGGAATAAATTACTTCAAGTAATCTGATTGGTTCAAATTCAGAAATGGATGTGGCTAAACTGAATATTCAGCAAGAGAAGGGTTAAAGACACCAAAAACATAAAATATCACTATCATATTAAGGGTTGGAAAATTCTTCAAAATTTCATTCGTCTTGCACGACTAAGGGCATGTAGATTTTGGTAAATTTCATAGGGACAAGATAAAATTTTTACTCATCCTCGTAAATTTTTACTTGTCATGGCAAGCAGACAAATGGAATTTTCAAGCCAAACATACTGCATCAGTGACAACTTTATCATGAAATTGTGAGTTTAAGAGGAATGAATAAGTATGGCATATTTTCTGCAATGCTTTGAAAAGGAGACAACTTTGTGATTTCCTGTTGGCTTTCCTGTAATCTGAACCCCTTTGGAAAAGGGGTGGACACATAAAGGAAAGAATTTGCTCCTCAGGAGCAAATTCTTTCCTTTATGGGTAGGCCCCTATTAAATGATGGACATAACAGAGTTGCCTCCCCTGAAGGTATCTTTATTCCACTTAAAATTCATGTTTTTCTCTCTATTGTTCAGTATAAAATGTTGGTATGGTACAAGTGAGATACTCTTCAATGGTCTCATTCTTTTATAGAACTTTTAACCCCATTAGCCCATTTTGTTCTGATCAGAATCTCCAGCCATGTATATTGCTGAAGTCCATTTCATAATTCAGAGTGTCATGATGATTTAGTTTTAAACATCTAGAGTGAAGGCGTTACTCAGATGCTGCATTCTGGGATGTCTTATCTCAGACTGCACTGTGTACAGTTTTTGAAGTTTCTTGTATAAAATGGGTTAATATGCATTTACACTATTACAAGCTTTTAAAATTTTCACATAAACCAAAAGACATTTTCAAACATGTCAAGATTAAAATATTTTATTGACTTCATTTTGAAGACAGAATAGAAAATCAACCAATAATCAAAAGGAACAGATATGGTGGAATTTGATGATAATTCAGATATGATTTTTTTCTCATTTCTCCACAAAATGGTGGGTAGATGTATTCTTTTTTGTAAGGCAAGTCTTTACCTGAAAGAAACATCATATACTGAAGTTACTTGACAGAATTGCATTATAATGAGTACTAAAGAGAGAGTGAGTGTTTGAGTTTTACGTCCCACCAACAGCTAAGGTCATACGGAGACGGGACCTCGGTTTAAAGACTCATCCGAAAGTCTGGAGAAGCCCGGGATCGATCCTGAGACCCCTGGTTTACAAGGCGAGTAGCGTAACCACTACATCACGGAGGCTTCTAATGAGTACTAAAGCACTCAAGCATGTTGCGGGTATTTGATAACATTCCTACAAGTTCCAACAATATGCCGACAACATAAACCCTTTTTGTTTTATGGAAAAGTAAGAACAAGAATTCCGCCGAAGGCTATGTCGCGCCTGTGGGGGCGCAAAGTCAGCAAACCATGACATCTAGGCCAAGGTCAAACTTAGATGCTTGCATAAAAGTTGCTATTCTTAAATGCACGCTTGTACTAAGTATAATTAATTAAGATGTAGTTATTTTTGAGAAATGAACTTAACCATTAGGGTGAACGCTAGGGTGGATGCAATATTTTACAAAGTCAGTGAACCATAAAATGTAGGTCAAGGTCAAATATGGATGCTTGCATTTAAGTTTCCATCTCCAGATACAAGTTTGTACCAAGTATCACAAGAATTCCGTCGAAGGCTATGTCGCGCCTGTGGGGGTGCAAAGTCACTGAACCATGACATCTAGGCCAAGATCAAACATAGATGATTGCATAAAAAGCTTGTACTAAATATCATTAATGAAGTTCAAATAATTCTTGAGAAATGAACTTAACCATTAGGGTGAACGCTAGGGTGGTGGCAATATTTTACAAAGTCAGTGAACCATGAAATGTAGGTCAAGGTCAAATATGGATGCTTGCATTTAAGTTGCCATCCCAAGATATAAGTTTGTACCAAGTATCATTAATGAAGCTCTTATGGTTCTTGAGAAATTAACTTGACCAGTAGGGTGAACGCTAGGGTGGTCGCAATATTTTACAAAGTCAGTGAACCATGAAATTTAGGTCAAGGTCAAATATGGATGCTTGCATTGAAGTTGCCATCCACAGATTCAAACTTGTACCAAATATCATTAAAGAAGCTCTTATAGTTCTTGAGAAATAAACTTGACCATTAGGGTGAACGCTAGGGTGGTGGCAATATTTTACAAAGTCAGTGAACCGTGAAATGTAGGTCAAGGTGAAATATGGATGCTTGCATGTAAGTTGCCGTCCCCAGACACAAGTTTGTACCAAGTATCATTAATGAAGGTCTTATAGTTCTTGAGAAATAAACTTGGCTAGGGTGGTCGCAATATTTTACAAAGTCAGTGAACCATGAAATGTAGGTCAAGGTCAAATATGGATGCTTACACGTAAGTTGTCATCCCCAGACACAAGTTTGTACCAAGTATCATTGATGAAGCTCTTATAGTTCTTGAGAAATAAACTTGAACCTCAGGATGAACGCTAGGGTGGTCGCAAATGTTGACGCCTTGACAAACGGACGGACAAGTGGACGAATGGACGAACGGACGGAAAACCGGGCGCCTATATTGCGCCATGCTAACTAATAGCAGGCGCGACAAAAATGATTCATACTGAATGCTCATCCTTAGCAATGTTGATTCCTTCTTTTATTGCATGATTGCTCATTAACCCATTTAGTTCCAGAAACCCCAAAACAGGTACCCTGGCAAACAGTGCAGGGCCAGATCAGACCCAGCAGAACGCGGCATCTGATCAGGGCCTACACTGTTTGCAAAATGTTCAGACAATTTCCAAGTAAATTTTGAAGAAAACACAAACTGACACCCCTAAATTTTAAATTAACTCCTGCTATATATAAGGAGGAAGATTCCGTTTGGTACAAGAAGGATTATTCTTGCACACCAGACAAGGAAATCAGACAAGGGATAGAAATTTATGTTCTGACCCTGGTGTTCCAACCCAAAATCGAATATAATCGTGTGTTTGATAAATGCACTGGTTGATTACAACCTCTTATGCGCCGTCGTTAAGGTTGACGTCACAGCAACGTCACTAAACATTACTGTAGTGTCAACACAATATGGTGGACGTTGGTAACCGAAGTGACTGCAGCATTAACAAGAGGGCCATTATGGCCCTGGATCGCTCACCTGATCCATAGAGTAACAAGTGGGCCCGGGGAGGGCCATTATTGACCCCAGGGTTATAATGTGCATAATGCTGAGGGAGGTCACAAAAAGTGAAGCTTCATACCAAATATCAACAAAGGCTATAATTTGAACAATCTTGGCAAAGGTCTACTAGATGAAGCTACACACCAAATATCAAAGACCTGGGCCTTGCGGTTTCAGAGAAGGTTTTTTTTTAAAGATATTCCCTACATAGGGGTCCACTAGATGAAGCTTCATTCCAAATATCAAAGACCTGGGCCTTGCGGTTTCAGAGAAGAAGATTTTTAAAGATTTTCCCTATATCAGCCCATGTAAAACCAAAGGGCCCCGGTGCGGGGGCATTTTTGGCCCCAGCACTATAATTTGAACAATCTTGGTAGGGGTCCACTAGATGAAGCTTCACACCAAATATCAAAGTCCTGGGCCTTGGGGTTTCAGAGAAGAAGATTTTTCGGTGAAAAAAATCTATTTTTGGCTCCTGTGACGTATATGTGCAACGGACCGGAACCATTTGAACAACTTTGACCACCTAAGGATCATTCCTGTGAAGTTTGGTCAAAATCTTATCAGTTGTTTAGGAGGAGATGTCGTTTGAAGAAATTGTTTACGCACGGACGCGAGCATGGACGCTCAACGGACGACGGACAAAAAGTGATCCCAAAAGCACACCTCGTCACTATGTGACAGGTGAGCTAAAAATCCGCTTCAAGAAATGGAAGGTATGCAAGAAAAAGAATCCAATATGGGTGTGAGAGGTGGATAGAAAAATCCGCACCTCGGGATCACTGTCCGGCATCACTCGGCAAGCCTCATGATACCAGACAGTGTCCCTCAGGACGGATTTTTCCATCCACTCCTCGCACCCATGTAAGATTCTTATATTCCATGCCTACCTTAGTTTTATCATATCATCAATCCCATGCTCCTCCTCTTCATCCTGGTCTCTTCTGGTGGCCATCTTGATTGACCTGGCTTTCTCTCCTCAATGTGTCCTACAAAAAAAACAATATGTATAGTCGAATCAGGGATTACAATCCTGGATCCAGTTGTTCAAAACTAATGAAATCATTTGTTACCGCATCGTTAAAGCATAAATCATTTAAAATGGCATATGAACTAATATTTTTGCTGAAGAAATGTGAGTAGCTTTTGCTCTTCGTTTGATTTAAGGTTTAACGTCCCCATCAACACTGTATAGGTCATTTTGGAAACATTGCTTCCAATTTTGTGGGACTTTTACCCGACACTGAGATGAAATGACATCTCAAGCCCTGTTGCCCAATGAAACCAATAGGGTTTATAAGCATGGACGGTCCAACTCACACCGCTTTGCCTGGGCAGGCTTAGATCCACTAAGCGGTTTACCAGGACTCGTGTGCGGTCGGATTCAGCTCTGCGTGGAAGCATCATGCAGCCTATCTATCTCTTCAAGCCCCGATGGGCGGTTGCCGACATCTTTTATTAAACAAACTCATTAGTTACAAATTATCAAATGATCTAGCAAGAAAAAATATCTAATTCAGATATTGTTGGTAAAGAAAGTGAGTAGCTTTTGCATTTGCAAAAACTGCTTACACATTTTTCCACAAAAATATTGGTGTATATGCCATTCTTAAACAATTTATTAACTAATACTGTCGTTAATTTAGAAGAAATACAACTCCCCACTTCTACCCTAACCTGCTGGAAATTTATAAGATATTAGTCCTTGCCCAACTGCAATTCAATATCATTTGGATGTGGGGCCAAATCTGCATTTAGGTATATGTACCTATCACTAGATGCAAATGTGTGCCAAGTTTCAAAGCTTCACATGATTTTTTTGTTTGTTTGATTTGAAGTTTAATGTCCCCATCAACACTGTAAAGGTCATTTTGGAGACATTGCTTCCAATTTTGTGGGACTTTTACCCGACACTGAGATGAAATGACATCTCAAGCCCTGCCGCCCAATAAAACCAATGGGGTTTATAAGCATGGACGGGCCGACTCGCACCGCATTGCCTGGGCAGGCTTAGATCCTCTAAGCGGTTTACCAGTACTCGCGTGCGGGTCAGTTTCAGCTCTGTGTGAAAGCATCATGCAGCAAATCTGTTTCTTTTACCCCGCCCCGATGGCGGGGGCATCAAAATGTTTCACATGAAATTTCAAACTTCATTAAATCTCAAAATATTTCTGTTACTCATAGTTGTCATTTTAAACGTTAAAATCATAACAATTCATATTAGCGGATCTTGTCCTGTTTGTGCCAAATGGATATCTCAGGGTAAGTGTATTGATTATATCTTGTAAGATGGAAGAATCATAGCGGGCCGGCCTCGGTAGCTCAGTCGGATGCGCGTCTGACTGGTGATCAGGAGGACACGGGTTCGATAACTGCCGGGGTCGGCAACGTTCTTTCATGGAGCTTGATCATGAAATCTTTTCTACTGTCATTCTCTCCCTTCTGCTGATTCAAGAAGGGCAGTTGTCAGTTTCTGGCGAAAGAATGTACACTGTACTGGTTAACCGCTTATGTATAAGCCTGCCCAGGAAAAGTGTGGATAGGTAAACTGACCGGCTCTAAAATGACCTAAAATAGTGTTGACTGGGCCGTTAAACTCCAAAACAAACAAACAAAGGAAGAATCAGGGTTTGCTTCAGATTGGAAAAGAATGGAACACAATTTAAAATACATAAAAAATCAGTTTGCAGAATTAACGTTATTTCTATGTTCTGAATATTCTGATGAGTTTACAAGTGTTTTAATGAATTTATGCTGATTGCATTAAAAAACAAGAGCTGTCATCAGACACTGTAGCTCGCCTGGAACTGTCCTTGATGTCACAGGCATAGATGGAGATATTGCAAAATAAACCTTTTGACCATACCAATTTTGAACCAACTCCTTCATATGGTTTTGAAAATATGAGGTCTTAAAAATATTACAATAAAAGTCTATTGGCATGGGCAATGGTATTGCTGAATAAAACTTTGAACTTATCTATCCTCATACCAAATATGAACCAAATTCATCATTTGGTTTGGAAAATATAAGCTTTTAAAAGATCTTTTACATAAAATTTCTTATTCTGTAACCTTGACCTTGAGGTCATAGGCACAGGCAGGGGGTATTGCTGAATAAAACATTGGACCTTTACCTATCATTATATCAAATATGAACGGTTTGGAAAATATGAGCTCTTAAAAACATGAACCATATCCACCATGCTGTTTGGAAATTATGAGCTCTTAGAAAAACTTTAACCTAAATATGGATGTTGATGCCCATTCCAAAGCCAATGCTGACACCAATGCCAGGGTAGTGCAATTATCTTTGGAATCATAAGTTATGCAAGAATAGTAAATACTCATGTGTAATTCATTGCAATATTTAACAGGCCCCTCGGAAAACAAGATTTAGCCACATTCACTGCTGACTAGCAACGGATCAAATACTTGATAAGAATGTATTTGTTTGCATGACAAACAGTGTAGATTCTGATCAGATAAATTCTGATCTGGATCTACACTGTTTGCAAAGGTAGGGGTTGTTGTGTTCAGCAGGGTAAAGATTAAATGCTCGGCCAGCAGCCTCACCTTCAAATAATTTCCTTGGGACCCAGCCACTATTATATAGATGCATGAAGACATTTTCCTTAAACTGCCAATCACGGCATTTGCAGACATCATTTCTAAACATTATATAAGGCTTGATATTACATGTGAATTGTCTGCAAGGCAGACAATTCACATGAAATGTCAAGCCTTATTTTCTCAAAAAAGTAAAATTGCCATATTCTCTAAAAATTCTGTTGTGCATTAAAGGTGCATTATTGAGCTATCGGTAAAAAAAGCCTTCCAAAAATAAAATTCATATAGTCAGTATTTTTCTTTAAAACAATACAAATGAATGCGTTTTATGCAAAAATGTGAACAATTATGATGAGAGGTAAACGAGTTTGAGAGGGATTCCCTAACTAGGTTTGAAACACTAGTTAGATCTATTTTTAGTTCGTGACAAAATTAGAATCCCCATATATGACGTTATGCGACGTTCATTTTTGGCCTTGTTTGCTTAGGCCATGCCTGAATCGGAAAAAATATGACACTGAATACCATGCCGTAAGTAACGTCACTCAGAGACGAAACTGTCGCCATGTATGTGCAACGGGACAGATTTATTTTTAGAACAGAAATTCCGAACACATGTTCAGAGTGAACGGTAAACACGAATGAAAACGACCATTTTCACAAAGTTCTGAAGCTGTATTTGGCTCCAAAAGTGTACACATGACAAAGGAGTATGAATTGACGATAAAAACCAGAAAAAAAATTCAAGACACGGTAGCTCAATAATGCACCTTTAAGGGTTAATGTGAAAACATAATTCTATGCAAAATGTCACAACAAGAGTGAAAACTTGCAGCTGTTACCAACACCAATCGTTTGTGTGCATGATTATTCTTACTACGAATCTTTCATATAAATCCTAGAAAACCACAACACTACCACCTCTTTACATCACTATTGTTGTGTCCAAAGCAGAAATCTGCTAGTTGAACAACTGTATTATATCCACACAAAATGTATATAGATTATACAGAAAAGATGGCCATTTATAGTTATTTAAATAATGTATACATTTTTGGAATTTATCTTTAAACCTTGCTACATGTGTATCCAAAACTGTTTTATAATGAACAGTGTCATAAAGAGGTCATGATGAATTTAGCAAAAAAAAAAAATCTGAAAAAAGTTTCCCTTGTACATGTACTTACAACTTGGTGTGTCTTCAGTCATTCTTGTGGACAACAAAATCAGTTTGGAAGGTCCATCTGAAAAATATGTTATGAAGTTATTGTTATGCATAAGAATTTATTTTTCTGATTCCCACTTTCACCCCACTGTGACCTAATAGTGCTATAAATATCTTGTTAATCTTTTTATAGAAGATTCTAGAAAACTGAGTCACAGATTAATTTCTTTTTTGTAAACAACATGTTTACAAGGAAAAGTACTTCAGAACTTTCCAGAAAGTTCAGGTTTGCATTATTTTTAGAAGATTACCTCATCTTATTCCACAACCCTGTGGAACATTCTAGAGAAATCTTAGGGTCTATAAAAGAGCATGATTTTTCTCATTGAGTCAGACTTTGGAGTTTGATGTTTGGGCATTTAAGAAAAGTTATTTCTAAATTCTGTGTTGGATTGTTAAAGGATATTACTTTTCATTTTGGACTGTGAATTCTGTGGGATCAAGGAAAATAGATTCATTCAGGATATTTCATAACAGAGCTAAGTACATTTAATTTTCTTACTTCTACAGGTTAAAGTTAACTTGTAAATAAATTTTGTTAAAATTTTCCAAAAGGCTTGTTTGCTTTTTCTTTCTGCTACGCCTGGCTCGTAACAGAAATTGGGGGCTCGTCCGGGATAAAACCATTTGAGCATTTTAAAACCGACATTTCATGTGACGGCAGGTAATTGTCATTTCTTATCAAATAGATTTGGCAGTTGCTTCACAAGATTGGTATTTCCCTATAGTCATATAGGGGATTGTCATTTCATGTGAACTGGCATTTCAGGTGAAATAGTACTTGTCATTTCATGTGAAATTTTTGTTGGGCTTGTCATTTCAAAAAAAAAAAAAAAAAACTTTGTCAAATTAACCTCAATCTATATTTCCATAAACACTTTATAAAACGAACAAAAAGCAAACATGTCGTTTGATTTGAGAAGCTTTTTGGCTCAGCCTACTCAGGAGTTGTTTAATCTGGCCAAAAGGACAGATTTGCTAGAAATTGCTTCCCATTATGGGGTCACTGCTGTCAAAACAAGCATGAAGAAGCATGAAATTAAGAATATTTTGGTACAGTTTTTTGTTGATGAAGAACTTTTCGATCCATCTGCTTTGTCTCTCATTATGGTTTCACATACTGAATTACAAATGAGACAAATTGAAATAGGAAGGCAAATTGAATTGGAGAAGTTAAGGTTAGAAATGGAAGAAAGAGAGAAAGAAAAGCAAAGGGAAATGGAAGAAAGAGAGAAGGAAAAAGAAAGAGAAATGCAGAGACAAATGCAGATGGAAAGATTAGAAATGGAAGAACGAATTCGAAAAGAAAAATTAGAACAGGAAGAAAAACAAAGAGAAATGGAGGAACGCCTTCAGAAAGAAAAATTAGAAAAAGAAGAGCGACTTGAAATAGAAAGAGAAAAATGGCAATTTCAATTAAAGATGAAGGAAATGGAACTCCAGGGTCAGGATAGGGTGAAACCTACCCCTGTTTTTGACTCTGGTAGTTACTTTGATGCCACAAAACACATCAGATTAGTTCCGCCATTTCAGGAAAAAGAGGTAGATAAGTATTTTTTGCATTTTGAAAAAGTTGCAGAAAATTTAAAATGGCCAAAAGAGCATTGGACCTTACTTTTGCAAAGCGTTGTTGTCGGAAAGGCTCGAGACATTTACACTCAGCTGACTGTCGAGCAAAGCTCAGACTATGATCTGGTCAAGGAGCTTATTCTTAAGGCATATGAGTTGGTCCCTGAGGCTTACAGGCAGAAATTTAGGAATTGCAAAAAAGAAATTTCCCAGACCCATGTAGAATTTGCTCGAACCAAAGAACAGCTATTTGATAGGTGGTGTTCTTCTAAAAAAGTAGGCTCTGATCATAACAAACTTAGACAGCTTGTCCTTGTTGAAGAGTTCAAACGGTGCATAAATTCAGACATTAAATCTTTTCTCGATGAGAGACAGGTTGAAACTTTGGAGGAAGCTTCTCGTTTGGCAGATGATTATGCTTTGACTCATAAAGTCTCATTTGTGAACAGGCCTTATCCTCGAAAACCTTATAATCCACAGACAGGTCCAAGATTCTATCCCAGTAATCCTTCTGGTAGTTATAGCCATACATCTAGTACTATGCCCAAACTTTCTGGTGAAAATAAAAGCCAGAATCCTTCCAAACCTTCTGGTGAAAACAGAAGCCCAAATTTTCCCAAACCTTCTGGTGAAAACAAAGACCAGAATCCCTTATCTCAATCTCAAGTAGTTTGTTATTATTGTAAAAATACAGGTCATTTGATCTCTGAGTGTTTAAAATTAAAGCGAAGGAAAGAAAGAGAAAGACAAGAGGAACTTAAGCCTACAGGCTTGACTTCCATAAGGCCAAAACCACAGTCTTGTGTAAGGGAGGAAACTCTTTCTGATATCAAATTATCTGAGACTGATTCAGTTATGGAGATTTATGAACCATTCTTATCAGATGGTTTTGTGTCACTAAATGGTGACAGTTATGCCCATCCTACCCCTATTAAAATCTTACGAGATACTGGAGCTTCTCAATCTCTTATTCTAGCAGATACTCTGCCTTTTTCCGAGAAGACTTCTTTGGGCCAAAGTGTCCTTATTCAGGGTGTGGAATGTGGATTTGTTAATGTTCCACTTCATAACGTTTATTTGTCATCAGACTTGGTATCCGGTTCAGTGGCTGTTGGTATTAGACCTTCTTTACCTTTTAAAGGTGTTCATTTGTTGCTAAGCAATGACTTAGCTGGAGATAAGGTTGTGGTAAACCCACTTTTGACTGCTAATCCTTGCACTGATCAACCACCTGATCCCATTGAGCAGGAAATTCCTGATCTTTATCCGTCCTGTGCAGTCACAAGGGCTATGGCACGTAAGGCCAAGCAAACTGATGGGAAACAGGATTTTGATTTAACTGATACCTTTTTGGGTCAGTCTTTTAATGACGAGATAACAAGGTCTCTGTCTTCAAACCTGCCTGAGAAGCAGGCAGATTTTCATGACAATAAGTCATCTTTAGATCCAGGCCATGACAAAATGTCGGGGTCTCAACTAGCTATAGAACAGCACAAGGATCCTGAAATTTCGCCTTTGTTTGAAAGGGCTTTAGATGAGCAGGAAGTATCTCAGGTCGCAGTCTGTTATTATGTCAAAAATGGCATTCTTATGAGAAAATGGCGTCCACCAGACGTCTCAGCAGAAGACGAGTGGACTGTCAACCACCAGATAGTGGTTCCACGGGTTTACCGTTCCCAAATATTAAACTTGGCACATGAAACTCCCATGTCAGGACATTTAGGTGTAAATAAAACCTATCACAAGATTCTTAATCATTTTTACTGGCCTGGGTTAAAATCAGATGTTTCTCAGTATTGTAGGTCCTGCCATACATGCCAAATGGTAGGAAAACCCAATCAGACTATACCTAAGGCTCATTTGCAGCCTATACCTGCTTTTGATGAACCTTTCAGTCGAATAATTATAGACTGTGTGGGTCCCTTGCCCAGAACAAAGTCTGGTTGTGAATATCTATTGACTATTATGTGTGCTTCCACACGTTTTCCTGAAGCCATTCCACTAAGAAATATCAAAACTAAGACAATCGTCAAGGCCTTAGTGAAGTTTTTCACATTTGTTGGGCTTCCTAAATCTATTCAGTCAGACCAAGGCTCAAATTTTATGTCTGGAATATTTCAACAAGTAATGCATGAACTTGGCATTGTACAGTATAAGTCATCAGCCTATCATCCTGAAAGTCAAGGCGCCCTTGAAAGATTCCATCAAACATTGAAAAACATGATAAGATCATATTGCTTTGACACAGAGAAGGATTGGGATGAAGGCATCCATCTCCTTTTATTTGCTGTTAGAGAATCTGTGCAAGAATCTCTTGGCTTCAGTCCATTTGAAGTAGTATTTGGCCATACTGTTCGTGGTCCTTTGAAACTTCTCAAAGAGAAATTTCTCTCCAATGATGACATCTCCCTGAATTTACTTCAGTATGTGTCTGATTTCAAAACTAGACTTTCAAAAGCTTGTGAGGCTGCTCGGACCAATCTTCAGTCAGCCCAAAGGAAAATGAAACAGCTATATGACATAGGGACAAAAGAAAGGAATTTTAAACCAGGTGATAAAGTACTAGCTCTTTTGCCTATTCCAGGAAAATCGTTGCAGGCCAGGTATTATGGTCCATACACTGTAGACAAAAAGATCAGTGACGTAAATTACATAATAAACACTCCTGGGAGGCGCAAGCTAAAGCAGCTATGTCATATTAACATGCTCAAGGAATACATAGATAGGGACAATACATCTTTAACATCAGTCAATCTAGTTAGCTCTGTTCCACTTAATTCATGTGACAATGACTGTGAGGATATTAATTCAGTGAAGTCGGATCCCACATCATCAAAACTTCAGAATTCTGACATTCTACGGAATCTTGACCAGAAACTGTCACATCTAGAGCCAAATCAGCGGAATGAACTGAAACAGCTGATTTTTGAATATGAACACTTATTTCCTGACATTCCAACACGGACAGACAAAATATTTCACGATGTGGACATAAATGGTTCTAAACCTGTAAAACAACACCCATACAGGATGAATCCTGTGAAACAAAAATATCTTAAAGAAGAAGTTCAGTATCTATTAGACAATGACTTTATTGAACCAAGCCAAAGTGAGTGGAGTTCTCCTTGTATTCTTGTACCAAAACCTGATGGGACATATCGTATGTGTACAGATTTTAGGAAAGTTAATTTCTTAAGTAAAACAGATAGCTTTCCTATTCCAAGAATGGATGACTGCATTGATAACATCGGGAATGCCAAATACATAACGAAATTCGACCTTCTGAAAGGATTTTGGCAAATTCCACTTACAGATAGAGCAAAGGAGGTTTTGGCATTCACAACACCAGACGGATTATTTAACTATAAAGTCATGCCATTTGGAACGAAAAACTCTCCAGCAACATTTCAGCGCTTAATAAACATGGTAATTGCGGGACTGGAAGGCTGCAGTGCTTATATCGATGATGCTATCATATACAACGACCAGTGGAATCAACATCTTGGGACTATTCGAGCATTCTTTGATAGACTGAGTAATGCCAAATTGACAATCAATCTTGCTAAAAGTGAATTCTGCCATGCAAGTTTGACATTTCTAGGTCATGTTGTAGGTCAAGGTCATGTGAAACCCATTGATGCTAAAGTTGAGGCTATCTCAAATTTTCCCGTTCCCACGTGCAAAAGACAGCTGATGCGATTTCTTGGTATGGCTGGTTATTACAGAAAGTTCTGTAATAATTTCTCTGTCATTGCTGAGCCTTTGACAAATTTGCTCAGCAAAAGAACAAAATTCCATTGGAATGCAATATGCCAAAATGCTTTTGATAAACTTAAAGCCATACTCAAGAGTGAACCAGTTCTCTTAGCACCAAACTTTGAAAAGGAGTTTAAGCTAGCTGTAGATGCTAGTGATGTAGGTGCAGGTAGTGTTTTGTTGCAGGAAGATGAAAATGGTGTGGATCATCCAGTTTGCTACTTTTCCAAAAAGTTTAATAAGCATCAGAGAAATTACTCTACCATAGAGAAAGAGTGCTTGTCTCTGATTCTTGCTCTGCAACATTTCGAAGTTTATCTTACCCCTACTACTGCATCGATTGTTGTTTTCAGTGATCACAATCCACTGACTTTCATACACAAAATGAAAAACAAAAATCAGCGGTTGCTCAGGTGGAGTCTCATGCTACAAGAGTATAATTTAGACATAAGACATATTAGAGGGAGAGATAACATTATCCCTGATGCCCTTTCAAGAGCTTGAACAGTGTCAGGAATTGTGTTTTTCTTTCATACTGAAGTGGATTGTAGATACATGTAATTGTATATGCTATGTTCAATATTTTATTAATCTTAAAGCAAAAGAAAGCTTTATTACATAAATCTTTCTTTTCCTCGAAGAGGGGGAGTGTTATGCATAAGAATTTATTTTTCTGATTCCCACTTTCACCCCACTGTGACCTAATAGTGCTATAAATATCTTGTTAATCTTTTTATAGAAGATTCTAGAAAACTGAGTCACAGATTAATTTCTTTTTTGTAAACAACATGTTTACAAGGAAAAGTACTTCAGAACTTTCCAGAAAGTTCAGGTTTGCATTATTTTTAGAAGATTACCTCATCTTATTCCACAACCCTGTGGAACATTCTAGAGAAATCTTAGGGTCTATAAAAGAGCATGATTTTTCTCATTGAGTCAGACTTTGGAGTTTGATGTTTGGGCATTTAAGAAAAGTTATTTCTAAATTCTGTGTTGGATTGTTAAAGGATATTACTTTTCATTTTGGACTGTGAATTCTGTGGGATCAAGGAAAATAGATTCATTCAGGATATTTCATAACAGAGCTAAGTACATTTAATTTTCTTACTTCTACAGGTTAAAGTTAACTTGTAAATAAATTTTGTTAAAATTTTCCAAAAGGCTTGTTTGCTTTTTCTTTCTGCTACGCCTGGCTCGTAACATTATGTAAACATGGTTATTAAAATGAATGCAGCACTTGGCAAAAATATGTACCAGGATTCAATTTGTTCAAAGCATCATTAGCTTATAAACAAGCTCCTTGGTGGACAAACTGTTAACTGCTCTAGCAAGTACAATATCAAATACAGTGCTATTTTAATTATCTTGCTGTTCACGACAACCCCTATCTTTGCAAACAGTGTAGATCAAGATCAGATGGCTTCTGAAGAAGCCATCTGATCAGGATCTACACTGTTTGGCATTCAGTTTATGAATTTGTAGCAATCAATAACATAAAGTAATTTGGTTGGTTGATAGACAGAAATGGGTGTGGCTTAAATGAATATTCAGCAAAATAAGGGTTAACTGACAAACTAACAGCAAAAATACAAGCATTAACTTATTTGCCATTTTAAATGGTTAAAGTCTTAAGATATGTTAACTAACACATAGCTCCAGATAACAAGTAATGAGGATAATTAACTGATAGTTTTCCTACAGAACCACCTCAGAGGCAATTCTAACTAGAACAGTGTTTTCAGAGGAAAACATATGTCCCCCCACCAGTTTGAAGTCCAGAGCATCTTGACATTTCTTTTGTATATGGTCTTCTTACAAAAATTCTATATATCCACTCATTCAGGAAACTGAGTGGTTTCTTTTGTATATGGTCTTCTTGCAGAAATTCTATCCATCAACTCATTCAGGAGACTTGAGTGCTGAAAGCTTATTTTTTAACGTCTAAGTCCTGTGGTGACCTTGAAAATTGGGTCAAGGTCACCAAAATCTAATCAGTTCTTAAGCCGTTCCCACTTATATTATATACCATGTTTGAACCAAATCCATCCATTGGTTCAGGAGAAACAGTGCAGATAAGCTTATTTTCAACAGTCTAGTCCCATGGTGACCTTGATAAGTAGGTAAAGGTCATCAAAATCTAATCAATTTTAGAGACAATCCCACTTGTATTATGTACCAAGTTTGAACCAAATCCATCTACTGGTTCAGGAGATACAGTGCATACAAGCTTATTCTTAACAGTGCTAAGACCTGTGGTGACCTTGAAAATTAAATCAAGGTCACCAAAATCTAATTAGTTCTTGAAACCACCCCATTTATCTTATGTACCAAGTCTGAACCAAATCCATCCAATGGTTCAGGAGATAAAGTGCAGACAAGCTTATTTTTAACAGTCTAAGTCCCTTGGTGACCTTGAAAATTAGGTCAAGGTCACCAAAATCTAATCAGTTCTAGAGACTACCCCACTTATCTTATGTACCAAATTTAAACCAAATCCATCCATTGGTTCAGGAGAAAGATGACAGGCAAGCTTATTTTTAACAGCCTAATACCCGTGGTGACCTTGAAAATTGGGTCAAGGTCACTAAAATATAATCACTCCTTGAGACCATCCCATTTATCTTATGTACCAAGTCTGAACCAAATCCATCCATTGGTTCAGGAGATAGAGTGCAGACAAGCTTATTTTTAACAATCTAAGTCCCGTGGTGACCTTGAAAATTAGGTCAAGGTCACCAAAATCTAATCAGTTCTAGAGACTATCCCACTTACTTTATGTACCAAGTTTGAACCAAATCCATCCATTGGTTCAGGAGATAGAGTGCAGACAAGCTTATTTTTAACAGTCATAGTCCTGTGGTGACCTTGAAAATTAGGTCAAGGTCACCAAAATCTAATCAGTTCTTGAGACCATCCCAATTATACTATGTACCAAGTTTGAACAAAATCCATCCATTGGTTCAGGAGATAGAGTGCAGACAAGCTTTTTTGGCCTAAAATTCGACAATGTTTTGAGCACTGTGACCTTGAAAATTGGACCAAGGTCACCAAAATCTAATCAGTACTTTTCCCCCTCCCAATGGTGTATCTGTGTAAGTTTAATCAAAATCCATCCATCCATTCAGGAGATAGAGTGCAGACAAGAGGCAACGCCGACGCCAACGCCAACGCCGACAGGATCCGCACCAAAACCAATATGTCCCCCTCCCTTTCGGGTGGGGGACATAACAAGTGCCCACAACAAATGTTTGCATAGAGAAAGAAGAAAAATTATCACTTAATTATTCTCACTGCTCGTCCTTATTAGGAGCTATGCTAACAACATTGTTAATTTTGAAAAACTGGACCTAGAAATACTCAGATCAGCCTGTGTTTTTGTGTTTTTTGACAAGATCTTCAATGATGTTCCATAGATCTAGTCAAGGATCAATGGATTTCCGGCTCAGGGCCAACTTGTTCAAAGCATCATTAGCTTAATGAACTCATTAGTGACAGAAACATTAACTGTACATTATTTAATACACTAGTGCTTTGCTGACTCCCATTTTTGCAGCAAAAATAATAATATTGATCTTTGTCTTTGTCATATTAACTCTTGTCCTGTTGGCCCCCTCCCATCGGGGCTTGAAGAAATAGATTGGGCTGCATGATGCTTCCTGGCAGAGCTGAAACCTACTACACATGAACACTGGTAAACTGCTTAGAGGTTCTAAGCCTGCCCACGAAAAGTGTTGTGAGTCGCACCGGCCATGCATATAAACTCTATTGGTTTCATTGGGCGACAGGGCTTGAGATGTTATTTCATCTCAATGTCGGGTAAAAGTCCCACAAAATTGGAAGCAAAGTCTCCAAAATGACCTATACAGTGTTGATGAGGACGATAAACCTCAAATCAACAACAACAACAACTCTTGTCCTGCTTAACATGATTACCACTACCTTTGCAAAAAGAGTAGATGCTGATCAGATGGCTTCTGATCTCTGTATCTACCCTGTCCATCATTCAGTTTGCAAATTTAAATGAACACAGTCAGAAACAGATGTGGCAAAATTAATTTATTCAGTGGGACAAAGGTTAAATAATAAAAGTTTAAACATACTTGTATATTCGTTTACACTGAAGAACTTGGGTCCCAATCCTTAAAAAACGCAGACTGATCTGTATAATTTCATCATAAGATACATTTTGAAATGACATGGATCATTTACAAATATTAATCATGAATATTTATTTCTTCATACCTGATTTGCCATACAGTAGTAAAATCAGGTATAAATAAATTTCTGCAATTAAAGTTGAAAATTAAAATGGAAAGCAAAACCAGTATTGATACTAGTGGAGTACCTGAGAAGCATGTTTGATTGAGCAATCATTTTCTTCCTCACTATGTACTCTCCTTTTTCATTATTTTGTTTGTATCATTTTGTTTTAAATCTAAAACTGTAAAACATAAAACAAAATTACAAAATGGGTATCTTCCAGTTTTTTCCCCCTGTTTCAGAGAAAATCTGACTTGATATTTTGGACATGAATGAGAGCGAAAATCGGGCCATGAAAGATATACCATTTTTATTCTGCTTTTTGGGGTTTAAGGCCTTGAACTGTCTGGAGAAAACTTTATTCTTGATTATAGTGCTCTTACACTATGGCGAATGCACTTGCGAATGAGCCTACGAATGTCATTCTTCACCAATTTGTAATGATCGTAAGGCATTCGCCGATGTTTTTGGGGGTGTTACAAATATTAGAAACATGCTCCTAATATTCGCAAGAAAAGCGTATTCTCATTGTTTTCGCAAAATATTCATAAGCAATCAGAAGTCATTCTTATTGATGGCAGGCATTTGCATTGATCGTAAGACATTTGCAAGAATTCGCAGAGGTTTTCCCTTACAAATACCTTGCAAAATGTTAACAAACTGTTATGAATACTTGCAAATCCATTGCGAATAAAGCAAATTTGTAGTTTTATGATAATAAATTGCGAATGTATGCGAACGGCATGCCAACGATTGCAAGTACTTGCAAATGCTTCAGAATGGCTTACAAATATTAAGATTGTCTCACAAATGATTTGCTTGTCCTAGCAATTAAAATGGCCAATGCTATGACGAGGCAACTGGCAACACTAGCCGTGCTTGTTACCCTACATGCTGTTATGACACACAATGCAGTTGTTGCTCTGCAGCGAGAACAACAAAGGCAACAATAGTGGCAACTCCAGCCCAGACTGAGACGGCAAAGGTCATGTTTGATCCCGACGATTAACTGCCAAAGAGACAATATTGGCAAGCACGCGCAGTGTATTCTTTTTATTCATAAGACATTCAATAAGCATTGGCAAGATTTGCAACAGCGTTTTTGTACATTCGGAAAGGATTCCTAAGTATTCGGAAATTTATCGTTACTGATTCGTAAGATTCATAAGAAATTCTTAAGGATTGGTAAGGATTCATAACATTTTCGCAAACATTCATAAGGTTACACTTTTTCTTAGTTTTTCTTCTGGCAAATCGTATCAAATTCAGCAATTTTGCAGCAAATTTCAAATTTCTCATATTTTTTCATATTCTTTAATATTCGTAAGGATATTGGCCATAGTGTAAGAGCAGCATTAAAATTTGTCCACGTCTGGGAGTCCAGGTATTTCTTAACCTGGTGAAGCCTAAAAATCTCTGGAATGAACTACCATACTGCTACTTTTAACTCTACTGCATAACCTGGTAACAGCTGACACCTTAATCAAAGGTAAAAATACCAGTTAAATCCAATAATTATTGAACTAACAATACAGCAGATTGATGTTCTGGAAAAAACAGAAACTGATCTATTCAATATCATACACTATCTTGATATAATTATAAACCACTCTTATTTTGAATCAATACAGTTAAAATTGAATCTTCCCATTACTTGTACTATGTTAGGATAGAGTAATGAGGATGGTTTAAGGGGACAGGGAACACTTTCAGGGGAGGCAACTCCTGCAAAAATATTTTGTCTCCCTTGTCAACAGGGGTCAACTCTTAAAGGAAAGAATTTTCTCCTCCTGAGGAGCAAATTCTTTCCTTTAAGAGTAGACCCCTTTTCGGTGGGACAGGGCTTATAGAAAAGCCAACAGGAAGTCTTGAAAGTTGTCTCCCTTTGACAAATGGCGGAAAAATCTGCCAGGTGTTCCCATTCCCCTTAAGGGGTGATTTTCTTTATTCATGCTGAGGGAACTGTTAGAATCCCCTATTCTGCAGATTCTAACAAAGTACCCACAACATAGGTTTTAAAGGAGAAAATGGAGATGGAGAAATAAGAAAACATTTCTCTAAATTGTCCTTAGCCATATAATGTTCTGGGCAAGAATGACAGTAACACCATATATTAACCCTTTTTTGTACCAAATGGAATCTTCCTCCTTACATATAGCAGGAGTTCATTACAAAATTTATGGCTGTCAGGTTGTGTTTGCTTCAAAAATGAAAATGACTGAACTTTTAGCAAACAGTGGAGGCCCTGATCAGACATTGCAGCGTCTGATCTGGGCCTGCACTGTTTGCCACGGTACCCATCCTGGTACTAAATGGGTGAATGGTGAATCTTAGATGGTTTGAACAGATGGGTCCCAGTTTACAAACAGTAAGAAAGTGGTCAACTTACCATAAGAAAAGCTTAATAATCCAGATTAAACTACATCGTCCAGTCTAATGAGGGTACATATCATGAGACCATGTCTGAAAACAGAAAGGCATTAAGGTGAATCTGCACATCTGAAAGGTTCGCCTCTATTTTCAAAGGGCAACCAATGGAATTGAAAAGGAATATTCCATAGTGTTAAAATATGCTCCCAGAGGGGTGCCACTTTAGATAAAAGAATTATTGCCCTCTTTAGGGGTATTCACAAATGAAATATTGGGGGCTACTTTTGAATGCAAGAAACTGTGCCCAATTTTGGGACAATTTTTATTGAAAGAATTTGCATCTTATTTGCACGGGCTACTCTTAAAAATCATTTGTGACCAGAGGGCACAGATTCATTTTAACAGTATCCTTCTAGTACAAGCACTGTCAAGCAGGTCTGCATTATCTCCCTTGGAAGTCCAACCATCTTTCCACCTTGTCAAACAGTTTACTGTAAATGATATATTGAAGTCAAAGTGAAACAGAAATAAGATATCTGTACCAAAACAAAATGCAGAAAACATTTGATATGAAAATGTGAATAAAAATAAAATGAAGGAAGCTAAACAGAAACCAGCATATTGACAGACTTTTAAAGGGAATAGATATATAGCACATTTGTACTGCCTTGCAGCACAAGCGTGGCTTTTATAGCGATGTGGTAGAGTGTTTGGCTATCAATCTGGCGGCTCAGGTTCGATCCTCAGCCGGGCCAAAGGTGTTTAGCATTTTTTTCATCCGTTACATTTGGCGCCTACTATAAATAACCCACATGTGGATTAAAACTGCTCGATAATCATTTCACATAGTTCTCTGACTCCCAGAAATCTGAGGACAAATTTCAGTGTGGAAGGGGAGAATGTCAAAGGGTATCGGTATATAGCACACTTGTACTGCCTTGCGGTAGAAGCCAGCTTTTATAGCGACTTGGTAGAGGGTTTGCTTATCAATCAAGCAATCTGGGTTAGATCTTCAGCCGGACTAAAGTTGTTTAGCATTTTTTTTCATCTTTTACATGTAGAATTTATTTTTTAAATTAACTTTTTCAAAAGTCTTTCGGGGAATACCATCAGAGTGCCAATCAGTTTGGATCCAGGTCAGGCACGGCATGTTGTCAGGCCTGATCTAGTTCCAAACTAATGGCAAAAAGGTTATCTGCAGGCAACTTTTGCAAGCAACTAAAGTTGCCACTAGCTGGAAAAGATAATCATCCCTTCCATGTGTAAAAACTTTGATTTACTGCCCTTCCAAGATTATTCCCCTTATATTAGCCCATAAAATGCCAATCACGACAACTGTCATCTGCGTTGTCTTTAAAAGTCATTTTTTGCAAACAGTGTGGCGCCAGATCAGACTGCTCCTCTAGGAGCAGTCTGATCTGGGTCCACACTGTTTGCTGGACCAACATCAGAATGCTCCTCTAGGAGAAGTCTGATCTGGGTTCACATTGTTTGCCTGTATGAACAAATATTTCTAAAATGTTTGCAATAAGATTCAGTAGACGACAAGCAGACTACATTTTCAGATTTATTTTTTCTCAGCATCTTAAGGGTTAAGTGAATTGTTGAGCAGAGGTGAAAAAGATCCTTTTATTCAAACGATTTCACAGCCACTCTTGCAGGTTATTTCACTCAAAAAGGCAACTGTCGGTCTAGATGAAAACTGAAGTTACTGGAGAAAAACCTGGGCCCAGTTGTTTAAGACCTCTCCCCTTCACACATTTGGTTGGAATTTTTTGACAATCGATAAACTCTGCCCCCTACTTTCTATCACCAGTATTAAATATGCAAAATATGGATTATGTTTTTTTTTTTTTTTTACTTTTGACAAACATATCATTTATGACACAAATTCTTGTTCAGCGTGTCATTGTATTTTGACGTATTTGCACTTTATAATTAACCTTTGCATTTACAAAATCTACTCACATTTGTTTTCAGCAAAAATATTGGTGTATATGCAATACTTAAACAATATTTTAACAAACACTGTTGTTATCGACTGAAACACATGCATTTATATCCTTTTCTAACGTTCTCGATGCGAGAAAATGACGTTACACCGTCTAACGTCAAGTAAATCGACTAGTGACGTCATAAATTTGCAGTTTTTAATGACGTCACATGTCACGCTCTTCCGAGCTGTGATTTGTTGCAGAATAAAACACAGTTATTTTGCATTGCCTATATAGGCCCGCTGTGTTAGAATGTTGGTTAACAGGACCCTGGTTTTCTTTGAGCAAAACTTGTCTCCTTTCACGTGCCTGGAGTTGGAGTCAAGAGTCCATAAGTCATGATGGGAAGACTAACTTCCTTTATCAAGGCGTATCTGTTTCAGTCCCCACCCATCAGAGCTTGAAGAAATATATGGGCTGCACGATGCTTCCATGCAGAGCTAAATACAACCCGCACACAATTACTGGCAAACCACATAGAGGATATAAGCCTGCCCGGGCAAAGCGGTGCGAGTTAGACCTTCCATGCTTATGAACCCTATAGGTTTCATTGGGCGACAGGGCTTGATATGTCATTTCATCTCAACGTCGGGTAAAAGTCCAACACAATTGGAAGCAATGTCTCCAAAATGACCTTTACAGTGTTGACGGGGATGTTAAACCTCAAATCAAACAAACATCAAGGTGTATCTTTTCACCTTAATGTGAGCAAACAGCAGGTATTACATCTGTCTTGACTGTTAACATGATCCCCATTAAGCAAAACTGTCTTTGTACATGTGCATCCTGACAGTCTGATCCGTCTTGTTGCATGCTTTTTTTGGGGGTGCCTTTTGATCAAAGTTTTTTGATGCAGCCAAGTGTACACACTAGTTTGTGTTCTGTGTAGGTGTCCACTCTTCTTTGTGTTCTGTGTAGGTGTGCAGACTGATTAATGTCTTCACAGAAAACACATGTTCAAAGATTTTTCCTTGAGCCAGCTCAATGAATGCTTATCTTACAAGAAAGTTTACATTTGTTAATTAAACAAACAGTAAATAATTAGTCAGCCAACTTCCTGAAAAATGGTAAACTCTGTAAAAAGACCTGTAATTCTTATCATCACTTCATCCATTTAGTACCAGAAACCCCAAAACAGGTACCCTGGGAAACAGTGTAGGCCCAGATCAGACACCACAGAATGCGGCGTCTGATCAGGGCCTCCACTGTTTGCTATAAGTTGTCATTTTCCAAATAAATTTTGATGAAAACACAACCTGTCACCCTTAAATTTTGAAATGAACTCCCGCTATATACCGTATTCGACCTATTTACCGCGCCGTGTGCTTAGTTTGTTCAAAATTGTATGAAAATATTGTGGTGAAAAATCTACCTAATAAGCGAACACTCAATACGAAAAAAATTCCAAAAAAAAAAAAGCTTCCGATATGATTATTTTATAGAGTTGAATTTCAGCATAAGTATTCACCACATATACATATGATTGTCTGGGTCAAAGATGCAGCAAAATTCAATATGAATTTGTTGGGAGGTTACTGTAAAGTGTGCGCTTGTTTTTTTTTTCCAGAAAAAGCTTGGGTGTGCGCTTATAGGAGCATGTGCGGTAAATAGGTCGAATACGGTATAAGGTGGAAGGTTCCATTTGGTACAAAAAGGGTTAATACTGTTAGGGTTTAACAAAGCATCTCCAGAAGAAAAGAAGAAAAGTGATAGAACTTGAGAAGATGAAGAGAGGGAGAAAATGAAAGTGAAGAAGAAATACCATCCTCTCCACTTCTACCCTAACCTGCTGGAAGATCTTCCTCTTCTTCCGTAATAAGGACAGGAATCCAAACTGGAATGTACTTTGTCCTATGTGTTGGTAGGGGCAAGACAATCACCCTCCCAAGGCTGTACAAGTAAAATATTTCAGGATAGTATGTGCAGGTTAAAACTATGTACACCCATATGCCGTCTACGCAAGGGATAGAGGAGTGGCTGCTACTGAGGCATGGAGTGCAGCCTTGAAGTCCTCAATGTCAGATAAGTCGGTTGTGCTGGTTGGTAACTTGTTCCAATCCTGTATGGTTCGGGGGAAGAAGCGTAACACCGTAACGTTGGTGAATGGCTGGAAAAGACGTTGGGATCCCCTGGTTCGTCGGTCGCTTGACTTGATAATGTCGGATGCCTCTGGGATGTCAACCAAACCGTGTGTGATCTTGAATAGCATGGTGAGTCGAAGAACTCTACGGCGGTCTTGAAGATCATCCCAACCAAGTTTGTTCACCATTGCTGTGACACATCCGGGAGTCCTGTCTGTGTAGTTGTTACAAACGAAGCGAGCTGCGCGCCGTTGAACTTTATCAAGGCGGTTGATGTCTTCGACTTTGTAGGGGTCCCAAACGGTTGCAGCGTATTCCATGGATGATCGAACCATGGTCTTGTATGTTGTCTCTCTGACTTCCCTGCTGCAGTCTCTGAAGTTGCGCCGGAGGAAACCCAGTGACCTGGATGACTTAGCTGCTGTAGCTTGAGTGTGCTTATCCCATTGAAGGTCATCACTAAGGGTTACACCAAGGTATTTACCGCTGTCAACCACTTGAAGACGTTGACCATGGAGATAGTAATTTGTGTCTCGCTGGTAACGCTTGCTTGTTGAGATCCTTAGAATGGAACACTTCTCTGGGTGGAAGCTCATCTGCCACTTGGATTCCCAGTCCTCAAGGGCTGCAAGGTCATCTTGTAGTTTGGTGGAATCCTCGTTGTTGCGGATATGCTTGTACAGAAGAGTATCATCCGCAAACAATCTGGCATGGGATGACCGACAAATGGAGGGAAGGTCGTTGATGTAAACGAGGAAAAGTAGCGGGCCTAGTACTGTACCCTGAGGGACTCCTGACAAAACCTCGAGCTTCTCCGACATATGAGTCCTTACCTAACTGCAATCCAATGGGGCCAAATCTGCATTCAGGTATACCGCTAGATGCAAGTGTGTACCAAGTTCAAACTTAAAGTTGAGGCAAATACCTAAGGTTGGATAACCTGTTATTCAAACCAAGTACCCAAAGTTGCGATATGAACGCATGCATTCAAGTGCAAATTTTTCGCCAGAAACTGACAACTGTCCTTTGTGAATCAGCGGAAAGGAATGACCGTAGAAAAGTTTTCACGATCAATCTCCACAAAAGAATGTTGCCGACTCAGGCAGGTATCGAACCCAAGTCCTCCTGATCATCAGTCAGACACGCATCCGACTAAGCTTCCGAGGCTGGCCAGTGAACCATGAAATGTAGCTCATTGTCCAAATAAAGGTGCCATCTCCAGGTCAATTGTTTATCAATCAACCCAAAATTATAAGGATAAAACCACTATTAGTGCTGTGGTCCATGTGACTACCACTGATTCGTAGCTTATCAATAGAAAACAGTGGCATTAGTTTTATCGCAGTGAGGTCAGCATGTTGCATAAAAGGGTTATCTTTGGATTTTGGCTGGGATTATGGGTTGGGCTTGGCAAACACTGTAGACCCAGATCAGACGGGTTTTTGTTTACAGTACAGAAATTTAAGGGTAAGACGCCAAAAAACACAGCATCTGAACAGGGTCTACACGGTTTGCATACAGTACAGGAATCAAAGGGTTAAACGAAACACTCAGAGACAATCGACCCACCAGTACTCTCAGTGCTTTGATTTTTACTGTTTCTTTGTTGACTTGGGCAGAATATTTGATGCAAGGGTTGATGCAAGATTTCACAAGACCATTGAATTATGAAATATAGGTCAAGGTCAAATAAGGATGGTTGCAAATTTGAACCAGGTGCTTGGAGAAATAAATTGGGCTTTTAAGCACCCCCAGTGGAATTCGTTTCCACTGACCGTTCCAAGGCGGTTTATTTTTGTTACGGTTTGTCTTTGGGTGTTTGTGTCGCATATATTATTTTATTTTGGATAGCCTATTGGCCATTTTGTGGGAAAGTAACTGTCCTTTTGGCTCTCCGCTATTTATGTTTCCATAACAGTCTGTTGTTTCATGTTTGTGTTTCTTTCCCTTTGGTGTCTCTGATGGGAGCTGTGGGTCAAATAAGGATGGTTGCAAATTTGTACCAGGTGCTTGGAGAAATAAATTGGGCTTTTAAGCCCCCCAGTGGAATTCGTTTCCACTGACACTTCCAAGGCGGTTCTTCTGTCGCGGTTTATTTTTGTTATGGTTTGTCTTTGGGTGTTTGTGTCGCATATATTATTTTATTTTGGATAGCCTATTGGCCATTTTGTGGGAAAGTAACTGTCCTTTTGGCTTTCCGCCATTGATGTTTCCATAAGGGTCTGTTGTTTCATGTTTGTGTTTCTTTCCCTTTGGTGTCTCTGATGGGAGCTGTGGGTTAATTGTATCGATTCCTGATCATTGCCTCCACTTCTATTTTTCATGGTGCTTCTGCGCAGACCTGAAACTGACCAAACAATGTCAGATTAAAGTCCCACACAATCGGAAGCAACATCCCCAAAATGACCTAAACAGTGGTGACAGGGATGTAAAACCTCAACACAAACAAACAAAACCAAGTACCATTAAGAGAAATGGATTCATCTCCAGGGGAGGCAACTCCTGCAAAAGTATTCTCGTCTCCTATGCCAATAGGGGTCAACTCTTAAAGGAAAGAATTTGCTCCTAAGGTGCAAATTCTTTCCTTTTAGAGTAGACCCCTTTTTCCATGGGACATAATTTATATTTTGTTTGATTTGAGGTTTAACGTCCCTGTGTACACTGTATAGGTCATTTTGGAGACGTTGTTTACCATTTTGTGGGACTTTTACCCGACATTGGGATGAAATGTCATCTCAATCCCTGCCGCCCAATGAAACCAATAGGGTTAATAAGCATGGACGGGCCGACTCACACCGCTTTGCCAGGGCAGGCTTAGATCCTCTAAGTGGTTTACCAGTACTGGTGTGCTGGTTGGTTTCAGCTCTGCCTGGAAGCATCATGCAGCCCATCTATTTCTTCAAGCCCCGATGGACACAATTTAGAGAAAAGTGAACAGGAAGTCCCACAAGTTGTCTCCCTTAGAAAAATGTCAGACAAATCTGCTAGGTAAACCCATTCCCCTTAATGAGGCTCTTAAATGGAATGAGTATACCTGGCAGATTTTTTTTTTTTTTGCACCATTTTTCAACGGGAGATAACTTTCTGGACCCTCTTTTCCTTTTCTATAAACTCAGTCCCACTGAAAAAAATGGTCTACTCTTATAGGAAATAATTTGATCCTCAGGAAAATACTTTTGCAGGAGTTGCCTCCACTGAAGGTGAACCCAGTATCCTAAAGTAACACACCAGAGATAATATTTTCAGATCTTAATTTATAAACCATGAATTTCATAATTATGAATTGCCAGCCTACATGAATTTTCGACAAAGTACCATTTTTTTTTTATAAAAAAATAATGATACAATGTTGTCTGTTATACAAATTTGGCATTTTAACCCATTTGGTACCAGAAACCCCAAAACGGGTACCCTGGCAAACAGTGCAGGCCCAGATCAGATGCCGCAGAATGCGACGTCTGATCAGGGCCTCCACTGTTTGCCAAAAGTTCAGTCATTTGATGAAAACACAACCTGACATCACTAAATTTTGAAATAAACTCCTGCTATATTTAAGGAGGAAGATTCCATTTGGTACAAAAGGGTTAAGGGTCAATAGGTTTATATGGGTACAAACCTGTTATATTTTCCTGTTTGCAAAAAGCTATTCTCTCCAACAACAGGTCTGGTCCAAAAATTACAGCAATTATATCCCAGCAATTATATAATATAGACCATCAATGGTCTCCTTGTTACCATTAATGTTCAGTTATTTTATCAATATCAAAGTGGTTCTCATTGATTATCAATCACTTCAGTGCCTTGAAAGACATTGATTCAACACCTTAAATGCTTTGCCAATATAATAATAAACCAATTTTTCCAAGGTATGGAGGAAACCACTATTCTTTAATAAGAATCTAAAATTCCAATAAGAAATAACACTAATTTCAAAAGCACCTGTAACAATAAAATGATAAAATTCCAAAATTTTCAACGGTATTTTTATTTTTCACAACCGTTGACAGTTGAATGAAGGTATACTTAAGATATCCAGGTATTTTAGCCGATAAAGTTTACACACCTGAATGA
Source organism: Lucinisca nassula (assembly GCA_963580285.1). Taxonomy (NCBI): domain Eukaryota; kingdom Metazoa; phylum Mollusca; class Bivalvia; order Lucinida; family Lucinidae; genus Lucinisca; species Lucinisca nassula. Next base: position 149,512,015 of record OY757011.1, on the reverse strand, counting down.
AGTATGACGGTTATGAACAAACTGTCATCAAACAGCGAAACTATGCATATTTCCATTGTCAATCATGAAAGTTTAATGTTTTAGACTAGAGAATAAAGTTGTAACACATACCTTGCACAATATAGGACAACTTAACAATCAATTATTTAAAACATAAGTTATATCCGAGCCAATGAATCGCAGTGATAGATGTTCGAACTTTTGTGATAGATGGATTTCTTGTAGAGGAGCATATAGAACGTACAGGTAAATACCAAAAATACCCTAACATTCCCGGCCTTTAATCCTTACCATACCAATCTAAAAGTCTGACAAAGTCGTAAGATGTCTCACCAAATTCAAACAGTGCAGACCCTGAACAGGCTTCTCCTATATAGACAGTCTGATCTGGAAAAACAGTTTTGTAGAGGAAATTTTTAGGAGATTTAAAGCAGGTAGGTAAACCCAGTATTGTATATAAAGGAATGTCTTTAAAGCTCCACTGATCCTTTTGTGTTTGCTTATACTTCTACCCTGTTAAAGGTGCCCTAGGACAAAATTATCAGGTAAAAACTGGTCTTTGCACTTGCTGTGTGCAGTCAATATCTTCAATGATTTTGTCATACCTACAAAATATGTGTGTGTCACTATGATGAATCTGATCAGATTGCAGTGTTATTTAGGTAAGACTGAGTCAATGCTCCAACCAAAATTTTTCATTACTGTTTTCACTTGCCTTGTCCTTTAATCTGTATTTGACAAACAATATAAATATTGCTGTACCTGTGCAATATTATATACTGTTTTACAGATCTCCGAACATTAAAATACATACATAGCTAAAATAGACCTTTTGCTGCTTGTGAGATGAAGATCTCACAAATAATTGGGCTGTGGAAACAACCAGATTTATTTTGTACTGCAAATGACTTTAATCAGGGCACATTTCTCAAAACAGTTACTATCAACATAGACTACCAAATCCTACTGTAACATGCACACACATGCACGCCTGCATACGCACACACACAGGAACTAACGGGCCTCCGTGGCCTAGTGGTTAAGAGCGCTGACTCTTGATCATTAGGTCTCTCACCGCTGTGGTTCGAGCCTCGCTCGGGTCATATGTGAGACGCCAAGTTCTGCAACGGAAGGTCAGGTGGTTTTTCTCCGGGTACTCCGGTTTTCGCCCACCTCTGATTAACGATCGGCTTGATATGAGTGAAATAATCTTGAAAGGGCCGTAAAACCAAAACCAAAAAAAAAAACAAAAAAAACACACACAGGAACTACAACTTTGGATGCGTTACCAGAAAAAACTAAGATCAGTCTGTTCTGATCAGCATCTTCACTTTGCCCTGTATTGAGGCATCTTTTGAACCAAAGCTTCGAGCAGACAGAAGGCAGTTGGTACACAGGCTGATCTAACAGTGTTGGCGGGGACGTTAAACCTCAATTCAAACAAACAAAAACACAGGTTGATCTAAGTCTTCCATGAGCACAAGTCCAAACACAGACTGCAGATCATTCCGTAAAAATCCAAACATCTTGAGAATTTGCTGAAATTCTCCTAAAATTTTAACAAATTTGTTTCATGATCCTACAAGACCTGATCAGACTGCTCCTTCAGGAGCAGTCTGTGAAGGAGCAGTCTGATCTGGGTCTGCACTGTTTGCTTAAGCCTGTCTGCCCAAAAACTTAGGAACATTACAGTAATTGCTTATTTCAGATTTGCAGAATCATTCTTAAACATAGTTCTCACAGTCATGGTTTGGGACTCAGGTAGGTCCCGTAACATGTCAAACCTGGAGTACATAAATTATGGGGCAATGTCAGACCACTGCTGCACCACTGCAAGTACAATCTTGGATAGGTCAGAATCTTAACCCTGCATCCCTCTTGATAAAACCTGGTAATCCAGGGTTGGTAAGGAGCACCTAATGCAATTTGCAGGTGGTAGGTCCCTTTGAGGTAGAGTCGGAGGGCCTGGCTTTTCTAGAGTATCATCATAAAGTGGTTCTTCCACAGGCATCACCTTTCTAGCCTGTTTCTTGGTCCTTGGCTTATTTTTTCAGACAATGCATTGAGCTAACACTGATTCACCTCAGTTTATATACAGTACATTCTGACCGCCCCCGCCCATTAGGGGCTTGAAGAAATATATGGGCTGCACGATGCTTCCACGCAGAGCTGAATCCGGCCCGCACACTAGTACTGGTAAACCGCTTAGAGGATCTAAGCCTGTCCAGGAACCGCGGTGCGAGGCGGACTGTCCATGCTTATAAACCCTATTGGTTTCATTGGGCGACAGGGCTTGAGATGTCATTTCATCTCAATGTCGGGTAAAAGTCCCACAAAATTGGAAGCAACGTCTCCAAAATGACCTTTACAGTGTTGACGGGGACGTTAAACCTCAAATCAAACAAACAAACAAACAAACAGTACATTCTGTATTAAGCAAGCACTTCAGGGATGATCAAAATGTGCTTGCTTAACCTTCAGAGTGATGTGGGCAGTGCAACATGCTCGTAAGTAAGCAAGTATATTAGCAAGGTTCTCCTATATAGGAGGGACTGTTCTTTCTTACAAGGGCACAGGTTTTACCCACATTACCGTCTGTTCGATTTTACACCTGGAAATGACGTTAAAAATTGACATACTTTCAGATACCAGTTTTCAGCAGGTCCCCCTTACCTATTTTATCACAATTTTGTGCTCCTAGACCCAATCCACCTAAACAACTGCTGGTGATGAATATTAGCCATGATATAGGTAGCTATACCCAATTTTTTATCCGCACTTGACAATGATTTCAGATTTATCTAATAACAAGAAAGCAGTCTGAGGGACAGCCAAATCCCCCGCCGCACTTTGTATCAAGGCTCAACCTTGTGACCTTCACCTGTGATCTTGAACTTGAGTTGGCATGGTTTATTTATGGTTCTGCATGCATGTACCAGCTCACTGTGGGGTATATTTCCCAAAAGTTTAATGAAAATCCTTCCAGGGGTAAAGGAAATATGGAACGGACACAAAATTCAAAGTTTCAAACTTGTGACCTTCAACTGTGACCCTGACCTTGAGTCAGTATGGTTTATTTATGTGTTATGCACACCAGCTCACTGATGGGGTCATTTGACCAACATTTAATGAAAATCCTTTGAAGGGTAAAGGAGATATGGAACGGACACAAAATTCAATGTTTCAAACTCGTGACCTTCCAATGTGACTTTGACCTGGTGTCAACATGATTCATTTATGGACTCTGCACATGCGCTCACTGAGGGGGATATTTGACCAAAGTTTAATGAAAATCCTTTGAAGGTAAAGGAGATATGGAACAGACAAAAAAATCTAACTTTTAAATTCTTGACCTTCAAATGTGACCTTGACCTTGAGTCAGCATAGTTCGTTTATGAGTTCTGCACATCAGCTCACTGAGAAGAATATTTGACCAAAGTTTAATGAAAATCTTTCCAAGGGTAAAGGAGATATGGAACAGACACAAAATTCCAAGTTTCAAACGTGACCTTCAACTGTGACCTTGTCCTTGAGTCGGCATGGTCATTTATGGGTTCTGCACATCAGCTCATCGAGACGAATAACTGACCAAAGTTTAATGAAAATCTATCAAAGGGTTTAGGAGATATGGAGCAGACAAGGAAGTGTTATGGACAGACAGACGGATGGACAGACCAAGGCCATTCCTATAATCCCGCGCCGCTTTGCGGTGGGGATTAACAAAGCACTGACAGCACTGGTCTCTTTATTTCCTTTGATTTGAGGTTTAACGTCAACACTGTAAAGGTCATTTTGGGGATGTTGCTTTCAATTTTGTTTGACTTTTACCCGACATTGAGATGAAATGATATCTCAATCCCTGCCGCCAAATGAAACCAATAGGGTTTATAAGCATGGACGGTCCAACTTGCACCGCTTTGCCTGCGCAGGCTTAGATTCTCTAAGCGGTTTACCAGTACTCGTGCTTGGGTCAGTTTCAGCTCTGCAGGGAAGCATCATGCAGCCCATCTATTTCTTCAAGCCCCGATTGGTCGGGGCCGTCTGGTCTCTTCAGCATAGACTGGGAAAATAGTCCTGAATGTGGACTTGAGTGTTCCATTTTACCCTGATTGGATGCTGAATTCTGTGATGTCTGATCGTTTGCCAGTGTACCAGCATATAAGCCCAGTCCATGTTTTACAGACAACCCGCCTTACACTGCACTCTTCACAGCGACAAGAATAGAATAGCTATAAATAATTTTTACTTGGATTTTGTACCTGGAGCAGGTGGGATGATTCTAAAGTATTAGTAACTTTGCTTGATAAATAATCCACCCCAAAAACCACAATCAAAACACATCATATTAGTTATAGAGCAGTGATAGTGTAGAACTCCTAAAAATTCAGACACCTTGAGGACTTTCTAAAGTTCTAACAAATTTGTTTCACGATCCCAGCTAGGAGTCTAAAAAGTGCAAACGGAATGGCAAACAAGAGCTGTCTGATCTGGGTCTGCACTGTTTGCTCAGGCTTATCTGCCTAATACTAATACAGTAATTCAAAGGGAATGGATATGTATATAATTTTTTAAATTCAGTTTGTTTGTCTGTGTTGAGGTTTTGATTGATTGAATTGAGGTTTAATGTACCTGTCAACACTATTTTGGTAATTTTGGAGACCTTGCTTCCAATTTTATGGGACTTTTACCAGACATTGAGATAAAATGACATGTTAACCCATTTAGTACCGGAAACCCCAAAAGGGGTAATTGGCAAACAGTGCAGGCCGAGATCAGATGCCACAGAATGCGGCGTCCTATCAGGGCTACACTCAGATACCCCCAGAACACGGCCTCTGATCAGGGCCTACACTGTTTGCAAAAAGTTCAGCCATTTTCCAAATCAAAATTGGAAGAAAACACAACCTGACATCCCTTTATTTTGGAATGGACTCCTGCTATATTTAAGGAGGAAGATTCTATTTGGTACAAAAAGGGTTAATTCCTGCTGCCCAATGAAACCTAAAGGCTTAAATGCATTGGACGGTCTGACTCACATCACTTTGCCTGTGCAGGCTTAGTCCTTCTAGGCGGTTTATCAGTACTCATGTGTGGTCAGTTCCAGCTCTGTGTGGAAGCATCATGCAGCCCAATCTATTTCTGCAAGCCCTGATGGGTGGGGGCGATGTTGACACTATGGAGACAGTGCTTCCAGTTTTGTGGAACTTTTACCCAAATATTGAGATGAAATGACATCTCAAGTCCTACCGCCCAAAGAAACCACCCGGGTTGAAGAAGCAGTCCAACTCACACCATTTTTCCTGGACAGGCTAAGACCCAGACAGTTTCAGCTCTTTGCGGAAGCACCATACAGCCCAATCCATTTCTCCAAGCCCCGATGGGAGGGGGCACAGGTGGTGACTCATTCAAAAGTACACCACAACCTCTTTATAACACTATTAATGGGGTCCAAAGCAGAAACCGTGTTAGTTAAACAACCGTGTTATATCCAAACAAAAATGTATAGATTATATAGAAAAATGACCATTTATGGTCATTTTTCTTTTTAATCTATACATTTTTGGGATCCATCTTAAAACTGTGTTATATCCAAAACCGTGTTATAATGAACCGTGTTATAATGAGGTTGTGGTGTATTTCTTTATTCCCTGATCAATAAAGGTCCGCTCCTATTATACAGGTGTATACTCATTTTATAAGTAGACCCTTCTTTAGATGAGTCTTGTGCAGAGGGAATATTTTTGTCTCCCGGATCAATAGTATAAAATGAGCAGACCCTATTTTAACCAGGGGCCAGTTGTTCAAAGCATTGTTAGCTCAATGAGTTCGTTACTGGTCATATTGTTAACTGTTCTAACAAGTTTAATATTTAAAATTTTGGTATTTTTGCTGAAAAATGTGAGCAAAAGATGCTCACATATTTTTAGCAAAAATTTCAGCATATTTGCCATATTTAACGAACAAAGTTTTAACGATACATTAACTAACAACATTGTTAGTTTTGAACAACTGGCCCCATGACTTCATAAGTTGGTATACAGAGCAGGAACAGATGATAGAGTTTGTCTCCCTTGTAAAAATGATGGAATATATTTATGGAATATTCAATCTTGTCCTGCTGAATAAATGAATTCTGCCACAACCATTTCTCACTATCAACCAGTCAAATTATTTGATATAATGTATTCATTACTCATTCATTTAAAACTTGCATACTGATTCTGAATGAAAAACAGTATAGATCTTGATCAAATGGCATCTGATCTGAATCTACACTGTTTGCATAGGTATGGGGGACCATGGTTCAGCAGGACAAGTTTTAGGATTTGAATATTCTTTTCAAGAAAGGAAAAAAGCTACAAACAGTTATCAATTATCACCTTTTGTATTGAATCTTAACCTATAAAGACTTACAGTCAACAGTTTAACTTCTCATTCCATTTTAACAGCAAATATGGTTTTGATAAAATTTCAATTTCAATACAATCCACCCACGTAGGTGTGGTTCTAACCAAAAATAGTAACAGGAGCTTTTTACAAATCTTTTAAAAAATCAACACAGCCCAGAGATAAATTCCCAAGGTGTTTTAACTTTAACCCATTTTGTACTGAATGGAATTGTCACTCTTATAGGTACCGGTATGTATGCAATTCAGGGGAGTCGGGTTGAGTTGTTTTAGAATGGCTGAACTTTCTGTGAACATTAATTTTAAGGCCCTGTTTTTAGGTTTCCCGTAACAAATGAGTTGGTCGTAAAAGTAAAAGTGTCATGTGATCAGCCAGCCAATCACCAGTACCTTATATATCCTAACCAGAGGACCATTGGTCCTGAATCGCTCACCTGACTTTTCTGAGGAAGTCCTCAAAGACTTTAATATGTGATCTTTGGCCAAGAGGGACCGAAGGTCTGTGTAACTGGGTGGGGATCTCAACTGTTTCCGAGATATTAAGCATTCAATGCAATAAAGGGAGTTGGCCCCCAGCCCCCCCCCCCCCCCCCCCCCCCACTGGAACCGTAGGTCCAACGGTCCATTACACTGAATGCGACAAGAATATATATGGTTTATGGGTGGGGATCTTAACCGTTTCCGAGATATTAAGCATTTTGTGGAAAAAAGGGGGTTAGGCATGCCCCCCTCCCTCACCCAGGGACCCCCAGGTCCAAAGGTCCATGTCACTGAATGCGCCTTATCATAAGGAACAAGAATATATATGGTTTGTGGGTGGGGATCTTAACCTTTTCCGAGATATTAAGCATTTTGAGCAAAAAAAGGGGAGGGGCATGCCCCCCCCCCACCCCCCGGACCCCTGGTACCCCAGGGTCCAAAGGTCCATGTCACTGAATGCGCCTCATCATAAAGAACAAGAGTATATATGGTTTATGGGTGGGGATCTTAACCGTTTCCGAGATATTAAGCATTTAATGCAAAAAAGGGGGTGGGGCATGCCCCCCTGGGACCCCCGGGTCCAAAGGTTCATGTCACTTAATGCGCCTTATGATCAGGAACAAGAATATATATGGTTCATGGATAGAGATCTTAACCGTTTCCGAGATATTAAGCATTTTGTGCAAAAAAAGGGGTGGGGCATGCCCCCCCCCCCCCCGGACCCCTGGTACCCCATGGTCCAAAAGTCCATGTCACTGAATGGGCCTCATTATAAGGAACAAGAGTATATATGGTTTATGGGTCGGGATCTTAACCGTTTCCGAGATATTAAGCATTTTGTGCAAAATAGGGGTGGGGCATGCCCACCCCCCGGGGAACCCCGGTACCCAAAGTTCCAAAGGTCCATGTCACTGAATGCGCCTTATAATAAGGAACAAGAATATATATGGTTTATGGGTGGGGATCTTAACCGTTTCCGAGATATTAAGCATTTTGTGCAAAGAAGGGGGTGGGGCATGCCCCCCCGGGGGGCCCCAGGGTCCCAAAATCCATGTCACTTAATGCGCCTCATCATAAGGAATAAGAATATATATGGTTTAGTGGCATTATTTGTAACAGTTTGCAAGATATCAGACATTTCTACTTTTTCCCATACAAATGCCCATGTTACCAAATTTAACCTTGGCGTAAAATAGGTCAAGGTCATCCCAGGGACACCATTTATGCAATTTATGATGGGCCCATGTCCCAGGTGCTACATGCCAAGTTTCATGCAAATCGGCCCAGTGGTTCCGGAGGAGAAGATTTTCGAAGGGTTTTTACCATATATGGGCATGGCGGCCATCTTGGTCATGTGACCTAGACCAAAAATGCAAACTTTCGTTCCCCCACCCCATGGAGCCTCCACATGAAATTTGACTACAATCGGCCCAGCGGTTCCGGAGGAGAAGACGTTTGAAAATGTGAACACACACACACACAGAATTTTTGCCTGGCCATACTATCAGCTCACCAATGAGCCTTCGGCTCAGGTGAGCTAAAAATTGGGACACCTTGAGGACATGCTATAATTCTCCTAAAATTTTAACAAATTTGTTTCATGATCCTGCAAGGAGTCCAAAAGGTGCAGACAGAACAACAATCAGTGTAGACCCTGATCAGACTGCTCTGTCAGTTTGCTAAGGCCTATCTGCCCCAATACTTTGGATCATTATTTCAGTTTTATTATTAAGCACTGGGAGAACATGCTAACTGTAAAATAAATGTCCTTAATCAAACACTCAGATCCAAAAGTTTCAGTTTATTCTAAAACGTTTGTTTGTTTGTTTGATTTGAGGTTTAAATTCCCCATCAACACAGTATAGGTCATTTTGGAGACTTTGCTTCCAATTTTGTGGGACTTTTACCCGACAATGAGTTGAAATGACATCTCAAGCCCTGTCACCCAATGAAACTAATAGGGTTTACAAGCATGGATGGTCCGACTTGCACCTCTTTACCTGGGCAGGCTTAGATCCTCTAAGCGGTTTACCAGTACTCTTGTGCATTCAGTTTCAGCTCTGCGTGGAAGCATGCAGCCTATCTATTTCTTCAAGCCCTGATGGACGGGGCCCTTTATTCTAGCAAGTAACTGGCTTGACTTAAATACAAGCCATCTCATGAGAAAACATATTTGTACCATTGCAAACAACAAAAAAGTGTTGATCAGCCTGTACATCTATGCAATCTCATTTTACCTAAGTGTTAGCTGTCTGGGTTGTACAATACCTCTGGTTTCTCCATCTAAATTTCAAAACTCTGACTAGTTTGTTTACCTGAGCAGGCAAGTTTGTCTTCCCACAGGCCAGTTGTTCAAAGCATTGCTTGTTTGTTTGTTTGATTTGAGGTTTAACATCCCGTTAACACTGCATAGGTCATTTTGGAGACGTTGCTTCCAATTTTGTGCGACTTTTACCCATCACTGAGATGAAATGACATCTCAAGCCCTGTCACCCAGTGAAACCAATAAGGTTTATACCCATGAACGGTCTGACTCCCACCGCTTTGCCTGGGCAGGCTTAATCCTCTAAGCGGTTTATCAGTACTCGTGTGCGGTTGGTTTCAGCTCTACGTAGAAGCATCATGCAGCCCATCCATTTCTTCAAGCCCTGATGGGCGAGGCATTGTTTGATTAATAAGTTCAGTTAACTGTTCCAGTAAGTACATCATCTTAATAGAGGTGGCTCTTGCCCACTGAGGCTTGGAGAAATAAATTTGGCTGCATTGTACTTCCACACAGAGCTGAAACAGACTGCACATGAGTACTGGTAAACCGCTTAGAGGGTCTGAACCTGCCCAGGCAAAGTGGTGCGAGTAGGACTGTCCATGCATATAGACCTTATTAGTTTCATTGGGTGGCAGGGCTTTGAGACCTCATTTTATCTAAATGTTGGGTAAAATGCCCACAAAATTGGGAGCAATGTCTCCAAAATGACTATAAATTGTTGAGGGGGCCTTAAACGTCCAATCGAACAAACTAAAATCTTAAAAAGAGGTATTTTTGCTGGGAAAATGAGAGCAGCTTCTGCATTAATTTGCAAAATTACATTATTTTTTTTTTCAGCAAAAATGGTAGCATATTTGCCATATTTAATTATCAAGGCTTTAACAATATTTTAATTAACAACATCTTTAATTATGAAAAACTGGCCCCTGGTTGCAAACCCAAAACATCATGAAAACATGCCTATATAATTTTGACCCCCTTATAACCCCACTTTATATGGTAAAACATAAATTGTGGGCACTAGTTAGAACCGCCTTGCCGAGGTTGTTCGAACGAGTATCCACAATCTATGTTTTGAGCAGAAATAAGAAAAAAATCACAATTTTTCATCTTACAATTTTCTTTTTTTCATTGATAAATTTTACAATGCATTTGTATAGGCGTGTTTACGTAATGAGACAGGTTTTCTTATGATGGGGCTCTTATGTTTCAAATGTAACCCTTTCTGTTTCTACACCTTGTCAATGCATGTTGCATTTCAAAGTCATTTCATGTCTGAGAAAATAAGGATAAGTGGAATCATGAGAAAACATGTCTTCCGAGACTGCGACATTTCAATTTCATTTCACGTCAAAGAGAAAAATGGTAATAGAAATTGAGTGCCATCACAAGAAAATGTGTCTTCGGAAACTCTTACCAGGTAACACCCAAATCTGCCTGCTCAGTTAATAAGGCTATAAAGGCATTTCGGCAGACAATCACTTGAAAAATCCAGCCTTATTCTTTCTGAAAAATAATAAAAATCTTACTAAAGCTGAGTTGGTACTTGAAGGGTTAAACTGTGAGACACAAGTTGACAATCTGGGGCCAGTTGTTCAAAGCATCATTAGCTTAACGAGCTCGTTAGTGGTCATATTGTTAACTCTTCTAGCAAGTACAATATCGTAAATTTTGGCATTTTTTCTGAAAAAATGTGAGCAGCTTTTGCAAAAGCTGCTCACATTTTTTCAGCAAAAATATTAGTATATTTGCCATAATAAATGATTAAAGTTTTAATGATAAGTTAACTAACGACGTCGTTAGTTTTGAACAACTGGCCCCTGCCAGGCAATACTTTCAATCAAACACTATCATGACAAATTCAAAGCCAATCTTGACTACCTGATTACAACTGGCATCAGGGCAAACACTGGTCTCTTGATGTATTGAATTACAAATAAAGACCTGTTATCAGAGACAATTTATCAAAACTATTATTGCTACTGTTTGAACTCTACAGGACACCTAAACACACATTTTCATTGGTGAGAACCTGGTCACAAGCCGATCACTGTTATACATTAGAAGCAGGAGGGGACTGAAAAGCACACACAGTCTACACTGTTCATATCACTTTTCAGAACTGTAAGTAAAAAAAAGATGATGGGGGTTTTCACTGTTTCATAAAAATGCATCTCACAACAAACCAAGCACTCCTACAACAGAGATGGACCAGTCCAGAGGTTCTTGTGAGACTCAACTGGTTTCCCTTGTTGAGGATCTTGCCCGCAGGTCTAGTCAGGGTAAACAAAGGCGTTTGATAAGGTAAATCATTCAAAGCTTATCCAGAAATTGCACTCCTATGGTGTAAGAGGTCCCACATTGCGCTGGATTCAGGCATTTCTAAGCAAACATCAGCAGAGGGTCACTGTTGGGGGGCGAGGATTCAGACTCTGTCTCAGTGACGCCAGGAGTCCCACAGGGCTCTGTCCTGGGGTCAATTCTGTTCTTGGCCTACATCAATGACCTCCCCCAGGATATTGTCTCACAGGTGCATCTCTTTGCTGACGATACTGCCATCTACCTATCTATTGAATCTAAGCATGACAGTGACTGCTTACAATGTGACTTGGACCAACTACAGGCATGGAAATCAAAGTGGGATATGGAATATAACCCCTCCAAGTGTCAGGTGATAAGAGTGACTACTTCAAGGACCCCTTAAATACAGAGTATATACTTCATGGCCTGGTCCTGGAGGTGGTCACTAGTGCCAGGTACTTGGGGGGTAGACATTTCCAACAACCTTAACTGAAACACTCACATGGACAGATTTACAGCAAACCCAAACAGGTCTCTTGGCTTTGAAAAGAGAAATATAAAAACAAAGTCCCCCAAAGTCCGGATAATGGCCTACCAGACCATTGTACGTCCCCAGCTGGAGTATGCTTCAGCCATATGGGAACCCCATACAAAAAGGAACACCCATAAGGTTGAAATGGTCCAAAAACATGCAGCCCATTGGACCATGAATGACTATGCCAGACTTCATTGTTGCTAATTTGGACTGGAAATCCCTTGAAGAAAGACATTCAGTGGCACGCATTTGTCTTTTTTCTATAAGATTGTCAATGGCCTTGTGGCTGTGCTCCTTCCTGATTATATCCAGCCCCGTACTCATAGGATTTCAAAGTATTGCCATTCTATGACATTTCGTCAAATTCATACTGGCAAGGATACATACAAGTATTGCTTCTTTCCACTGACCATTGTTCAGTGGAATGCCCTCACAGAGAAAGCTGTGACTTGTCTAAGTCTTGACATATTCAAGGCAGAGATTGGACAGTTGCAGTTCCCCAAGCTCTAGACAGATATGCATGTTTTTAAACTGTTTTAAGCCTTTTAAGCCCGGCTGCATACTTCAGTCCTTTTAAAGTTGATCTGTCCAAGTCATTCATTTTTATGTCTCAACCTCTTGTCTATCTATATTTTAACCTATCATCTTGACATAGACTCCCTATCATGTTTTTACTTTTTCTTTTTCATTGCACGACGTGCAGACCATGCTAAAAAGGCCCGCACCGGCATAAGCAGTAAACGAAGATAGGTAAGTTATAAAGTTAAATTTAAGTCATGTCATAAGAAAACCTGTTTTTGTGTTTTGTGAACAACTAAGGTGCAGATCAGCCTAAGTATCCACACAGTCAGATCAGCACCTTAGTGTTCTGTTTTGATAGTACAGCTCCAAACTATAACCTAGTTTCCGTATCTACACAGTAGTTGCAGGGTATAATCAAAGCACTGGGAATACTGGTGGGTCAATTGTTTCTCCGTGTAGGCTGGGAAAATTGTCCTGGACTGAGATTTAAACTGTTTTGTTTAACACTTAAATTCCAGTTTTTTAAGCTATCAGTAAAGACCCTGATTAGACGTCACATCCTGCGGCATCTGATCTGGGTCTACACTGTTTGCCAAGCCCAACCCATGATTCCAGCCTAGATTCAATAGATAACCCTATTACCCAACACACTATCATCACTGTGATAAAAACAGGCCTCGATAGCTCAGTCGGTAGAGTGTCCGCTCCGGGGAACGGGAGTTCACGGGTTCGATCCCGGGCCGCGACATACCAAAGTCGTTAAAAATGGTACTAGCTGCTCCTCGCTTGGCACTCAGATTTACGGGGTAGAGCTAGGACTGGTCGACCCAGTGTCAGGATAATGTGACTGGGTGTGGTATCATGTAATGTGTCTGGCACATGATACTTCAGTGAGGCAGCACTATAAAAGTGAGCATTGAGCTCCCTGTCGCAACCAGACACCGTCGTGATATGACTGAAAAATTGTTAAAAGCGACGTTAAACCAGAATTCACACACACACACACACTGTGATAAAATTAACGCTGCTATTTTCTATAAGTAAATTACCCGGATTTCCTGGAAAAGTCAGTGGCAGTCACATGGACTTCAGCACTTTTGTTTGTTTGATTTGAGGATAAACGTCCCCGTCAACACTGTAAAGGTCATTTTTGAGAAGTTGCTTCCAATTTTGTGGGACTTTTACCCGTCTTTGAGATGAAATGACATCTCAAGCCCTGCCGCCCAATGAAACCAATAGGGTTTATTAGCATGGACGGGCCGACATGCACCGATTTGCCTGGGCAGGCTTAGATCCTCTAAGCAGTTTACCAGTACTCATGTGCGGGTCGGTTTCAGCTCTGTGTGGAAGCATCATGCAGCTCATCTATTACTTCAAGCCCGATGGGCGGGGGCCGTACTTCAGCACTGAAGAGTTTCTATGCTTTACAACTTTTTATCACATGACATCGCGTCCTAGAGTGTAATAACGCCATGTAATAAATTTGATAATCCACTAGTGGATTAAATATGCAAATTAGTTAGATACGTCCTGTAACGTTACTTGTACGACGTCCTTAACGACGTCGCATTTACTAATGGCGGAATATTTATATTTTTGTGAATAAATTAAGCTGCTGTCGACCGAGAAATACGGTTTTCGACCGAGCGGTACGGATGTCGACAGAGGATGGTCTTCGATTTTGATGCACTTGGAGAGGCGAAAACGTTAGTTTAAATATTTACAAACGATGTCGGTGTTTTAAACAGACAAGCTGTTAATTGTCTGTTCACTTATAGAGAGTCGTGAGTCTGAAAAACACTATAAAACACCGGTTCTTTCGAAAAAAATCAGTTTTCACAAAATATCATTAATCTAATGCTTTATGAAAAGTAGGAAAGCAATAAAACACCAAATATATTTTATCTACCATTTACGCTTCAACAACAACGTGGGTTTGACATAATTCATGCATTCTGGGAGTTTTTATAGACCTTTGAAAAATGTCGGGATACGGATGTCGATTATTAGAAATACGACCGTCGATTGTATCCTAGTCTGATTGTTACGGCTGTCGACGAAATATAAAAACTACATTTCATGTACTGCTGTTAAAATACATGATTTATTCTATGATTATTACTGAAATCTGCACTATTAGGCAGATTTCACTTGGAGCCATGAAGAAAAATGTATGTTTTGTGCGAACTGGTGTCTTAAAGTCGCAACAATCACCAAGAATAACTTCATCCTTAACTCTCCCATATTTAGTTTACACAACAGGCTACAAGGCTGGTCACTGATGTAAACACTTGAACATGTAAATGCCAAATAAAAAATGTTGTAATTATAAACCTGTGCAAATGCTCTTGAAGAATGATGTCGGAAAGATCACAGGCGCTTGAAGTTTAAATGCCTAAACATTTCAAATTTGTTTGAAAGGGCCATAACGAAATTGAATATTGACTAACATTCATGTTTAGGTTTTTTTTTTGTTTGTTTGTTTTTGGTTTAACGGCCCTTTCAAGATTATTTCACTCATATCGAGCCGATCGTTAATCAGAGGTGGGCGAAAACCGGAGTACCCGGAGAAAAACCACCTGACCTTCCGTTGCAGAACTTGGCGTCTCACGTGTGACCCAAGCGAGGTTCGAACCACAGCGGTGAGAGGCCTAATGATCAAGAGTCAGCGCTCTTAACCACTAGGCCACGGAGGCCCGTTGTTTAGGTTTTGAGCTCAGAACTTCAAGCGCATGTGCAGAGACGAATATTTCTCAACAAATGTCATGACAAACAGTAGGGTTGATCAGCCGACATTACGAAAACATGCCTATTAAAAAAATTTAAAATTTTACCCTAAAAACAAAAATGAAAATTTTCAGAAAAAAATATCTGATACTTTTTATATTTCTGCTCAAAAAAAAAAGATTGTGTGAATGCGCGGTTCTAACAAGTACCCAGAATCTATGTATATGAGCAGAAATATGAAAAATAAGGTTTACCCCTGTAAACCCCAGTTTCACTATATAAAAGTGGGGTTCAAGGGGGTCAAAATTATATAGGCGTGTTTTCGTGATGAGCTCCTTTTCCGACTACCCAAAATTCCTAAGCACAAAAGCTCTTCAGTCCACGTGACTATCACAGACTTGTCCGAATAACTTTTTTATAGAAAACAGCCGCAGTGACTTAGGTCAGAGTGTTGTGTAAGAGGTTTATCTTGGAATCATAGGTTGGGCTTGGCAAACAGAGAAGACCCAGACAAGACGCCACAGAATCTGGCGTCTGATCAAGATCTACACTATATACTTAAAAATTAAAGGGTAAATTAAGCAGTTTAAATCACAGTCCAGGACTTTTCCGAACTATAGTCAGCGACAATCGACCCACCAGTACTCTTTGTGCTTTGATTTTGCGTTTGTTATGTGTGCGCAAGTGCATATTTAAGTAAAAGAAGTATAAGTGGTTAACGCTGAGAAGAAATCGACCGTACATGAGTAGTGGTAAACCGCGTAGCAGGTCTTAGCCTGCCCAGGCAAAGTGGTGCGAGTTGGACCATCCGTGCATATAATGACATTTTATCTCAATGTCGGGTAAAAGTCCCACAATATAGAAAGCAGCGTCTCCAAAATGACCCAAGTAGTGTTGAACCTCCCTCAAAACAAACAAACATAACCAGATAACTGTACCGACATGTTAAGATAGTATATTAGTTGTCTATGTTGATATTAGAACAGACTTTTTGTCATTCCTAACGGGGATGACATGTTGGTTTATACTGGGCAATGTCTTGACATGTCCCGTGCTTAGCTGTATTTGAAACAAAAGTCACCTATCAGCGGTAATATGGTTTCTAATAAGTTGTTTGGAATTGTGGGTATACCAATGCTGACGGGTGGTCAATGTCAGTATGGTCGTCGTGATTTCCTCACCAGATGCAGTTTTGCAGCCCAGTGTCGGACCCTGGATAACACAACGCAGAACTGTTCAAGACTGCTGTATCCTATAACTTGTCTACGGAAGGCTTTCTAAGATTTTTTAAAAAGCTACACATGTATATTAAAACGAAATTTAGTAATCTGCATAATATGATTTAATAGAGAAGAAGAAGAAGAAGACAGTATACCTTGCCACACACCTGCGTCACTGTCACCACCAACACTTCCAATATGTCTAGGGATGGCTTTGTTGAACCGTAAATATCTCATTTCGTAAATTTCACACCTAAATTTACATATGGTCAATTTCGAAAAATTTTGATGTCTGAATTTTCTGACGTATAAGAATTGGTAAGTATTCGTCACACCTGTGAAAAACTAGTGCGACTTTTTATAGGGTGTGAAGAATTGGTATCAATTCCTCACACATGTGAAGAATTCGTTGACAATGTCTGACGTGTAAAGAAATGGTAAGTATTCATCACACCTGTGACCTGTGTCTATGGGGTGTGGAGAATTTGTACCAATTACTGTTACACGTGTCTTACATGTAAAGAACTGCTACTCATTCCTCACACATGAGAAGAATTGGTACCAATTTCTCACACAAGAGTATAATTGATACCAATACTTCACACACGTGAGGAATCGGTACCAAATCCACACAGAAGCCTCCGTGGTGAAGTGGTTACGCTACTCGCCTTGTAAACTAGGGGTCGCAAGATCGATCCCTGGCTTCTCCGGACTTTCGGATGAGCCTTTAAACCGAGGTCCTGCCTCCATATGACCTTAATTGTTGGTGGGACGTAAAACTCAAACACTCACTCACCAAATCCACACACATGTGACCCCCGCCCATCGAGGCTTGAACAAATATATGCCCTGCATGCCGCTTCCACGCAGAGCTGAAACCGACCCGCACACATGTACTGGTTAACCGCTGCCTGCCCAAGCAAAGAGGTGCGAGTCGGCCCGTCCATGCTTATAAACCCTATTGATTTCATTGGGCAGCAGGGCTTGAGATGTCATTTCATCTCAATGTCGGGTAAAAGTCCCACAAAATTGGAAGCAACGTCTCCAAAATGACCTTTACAGTGTTGACGGGGACGTTAAACCTCAAATCAAACAAACAAAACACACATGTGAAGAATCTCAATTAGTTGCCTACCAACTTACACTGGCTGTAATAGTTTCTGAAAAATTAATTATTTTAATTTTTCCCATAGAAAAGGATAGGTTGTAAAATTTGACCGTGTCTGGAGATAAGTTCGGGATAATCCTAAGATCATCATTTGAACAAATTATGATGTGCTGGAGTCCTATCTGTTACATACAAAGTTTCTTGACTGGTCCTAGAGAAGCTTTTCAATGGTTTAACCATATATGGATGTGGTAGCCATCTTGGTCATGTGACCCAGATGCCGCGAACAAAAAACTAGCGTTCCCCCTACCCAAAGAGGTTCAAAACATATTGGCTTTGCTTGGCCAATCGGTTTTCAGACATTACGAGAACACGTATGGGGCGCCGTTTTACTATTTCATCCGAATTTATAGATATCCATTAATCGAATTATGGAGATCCATAATTCGATTTATGGATATCCATAAATCAGCCGAATAATGGATATCCATAATTCAAATTATGGATATCCATAAATCGAATTATGGATATCCATAATTCGATTAATGGATATCATTAATTTAGATCGATTTATGGATATCCATTATTCCTCTGATTTATGGATATCCATAATTCGAATTAAGGATATCCATAATTCGATTTATGGATATCCATAATTCAGATCGATTTATGGATATCCATAATTCGAATTATGGATATCCATAAATCGCCGCCAAAGCTTTTGGTTTAATGATTTCTCCCTAAAACACGTGATTTTTTATTGTAAAAATCTTCAAAATATTCAAGGTCTTCATCATCGCGGGAAGATGATGGCCGGTCAAAGGGACCTATCTGTCGTGCAGCCTTTTCAGCCCGTAAGGCTTCCAAAGCAACGGACGGCATACGCTGAACGCCCGCCATGTGTGCTGTTAAATATCGGAACCAGCCGTAAGATCTGGAAATTCCGGCCAACGCATCCGGTCCCTCTGGAATCACCTCTATGAGGACTGCGCACCTCAGGACACTGAAAGTCGGACGTAAGATTATAATGATCCAAACAGGCAATCCGTGCATGCTTTCTGGAGAAAAATGCACATGGTCGTTATATATAGTATTATATATAGTATTAACATATATCCATATAACACTCTATTTGACGGCCCCTGAAGAAATAGATGGGCTGCATGATGCTTCCACGCAGAGCTGAAACAGACCCGCACACGAGTACTGGTAACCGCTTAGAGGATCTAAGCCTACCTAGGCAAAGCGGTGCGAGTCGGCCCGTCCATGTTAATAAACCCTATTGGTTCATTTGGGCGGCAGGGCTTGAGATGTCATTTCATCTCAAGGTTGGGTAAAAGTCCCACAAAAATGGAAGCAACGTCTCCAAAATGACCTTTAAAGAGTTACACCTCAAATCAAACAAACAAATACTCTACTTGAGATGTATGGAGTACCAAGCAGATTCAGATATATCTCCAGGACCCCGCCCATTGGGGCTTGGAGAAATAGATTTGGCTGCATGAGCTGAGTGTACTGGAAAATCGTTTAGAAGGTCTAAGTCTGCCCAAACAAAGTCGTGCGAGTCAATGGGCGACAGGGATTGAGATGTTTGTTTGTTTGTATTTGAGTTTAACGGCACAGTCAACACTAATTTAGGTCATTCTCTCCCTTCTGCTGATTCAAGAAGGGCAGTTGTCAGTTTCTGGCGAAAGAATGTGCACTGTACTGGTTAACCGCTTACGTATAAGCCTGCCCAGGAAAGTGTTGATAGGTAAACTGACCGGCTCAAAAATGACCTAAATAGTGTTGACTGGGCCGTAAAACTCCAATACAAACAAACAAACAACACTAATTTAGGTAATTTTTGAGCCGGTCAGTTTACCTATCCACACTTTCCTGGGCAGGCTTATACGTAAGCAGTTAACCAGTACAGTGCACATTCTTTCGCCAGAAACTGACAACTGCCCTTCTTGAATCAGCGGGAGAGAATGACTGTAGAAAATATTTCATGGTCAATCTCCACGAAAGAATGTTGCCGACCCCGGCAGGTATCGAACCCACTTCCTCCTGATCAACAGTCAGACGCGCACCCGACTGTGCTACCGAAGCCGGTGGTATTGAGATGTCATTTAATCTCAATGAAGGCTTAATGACCAACATAACTGGAAGCAACGTCTCCAAAATGCCCTAAATAATATTGAAGGGGACGTTAAACCTCAAATCAAACAAAACATATCTCTCCCACACCATAGGCCACCACTAAGCCTACCCGACATTACCTCCACCTCCATCCCGGCTTTTTATTACACACCTAAATAGGAGTGAGTGAGTGAGTGTTTCAGTTTTACGTCCCACCAACAGCTAAGGTCATACGGAGACGAGACCTCGGTTTAAAGACTCATCCGAAAGTCTGGAGAAGCCCGGGATCGAACCTGCGACCCCTGGTTTACAAGGCGAGTAGCGTAACCACTCGACCACGGAGGCTTCTACCTAAATAGGAAATCTGGCGCGAATAGTCGAGTCTTTTTTTTTTTTTTTTGCAAAGGGAGCAGTCATTATTCATTAGGTTTATTTGCAGAGGAGAATTATGGATATCCATAATTCGATTTATGGATATCCATAAATCAGCCGAATAATGGATATCCATAATTCGAATTAAGGATATCCATAATTCGATTAATGGATATCCATATTTCGATGTAAATTAATGATATCAATAAATCGCTTTATGGATATCCATAATTCGATTTATGGATATCCATACTTTGATTTATGGATATCCATAAATCAGCCGAATAATGGATATCCATAATTCGATTTATGGATATCAATAAATCGAAAAATGGATATCCATTATTCGATTTATGTATATCATTAATTCACATCGATTTATGAATACCCATAAGTCGAATTATGGATATCCATAAATAATAATGGATATCCATAAATAATAATGGATATCAATAATTCGAATTATGGATATCTATAATTCGAATTATGGATATACATAAATTATTATGGATATCCATAAATACGGAATAAAAAGTAAAACGGCGCCCCATAAACACGCCTCTAAATATGAAACTTTTCGCATGAAAATACTGAATTTTGCTTATTTCTGCTCTAAACATAGATTGAGGGCACTCGTTAGAATAGCCTCGACGAGGCCTAGTGGTTTAGATCGCTGACTCTTGATCATTAGGTCTCTCACCACTGTGGTTCGAGCCTCGCTCGGGTCACATGTGAGATGCCAAGTTCTGCGACGGAAGGTCAGGTGATTTTTCTCCGGGTACTCAGGTTTTCGCCCACAAAATTGGAAGAAACGTCTCTAAAATGACCTTTACAGTGTTGACGGGGACGTTTATGGGGTGCCCTTTTACTATTTAATCCGTATTTATAGATATCCATAAATCGAATTATGGATATCCATAATCGAATTACGGATATCCGTTATTTGATTAATGGATATCATTAATTCAGATCGATTAATGGATATCCATAATTCGATTTATTGATATCCATTATTCCTCTGATTTATGGATATCCATAAATCATAATTCAGATCGATTTATGGATATCCATAATTCGAATTTTGGATATCCATAAATCACCACCAAAGCTTTGGGTTTAATGATTTCTCCCTAAGACACGTGATTGTTTAATGTAAAAATCTTCAAAATCTTCAAGGTCTTCATCATCGTTGGTAGTTGATTGCCAGTCAAAGGGACCTCTCTGCCGTGCAGCCTTGTCAGCCCGTAAGGCTTTCAAAGCAACGGACACCATACGCAGAACGCCCGCCATGTTTGCAGTTAAATATCGGAACCTGCCGTAAATTCAGGCCCTCTGGAATCACTTCTATGAGGACTGCGCACCTAAGGACACTGAAAGTCGGACGTCAGATTATAATGATCCAAACAGGCAATCCGTGCATGCTGTCTGGAGAAAAAATGCACATGTTCGTTATATATAGTATTAACATATATCCATCGGCCCGCGCCCATCGGGGCTTGGAGAAATAGATGGGCTGCATGATGCTTCCACGAAGAGCTGAAACCGACCGCACATGGGTACTGGTAAACCGCTTAGAGGATCTAAGCCTGCCCAGGCAATGCAGTGCGAGTCGGCATGTCCATGCTTATAAATCCTATTGGTTTCATTGGGCAACAGGGCTTGAGATGTCATTTCATCTCAGTGTCGGGTAAAAGTCCCACAAAATTGGAGGCAACGTCTCCAAAATCACCTATACACTGTTGGCGGGGACATTTAACCTCAAATCAAACAAACAAACAAACAAACATATATCCATATAATACTCTACTTGAGGTGTATGGAGTACCAGGCAGATTCAGATATATCTCCTGGCCCCCGCCCATTGGGGCGGGGAGAAATAGATTTGGCTGCATGAGCTGAGAGTACTGGTAAACCGTTTAGGTCTAAGCCTGTCCTAACAAAGTCGTGCGAGACAATGGGCGACAGGGATTGAGATGTTTTGTTTGTTTGTTTGTTTGTTTGTTTGTTTGTATTTGAGTTTAACGGCCCAGTCAACACTAATTTAGGTTTATTTGCAGAGGAGAATTATGGATATCCATAATTCGATTTATGGATATCCATAAATCAGCCGAATAATGGATATCCATAATTCGAATTAAGGATATCCATAATTCTATTTATGGATATCCATATTTCGATCTAAATTAATGATATCTATAAATCAATTTATGGATATCCATAATTCGATTTATGGATATCCATAATTTGATTTATGGATATCCATAAATCAGCCGAATAATGGATATCCATTATTCAATTTATAGATATCCATAAATCGAATAATGGATATCCTTTATTCGATTTATGGATATCATTAATTCAGTTTGATTTATGGATATCCATAATTCGAATTATGGATAGCCATAATTCTAATAACGGATATCCATAAATAATTACGGATATCCATAATTCTAATTATAGATATCCATAAATAATTATGGATATCCATAAATAACAATGGATATCCATAATTTGAATTATGGATATCCATAATTCGAATTATTGATATCCATAAATAATTATGGATATCTATAAATACGGATTAAATAGTAAATCGGCGCCCCATAGACGTTAAACCTCAAATCAAACAAACAAAACAAAGCAACGATAGTTTATTATCAATCAGCCATTTCAAACAAACAAACAAAGCCTGACGAAGAATGCAACAGTTATTTTATTGTTTAACTGGGGTTAATTTCCAGTAAATCTGTCCCTTACACTCTCGTTGAATCATCGACATCCGTACCCAGTAACGTCGACAACTGTACCCCGCAAACTTTCACTTCATCGACAGCCGTATCGATGAAACTATAAACAGTTCCACAGATGCATGTAAAGACATGTTGACACACAAATAAAAGGTTATCGCGTATGTTAATGATGTATCTGCATCATTTCGTCCTCGATATTCCATGACACTGAATAAGAGCCAAGCATTTCCCCGGAAGTAATTACTTTATATATTTTCCCGTTTAATTCCGCTCAGCGTCAAAACAGGCTATAAGTCAGACTTCCAAAACACTTGAAACAACAGCAAACTATTTCACAAACGATTTGACACCACAAAAATGGACAGACATACACAAAAGAACACATTTACAGCGACTTTATCGACTACCCTCCTCTGTCGACATCCGTACTGCTCGATCGAAACCCGTATTTCTCGGTCGACAGCAGCTTTACACAGTACCGGCTCGGTCGACAACACAGGTATAGAAAATGGTATTACCCCCGTGATGTTCTTCTCCAGACAACAACTTTTTAGGGATGACTTAGGGAGCTTTTCCATAATGTATGATGAGTAATTCTAATGAAAACTCACAGCATACCTTTATTTTTATAGAAGATCAAAAAAGTTACATGTGTTCCTATGTCAGCCTCATTATGTCTCATGGCCTGGCACTATTAATAGCCCTCAGTGGCTGGAACAACCCCTATATTGAACAAATTTTCATGGTCCCGAAGGTGTTCAAGCCACTGAACTTTGACTAGGAAACTTCTCTAATGTGTATTCATTTACCATAATTTAACCCATTTTGAACCTGAAAACGGGATACTGGCCAACAGTGCAGCCCCAGATCAGATGCACACCACATTCTGTGTCATATGATCAGGGCCTACACTGCTGCAAAAAGTTCAGCCATTTTCCAAATAAATCTTAAAGATAGTGCAACCTGTCACCCCTAAATTTTAAAATGGATTCCTGCTATATATAAGGAGGAAGATTTGGTACCAAAAGGGGTTAATCCATTAGACAACAACTTTGCATATTGAGGATTTAACAAAATCCTAAATAACTGAACTGTATCATCTGTATGTAATAACTCTGAATACCAGTAATTAACTAAGAAGACCACAAACACTGAATATGTCTTAAAGGTGCATTATTGAGCTACAGGGTCTCAAAATTTTTTTTTCTAGTTTTTATCTTCAATTCATACTCCTTTGTCATGTGTACACTTTTGGAGCAAAATACAGCTTGAGAACTTTGTGAAAATGGTCGTTTTCATTCGTGTTTACCCTTCGCTCTGAACATGTGTTCGGAATTTCTGTTCTAAAAATAAATCTGTCACTTTACACATACATGGCGACGGTATCGTCTCTGAGTGTCGTTACTTATGGCATGGTATTCAGGGTCATATTTTTTCCGATTCAGGCATGGCCTACGCAAACAAGGCCAAAAATGAACGTTGCATAACGTCATATATGGGGATTCTATTTTTTTGTCACGAACTAAAAATAGATCTAACTAGTGTTCGAAACCTAGTTAGGGAATCCCTCTCAAACTCGTTTACCTGTCATCATAATTGTTCGCATTTTTGCATAAAATGCGTTCATTTGTATTGTTTTAAAGAAAAATACCGGCTATATGTATTTTATTTTTGGAAGAATTTTTTACCGATAGCTCAATAATGCACTAAGTACCGGTACACAAATGTTTGACTTCTCTAACAAGTTGAATCAAAGCACTAACAACACTGATAGGTCAATTTTCTCTGAGTGAATGCAGGAAAAATTGTTCTGAATGGAGATATGGGCTGTTTCATTTAACCCTTAACCTGCTGAATTTGTTTGTTTGTTTGTATTGGAGTTTTACGGCCCAGTCAACACTATTTAGGTCATTTTTGAGCCGGTCAGTTTACCTATCAACACTTTCCTGGGCAGGCTTATACGTAAGCGGTTAACCAGTACAGTGCACATTCTTTCGCCAGAAACTGACAACTGCCCTTCTTGAATCAGCGGAAGAGTTTAACCTGCTGAATAATTAAATTAGCCACACCCAGTTCTGACTTGCCATGTCTTTGATATTTGGTATGAAGCTTTGTCAAGTGGACCTAAATAAAGATTTTTCAAATTATAGCCATTTGGGCCTAAAATGGCCAAGCCCCAGGGCCCATATGTTTTAAATAGACTCATGTAGGGAAAACCTTTAAAGATTTTCTTGTCTTAAACCAGAACTTTGTTTGTTCTGTTTGTATTGGAGTTTAATGGCCCAGTCAACACTAATTTGGGTCATTTTTGACAGTGTACAGTGCACATTTTTTTGCCAGAAACTGACAAGTGCCCTTCTTGAATCAGCGGAAGGGAGAGAATGACTGTAGAAAAGATTTCATGATCAATCTCCACGAAACAATGTTGCCGACCCTGGCAGGTATCGAATCCGCGTCCTCCTGATCACCAGTCAGACGCGCATCTGACTGAGCTCTTAAACCAGAGGTCAAGATCTTTGGTATTTGGTAAGAGGCTTTGTCTAGTGGACCTCTACCAAGATTGTCCAAATTATAGCACTGGGGCCAAAAATGGCCCTGTGCCAGGGCCCACATGTTTTACATAGACTTAAACAACACTACACAGACAAGAAGTTTTTAAAGGTTTTCCACGTATAAGTCAATGTAAAACATGTGGGCCCTTTTGGTTTTTCCTTGTGTCTATAAAAAATATGTGATCCAGAGGGTGGGGCCAATTTTGACACCAGGGCTATAATTTAACAACTTTGGTAGAGGTAAATTATGTGAAGCTACATACCAAATATCAGACGCCTGGGCCATCTGATTTCAGATAAAAAGATTTTTAAAGGTTTATACTTATTTTGCCCTATTTGATGCCATGGCAACCAGATATCTGCATGGGACGGGATTCTTTTAACAACTTTGACAGAGGACCACCCAAAGATAATCTCAGCAAAGTTTGATCAGGATGTGTTCAGTGGTTTAAGAGGAGATGTTGTTTAAAGAAATTATGGTGGGATGGCTTCAGTGGTTCAGTCAGATGCGCAGGCAAATCTGTGGTAAATAAGATAGTGAAACAAGGTTTTAAAGCAATTTGACCTAGTTTTTTACCCGACATAACCCAAATTCAAACCTGACCCAGATATCATTAACTCGATGATTAAGACAAACATTCTGGAAAACTTTCATGACCATTGAAGCGAAACAGTGGCCACTAGAGTATAAACAAGGTTTAAAAGCAATCTGTCCTGGTGAGCTAGTTTTTGATCTGAAATCACCCATATTCAAACTTGACCCAGATATCATGAAGACAACCATTCTGGTAAAGTTTCATCATGATTGAAGCAAAACTTTGGCCCCCAGCATGTGAACAAGGTTTCAAAGCAATTTGACCTAGTAACCTAGTTTTTGACCCGACAAGACCCATATTCAAATCTGACTTAGATAGCATCAAGACAAACATTCTGGTAAAGTTTCATGAAGATTGACACAAAACTGTGGTTTCTAGAGGGTGAACAAGGTTTTCAAGAAACGTGAACCAGTGACCTAATTTTTAATCTGACATGAACATTGAAGAAACTGTGGCCTCTTGAGCATGAACAAGATTTTAAAGCAATTTGACCTAGTTACCTAGCTTTTGACCCAACATGACCCATATTCAAACTTTACTTAGATAACATTAAGACAAACATTCTGGTAAAGTTTCATGAAGATCGAAGCAAATTTGTAGTCTCTATAGAGGGTGAACAAGATTTTCAAGAAATTTGACCTACTGACCAAGTTTTTAATCCAACATGACCCATATTCAAATTTGACTTAGATACCTATCATCAAGACAAACATTCTGGCAAAGTTTCATTAAGATTGAAGAAAAACTGTGGTCTCTAAAGGGTGAACACGGTTTTCCAGAAATTTGGCCTAGTGACCAAGTTTTCTTATCTGACATGACCCACATTCGAACTTGATCCAGATATCATCAAGACAAATATTCTGGTAAAGTTTCATGAAGAGTGAAACAAAACTGACCTCTAGAGGGTGAACAAGGTAAATGTTGATGACGCACAATGCATGTATGACGGACATAGAGGGTGATCACAATAGCTCTCATTGGGCCTTGCCCAGGTGAGCTAAAAATCAGTGTTCTGAGAGATTTCTGAGAATACCAAATATCATATCACTTGATTCTGTTACATAAATAGATCTGTACATAAACACAGATTTTATGACCATAAGGTAATGAAGAAAAACTAATGAAGCAAAAAAAGAAGTCAGCAATAAAATCTTAATGGTCTTACTAGAACAAAAGGTTGTCAAACCCTTTTGTTTATCACTAGTATGAAATCTAAAGCAAAAGTGATACATTGTTTAATTGTTCAACAGGTATTTACCCATGAAAAATGAGTACCGTAAAATCTCTATTAGAAGCCCATGCTCTAATAAACGCCCACCCCCCGATTTTGATGTTAAAAATGGCGAATTTTGGGGCAATTCTCAGAAAAATACCAGCCTCTAATAAACGCCCACTGGAAAAAAATCAGCAAAAAACGATCTTACCGTATGCTGAAAATTTCTGAATTTGCTGCTTGATCACTGAATGCACAAGTTTTTTTATCTCTCGTGGTCCAAATAAATGATAAACACAGGGAATTTCCGGTCCTCCGCCTTGAACAAAAGTCCCTTCTGCAGCGGAGTGTGGGCCTCCGTTAATTTCGGATGTGATCTGAACAATACTGCCGTCCTTGTACAAAAATGTCAAAAGC
Source organism: Lucinisca nassula (assembly GCA_963580285.1). Taxonomy (NCBI): domain Eukaryota; kingdom Metazoa; phylum Mollusca; class Bivalvia; order Lucinida; family Lucinidae; genus Lucinisca; species Lucinisca nassula. The sequence continues at coordinate 149,484,428 of OY757011.1, read as the reverse complement.
TGACATAAACCTTCCGGAATATGTCTGACAGTAGTGTCACTTTTCCTCACAATGATTGCACTGTCACAATGCTGATTGTCAGGCTCTAAGAAACAATCCGAATTTGTCCCACAAGAATAAGAAATCCTGTAAACGTGGTGACCTTTAATAACACATTTGACCGACACGATCTTGCTGTGAGCCATCATGTGTTTGATGCATGTTTACCTCACATCAAAGGCGGCACCGCAGGATTCTTCCCGCGGAAATTTTAGAGCCAGCGTCTATCAACACGTGGCTGATTAGGGCTGATCAATAAATAATGAGCCTCAACAGCAGAACTGGTGAAATGACGTTAGTGAAGAGGAAGACAGCTACATGACAGAGAGGAAAGCCTTACCTCCGATGTTGATTCATAGGAACATTTTTGTGACACTGCCTTGTAATGATGGGAACAAACTTTTTTATGTGTTTCTGCCATTTTTGACACGAAACGAGAAAAATATGATACTTGCTATATTGAAGATAAGAGGGCAAGAGTTGTGCATTTTTGTTTTTTTGTTTTTGGATTTGAGGTTTTAACGTCCCTGTCAACGCTGTCAATGTCATTTTGGAGACGTTGCTTACAACTTTGTGGGACTGTTACCCGACGAGTCTATGCCTTGTACCACCGGCACAGCTATTGTATCAGCAGTCATTTTTTGAGAAACAAGATGGCGGCCATATGAAAGAATCTGATCGTTTTGGAGCGTCATATGTGACTTACAGGTTTCTATAGCCTCTAATAAATGCCCACCCCCCCTCTTCATGAAAGGTAATGATTCTAATAAACGCCCGGGCGTCTATTAGAGATTTTATGGTACTTTTGCATATACCATAATGATTCCAAGTATTGGGACTGATAGACCTAAGCAATAAGTGCAGACCCAGATCAGACTGCTCCTACTGGAGCTGTCTGATCATGGTCTACACTGTTTACCATTCTGTCTGCACCATTTGGACTTCTTGCTGAATCATGAAACAAATTCGTTAAAATTTTAGGAGAATTATAGGAAGTCCTCAAATTTTTTAGGATTTTTACGGGAGCTCTAGAATGTGGCTGGATAATCAAGGGATGATTTTCTTTATTTCTTGTTAGTAACAAATGTTGTATTACTTATTCGAATTGCCTCATTGAGGTGATTCTGACAAGTACCAACAAAATATGGAGTAATGGAGAAGTAAGAAAAATTATCCCAAAATATTCTTTGTTACTAAACTAAAGTAAGTAAAGTTCTGTATTTTACGAGGGCTACAAATTTAGCAAAGGAGCTAATCTTCCATGAGGTCCTCAGAAGATGTACAATATTCACCAAAAGATTAGCGCATATACACAGTTTTCAGCTACACTCATCCAGCAAGACCAAGGCCATATAGCATTTTGATAAATTTCATAGGCACTAGACAAAATTTTTACTCATCCTCTGTATTCACACTCTTTGCCATTTGTCATGACGTGTGGACTTTTCCAGCCCTTGTGATTGGTTACCTATGTGTACTGCCCTATTAGGCTGGAGATCACAGTTTAAGCAAAAATCTTTTTTCATAAAACTTCATATTTCAAGTTATGGTAAATCCCATCTTAAACTATACAAGACCACTACTAATCCTTAGCAGATCCTATTTGTTATGTCAGTGAACCACCTACCATAATGATCTTAAGTAATGGGACAGATAGGCCTAAGCAAACAGTGAGTGTGAGTGTTTTAGTTTTACGTCCCACCAACAGCTATGGTCATACGGAGATGGGATCTCGGTTTAAAGACTCATCAGAAAGTCTGGAGAAGCCCGGGATCGATCCTGAGAGCCCTGGTTTACAAGGCGAGTAGCGTAACTACTACACCACGGAGGCTTCTAAGCAAACAGTGAAGACCCAGAAGTCTGATCAGTGTCTACACTGTTTGCCATTCCATCTGCACCTATTGAACTCCTTGTTGGATCGTGAAACATATTTGTCAAAATTTTAGGAGAATTATGGCAAGTCCTTAACCCTTCTCTTGCTGAATATTCAGTTTAGCCACACCCATTTCTGACTTTGAACCAATCAGATTACTTGATGTAATTTATTCTTACAAAGCCATAAACTTAATGTCAAACATTGTAGATTCTGGATCTACACTGTTTCCAAAGATAGGGGTTGTCGTGAACAGCATGATAAAAGTTAAAGTGTCCTAATTTTTAGGATTTTTACAATAGTTTTTGACAGTTATATATATATGAGGGCCTGCATAGTATAGTCATCATAAAAACAGTCCACTCATTGCAATCAGGCATCACACGTCAACCATTAACCATTAGCCTGCTGAATAAATTAATTTAGCTATACCCATTTCTGACTATCAACCAATCAAATAGCTTGATATAATGTTATTCATTCAATTCACAAAATGCATGGCAGTGTAGATCCTGATCAGATGACTTCTTCAAAAGCAATCTAATCAGGATCTACACTTTGCAATGGTAGGGGTTATGGTGTTAAGAATGATAAGGTTTAAAGCACCAAGCAAAAATTTAGCAGATGACATTCAATTTTTAGCTCACCAGAGCTGAAGGCTGCGGGTGAGCTTATAGGTTAGACAGGTTGTTTGTTTGATTTGGGGTTTAACGTCTCTTTCAACACTATTTAGGTCATTTTGGAGATGTTGCTTCCAATTGTGTGGGATTTTTACCCGACATTGGGATGAAATGACATCGCAAGCCCTGCCACCAATGAAACCAAAAGGGTTTATATGCAAGGACAGTCCGACATGCACCACTTTGCCCGGGCAGACTCAGACCTTCTAAGCAGTTTACCAGTACTCATGTGCGAGGTCATTTTCAGATCTGCTTGGAAGCACCGTGCAGCCCGATCTATTTCTTCAAGCCCTGATGGGTGGGGGCATATACAGGGCCCAAGCTAGCCCAAAAAATTTGGGAGAAGTGACTTCTCCCTCCTGGGAAAATAGGGAGAAGTTTGCTGGGTCTAGGGAGAAGTGGGTGCGGCTTAACGCCGCACAACAACAATGTAATGAGTTCTCCTGTAAACCCCTATTTGGAGATTTGTTTGTTTGATTTGAGGTTTAACATCCCCGTCAACACTGTATAGGTCATTTTGGAGACGTTGCTTCCAATTTTTTGGGGACTTTTAGCCAACATTGAGATGAAATGACATCTTAAGCCCTGTCGCCCAGTGAATCCCTATTTGGAGAGTGTATTTTATAGGGTTATCAATCAATTCCACTATTGAGACCACCTGAAATGAAGACTAATTCTGCTTTAAAAAGCTTATTTGGTTGGCTGCAGTTATTCTTTCTGTTTTCTGCATACAGTGACCCCTGATCAGAGACCACTTTTGGGACTGTTCAAAAGTGGTCTTAAAGACCACTTTTGAACTGTCCCAAAGGTGGTCTTAATATTGTAATTTTACTGTATTTGGGCAAGCTGTAACTTTTGTTATATCCAACCATGTTAATCAGTGTTGAAACAAGGGGGAACAACCTCGCTAGATGAAAATCAGTTGTTATTTTTTATGAATTTGGATAATTACTGAGTAACTGAATATTTACTGGCAAATAATAATTATTTTCACTTACAAAATAAAAAATTGCTTCCTACTTTTGTTGTTGTCCATAAAAAAATGAAAACGATTGATAGATGCAAAAGTAATGTACAAACAAATCAATGGCAAATAAACAATCTATATTTAAAATTTATTAAATCCTAATGCAGTGTCAATGTTACCGGTCAGATTAATCTTATTACTGTATACAACAGTACTTAACAAAGTACGTCCGCACCCGGACTTTGGCACGAGCTAACGGTACAAATATACCTGTTTAAGTTACATAATCTTGTGTAATCATAATTGGCTCTTAATGAAATAAAAACTTAGTGCAATCAACCGAGATAGATTTATGACAGTACAAGACTACTAAGCGTGTTGCAAGTGGCTCGAGCTGCATGAGCTAACGGTTAGAATTAAATTACATAACAGTACCAAACTGCAACTGGGACGAAGTGCAGAATAAACAGTTATGCTTTGTTCAGTGTAATTACTGAGATTTCTGACACTAGTGGATCGAAGGATTATCGTCACCTTGTCAGTTTACCGTTACTGTTCACAAGGAAGACACACAAAAACGGGCGAAATTTCAGGGCGAAGTTTTTTTCGCTTTCATCGCCAAAGTCGGCGAAGTGAGCCCCAACAAGGCGACTTCTTCGCCCGAGTCGCCCTCTAGCTTGAGCCCTGATATAGGATAGACAGTGGTCCGTCGTCTGTCGTCTGTCGTCTGCATTCTCGTCATCTACGTTTTTAAACAACATCTCCTCTGAACCCACTAGGTCATTTGAAACCAAATTACATGTGGAACCTCCATGGGGTGGGGATTAAAAGTTTATTCATAAGGACTGGATCACATGTCCAAAATGGCCACCATGTCCATAAATGGTAAAAACCTTTAAAAAATCTTCTTAGGAACCGAACAGCCAACGACCTTCAGACTTGCTATACAGCATTAGGGACTTTGGCCATTCCAAGTTTGTTCAAATGACGACCTTTGGTTGTAAATCAAGGTCAAATTTGCTCACTTAGACATTTGTTCGGAAAAAGGCAAAACAATGGATTTTTCTGATTCTATTGTAGCCTGTGGCATTTGAATTGATATTAGAAATCAGCTGAATGCAAGTTTATCAATTCCAAAGGTCAAGGCCATTTACTGACATTTGTCCTAGATGACTCAAGATTCATTTTTATCTTCTCCACTTTAACTGCTGGTTGTTTGAAACCAAATTACATGTGGAACCACTATGGGCTGAGGCAATGAAATTTTTAGTGGGATTGGAGTCACCAAGATGGTAACCATGCCCATATATGGTAAAAACCCTTGTGAAATCTTCTCAGGAACCAAACAGCTGATGAACTTGAAACCTGGTATGCAGTATTGGGGACTCTTTGTTCAAATGGAACTTTTGATTGACCTTGGCCTATTTTACGTACTTATGTGAAAAAGGCAATATAGTGAATTTTTCTGATTCTATTGTAGCCCATTAGAATTGATATTTTGTGTCAGCTGAATGGAAGTTTATTAATTTTAAAGGTAAAGGTCATTAATTTTATGGACCTTTGTCCGGGATGGCTCAGATTCAGTATTTTTATCTTCTTCTTCACTAAAACTGCTGGGCTGATTGAAAGCAAATTACAAGTGGAGACTCTATGGGAAAAGTCAATGTCAATTTATTCATGGGATTGGAGTCACATAACCAAGATGGCTGCCATGCCCATATATGGTAAAAACCCTTTGGAAGTCTTCTCAGGAACCAAATGGCTGATGACCTTGGAACTTGGTATGTAGCATTGGCAACTCGGGTCCTAACCAAGTTTGTTCACAAGGTGACCTTGGTTGACCTTGACCTATTTTACATCAAGGTCAACTTTGATCACTTAGACCTTTGCATGTGAAAGAGGCAAAACAGTGGGCCATTAAACTCCAATACAAACAAACAAATACCTTCTTTTTTTTTCAAATTCTCATTTTGTGTGTGTGTGGGGGGGGGGGGGGGGGGGGGGTTGGTAATCTACCCTTAACCCTTACCAAAGATGACCACAGCATCTAGTCATCTGATCTATGTTGCTAGCAAATAATCATGTTAATGCATTTTATCAGTTTGACTCTTGTGCTTCTAAAATACCAACGTCATTCTGTACGCCCTTGGTCGACAAATAAGGAATTTATAAAAATGGATTTTTATGGATTTAAAGTAGGACTGAATAGGCTATATGACTGATAGTAAGTTTTATGCTGAATGGCTTTCATATTGTCTTGGCCACTTTATCAAAGTCTTGTTGATCCGGAACCCGGTATGATACGGAACTGGGTACCTGACTGTATTTTAACAATCGTGGTAGAGGTCCACTAGCCAAAGCCACGAGCCAAATATCAAATACCACGGCCTTCTGATTTTAAAATAGAAGTTTTTAAGGTTTCCCTATATGTAAGTCTGTGTACAACAAGTTGACCACAGAGTGGGAGTGGGTCCATTTCTGGCCCCAAAGCTATAATTTAAATATTCTTAGTAGAAGTACACTAGATGAAGCTATACCTGTAGTAGGTGGATAAAAATCTCAAATGAAAATTCCAGTTGAGTGTCCGAGCTAAACAACCACTAGGCCTAAAGGTCCAGAACAGTTAGACTGGTCAGTTATGCACTCCATACACATTTTATTATGGCTCTCCATCCAACAAAGAAATATTTATATCAAATGTTTAGGAATTATCCATAATAATCATATCACTTTTTCCAGGTTCCTTTTGACTCCGCAGCCTTTGCTTTGCACTTGGGTTCCAAAGGTCACAACAACAATGTAGTAGGAGGAGAATAAGAGGACTGCACACAGGTGCCATGATTGCCTATTTTTTTGTATGCCACAAAGGGAGATAAATCTGATAAATTGTGTGATAGAGTTATGGAACCTTGTCAGAATGTAGCTCTTTTGATGAAACATGTGTCTGTGAAGTCTAATGAGGCTGGGCCAAATACTTTTGGAAATATGGCCAATGTTTAAGTTTTTAGTTAAATTTTTTTAAAAATAGGTCGAAGTTCAAAGATCACAGGTTAAAAAGTTTGATATCAATGGAAAGGTCCTGTCCCAAGGAACACAACTGTGAATTTTGAAAGCTGTATACATTGATTGTGGTATATGTATTTAAATGAGAGACCAGAGAAACAGGCATTTTTTATGTTAAATCCGTCAAACTGCATGGTAGAGTTATGGAACATTGTAAGAATGTAGCCCTTGTGATCATACAGATCTTTGTCAAGTTTCATGAGGCTAGGACAAATATTTTTGGAAAAATGGCCAAAGTTAAAGTTTTTGGTTACATTTTCAAACAAGAGCTGTTGCATGACAGCATAGCTCGCCTGTTTTGTGCCTTGAAGATATAAGGTAAAATTACTGAACCATGGAATATAGGTCACACTCACCTAGATATATTTTGAGGTCAATCAAGAGCTCACATGGAACATATATTCCAGATATTACAAGGTCACACTGACCTAGATATATTTTTATGCCATTCATCTGGTCACGTGGAATTGATTATTCAGATATAAATTTTTCTCCATATAGTATTCAAGATATAAGGCAAAGTCATTGAACCATGAAATATAGGACACTGACCTACAAATATTTTGAGGTCAATCATCTGGTTGCAATGAAGTAATATCCCAGGTATAACATTTCTCCATCAAAATAGTATTCAAGATAATAGGCAAAATCACTGAACCATGAAATTAGGGCACACTGTCACTGACCTAGATATACTTTGAGGTAATTCATTGGGTCACATGGAACTAATAATCCAGGTGAGACATTTCTCCATCAAATAGTATTCAAGATAATAGGCAAAATCAATGAACCATGAAATATAGGTCACACTGACCTAGATACATTTTGTGGTCAATTATTGGGTCATATGGAATAAATGATCCAGATATGACATTTCTCGATCAAATAGTATTCAAGACACCATGAAATATTGGTCAGTGACCTAGATATATTTTGAGGTCAATCATGGGGTCACGTGGCACCAATATTCCAGGTATGACATTTCTCCAACAAACTGTCTCCAATATATAAGGCAAAATCACTGGACCGTGAAATGTAGGTTGCCATGACCTTCACCCTTTTACACTTGAACCAATGTCACATGGTTGGCGGATGTATACCCAATTGAGTCTATAACTTTATAGCATAATGGAAAGGTATACAGCAAATTACAAAGGTGTCCTAGATTTTGACCCAAGCTCCACCCCATCCCAGACATGAACCCAGGGGTGTGTTGCCTTGGAATCTCAGAAGACACTCCCAGGTATCCAAGTTATAAATATGAATACTTTTGTGATGAGAGAAGCCTCTGTGGTATAGTGGTTACACTGCTCGCCTTGTAAACCAGGGGTTGCAGGATCGATCCCGGGCTTCTCCCGACTTGTGGATGAGTCTTTAAACTGAGGTCCCGTCTCCGTATGACCTTAGCTGTTGGTGGGACGTAAAACTCGAACACACACACAAACTTTTGTGATGAGTGACTGTTGAGATATAAGCATTTCAAAAACTTTAACTTAGTATTACATAGGTGATCTAGATTTTGATCCAAGGCATGAACCCAGGGATCTGTTCTCTTTGAACATCAGAAGACTCTCCCAGGTACTTCAGTTCCATATACGAGTGCTCTGTGAAGAGTGACTGTTGAGATACATGTATAAGCATTCGAAAAACTTTCACATAGTGTGACGGGAACACACACACAAACACAAATGCGCACGACCAACATGTACTTTGTACAGGCGAGCTAAAAATATGTCAAAGTTCAAAGGTCAAAAAGCTTGGTATCATAAGCTCTCTTTTCTCTCCTGTACTTTCTTCTCTCTTTCTGTCTACTGTGGCAACACTTGTTTGATAAAGACTGCACAAAGTCTAAAAAGAAGCAGTTCAAAACTACTATTTCAGAGGCTATTTTTTTTTCGCCTTTTTAGCTAGTTATGGAAGCTTCCTTTAATCTCTTAAAGGGCTGTTATGCATGCTTCAAAAGGACATCAGTATCTATGTAAAACAATGGGATAAAAAACTTTATATCAAAAGCATGGGCATTCTGGGGCCAGTTGTTCAAAACTAACAACGTCGTTAGTTAACGTATCGTTAAAACTTTGATCATTAAATATGGCAAATATGCTGAAATTTTAGCTGAAAAAATGTGAGCAGCTTTTGCGGACGCGAAATATTACATTCTATTTAGTATAGCCTATTTAGGCGAAAAATGTGAAAATTTTCGAACTGCTTCTCCTCGGAAACCGTTGGGCCGATTGAAGTTAAATTTCATATGGAGCCTCTATGGGCTGGGTAAACCAAAATTTGCTCATGGGGTTCAGGTCACATGACCAAAATTGCCGCCAAGCCATATATGGTCTGTCTGTCTGTCCGTCCGTAACCTGTTTGTGAAAATTGGTGATTGTGACTTAACCGCTTGGAATGCTTAAACAATTTTTGGCATACTGATAGATATCAATGAGATCTAACCAATGAACTTGCCAAATATTACATTCCATTTAGTATAGCCTCACCGAGGCGAAAAATGTGAAAATTTTCAAACTGCTTCTCCTCGGAAACCGTTGGGCCGATTGAAGTCAAATTTCATATGGAGCCTCTATGGGATGGGGGAAACCAAAATTTGCTCATGGGGTCCAGGTCACATGACCAAAATGGCCGTCAAGCCATATATGGTAAAAACCCTTCAAAAATAGTCTTCTCCAGAACCACTGGGCAGATTTCCACGAAACTTGATAAATAGCATCTGGGGCGTAGGCCCATCATAAATTGCTAAAATGGTGACCCTGGGTTGACCTTGACCTTCTTTGTGCCTAGGTTAAACTTTGACACATATGCTTTTGTATTGGAAAAGTGAGAATGCATTTTATCCTGCAAATGATTCAGAATACAGTACTAAAGTATAAGATATATTTTTGCTCCTTACGATAAGGCGCATTTTAATTGGGGGAACCGTTTTAGGTTCAGGTCACATGACCAAAATGGCCGCCATACCCATATATGGTAACACTCATAAAGCTAAAAGCATCCGGCGGGTCATGCACTTCAGCTGAAGCACTGGTTTTTGTTATGGTTTGTCTTTGAGTGTGTGTATCGCTTATATTTTTTGTTTTGGATAGTCAGTTGGCCATTTTGTGGGAAAGTAACTGTCCTTTTTGGCTTTCCGCTTTTGATGTTTTCATTAGGGTCTAGTTATTTCATGTTTGGGTTTCTTTCCCTTTGGTGTTTCTGATGGGAGCTGTGGGTTAATTGCATAGATTCCTGATCATTGCCTTCACTTCTAGTTTGACCCAATTGCCCAGGTTGAAATCCCACTGTAGACGGGAATTTTTCAGCTTTTGCTTCTTTACTTTGTTTATTACTTTAACTTCCTAAGTTGGGGGCTTGTCTGCGATTGAACATTACTGTGCCAAAATTGGCTTTCAGTCATCATAAATTATTATTTTTTTTTTTTTTTTGGTTTGGGTTTTACGGCCCTTTCAAGATTATTTCACTCATATCGAGCCGATCGTTAATCAGAGGTGGGCGAAAACCGGAATACCCGGAGAAAAACCACCTGACCTTCCGTTGCAGAACTTGGCGTCTCACACGTGGCCCGAGCGAGACTCGAACCTACGGCGGTGAGAGACCTAATGACTAAGAGTCAGCGCTCTTATCCACTAGGCCACGGAGGCCCGTCATCATAAATTATAACTTCCTTGAAGAGGAGTGTTACGGCCGACAACTCTTACCTTCAGTTTTCTACCTTAGTGGATAATGTATTGCTTAGAAATTAATAATCAGTCACAGACAGGTGTGAAATGCAGTAGAAACTTTGGCTCAGAAGTTAAAGCACTGGACTTTCATCCCACTGGCCCGGGTTAAAGGTGCATTATTGAGCTACCGGGTCTCAAAATTTTTTTCTGGTTTTTATCTTCAATGCATACTCTTTTGTCATGTGTACACTTTTGGAGCCAAATACAGCTTCAGAACATTGTGAAAATGGTTGTTTTCATTCGTGTTTACCCTTCGATCTGAACATGTGTTCGGAATTTCTGTTCTAAAAATAAATCTGTCACTTTACACATTCATGGCGACAGTATCGTCTCTGAGTGTTGTTACTTATGGCATGATATTCAGCGTCATATTTTTTCCGATTCAGGCATGGCCTAAGCAAACAAGGCCCAAAATGAATGTCGCATAACGTCATATATGGAAATTCTATTTTTGTCACAAACTAAAAATAGATCTAACTTGTGTTCGAAACCTAGTTAGGGAATCCCTCTCAAACTCGTTTACCTGTCATCATAATTGTTCGCATTTCTGCATAAAATACATTCATTTGAATTGTTTTAAAGAAAAATACCGGTATATGTATTTTATTTTTGGAAACATTTTTTCCGGATAGCTCAATAATGCACCTTAAAATGTCACTGTAGGAGGGAATTTTTTCATTCTACAATTAAAACAAGAACAAGGAAATGGATGGTGTGTTCTTTTTCTTTTGTAAAAGAGCCCAACAAACCACAACAATTAAAAGAAACCAGATAGTACCCTTAAGAAACACTGAACAAGATATCTCATTTTAGGTGTCTCTATTTTAAAAAAAGTACAATTCCAATTTTGCCGGTTTTGTCCCAAAAAGCCATTTCCTTGTGTGAATTAGGTAAACAGACTGCAGCAGTTGAAAAGAGTACCAAAAATGTACTCCAAAGAACAAATGAATAAGAAATTAATCCTTTTTTCAAGCCTTCGCATAGCAAAAACGATATTTATATTTGACAAAAAAAATCTACAAACTTGCAAGTAATAATAAGTGATTATGCTTCTTCAAGAAAGAAAAAAAAAATAATAGAAAAATATACACTACCAGGGTTTGAACCCACTAGACACTACCAGAGAGAGTGATGTGATGGTCTGAAACAGCTTCCAAAGAATCGTGGATTTAATGGAAAAGCATGCAGGAAGTCTTTTAAACAGACAGAAGTTTGAAAGCTGCAGATGAGTTTTAAAATGGTCTGACATTGAATATGTTCTAGAAAGGGTTATCCTTTGGAAGCAAGGAATACACCACAGAACTGGAAAATATGGAGTGTACATGTTTTCTGGGCCAGACTAGCTAGTTTCGGCCATTTAGGCCTCATCAGTGACCCTCAAATATTTTCAAAATTCCACAATGGAATCAATGATCCCAAAGGACAAGAAAATATAAACTACACTGTAATGTAGGGCAGGGAGACTTTGTTGTGATTATCGAATTAGTCTTTAGAGGGCAAAGCTTTGGATTTCTTTACAATCACTACAAGACTAGGAGAATGGTGAGCGGAAAAAGGTCACAGGGAAAAAGTCACAGAAATACAGTCACATAACATGTGCTGTTGCCTTATTTTTAAGTGTGAAAGCAGGATGGTGTCCAGTATAGGAGGTTGTACCGGTGCGGAAATATTTCCTTGGTACGGTACGGTTTATTACCTTGTGTTTTTGGTATTTCGTTTCTCTTCCAACGTGTCAGCACATTGTAAATGTTCGACTCGAGAGTCAAATCTCTACTTAGTTTGCCTTAAACAGCCACCTGGGTGTAAGTTTTCATGCATATAATGCATCTGTCTTTCACTGTATTACTTTAAGTAAGCAATGTTTCCATAACAATCAATTTTCTAGTCATTTATATTGCTTCGTACCATAGCTAATGTGTGCAGTAGATGTTTCGTACATTGTCAATGTGATTGTTCATACTGTATCTGCATGCATTATGAGATACCTCTAAGGTGAAGCAGTTAAGCTAGGCATCGTCTCATAAATTTGCAGTGGTGGGCTTGATTCCAAGCCTCTACAGACTGTCGGACGAGTCTTTAAATCATGGTCCCGTCTACATATGACCTTAGTTGTTGGTTAGACGTAAAATTCCAATTCGTACACACTGTGTGTATTTTTGGGTACAGTCGGCTCTCGCTGTCTTGGACACTGCTGTCTGGAGCTGTTTTCGTCTAAGAGAACGAGGGCCACCTGTATTAATGAAACCATTTACAACAGTAATTATCTAAATGCTAGATACAGCTTTGTCAAGAAGGCATCAGTAGCTCAGTTTGGTCATGTCGGCTTCAATTGCTCAGTTGAATGCGTGCTTGACTGGTGATTTGAGGGTAGCATGTTCGTTATCTGCCGGGTCAGTAATATTCTTTCATGGTGATTATTCATGAAATCTTTTCTAAGACTTTTCTGTCCTATCCACAGATTCAAGAAGGGCAGTTGTCAGTAGAGCTGGGTATCAATCAAAATGATCGATACGATATTTGTATCGATACAAAATGATCGATATTCGATATACATGTATCATTTGATACATTGTCAGAGACACAAAACTGAACAATTTGCCAGTTTCGTAGCTTATGTACCCCTTAATTCCATGTCTCATCCATTTGTAGCCTAGAGCTTTGTATTACCTTAATCATTCTAAGTTTTGGGACACCAAAAATGTTGTTGTAATTATTCTAAAAGTTGGACAAATTGATTATACATTACAGAAATGAGTCCAAAAGATTTAGATGGAATGACAAACAGTGAAGACCCTGATCAGACTGTACCTCTAGGAGCAGTCTGATCTGGGTCTGCACTAGTGGTGGGCCGATGATCGACTATAGTTGAAAGTCAGTTGGTTTTGGCTTCCGATAGCGATAATCGATTGAGAATTCTCTAGTCGATTGTAGTCGGTTCCGGTACTTGGTGTTCTGAGATTTAGTGCATTCCGGTATTCCGTCGCACTTTTCTAGTATTCGGGCGTGTATTACCCGCAGTTTTTTTTTTCTCAAAATACAGGCCCAAGTTCAGGGTAATCCGCCCTAATTATTTTTGGACCATTTTTATTTTTACTTTTGTGAGCTGAAAATATGATGCATCTCATGTTATGCTCTATCCTTTTACGATTCCCGACATAATAAGTAACGTTTAATTGTCCACTCAATTTTACTTACACATGAGTAATATATCAATCTCCATTACTAACAAACCCGATTGTGTAAGTATTATTCCTAAAACTCTGATTTTAAACGAAATAAACAAACAAGTTCAATGCGAACATCAAAGTTTTCCGGCATCCAAACCGCCAACAAACCACAGCTACAGTTTTTTTTTCTGCACGTGATCGGTAAATGACGTCATCGGACCCCAGCAACCCCACACGTGTCTATTGTTTTATCTTAATGGGGCGTATCTTAACTAAAAAATCGTTTGGAAACGGTAAAAATATGCTCGATCGCAAAACGGTTGTGGAAAACAGCGCTTTCCGTAAGCTCCGTGTCAATAACCAACAAAAGCATACAGATGTGTTAACACAAATTAAAGTGTTCAACTTTTCTCGCCAAGCGTCTGCTATTTGACGCCAAAACATAACCATTCACGAGATAGTATAATAGTCGTAGCAACTCGTCTTAGGAGCAATTAAATAATTTTCACATTGATTGCGGATTAAATTTTATGATTTGGGAATAAACGCAAATTACTTGACCATATTTTCACACCTTATTGACACGCACCGCAGGGTGGCAATTATATGACAGGGATAAACAATAGTGTCATAAATCATCAAACAGTGTAAATCCAAATCAGACTTCAGCGGCTTCTTTCTGAGGTGTCTGATCTGGGACTGCACTGTTTGCCGATGTCCCAAAAAAGGGTCGCAGGCATAGCTGCCTCTGTTGCAGACAATAACATCCGTTGCAAATGGCAACTTAGTTTCGATTTAACGAGGGGATTTTAAGGAAAATTGAAGGCTTAACACAGCAGAAAAACAGCTAGTAAATGATTTGATACTTTGATCGATACATGCAGCGTTCGATTCGGTATATTGATGGAACGTGACATACCGGTATTTTGATAAAACCGCATACCGGTCAGGGGTGTGGAAATACCAATTTTTTTCACTTGTCCACGGACAAGTCAGACCAAAAATTCTACTTGTCCGCAGATTTTTTCACTTGTCCAGATTTTCAAAATAAACTCCACATTTAACTTCCCATATTCTTTATTTTGGTCATCGAAACAAAGAAACATAATATCATGACTTATAGCAACTGGCAACAAACTAATTTTCAAACTAGATCTGCAGTCGATGGTAAACCATCGCAAATACCCGCTTTTTTTATTAATAACACTAATGACTATGTATTAGCTAGCCAAAACTACATGTAAGTTAAAAAAAGTTGCAAAGAACATTCTAACTGATAAGCAAAGTTTCAGAAGTGTAACATTTATAGTTTAGAAGATATGGCAATGTCATACTTTTTGACCTTTGACCTTGGGGTTATGTTGAATCCACCTAAAGTATCCCAATTTATTCTATATTCCAACAGCCATCCAATAACGAAGTTTCAGAAGTGTAACTCCAATAGTTTAGAAGATATGGCAAAGTCATACTTTTTGACATTTGACCTTGGGGTCGAGGTCACACCAAAAGTAGCCCAACATATTTTATATTCCAAGGGCCATCCAATAAGCAAAGTTTCAGAAGTGTAACCCCAATAGTTTAGGAGATATGGCAAATCATAATTTTTGACCTTTGACCTTGGGGTCATGTTGAGGTCAAGGTCACATCAAAAGTATCCAAATTTATTCTATATTCCAAGGGCCATCCAATAACCAAAGTTTCAGAAGTGTAACTCTAATAGTTTAGAAGTTATGGCAAAATCATACTTTTTGACCTTTGACCTTGGGGTCAAGGTCACACCAAAAGTATCCTGACATATTCTATATTCCAAGGACCATCCAATAAGCAAAGTTTCAGAAGTGTAACTCCAATAGTTTGGGAGTTATGGCAAATCATAATTTTTGACCTTTGACCTTGGGGTCATGTTGAGGTCAAGGTCACAAAAAAGTTGCCCACTGCCATCTACATTCCATGTACTATCCACATGCAAAGTTTCAAAAGTGTAACTTCAGTGGTTGCAGAGGAGATCCAATCACAAGAAACGTGACGGACGGACAGACGGACAGACAGACGGACAGACGGACAGACAGACGGACTGACGCCGGATCGAAGTGTGGGACGAAAACAATATACCCGATTTTTCTTCGAAAAAGCGGGTATAAAAATACTGCAAACACAAACTGTCATCTCGTTTCTTTGGTTCAGTTGCGCTAGTTCTGACAACGAATTTATCCATGTTTCCCGCAAAGTGTCAAAATTGTTTACGTTTCCGGTTCCTATTTGCCTAGTTACCGTGTGTAATTTCGCGGTTGGTTGAAACAGCGAAATATCCCAAACTACCTAGCCTCAATAAAACGTAGTTTTTACGTTTATGAATGCCAACGGTTACAAAAATTAGATATAAAAAAGAAATTAATTGTAATTAACAATTTCATGTCAGTAACGCTCACGGAAGCACATAAACTAAAAAAATATTGCTCTGGAAAGTTTTTGGTGTTGGGGGTGTTTTGGGGTGGTAGCGCTGTTTCAGCCGACCGCAAAATCACGCAAATTTGACCTCAAAAGTGTTGACCAATCAGAAGACACATAACAATGCTAAATTTAGACGGGAAAGTACGATGGTTTTTCCGAAAGATATTTGTGCAACACAACATCTGCGAGCTACCATTTATCAATTAAAACGGAATTTATCGGCGAATTTCCTCCATGATATTAAAACCTCGGCATTACTGAAAATTTTGGCCGAAATTTCTACTTGACCGCGGACGAGCCAACTGAAAAAACGTGCTTGTCCGCCGGCAAAAAGTCCCGAGTCGGACGAGTCGGACGTAGGATTTCCACACCCCTGCCGGTACACACCACTAGTTGTCAGTTGGTCGAAAGAATGTGTAGTCTACTGGTCAAACCGCTTATGTATAAGCCTGCTCAAGAAAAATGCGGATAGATTTACTTGCCTGCTCAATATGATCTATTTTATGTTGACTGGGCCATTAACCCTTAACTTGCTGAATATTCATTTGGGCCACACCCATTTTTGTCTATCAACCAATCAAATTACTTGATGTGATTTGTTGCTACAAATTCATTAACTAAATGCCAACAGTGTGGATCCTGATCAGATGGCTTCTTCAGATTTGGTTCTACACTGTTTGCAAGGATAGGGGTTAAATATGTTCTATAAAAGGGTTATCCTTTGGAAGCAAGGAATACACCACAGAACTGAAAAAAATGGAGTGTATATGTTTTCTGGGCCAGACTTGCTAGTTTCGGCCAATTAGGCCTCATCAGTGACCCTCAGATATTTTCAAAATTCCACAATGGAATCAATGATCCCAAAGGACAAGAAAATATAATCTACACTATGATGTAGGCAGTGTTATTGATAAGCTTTTGCCCGAGGAGTACTGTTACTCCTTCAACCAAAGACTATAGGCGTATCCTGTGATTCTTTGAGAGTATCGGTACTCCTAAATTAAAAACTAGGGTCGTATCTTCATAGATCTGTCATCACAGGATGGCTGCTAAGTGCACTTATATTAATGTCAGACGTGGCAATGGCCATATGTAAAAGACGTTAAACACATATGCTATCATCGTAACATACCGGTTAATAAGCTGGCGGACAGCAAAATGAAAAATTACTTTTTCATCTAAAGAATGTAAATCCAGCCAATGTGGTCGTAGTCTTCGCATGTGCTTTTTTAATTTCCCAGACGCCATTGAAGGCTCGTTTTGCTCAGACTGTGCAGGCTGGTTGGAGTCTCCAGCCGTCACACAGATCATATTGTCATCAAAACGTTTTCAACCCCATGTTTGTGTCTGCAGCGGCCTTATGTGCTACGCGTTCAAAGGCGGGAAATCTCCACTAATTGTAGCAACTGCATGCGATTGGTAAAAGGCGAGAAATTCAGCGCTCAGCAAAAATACAATAAAACATGCCACCAGCGAAGACTCAGATCAGCAAGCGCATCTGTGAAAGCTAATCAGTCTGTCCCCGTTGCTGTGTTTGCGTTCTTTTATGATGCGCTGCCAGTCATTCTGCTTAATGTTCAAAGACGCCGGCGAGACATCTTAGGGTGTTAACTTAATCGGCGACTTGATAGATAGCGGTAAATAAGCATGCACTGCATGCAGACCACTTGTGATTCACAATTAGATATATGAGTACCCAAGTATAACAGGTTAATCCTGCCATTTTGAGATAAAAGTATGAAAAATAGAAGTGGAGTCAAAAGAAAGACAACCACCATGATGCAATAATCAAAGGCGCCGACATACACGTGTCGGAAAACGGCAATAAACAAGGTTTTAAAGCCTCCGGTTAAGAGTTTTCGCCAATGGTCAAAGGACGCGAAAAAATGATTCATGGACGCAAATTTTCTTGCATCTGCGGACGCTAAGCAGAAGGAGCTAGCGCTAACGCTGCCTGGTCGGATATATATTCGCTGTTACATTAATTATAGCTTTCCTAGCCCAGTTGTGGTTGCTTCTGTTTTGTTTTTCCACAAAATACAGAGTAATCCATTTCGACGTGAATTTCTGCGATTTCTCGTGCATCTGATTTTTTTCTTGCGTTTTTTTCCGGAGAAACTTTGTCAGATTCTCCACAAAAAGAAAAAGGGGTCTTAACTTTTTTTCGTCTGCGCGTCTGTTTTGATATTTAATTCCTAACTTCATGACACTGTGAATCTGTAGATCTGTCGAACCCATTTTTTTTCTCGAAGATGACACTCCGTAGAATCAATGCAGTTGCCTAACAATATTCAGGGTCGCTTTTTTATGCACGCTTGTCATAAAGTTACTGTTCATGCTTCAGGCGTTGTTAATAAAGTTAAAAATGGGGGCGGCTTACCCTTGGACAATAAATACCGTTATGTAACCACGCATCAATAATCGGTTTCCTAATCATGTTGACAGTTGTCATAACTTGAGGCTGATTAAATATAAGCGGATCGGTATTCAGTATATGATGGTCAAACGGTAAGGTTGAAAACAAATGCCATCATTCATGAATGGATGAATTTCGAATCGTTCTTGAAGATTGGAACAGTTTTTGTTGAAGACTATGTTGCGGCAAAAATTACCGCGATTTCGATTGCTTTTTGTCAGGCGTCACGTTTTTTTTTGTTTTTTTTTGGCATTGCCGATACGACTGCAATGGAACGACATTGGCGTATCGCCAATTTGATGGTCGTATTTGGTACGACTTTGTCTTCATTTCTAGTCGTATTTGCTCGATTTTAGAGTCGTATTTACGACGATACGACCCTTATCAATTACTCTGTGTAGGGCAGGGAGACGTTTTACCGCCACCACACATTGTTAAACTCAACAATGGATTTGTCATGGGCATATGGCCACTCAAAGAATGCATTTTTGTGTATTTTCAGTTTTTACCACATCGTTATCATCATCATCCTTACCTAATGAATAAGCAGGATCCTCATGCTTGGTTTGTTCGGTTACTTGATATGGTATTCACTATTGGTTAACTGGCTGTAACAGCGGGGTCAGAACTCAGATTTTTTAGCCCGTCTAAGACAGCATATAACAAAATAAAGAAATATTCCACTAAAAAGGGTGCAGTAATAAATTAAAATAATGACAACACCTAATCTTCCAATTTTTACCTGTATAAAGTGGGGGTTAAAAGGATGTTCATTCCACAGATCACTGCCTTCACTTCTAATTTGTTAATGTGATGCATACATATATATAGAAAAAGTTAAGTTTCTAAGACAATGAATGTTAATTATTCATTCACTGACAAAATAAATATATAATATGCTTACATTTAGAAAAATAATCAGGTCAACAAGCCCAACCAATGAATATCCCTTAAAACCTCAATTTATTTTGAGAAAAGGGGGGCTTTACGGGGGTATAAGAATGATACCCTATTGATATTTTTTTCTTATTTTTGTTCAAAAACATAGATTGTGGATACTTATTAGAACTACCTCATCAAGGTGGTTCTTACTAGCACCCACAGTCTGTATTTTGACTAGAAATAAGGAAAATATTGAACATGATTATAACCAATTATGTGACTTTTCTTCTGTGACTTTTTTCCTACCCAAAACAGTGACTTTTTTCCTGTGACTTTTTTCCCTACATTCAGCGGAACACCTTTCTTACCGC
Source organism: Lucinisca nassula (assembly GCA_963580285.1). Classification (NCBI taxonomy): domain Eukaryota; kingdom Metazoa; phylum Mollusca; class Bivalvia; order Lucinida; family Lucinidae; genus Lucinisca; species Lucinisca nassula. The sequence continues at coordinate 149,464,788 of OY757011.1, read as the reverse complement.
ACAATCATGAAGAAATTTGAGAACAGGTTTGAATCTAAAGAATTGACAGAAATAGCAAGAGCAAAATTCCAGCAGTCGTTTTAATGACAGGAAGAGGGCTGAGCACTGCATTTAGAGACCTGCCTGCATGAAAAGCATCGGATGCAGGAGGCTATTTCAAAATTCTGCCAGGGATGTGCTGATAAAGAAGACAGCCAAGACAAGAAGTTTGGAAGCTGCTCTAAATGGAGTGAAACAACATCAGTGCATATCCCAAGCTGTGGAAGGAAAGAGACATTCCAATGGGGAAAGAAAAGATGTTTTCCATTAATACAGTCAGCTCACTACAGAAGCCAGGGGAGCGAAACGTCTTGTTACCAATTTACCCAGGGCCTTAATACCCAGGATACTGCAAAATTCGATTTATGGACATCTCGGCCCCTAACAAACTCGGCCCCTGACAAACTCGGCCCCTAGCAAACTCGGCCCCCATTCAACTCAGTCCCTAGCAGCATTTAGGTCCTAAAATAAAATGTTTTTGTTTCCGAAAAACAATTTGGAAGGTGGACAGGTAGTTTCACAGAAAGTTTGAGCATATTTATCGTTTTAATACGAAACCTTATCCATGATAAAAGATAGCGGAAACCCATGCTGTAATTGGGACGGTGTTGGAATTGAGTGTGGCATCACGAAAACATGCCTATATAATTTTGACCATCTGCAACCACACTTTTATATAGTAAAACTGGGTTTTACAAGGGTTTATATCAATTTACTTCATTCTTCTAAAAAAAATTGTTGGTTCTTGTAAGAACCGCCTCGTGGATGTCGTTTTTACAAGTACCCAAATCTGTTTGCTCAAAAACATAGATTATTGGTACTTGTTAGAATCGCCCTGTCAATACGGTTCTTACAAGTATCCAAAATCTATGTTTATAGCAGAAATAAGAAAAAATATGTTCATGTTTCATCTGAAAATTTTCATATTTGGTGGGTGAAAAATTCAATATTTTAGAATAGGCGTGTTTTTTTTTTTTTTGTTTTTTTTTTGGTTTTTAGTTTGTGTGATATTTACATTTCCAGTGTAAAACCAAATGTAAACCTATAGAAAACAATATTCGCCCCACCTATCGGGGCTTGGAGAAATAGTTTGGGCTGCATGATGCTTCCACGCAGAGCTGAATATGACCACACACTAGTACTGGTAAACTGCTTGGAAGGACTAAGCCTGCCAAGGCAAAGCGGTTTGAGTCAGATCGTCAATTGCATGTAAGCCTTCTGGTTTCATCAGGTGACAGGGCTTGAGATGTCATTTCATCTCAATGTTGGGTAAAAGTAGTCCCACAAAATTGGAAGCAACATCTCCAAAATAACCCAAATAGTGTTGACGGCGTCGTTAAACCCCAACAATATAGTTCATGATATACATGGTTCTCCACAATCTGATTGTGCGTTGGCAACGTTCATTACGAAAACACTCCCATACAATTACATCGTCAATTGTTTTGGCCAAAAATTGGAAATTTTAAGATGAAAAATTGTGATATTTTTCTTATTTTTGCTCGAAACATAGATTACGGGGGCTCAATAGAACCGCCTCGACGATTCTATCAAGTACTCACAATCTGTTTTTTTTGAGCAGATATAAGAAAAGTAATGTTTTATGAAAGAAACTTAATTTTTCTGCCGTTCATGAAAGTATGAATGACAGCGTAGCGCTAGCAAAGTTTATATGAACCCCTTCGGTGTTAAGTTACTTTGCAGGCGATCCGCTGCTTTCATACTTTCATGATTTGTTTTTGTTTGATTTGAGGTTTAACGTCCCCATCAACACTGTAAAGGTCATTTTGGAGATGTTGCTTCCAATTTCGTTGGACTTTTACCCGACATTGAGATGAAATGACATCTCAAGCCCTGCTGCTCAATGAAACTGATAGGGTTTATAAGCATGGACGGCCCGACTCGCACCGCTTTGCCTGGGCAGGCTTGGTTCAATTTTTGTGAGTGCGCAACAGAACATACTACTAGTCTCTTTTAAGTGGCAGAGATATAATTACATGCAAATCAAAAAGGTGAGTGACAGTGGACCCACAGCAGCGGTTCAATCAACAGCATTAGGTTCATTTAACTCGTATGGGTTACTTATAATTTCATCAAAATGTGTTCAAAAGGTAATTAGGCACATACCTATCTATCTATCTATCTATCTATCTATCTATCTATCTATCTATCTATCTGTCTATCTTCTGATATCGTCAATACATCTAAGTTCGTTATGCTTAAAACTTCGTTAGGTTTGTTTACTTCCTGTGCAGCGCATGAGGTCGAGGTCACCACGTGTTGTCTGTTTGTAAACAATCGCCTAGACAGTTGACGGATGTCACTTTTCACTTTCTGCTCAAAGATGCGTTTCAAACACGTACATATAAATCAAATATTTTGTTCATACATAAAATGCATCATTTTTACTAAGTATTTTATTTACTATAACAAAATCTGTGTAATTAATCCATATTTTGCATTTTTGGCCATAATGACCTTCCGCATCACACATGTGCTTTTGGTTGTTGGGATAAAATCCATCACCAACTGGCACATGATGACCGCGCATGCGCCATAACGAACTTTTATGCATTTCCTGTAGGTCAGCTCGCGAGACACATGGTGGTATAAAATGCCTGAAAATTGATCGTTTTATGCATTTATATGTCTGTTTTCTGTATTAACAGATATAGAAAAGTCAAAACTACAATACCGGTGGAAGTAAATGAGCGCCACCATCTTTTTTAATCACGGGAAAGCGTTTTTACCCTTACTATACCGAACTTTGATGCATCGAGGATACTGTGTCGGTCACATTTGACCATTAACGCAGGTGTATATATTACATACACTCCAGGCTAAAGTTAATTATATACATTAAAAATATGTGTAATAGTTTGGTACTAAGTCAGTTCCAACACTAATATATACATATTCTAATTTTAGGGGCCGAGTTTGTCAGGGGCCGAGTTTGTAAGGGGCCGAGATGTCCTGTCACCCAAAATTCAAACGGAGGAGGATTCCGTCAGAGAAGCAAATTAGTCTTATTTAATAAAGGCAATCTAATTTGAATTATGACTAAGAAAGTGATGTTAAAATACATTCGACGACTTACATAACAGAAAAAAAGTTAAGATCTGTAAGTTTGCGGACGATTGTTTTTAGTTTTTCTGGTAATTACCTCCCTTCGTTTGACGAGGGAAGTATATTTTACGGGACCGCGCGGGAAAAAAATAAATGCACGCATCACAATGAATCCGAGTCGTTTCGCCCCAAACCATTTCCTCCCCTGGTCGTTTCGCCCCCAGGACGTTTCCTCCCTGGTCGTTTCCCGCCGGTTCCGGTTATTTCGACCCATAACACAATCTATCTATCTATCTATCTATCTATCTATCTATCTATCTATCTATCTATCTATCTATCTATCTATCTATCTGTCTCTTCATACGGCATACACCCTCAACTGAGTATTATGTGACGGGTACCCCGCAACATGCGATAAAGTAGAGGATAAAAAAAGCGGGATAGTAAGGAATGAATAAAAGTGCATAGTGTTAGTGTATTATACAGAAGAAAGAAAAGTGAGGATAAAAACAGTGGTGGTACATTTAGGGTTTGGAGTGGCACACCTGACTGACAGCCTGTTTAAAACTGTCAAGGCTGGTCAGGGTGGCAATGGTTGGAGGGAGATTATTCCACTGAACAACTGCTAATGGGTAAAATGAGAATTTGTAGTAGTCAGTCCGGTTGTACAGTTATCCAAAAATCGGCCCATGTCAAAATCGGGCCATAGCAATTTCGGCCAATAAATGATTTCAAAGCTGTTATAGGGGTCATTTATCAGCCAAAACATAAAAAAATGAATGATACAGTTAATTTGTCACAAAATACAAAAATATAACTTATTGCCCCCTTTCAACGCCCGGCATCTGTATCATTATTTTCAATAATTATCTCCTCAGCTGCGAGTCTTCTTGCAATGCAAACATTGCAATGGAAAAGATATGAAATAAAAATAATATAAAAGAGGGTGTGTTTATTTAGAAAAAAAAATGTATATTTATGAATTTGGAAATTGTAGTTCTGGGGTCATTGTTAATTTGTTTATATTGTTGGCACATGTCGGTATATGCAAAATGATCAATAATCACTTAACCGTGTTATCTTTATCGACACGTGCCTCAAAGTAACAAACAAAACGATTATCATATCACTTCCTAACGCTTCCATCGATCATGACCATACGGTGCGGCTGAACAAGCTGACGTGTGTATACTGGGCTCATAAATCTTGAAAGCTTCGTCAAGCCTCCAGCGATCATGACCATACTGTGCGGCTGAGCAAGCTGATCAGTGTATGCTGGGCGAATTGTAGAAACTGCTGGGTATTTGCTTACTTATTTACGGCATAATGTTCAAAAGGCTTCCTCGAGACCCCGCAAATATTAATGCACGAAAACCTATGGGTGATTCCTATAACAAAATTCAAGATTTTCTACTGAAAAACTAAGCAATATACCTCTAGTTCATAACGTGTTCCATTACTTAAATGAAATGCAGGAGTAAGAAAAACAATGTACACAACGAAACCCTTAACAATTTCATAAGCCCAATGTGACTGTGAATAACGCTTGATGTCAGTTTTCTGACAACTGCCTGCAGTGAAAACAATCAACTTTCATCTCGTAGTGTATTATTTCATTTTATCCAGAATGACTACTTTTCCTGCAAAAAAATGTGATATGTCTTATTTTTACTTCGAGCATACGTTGTCTTTGTTCTTTAGAGCCATGGCGGTTCTAACTAGTACCCACAACCTATGCATTGGATCTGAAATAAGCATAATAACATATTCCGCTCTAAACCCCAAAATTCCCTATATAAAGTGGGGTTAGGGCTGCATTATTTTCTCAAACTTGTTAACATAATGTGATTTTTTTGTCATTTGAGGAAAAGATGTTAAATTCTTAAACTGAAAATATTGTATAAACAAATAAACAAGTATTTTTCATTTATCCCATTTTCGACTTACATGCTACTGATTTGGCCGTACAAGCAAACCAATTATATGCAAACATAGTAATTATACCATCATTAAAATTGTGGATCGAAATTGCTAGGGGCCGATTTTGTACGGGCCGATTTTGTTATGGGCCGAATTGTCCAGGGACCGTTTCGCCCACTTGGTCGTTTCGCCCACCTGGTCCAAGTTAAAACTAATTTCCACTGTAGAAGTTTTATTCATCTTTAACAGGACAGAGATGAGAAGAGGCGAATATGTAAGTAGCATCATCGCCCTGTCACGTTAGCCTAAGGATAACTTATCCTTAGTTACCGGCCGGCACCGGGTCTTAAAAGTGGCCACTCGGAGGTGCGACTAGGACTTGTTACACTAAATTAATGAGGTTGTTTTCTTCAAACAATTTTCATTATTGTGACCAATCACATTACATTGCATAGACATGTTGACGTAAGGAAGTGTTTCGACACTAACATTCAAGTTCAAGGATAAATAATCAATTTATCGTCTTTTGCTGGATTAATTCATTGTTTTATTCAATTTGTGGGTTAACGGGGTTGTTCATTGTTGTTTTCTTATTTACGTTCAAAGATATAGGTTGTGGGTACTCGTTAGAACCACCTCAATATGGCGTCTGTAACGAGCACCCACCACCTATAGTTCTATCTGTCTTCATCTACTGAGTCGGTCATACTTGGCCATTACCTCAGTTGGGTGGTGCGCTAAATTTAGAATTTAGCAAAAAAAAAAAAAAAACTCACTGGATGAGTTCTTAAAACTATTTACAATCTGCTTTCAGAGGTGTACTAAAACGCATACCTCTAGGTCCCAATCTACTCCATGCGGGCTTTGAACTCCTCTGCAGTTTTGACATTTACCACAGAGGAGGGAAAGTAGAAGTAAAACAAAGATCAGGAATCGATACAATTAACTTACTCCACCCATCAAAGACACCGAAGGGAAAGAAACACAAACATGAAGCGACCAGACCATAATGGAAACCTAAACAAAGGAAGGCCATAAGGACAGCTACTTTCCCACAAAATGGCCAAATGGCCATCCAAAATAAAAAGACACAAGTGATACACACAGTAAGTAACAAACAACAACATAAATAAACCGCCACAGAAGAACCGCCTTGGAACGGTCAGTGGAAAGAATTCCACTGGGGGGGGGGGGGGCTAAATCGATTTTACATGGCCATAATCCTCGCCCTTACCTCTGTTGCGGTATACGCTAATTTTGTTTAGTCCGCATGAAGGCTTCCTAACTCATCAGTGTTACATCTCCGAGAACATACAAATAAAAAAACTACAGAGATGAAACAAGGTTGAGGACTCGACAGCATACAACAACAGAATTGCTTGAACAAAAGAAAACCAACAGTTAGACTCCGAGGGGCCAGACCAAAGAGGAATAGTTCTAGGGAAGAAAGAATTCTTCAGGGCATCACTATAGGCCTGGTACCTACGATATTGACTGTTGTTTAATTTTGATGCCCTTGTTTGAATTGAAGTAGTCACAGAGTTAAAGTATTTATCTTTATTAAGAGACACTGTGTCAGAGTGTATCTAATAAAAGAATGTTAAAGAGGACTGCTCACGATGGCCACTCCAGCACATCTGGCATTTCACCAACGCTACTTCTGTTCCGCCATCGCATGCAGGTCCATCGGGCAGCCGTCCTCTGAACCTTCTCAACCTGTTGAACCTGAGTTTTTAACATGTGGATGCCAAACAGGTGATGCATACTCGAGTTTAGGTCGAAAGTTTTTTATGCAGCATCCTTTGTCTGCCTAGGAGCAAAAGCCAAATTGCGTCTTCGAAACCCTAATGCCCAAGTTGCCTTAGATGTTATCTCAGAAATATGTTGATCCCATCGAGATTATCAGTGATGGTGATGCCAAGATATTTTGCGGATTGGACATGTTCCAATGTATGCTGATGTAGTGAGTAGTCAAATTTAATCTGCTTGTCTGGAGTGTGCCGTGACACCCTCATTGAATGACATTTGGCCACATTGGAAAGTAGAAGAGGAGGCAATGATCAGGAATCGATACAATTAACCCACACCTCCCATCAGAGACACCAAAGGGAAAGAAACACAAACATGAAACAACAGACCCTAATGAAAACATCAATAGCGGAAAGCCAAAAGGACAGTAACTTTCCCACAAAATGGCCAATAGGCTATCCAAAATAAAATAATATAAGCGAGACAAACACCCAAAGACAAACCATAACAAAAATAAACCGCAACCGAAGAACCGCCTTGGAACGGTCGATTTCATTTGCCAATCGGCCTCCCATCGTGCTAGGCTATCCAGGTCATCTTGTAAGCTAAGGCAGTCAGAAGAAGTATATATATTCCAATACAAAACACAATCATCAGCAAACAAACGAACAGATGACCTGATATTATCCAGAAGATCATATATATATATCAAGACAAGAATATCGGTGAAACAGATGGATGCTCCCCGAAGGTGCAGTAGTCGGAACAGGAAACATTATCCTAGTTAAAGAGCGGCATACTGTGTATACTCACTGTACTTCAAAATGGAGTATACCAAAACTGTCGGTCGACAGATTAGCTTGCCCGATGGCACTGTCATACAAACATCAGCAACACAAAAGTCGGAATTAAATCATATCAGAATGATGAGAGGTTGATAATGAAAAATAGAAGTGGAGGCAATGATCAGGAATCGATTCAATCAACCCACAGCTCCCATCAGAGACACCAAAGGGAAAGACGCACAAACATGAAACAACAAACCCTAATGGAAACATCAACAGCGGAAAGCCAAAAGGACAGTTACTTTCCCACAAGATGGCCAATAGGCTATCAAAAATAAAATAAGCGACACAAACACCCAAAGACAAACCATAACAAAAATAAACAAAGATAGGCTGTGTGCAATGGAACTCCGTTTACAGTTGGAAAGATTTCTGCCTTCAGTAATTTTTTTTTTCTAAAAATAGCCGCAGTGACCTTGACCTTGAGCCCAGGACCCTGAAAGTCAAACTTTCTCGAGATATTATCATACCCAACATTTGTGTGAAGTTAAATTAAAATCCATCAGCAAATGACGACGCTAGAGCGATGACAAAGTTGTTTTTTTCTAAGAATAGCCGCAGTGACCTTGACCTTGAGCCCAGGACCCTGAAAGTCAAACTTTCTCGAGATATTATCATACCCAACATTTGTGTGAAGTTAAATTAAAATCCATCAGCAAATGACGACGCTAGAGCGATTACAAAGTTGTTTTTTTTTTCTAAGAATAGCCGCAGTGACCTTGACCTTGAGCCCAGGACCCTGAAAGTCAAACTTGCACGAGATATTATCATACCAAACATTTGTGTGAAATTATGTTAAAATCCATCAATAAAGGAGCAGTCTCTATAAGGCTATTTTCATGGCCACAACCGATTTCCTTTAAACTTTGTAGCTTCAAATTGGTACATATTGACTGTCTAATGGTGAATTTTTAGACTCTTTGGTCCACTGGTTTTTGCTGTATACACTATTAAAGTGGGTGGGGTAATGTCACCCCATCAAGGGTATACCAACAAAAATGCTATTATTTTTGTTCAAAGTGCATGACTGGAGGCGATGTTTGCCATATGCTTACTACCCTTTTAGGCATAACAGCCGGTGATAACAGTCTTATAAATATCAAACAAGAGAAGAGTTTATACGCGCTTGTACGTTGTACCCAAATATTAGTAATTTTTATTCCCCAACTTTACGAAAAACCACAACACCTTTACAGTTTTCAACTTATTTCAAAGATCTTTCATAAATATAATGTTGATGTAATAGTCATTCTAGGTATATGTCAGAATTATTGTTAGTTCATAAAACTTAATGAGTTACCTGCCCCTGAAATTGGATTTTACCCATTTTTTTAAATTGGAGTGCATTTATCCGTTTGTAGTACTCACAACTTCATTTGAAAGTGAATAAACCGATTCCATGCAAATATTATTAAATAGATGTGGACAAGGAAGTCATTTGATAGTGCATGCTAGTATTTCTTTTTTTTTTTTTTTTTTTTGGTTATTTATGAACTCTTAATTTCCAGGTGCAAATGGAACATTTGCCAACGGTCAAACATTTTTGACCACCAAAGCAGGCTTTGCTCATGTTGTGGAACCTCATTCTAGACTGATACTGTGCTTAAATATAAGCCTGTATGGTCTCACGACATGTTTAAGAATTTGTTAATTTATTGATCTTCCTCTGAATCGCTAGATGTACTCCATGTGTTAACAGCAGCATCATAAACAAAATCAATATGTTCCCGGCATGGTTTTGCTTCACTATTTTCTGATTTGTTCTGGTAATATCCCAAATACCGGAGAACAGAAGCCGCATGTGTGCAACATCCCACGGTACGAGCTCCACTTCTGCACCCACAATACCATCCAGTGATTGGGTTCAGTCCTTGAGTATATTCAACCCACATGTTATATGTTTTATTAGACGTGTGGCGATAACGTATCTGCACTTTGAGAACACCATCTTCTTCTTTGTGTGCCATTATCTCATATGATCCATTGTCGTAAAAATGTTCATCTGTGTAGGATTTGGCTTGTTTCAGCTGGTATATACCAAGTTTCAAATCCCTTAGTTCATCCACAGTCATCTCTGGGAAATTCTCAAGTTTCTCACCATCGATCTTTTTCCAAATAACCCGTTTTTTATCCCAGCCATTTTTGTCGCGCCTGCTATTAGCATGGCGCAATATAGGCGCCCGGTTTTCCGTCCGTCCGTTCGTCAAGGCGTCAACATTTGCGACCACCCTAGCGTTCACCCTAATGGTCAAGTTTATTTCTCAAGAACTATAAGAGCTTCATTAATGATACTTGGTACAAACTTGTATCTGGGGATGACAACTTAAATGCAAGCATCCATATTTGACCTTGACCTACATTTCATGGTTCACTGACTTTGTAAAACAGTGCGACCACCCTAGCTTTCACCCTAATGGTCAAGTTTATTTCTCAAGAATTATAAGAGCTTTATTAATGATACTTGGTGCAAACTTGTATCTGGTGATCGTAACTTAAATGCAAGCATCCGTATTTAACCTTGATCTATATTTCATGGTTCACTGACTTTGTAAAATAATGCGACCAACCTAGCGTTCACCCTAATGGTCAAGTTTATTTCTCAAGATTTATAAGAGCTTCATTAATGGTATTTGGTGCAAACTTGAATCTGGGGATGGCAATTTAAATGCAAGCATCCATATTTGACCTTGACCTTAATTTCATGGTTCACTGACTTTGTAAAATATTGTGACCACCCTAGCGTTCACCGTAATGGTTAAGTTCATTTCTCAAGAATTATTAGAGCTTCATTAATGATACTTAGTACAAGCTTGAATTTGAGAATGGGATCTTTTCAGCAAGCATCTATGTTTGACCTTGACCTACATATCATGGTTCGATGACTTTGCGCCCCCACAGGCGGGACATAGCCTTCGGCGGAATTCTTGTTACAACCTTATCCTGCAGCTTATTTGGAGTTTTTGCTAGGGCCATCATTCTTCTAGCAATTACTTTGCCTGAATCTTTGCTTGTTACCAAAGGTGGTCTTAATGCATTGCACAATGAGCAAACAATCCTTACATAGTCGCCAACACATGGTATTTGACTATTGGGCATTGTGTTGCTAAGGTCCACTTTTTAATTCTCCCATTAGCTGATGAGACAACCCATCTCACCTTTGTAACTAGCCTTGACTCATTCGCCTCTTCAGTCGTATGTTTGAGATTTGTTTAGGAAGTGAGGCATATGAGAATTGATTCCAAAATCCTTCAGTATATCTATAGCATCCCTGAAGCCGCGGTCTACAACGAGAACATCATCTTCTTCAAACCAGTCAGTAATATTTTCTGCATTAGTCTTTAACATGTGTTCGGTAATCTTAGCATCTGTGTTTTTCCCATCTGCAAGATATGGTCCCATCACAGTCAAAATGTAGCCATCAGTGGCCACAAGCATCATAGGTTTCTGCAAAGGCTGTCTTTTATGTACGGAATAAGATCTTCTCTGAAATGAGTAGTTTCCACTCTTCTCAATATATATGTATGTTCCATTAGCCACTGCGATTGCAACATCAGAATTTGAATCCCCTAATAGGACATTTGCAAAAGTTGATATGTGATTCAGGGATGTTAGAGAAATACTAAAGGGTTATGAAATCAATTCTCATTTGCTTCACTTCCTAACCAAATCTCAGAAGCAATATACGACTGAAGAGGCGAATGATTCAAGGCTAGGTACAAGGTGAGATAGGTTGTCGAATCAGCTAATGGGAGAATTACAAAGTGGAAGGCCTTAGAAACAAAATATCCAATAGTAAAATACCATATGTTGGCGACTATGTAAAAAATTGTTTGCTCGTTTTGGACAACAAGGACTAAACCCAATCACTGGATGGTACTGTTGGTGAAGAAGTGGTGCTTGTACCGTGGGATGTTGTGCTCTTGTGCTTGCTAGCATGCACTATTAAATCAAATGACTTCTTTGTCCACATCTATTTAATTATATTTGCATGGAATTTGTTTATTCACTTCCAAATGCAGTTGTGAGTACTACAAACAGATAAATGCACTCTGATTAAAAAAAAAATGGGTAAAATCCAATTTCAGGGGCAGGTAACTCATTAAGTTTTATGAACTAACAATAATTCTGACATATACCTAGAATGACTATTACATCAGCATTATATTTATGAAAGATCTTTGAAATAAGTTGAAAACTGTAAAGGTGTTGTGGTTTTTCGTAAAGTTGGGGAATAAAAATTACTAATATTTGGGTACAACGTACAAGCGCGTATAAACTCTTCTCTTGTTTGATATTTATAAGACTATTATCACCGGCTGTTATGCCTAAAAGGGTAGTAAGCATACGGCAAACATCGCCTCCATTCATGCACTTTGAACAAAAATAATAGCATTTTTGTTGGTATACCCTTGATGGGGTGACATTACCCCACCCACTTTAATAGTGTATACAGCAAAAACCAGTGGACCAAAGAGTCTAAAAATTCACCATTAGACAGTCAATATGTACCAATTTGAAGCCACAAAGTTTAAAGGAAATCGGTTGTGGCCATGAAAATAGCCTTATAGAGACTGCTCCTTTAGGCACTAGAGCGATGACAAAGTTTTTTTTTTTTCTGAAAATATCCACAGTGACCTTTACCTTGAGCCCAGCATCCTGAAAGTCGAAATTGCTCGAGATATTATTATACCTCACATTTGTGTGAAGCTATATTAAAATCCAACGAAAATGGCGACGCTTGAGCAATGACAAAGTTTTTTTTCTTCTAAAAATAGCCGCAGTGACATTGACCTTCAGCCCAGGACCCTGAAATTTGAACACGCTCGAGATATTATCAAACTCAACATTTGTATGAAATTATATAAAAAATATCAATAAATGTAGGTACTAGAGCGAAAACAAAGTTTTTCTAAAAATTGCCACAGTGACCTTGACCTTGAGCCCAGGACCCTGAAAGTTTAACATGCTCAAGATATTATCATACCCAATATTTGTGTAAAGTTATATAAAAATGCATTAATAAATGAAGGCACCAGAGTGATGACAAAATTTTTCAAAAAATAGTCACAGTGACCTTACACTGCAGCTTTAAACAAAATTCCATAACTCTGTGACAAATCATCTAACCAGATAGCACGGATAACACACACATCCCCTATTGCTGCTTAAGATTCCATTGAAGTTTCGTTGAATTTCTGCAAGTGTTTGTTGAGAATTCGCGTGGACACGGACAGTACCATATATATTCATGCAGAATTCATCAAAGGGCCATAACTGTTGGAAAAATCATCGAACCAAATCACGCAGGTGATATGCGCATTCACCTTTGATACTTAATATTCCCATGAAGTTTCATTGAAATCCGACCAGTAGTTTCTGAGAATTCGCGTGGAACAGAGCGGGACGGACGCACGGACGAAGCGGCGACTATATGCTCCCCCGAAATTCTTCGGGGAGCATATAAAGGACCGATCCAGGTACCGAACCTTTTGGGACACCAGACAAGACAGGGACTGTATCCGACGCTTGGCCATCAAGTACAACTTGTTCTGAGGGTCCAGAGAGCCATGAGCTAATCCACATCAGTGTGGATCCTCTTATCCCATAATGATCCAATTTGTACAATAGCCTCCTGTGAGGTACCTTGTCGAAGGCGTTGGCAAAATCCATGATAATCAGGTCAGTCTGTTTGTGGCCACCATTAATGGCCCCATCCAGATTGCTCACTATGTCATGGTAGAATTGAACTAGTTGAGTTTTCACAAGATCCTCGGCTTCGGAAACCATGTTGACAGTCAGACAGAATGCTTTCAGACGCTAGGTGTTTGTTGATGTTGCTAACTAATATATGCTCCAGGGTTTTGCAACAGATACATGTTTGCAATATAAAGCTTCACGGGTAATTTGTCTGGTCCGAAAAAAAAATTGTAATAACAAAAAAAAAAAAAAAAATACAATTAACCAAAAAAAAAAAAAAAAAAAGGAAAACACCAACATAAATAAATAAACACGAACGTGTAGCTTGACTGATATTTCAAGTGACATGGAAAACACAACAGACTCAACGTGAAATCAGTACTGGTAATATTTTTTTCAATAAATAGATAAATAATCAAGTATTTCGAGTGTCATGGGTAATTCGTGTGATCCCCAAAACGCTATACAATGATAAAAACAAACTATAAATAAATAAATTTATATGTGAAAAGAGATTTAAAAGACAATACATTTTTCATAGAGTACGCTTTTTCATTTTTAAATCGTTGCTCGCCGGCACTGTTAACGAAAGAAAACTAAGCTTAAGAGATAATTAAAGGTGTTTAACTTTGCAAAGAGCATGTGTTTACAATGGAACGGTATTTAGGTAAAAAATAAAATATGAATGCTGCACAGTTGGTCGGGCTCATCGGAGTCTAACTGTTGGTTTTCTTTTGCTCCAGCATTTCAGTGGTTTCTTGCTGTCGAGTCCTCACCGTTGTCTCACCTCTGTGGTTCTTTGATTTTTGTGTTCACGGAGATGTTGCACTGATGAGTTAGGAGGCCTTCATGCGGACTGAACAAATTATTTGTCTAAATCGCGACGGAAGTAAGGGCGAGGATTGTGGCCACGTAAAATCGATTTAAGCCCCCCAGTGGAAATCTTCCACTGACCGTTCCAAGGCGGCTCTTCTGTGGCGATTTATTTATGTTGTTGTTTGTTACTTACTGTGTGTATCACTTGTGTCTTTTGGTTTTGGATGGCCATATGACCATTTTGTGGGAAAGTAACTGTCCTTATGGCCTTCCTTTGTTTAGGTTTCCATTATGGTCTGGTCGCTTAATGTTTGTATTTCTTTCCCTTTGGTGTCTTTTATGGGTGGAGTAAGTTAATTGTATCAATTCCTGATCTTTGTTTTACTTCTACTTTTAATATGCGACTATGGCCTTGCATTTTGCAAAATGCGCTTTCAATTATGTAGTGTGCACTACGTATCTTGCACGATGCAGTTTTTACCATACTTTCCGTACTATTTTAATCACATACTAGCAATTCATTATCTGACATCGCACTTTCAGGACTCTGTTATTATCATTGCATTATGTAGCTTTTGGAATTCATCGCACTGTTTTCAGCTTATCCAGTATTCTGGCTGACATCCGGCTCTGACTGCATGTTTCATCATTAGGTTCGAAATTCCATTATCGATTTTGCAACTTGCAGTTCTAATTTTGAAGTACGGTGGCGCTAGTATCGTTCACGTGACAACAGTTCGTAATTTTCCGTTTCGCCTTTTTTCGTAAGAAACGGAAGTGCGCCAGTTTCGGAATGAAGCGGGCAAGTAGTAGTAGTTGTTGTTGTTGTAGAAGTAGAAGTAGTAGCAGCAGTTGTCGTAGCAGAAGCAGCAGCAGTGGTAGTAGCAGTAGTAGTAGTAGTAAAAGTAGTAATAGTAGAAGAAGTAGTAGTAGTAGTTGTTGTTGTTGTTTTTATGTGAATAAAGAGAAGTGGTCATTAGGCTAGAAGTGGTAATGGTAGTAATAGCGGTTGTAACACCACTACGATTACTACCACTACTACTAGTGTTAGTATGTTTAACGTCCCCGTCAACACTGTATAGGTCAGTGGTAAAAGTAGTAGTAGTTGTAGAAGTAATGGTAATGGTAGTAGTAGTAGTAGTGGTACAGTAGTAGTATTAGTTCTGTTTGTTCGTTAGGAGTCTATCTATCTATCTTCTCAAACTGAGTCGGTCATATTTGGCCATTACCTCAGTTGGGTGGGTGGCTAAATTTAGAATTTAGCCAAAAAAAAATCATCTCTGGACGAGTCCTTAAAACTATTTACAATCCAAACACAGAGGTATCCTAAAACGCATACCTCTGAGTCTCAATCTTATACTGTGCGGGCTTTGAACTCCTATGCGGTTTTGGCATTCACCGCAGAAGATGGAAGACTATTCCACTGAGGAACAGTTCTAGGGAAGAAAGAGTTTTTCGGGGCATCACTATAGGACTGGTACCTACGATACTATGAGTTATTTGCTCTTCATGCCCTTGTCCGGATTGACATTGTTGCAGGGGTCAAGTACCTATCCTTGTTAATTGATACTGTACCAGAATGTATCTTGTAGAAGAAGGTTAAGGAGGACTGCTCACGACGGGTCTCCAGGGATGGCCACTCTAGCTCATCAAGCATGTCACCGACGCTACTTCTATTTCACCATCGTCTGCAGGTCCATCGAGCAGCTGTCCTCTGCATCTTCTCCACCTGCTGAATCTGAGTTTTAACATATGGATGCCAAATGGGTAATGCATATTCAAGCTGAGGGCGAACCAATGTTTTATATGCAACATCCTTTGTCTGCCGAGGTGCAAAAGCCAAATTACGTCTAAGGAGTCCTAGGGTCCTTGTTGCTTTAGATGTTATTTCAGAGATATGTTGACCCCAATCGAGATCGTCAGTGATGGTGATACCAAGATATTTGGCGGAATGAACTTGCTCCAAAGTTTGCTGGTGTAGTGTGTAATCATACTTAATTTGCTTGTCCTGAAGGTGTCGTGACACCCTCATTGAATGGCATTTGGCTACATTGAATTTCATCTGCCAATCTGCTTCCCATTGTGCAAGTCGATCCAGGTCATCTTGTAAAATGCGACAGTCAGAAGGAGAATATATGTCCCTATACGGGACACACTCATCAGCCACTAAATAGACAGATGACCTGATATTATCAGGGAGATCATTGATGAATACCAAAAAGAGGACCGGTCCAAGGACCGAACAACCCCGAGGGACACCAGACAGAACAGGGACTGGATCAGACGCCCAGCCATCAAGTAGAACCCGTTGAGAGCGCCCGGAGAGCCATGAGCCAATCCAATTATGTGTGGATCCTCTTATCCCACAGTAGTCCAATTTGTACAATAGCCTCCTGTGAGGTACCTTGTCAAAGGCCTTGGCGAAATACATGATGATCAAGCCAGTCCGCCTGCGGCCACGATTTATGGCCCCATCCAGATTACTCACAATGTCATGGAAGAATTGAACTAGTTGAGTTTCGCAAGACCTTTGACTTCGGAAACCATGTTGACAGTCAGCAAGAATGCTCTCAAAGGTTAAGTGCTTGTTAATGCTGCAGACTAATATAATGCTCCAGGGTTTCGCAACAGATGCATGTTAGCGACACTGGTCTATAATTTGCTACATCGTATTTTTCACCTTTTTTATAGACCGGGGTAACATTTGCTTGTCGCCAATCATCTGGTACAGTGCCCTGGGCAAGAGATTCATTGAAAATAAAGGCAAGCACAGTAGAAATTTCAGCACTACATTCCTTAAGCATACTGGCATTCAGGTCATTTGGCCTGTAATATTACCTTTCCACTGTAACACTATTCAGGTCATATCGAGTCTGTAAGTTTACCTTTCCACACTTTTCCTGGGCAGGCTTATATGCAAGCGCTTAACCAGTAATGTGCACATTTTCGCAAGAAACTGACAACTGTCCTTCTTGAATCTGCGAAATTGAGAGAAAAATCGAAGAAAAAATTCCATGAGCAATCTCCAGGAAAGAATGTTGCCGACCCGGGATGTATCAAACCCACGACCTCCTGATCGCCAGTTGTGTTTGTTTGATTTGAGGTTTAACGTCCCTGTCAACACTGTATAGGTCATTTTGGAAACATTGCTTCCAATTTTGTGGGACTCTTACCCGACATTGAGATGAAACGACATCTCAAGCCCTTTCGCCCAATGAAACCAATAGGGTTTATAGGCATGGACGGGCCTACTCGCACCGCTTTTGCCTGGACAGGCTTAGATCCTCTAAGCGGTTACCAGTACTCGTGTGCGGTCGGGCTTAGCTCTGCGTGGAAGCATCATGCAACCCATCTATTTCTTCAAGCCCCGATGGGCGGGGGCCGCCTGATAGCCAGTTAGACCCGCATCCGATTGAGCTACCGATGCC
This sequence comes from Lucinisca nassula, assembly GCA_963580285.1. Lineage (NCBI taxonomy): Eukaryota > Metazoa > Mollusca > Bivalvia > Lucinida > Lucinidae > Lucinisca > Lucinisca nassula. The sequence goes on along the minus strand of OY757011.1, from coordinate 149,447,228 downwards.
GGCTGTAGTAGCAGTAGTTGTAGTAGTAGTAATAGTAGTAGTTGCTTCTGTTGTTGTTCTTTCTATTTTCTGGAAGCCATTATGTTTATGGAGCAGATGCACAGAAATAGGGCTGCGATTGTTTTACAATGCCTTGGTAGTGTCTCTAGGGGCTTTCCTGTATACGATCGAGTGCTAAACTTTTTTCAAATGAATGCCGCATTCGAAAGTTTGCTTCTTTAGCAATTAAATTTTCCACGATGGAAAGGTTCAAACTGCAAAATACAAAACGGAATACAGTAAAACATAGTTCAAAATGCAAAACAGTGGTTAGATACTGTACAGGTAGATTCTCCATAATGAAAGGATAAAATTACTTAATACAATATCAGACTCGCATATTAGAATGTGCAACATACAAGCTACGTAGTGCACATTGCATAATGGAAAGTTAATATTGCAAAATGCGATACCCGGCCCGCATATTAGAATGTGCAACATACAAGCTACGTAGTGTACATTACATAATGGAACGTTAATATTGCAAAATGCCTGATTCGCATATTAAAATGTTCATCTTTCACATTTTAATTTTAACCTAAATACCATTCCATAGTTTTCACACCTCATCATTAATCGCCCTACCATTGCGTGATTAATGGATCAATATATCAAAACCAAATAAACAATTTGATTGATGGTATTGATCAAAACAGGCAATACTTATCATCAACTCTAATTGAAATTTCCACTAAAACTACATGTTCTTATGGAGTTGATTGATTATTAACGGTATTACTGCTACTCGCTTACAGCTTACCTCAGTTGGCCGGTAGGTATAATATACGAAATCAACGCGAAATCAGCCGGATTTAGCGAAATCAACCTATAAAATCAACATTTTTTTTAAACAGGCACAAAATTATTATTCCATATTATCTAGAATGTTATTATACATTAATGAGCCAAGTTTCATGACAAAATTTGAATATTTAGTATGTTTTTGACAGGAAATTCTATTCTGCCACTTGATTTCGCTGGCAATCGCATGTGCGAAATCAACTCATTTTAACGAAATCAATGTATAAAATACCTTTTCCCAAAACTGACTAAAACATATTTGTGCATATTATTAAGAATGTTGTTAAAAATTTATGAGCCAAGTTTCATGATGAAATATTAATATTTAGTATGTTTTTGACAGGAAAATCTATTCTGCCCCATGATTTCTCTTGCAGTCGCATGCGCGAAATAAAATCCTTTTAGCGAAATCAATGTATAATAAAATATTTCCCCTAAAACTGACTAAAACGTTTTCATACATGTGTATTAAGAATCATGTTGTACATTTAAGAGCCACGTTTTATGAGAAAATATTGATGCTGATGTTCAGGGGAAAATCTATTCTCCGACTTGATTTCACTGAAGCAGAAATTCACACCCATATTAGCGAAATCAACGTTTTAAAATAAATATTTTCCAAAACTAACATAAAACATAATCTTATCTATTATTATAAAGCTGTTATATATTTATGAGCCAAGTTTCATGAGAAAATAATGACATTTAGATATATTCTGTTTATAAGGGGTTCAACTTTTGACTGGAGAATAGGCTAATCTATCCGCGTAATCAATTTTCATTTCCGAATCAAAGTAGAAGTAAACCAAAGATCAGGAATTGATACAATTAACTTACTCCATCCATAAAAGACACCAAAGGGAAAGAAATACAAACATTAAGCGACCAGACCATTATGGAAACCTAAACAAAGGCAGGCCATATGGACAGTTACTTTCCCACAAAATGGCCATATGGCCATCCAAAATTAAAAGACACAAGTGATACACACAGTAAGTAACAAACAACAACATAAATAAATCGCCACAGAAGAGCCGCCTTGGAACGGTCAGTGGAAGATTTCCACTGGGGGGCTTAAATCGATTTTACGTGGCCACAATCCTCGCCCTTACTTCCGTCGCGATTTAGACAAATAATTTGTTCAGTCCGCATGAAGGCCTCCTAACTCATCAGTGCAACATCTCCGTGAACACAGAAATCAAAGAACCACAGAGGTGAGACAACGGTGAGGACTCGACAGCAAGAAACCACTGAAATGCTGGAGCAAAAGAAAACCAACAGTTAGACTCCGATGAGCCCGACCAGAGACAGAGCATCAAGTCATTGGGTATTCCTGAAACTGATATGAATCGATGAATATTTTCCAAAACCTCAGACGAAATATATATGTACATTCAGTCCGAGCCAAAACATAGACTTTAGGAACCCACATGGTGATTATAACGAGTACCCACAATCTATATAAGAAGCAGAATTCGCCATCGGGGCTTGAAGAAGTAGACTGGGCTCTATGATGCTTCCGCGCAGAGCTGAAACCAATCGCACATACGTACCGGTATACTGCTTAGAGGTTTTAAAGTAGAAGTAAAACAAAGATCAGGAATTGATACAATTAACTTACTCCATCCATAAAAGACACCAAAAGGAAAGAAATACAAACATTAAGCGACCAGACCATAATGGAAACCTAAACAAAGGAAGGCCATATGGACAGTTACTTTCCCACAAAATGGCCATATGGCCATTCAAAATTAAAAGACACAAGTGATACACACAGTAAGTAACAAACAACAACATAAATAAATCGCCACAGAAGAGCCGCCTTGGAACGGTCAGAGGAAGATTTCCACTGGGGGGCTTAAATCGATTTTACGTGGCCACAATCCTCGCCCTTACTTCCGTCGCGATTTAGACAAATAATTTGTTCAGTCCGCATGAAGGCCTCCTAACTCATCAGTGCAACATCTCCGTGAACACAGAAATCAAAGAACCACAGAGGTGAGACAACGGTGAGGACTCGACAGCAAGAAACCACTGAAATGCTGGTGCAAAAGAAAACCAACAGTTAGACTCCGATGAGCCCGACCAGAGACAGAGCATCAGGCACCAACCAACATTATCTCTTTAATTTTCAATAAGCCTTTACGTTGGAGCCGTCATAGAATCTGAGGCCTGACCCACCGGCGTGCAATTAAAGAGGGAAGCAAAGTTGCCAACCGTGATTGGGTTAACTACCATGCATGCAGTCTGTCGTATAACATCCATGTTGTACCCAATCTTTTTATATCGAAGAATGATTTTACGAAATTGGGTGCTGAAGTCATTGCGGTTATATATTTTTCTGAATTTATATACTAAGTCACCATAAAATTCGGGTTCCGATAGACCTTGTTGCAGAAGAGATTTAAGTCCAATATTGAATTTTGAAATTAAATCAGAATGGCGTCTATAAAATTTTGAAAAGGCTTTGCGTAGTTTATGGTACCGATAACCCTGATTAAGAAGTTTAGCCGTTAATAATTTATTACGAGTGTTGAAGTCAGTTACATGACTACACACTCTAGCAAATCGAATTAATTGCGAAATATAAACACCATAGGATGGCGCACGAGGAACATCACCATCAAAAAAAGGAAAATTTACAATCTCAAAATCAAAGTCATCGCGTTTATCATAAATTTTGCTTGAAACAAATCCATCTACAATAGATAGATGTAAATCCAAAAACGGGGCCTCGGTATCAGAAGAATTTGCTTTATTTAACTGAAGTTCTAGGGGGTAAATCTGACTGATCAAACCATCAAAATAGGTATTATCAATATTTAATAAATCATCTAAATATCTAGAAGTAGAGCTAAAAGCTTCAATAATTTCAGATTGGTTATCAATGGAAAGCGACAAAATGAAGTCTCTTTCATAACAATACAAGAACAGATCAGCCACAAGAGGTGCGCAATTAGTACCCATCGGAATACCCACAATTTGTCTAAATAACTTAGTACCGAATCTAATATAAATATTGTCAAGTAGAAAGGTGAGGGCATCACACACTTTCTGACATGACCAAAGTGTATAATTCTTATGCTCTTTAGAAGTGAAAAATGCATTTCTGACATTACATGCAAGATAGAGAGAATCTTCTCTGTGAAAAGCCCATTCAATTAAATCATTAAGCTTTTCTTTTATAAGATTATGAGGAAGTGTAGTGTAAAGAGTGGAAAAATCGTAGGTAGACAGACTAGAAGCACGAAACTGTCTAGATTTCAATTTATTTAAAACCTCATTCGAATTTTTTATAGACCAAAACAGATTTCTTCCTGATCTTTCAAAGACTTTATCACAATATTTAATTACATGCGTTTTAATAGCAGTAAGACAGGAAGTTAATAATTTAGAAACTTCAGTGGTAGTGCAAGAACTAGAATTTGCAATAAACCGTGCTTTGTAAGGTTTTTTATGAAGTTTTGGTAACCAGTATAGCGTAGGAAGCTTGTCTTGGCCTTCGTTAACACACACAGCAAACTTGGTGGCTGAAAGACAAACATGTTTATCTACTATAGCTCTCTCTTCAGCCAAAGGCTGAAGTTCATAGGCCTTAGTACCACCAAGCTCCTGCTTAAGCGTGTTAACATAGTGGAGCCGTCACACAACGACGACGTTGTTAGCGGCCTTGTCTGCAGGGGCCAAAACAAACTTCTTATGAAATTCTTGAATACCTAGTTTAAGATGACGTAAAGACGTCTTGGGCTTAGGAGGTAATAAGTTAGTATTTTGAGAATAGAAAGAAATGCGTTTATTCACTAGTCTTAAAATGCTAAGTTTCCAGTCCTTTTGGGCTTTATACTCAACATACTCTCGCTTACACCATCGATTACCGAATTCATTCAAGGAAGCAGCGATTTCATCTTTACATTTACTGAAATCAATTTTAGAAGGAAACCGATATTTCGGTCCTTTAGAAATTATATTCCTTATCCTAGAATCAGGAATAATTTTCAAATTGCCAGTAATTACATGACCAGCAGCAGGATAGCAATACTTGGAGTTTTTACAATCACATGAATCAGGAGTATTAGTATCAATATCAAGATCTGAAACAAGTTTATTGAAATTAAAAATGATAGATCTAACAGGTTTGTTATATTTATAGCAAATTATAGGCCTGGCAGAAGTGCGACTTGGACGGTCCACGCATATAAACCCTATTGGAATCATTGTGCGGCAGGGCTTGAGATGTCATTTCAGCTCAATATCCGAAAAAATTCCCACGAAAGCAACGTCTCCAAATTGACCCACATAGTGTTGACGGGGGCGTTAAATCTCAAAACATTCAGACACAAACAAGCAGCAGAGTTAAAGGAAAGTATCATAAGAAAGACGGGGCGTTACATCACCAAAACACGCATGTATAATTTTGATCCCCTAAAACCCCATTTGTATACAGAAAAACTGGGGCTTACAGGGCTGTAAATTCTTTTTCTAGTTTTTGCTCAAAACATAGATTGTGACTCGTTAGAACGGCCTCACTGGTGCAGTCCTAAGGAGTACCCACAATCTATGTTTAGAGCATAAATATGAAGAATATCAGATTTTTTTTGGCCAGAAAAGTTTAAGGTGGCAAACTGTTCAATATAATTGAATCGGCGTATTTCTGTAATGTTTATCATGGATGTGTTCTCAAACTTTTTTTTTTTTTAATTATAGTTATTATTATTATTATTATTATTATTGATCAATTAAAAAAAACATGCATTAAATAAGCACTTATTTTCTGTCTCTGGTCGGGCTCATCGGAGTCTAACTGTTGATTTTCTTTTGCTCCAGCATTTCAGTGGTTTCTTGCTGTCGAGTCCTCACCGTTGTCTCACCGTTGTCTCACCTCTGTGGTTCTTTGATTTTTGTGTTCACGCAGATGTTGCACTGATGAGTTAGGGTTTCCATTATGGTCTGGTCGCTTAATGTTTGTATTTCTTTCCCTTTGGTGTCTTTATAGGTGGAGTAAGTTAATTGTATCAATTCCTGATCTTTGTTTTACTTCTACTTAGACCGACAGGTGTATCGACCGACAGACAGACGGACGAACTGACTGACTGACTGACGAATGGACGGACGGCTAGATAGATAGATAAATAGTCAGGAGTGAATAAACAGTGTGTTTGTTATTCACACAATCACAGGTAATAACCTGTGAAAGTCAGTAAACCGCAGTTTGATTAAATTACTTGGCGAGTGCTCGTTAATCTCTTTATACCTGCTGTGTGAAGTACAGAAAGATGTCTTTAAAATTTAATTATGATAGCCTTAATAGCAAAATGAAGGAATGATAATCCCAATTATTTTGTGTCACATATGCATATTAAAGAAACTACCGAAAGCAGAATTTTACATAAAATGCAATGTTGTCTTGTCCTTATTTATAAATCCAATTTTATGTCTTAGTGCGTGTTACTGGTTCATATATATATATAATTTCGCACGTGGTTTTCAGCGAAATCAAGTGGCAGAATAGATTTTCCTAATAAATATTTATATTTTCTCATGAAATTTGGACCTAAAATGTTTATCAACTTTCTTAACAATATGCATTTTTATTTAGTTTTGGGAAATATTTATTTTATACATTCATTTCGCTAAAACGAGTTGATTTCGCACATATGATTTCCAGCGAAATCAAGTTGCAGAATAGATTTTCCTAATAAGTATATATATTTTCTCATGAAATTTGGACCTAAAATGTTTATCAACTTTCTTAACAATATGCATTTTTATTCAGTTTTGGAAAATATTTATTTTATACATTGACTTCGCTAAAATGAGTTGATTTCGCACATATGATTTCCAGCGAAATCAACTGTCAGAATAGATTTTCCTATCAAATACATCTATCTCTATCTATCTTCAGATACTGCCGACACCCTAGCGGGCATTTTGGCAGGATGACTGTGCGTCGGGCTATGAAAAAGAATAAAGATAAAAAGAGTGACAGTGAGGCTGTTACAAGGTGACAGGTTCAAAACTAGATCAACATACAAAATATTCAAATTTTCTCATAAAACTTGCCTCATAAATGTAAAATAACATTCTATATAATATGCAATAACAATTTTTGGCCTGTTTTTTTAAAAATGATGATTTTATAAGTTGATTTCGTATATTATACCTACCCCTCAGTTGGCCATTGACTCAGCTGCTCATCACCGCTCAATAATAATAATAATAATAATAATAATAATAATAATAACTTTACAGCTAAAGAACGCCCATACACTCTGATGTATATTTGAAGCAGTATTTCACCGTTTCAATCAAAGGACGGTAACTCATGTCGCCGAGAAAAAAAATTTTTGACCTTCGGTAAAAGAAAGTCGGAAATGTACGTTAAATATTTTTAACTTGGTTTAAAAGAACACCAAGTCAATGAATATATTCGAATAATGATTTGCTATTCTTAAAACTGCACAACCATTTATCCGGATGGAAAAGAACTTAACAATACACCGATGTCACGAATTTTCGCGGATTTTCTCTGCGTTGCATGTAGCCTGGAAAGGTAACAAGACGTTTCGCCACCAAGACGTTTCCCCCTGGTCGTTTCCCCCCTAGTCGTTTCGCCTCCTAGTCGTTTCGCCTCCCTTTTTGGCCCCTAGTCGTTTCGCCCCCAAAATATTTTCCTATTTTTTATATACGGTGCAGTCCGGTAACATTGCGCACATAAAGTTTTGATAGCTACGTGTGACTTTGTTTAAGCCACCACTCAAATTTCACAATCAACAACATTGCAACATTTCCCTGTCGATCAGCTGCAATAAAAATTGGGCTCTGAAGTTATTAATATCTAGGGCAAAGAATACTATGAAATGGGATACCCCCTTGAAATTGAACTACCAATTTTGTCGCCCAACATTGCGCACGATAAGTTTTTTTAACAGTTTGAACACGAGGGTTGACTCAGATAAGTTGTTGATTAGTTTTCCTGCAATGTTGTCAGAAGCAGTAAGTTTAGATACAAGACAATAGCGCCTTTGGCTAGTTTTAAACCGAATCTTGACTTTTAAAATTTTGGATTTTTCGTATTTTGAGAAAATTGAAAAATTCCGCGAAACTAGCTCGTCTGCACGTGCAGGGCCATCTTTATCGGGGCTAAGTAAAACATAATGCCGATGCACTGATAATAGTGGAACTCATAATTGGGGATACAGTTAGTGAAAATGTGAATGCAGGGTGCGCAAAATAAACGGCCGCGCAAAGTTACCGGACTCGACTGTATATAGTAGCGTAAGCGAATTTTGCCAATAATCGAATTTCGCCAATTGTACATAAGATCGGTATTTTCGTGTGTGTGACGTCACAGGACATTACCAACTCGGGGAATCCTAAGGTCAAATTTACCGCTATCTGTCACTCATGTCAAACTGACAAGAAATGCCAATCCGAGAGGTTATACATAATTTCCTACCTGTAGCAATGTATTTCCCGCCATTTTGCTATGCCATTTCGTATCTCACATTTTTATTTTATTTCTCACAAGATTTGTTAGCTGCCAATACAATCACCAGCGTCTGTTTACATTTTGACCTTTCTAGTATGGAGCTGACATATCCGTATTTTAGTATTGCGGCTCTCAAAGGGGTAATTAATGATTCAACTATTTGGGGGTTCTTATCGATGTTTAATGGAACAATGTAAATTTTCACAAGAGTTTTGAATGTAGGAGTGTATTTAATTATTTGCTTTTAATTGTACCTATCCACCTTTGGCCAAAATAATAAATATGTGTCAAAGTATGTACTTTCTTCTCTTCTTTTACTTTTTTTAAGTTACCTCCTGCATAGGGAACACCTGGTATTGGGGGCTCGAATTTTACTCCAAACTTTTAATGACAACAAAGATGGTGGAATTCCATTGATATTAACATGATGATATTTTTTACATAATTTGACAAAAATGAATAGGTATCTGTTACATTCTGTTTGTCTTGCAAACCAAAGTTGCTCATATCACTCATGAAACACATTTCTAGTCTGATAAAGTTGAAAGCGGATAATTTTACCAGGATTTCAAAAGTTGGCGAAATTCGCTTACTATTTTTCAAGATGGCGGATTTTGAGTGGTCTGAAATAGCGAAAGTTTTGATGATAGACATCGCTATTTTAATGCCGTAAAAGCTTCCCTTGTGTTGGATCAGGTCAGTATTTTTTGATGAAAGGGTTTTCTATCAGATAAATATGGGTTCATGTATACCGCACCAGTTTTAACAGTTACGTTGGCGAAATTCGATTACCCCAGTATATATATATATATGTGTGACAGAGACAAAGGGAGAGAAAGAGTGAGAGAAGAACATGTAATTTAAATGAAATTATGATGTATTACCTGTATTTGATCAATACCATCAATCACATTGTTAATTTGATTTGACACATTAATCACGCAATTGATGCGATTAGTGACGAGGTGTGAAAACATGTGCCCTTTGCAAGGTTATATGTCTTAAATTATCGCTTAAGCACCTTTACAGATTTTGTTTTAAATTGGTCTGTTGGTTCGTCAAGAGAGTCGGTCAGCAAAGATTAATTCTGAGGTGCGAAAACACGTGCTCTATGAAAAAATACTTGTTTTTAAATTGGTCGGTTGGTTCTTTAACAGTGTCGGCAAGCAACGGTTGAAAATGGTAAAATTGTCACAATTGGTTCATCTCTAGTTTCTGGAAAATCTTTCAAACGCCAACGATAGCAATATATAAGCTTCGCCCAAAGATCCCGGCATCATTCATCTTTGAATTCGCCAAATACGTTTATCAAGGTCTTCTGAAGTAGAATATTGTCCTTTTTTGTGTGTCCCATGTCAGAAGGAAGTAGATGGCCGCGGCCATTCTATTTCTTGTGATGTGTGTCTGTGTCAGCGATGGGAGCATCGCCTATGTTGGACAGATAAGACTGATTTATTGATTTATTTATCAATCAAGTTACACATTCATGTTTTTAATTTAATGTTGGTGTTTACTTTATTTTTTCTTATTATTTTTTGTTAATTGTACTCTGTTTTTGTTATAACATTTTTTTCAGACCAGACAAAGTACTTGTAAAGCTATATATTGCAAACATGGTTTGAGAATTCTTGTTACAGCCGCTATATTGGGAGGATTCTAACGAATGCACACAGCCTATGACTTTGAACGGAAATAAGTAAAATAATGCACACCCCCGTAAACCTCAGTTTTCTCTATATAAAGTGAGGTTAAGGTGGATGTTTTTGAAGTAAACAGCCTCAATGATTTTAGTGTAACAAGTCCTAGTCACACCTCTCCGAGTGACCACTTTTAAGGCCCGGTTCCAGCCGGTAACTAAGGACAAGTTATCCTTAAGCTGACGTGACAGGGCCATGATGCTTCTTAAATATTTGCCTCTTCTCACCTCTTATAAAAGTGAAACTTAGTTTTACAGGAAAAAGTGGGCGAAACGACTAGGGGGACTAGGGAGGAAACGTCTTGGGGGCGAAACGACTAGGGGAGGAAATGGGTTGCAGAGCTCTCGGAAACGCCGGATTCTGCGTATTTTACGCCAACTTTCGCCGTTGTACGCGTAAAAGTCACAACCGACGATTCTTGTGTACGCATGTTTTTATTGCGACACGCGTCCAAAATTACAGAAGCGGTAAATTCAGAAGCTAATTTAGGCCGCTTATGCAATACCAATAAAAGATCAAATGCGGCGCGGCTTTTTATGTTGAAAGCGCACGTGCCACAAATCAGTAGGCGTGACCTATATTGACAGGTATTTTTGCACCTGTCAGTGGGAGAGACGATATTGGAAAGTGGTCGGTTTGCGGCACGTGTTAAAAATGATTGTACCTGTTTAATCTCGCCGCGCTAATCCCCGTGTTATTACGGATTACAATTAATTAGTTTACTAATTGATGTTAGCTCATATCATGAGTCGTAAAAATATCACGTTTAGTTAAACCAGGGTTACGCGAAGACGATATAATTGACGAATTACCAATGTCATGTATTTTCGCGACTACACGATCGTACTTTTTACCGCTCCGTCAAAGTGTGTTTCGACTTTTACTGGTGACAAAAATGTATGTAGTTCTTCAAAATACAATCATTTTTAACAATTACAGGAAGTCAGACGTGGTTAGGATGCTTCCCCTACGTATTTGTTTACACCAATTAAAAATAATTGAGCTACTGTCACGTACATATACGTCCGGAATTTGAAAGCACAAATATAGCTAAATAGAATGCTGCTTTTCTGATCTGGGTTTACATTATATCTGCTGTTATCCTAATACTACATTCTTTTTATGTGGCATTTTTTGACTACAAGTGTGAGAATAAATCTGAGCAACTGCATTGGGGGGTGGGGGGGAATAGACACATCAGTGAAATATTTCTAACTAGTACCCACAATCTACATGTTTGGAACGAAGTTATTAAATGCATTTATCAGAAAAAAAGAGTTTGGGAGCCATGAAAGTATACAGTTTTACATATGGACGTGTAGCCTGATAATAAGAAGTTTTTGTCTATGTTCTATGCACGATTAAGATCAGAACTCCAACTTTTTTTGTGGCAATCCAACTTTTTATCTGTTAATCCAACTTTTTACAAGGAAGGATTCCTGGAATCCTGTTTTCAAAATCCTAGTGAGAGCTCTGGGTTGGGGGCGAAACGTCCTGGAATCCCTGGAAACTCATAACTCCGTTCACCTAAGGTTGAGCAATCCTGCTTTCAATTTTTTGTTGCAAGAATAATTTTCTGCTGGTATTTTTTAAACATTTGACTAAATGCCTATGAGAATCTCAATATTTAAGAAAACAAACATCACTTCTGTTTATTCCACAGCCGTTTAGAAATGCAGGGCGTGTTTGGGGCATATTCTCATAACTCCGTTCACCCAAATTTATTTGATTATCATAAGCAATCAGATTCATTCTATTAATATTATACATGATGAGTATTTTATTTAGACTGTGCACTATTCTAATTTGTTGATACTTTTTATTTTCAGTCACATGCTTGTCACTGGTTAGAGATTATTATGGGGGACCCCTGAAATATTAAGCATTTTGTTATAAATTTTGATTTCTGTGAATTAAATTGTAAATTAAAACTGATTTTCTTCAAAACATGTTGCAATGTTAGTTATTTACTACAATTTCTGATGTATGATAACTGTAAAAAAAATTCCTTTTCATATTAATCAAAGAAGAGGGTGAACAGAGTTATGAGACTGAACGGAGATGGTCGCGGGTCGTTTCGGTCTTGAAGTTGAGTCGTTTCGGTCCCTGGGTCGTTTCGGCCGGGTCGTTTCGGCCTGGGTCGTTTCGGCCCAATTTCGGGGGTGGGTCGTTTCGGCCAAATTGGTGGGTCGTTTCGGCCTGATTTTTTTTATCACTTTATTTATCTGTATATATATAATGACTGTCGAAGATCAGCCTGTGCTTTTGCTATCTTCGCTCGTTAACACTTTAATAGGTCAGAAAACAGAGGGTTTTTTCAAACTGTGTAGACTCCGATCATAATGAACAGATTTATAGGTTATAAAGTCTTTGAAGGTATCAGATGCAGGCTGATCATATAAAATAATTACAGCGTTCAGATATTAATAGCTCACGAAAAAAAGAGGGCTTTTTCAAACTGCATAGACTCTGATCACAATGAACAGATTTATAGGTTATTAAGTTTTTGAAGGTATCACGACGACAGATGCAGGCTGACCATATAAAATAATTACAGCGTTCAGATATTAATGCTTCAGAAAACAGAGGGCTTTTTCAAACTGTGTAGACTCTGATCACAATGAACAGATGTCTAGGTAATTAAGTATTTGAAGGTATCACAACGACAGATGGAGGCTGATCATATAAAATAATTAGGCTACATTACGCAAATATTTCGCATGCTGTTCTCAAAATGTGCGTGTCATTGATACTAGTAAATACTAATCATCCTGCAAGTCAGTGCCGTGTGATCAGTATCTGCTAACCGCAGAAGCATTTTGCCGCCCCAGGGCTATTAAGAAATAAACCTTAGAATGGATGCGCAGATGCATGTCTTAATGTGGCACGTGAAGTAGACCATTGTGCGCTTGCGTGCAGTGTAATCATACCTTTGACACGAACTTCACAAACCTTCAAAATCTTTGGGAACATTCTGCAGACACAGCGACATACAACATGATGAAAACACGCCTATATAATCTTGTCATTATCCGACAATGAAAGACTCAGTAAGAGTAATCTGCAGTCTAATCATGGTCATCAAAACTATGAACCTTCTGCAGCCATCATGACACACCAGTTGTTATATATATATTTATTTATTTACAGACTTTAAAGTTCTTGGCTTTTTCAGAAGTAAATTATTTCATCACATGATAATGGTCCGTTTATCAGTCACCCGTTAATCACTTTTTATGGAGTTAGCCAATCCCCTTATTTTTGTATATAAGTGATCAACTATGTGGCGATGTAATTACGTTAAGGTAACAGTTTGAAAACACACGTTAAAGGCGGATTCTGTTAATTTATAGAAAAAAAAATGTTATAATTGATATGCTTTAAAATTTGTTTCACTGTCAAAGTCTTTTAAATGTCGGCAACCAATGTATATGAGGTGCTCCGACACCACCCCATCACTTAATTATCATTGAAAGCATCGCCTTTGTGGAATAGGTATTTTAATTATGCCCCCAACTTTGAAAAAGTTGGAGGGGCATATTGCTTCTGCCTCGTTCGTCCGTTCGTCCGTTCGTCCGTTCGTCCGTCCGTTACGCTTTTGATGCATAGCATAACTAAAGAACCGTGTATGCTAGGGTTTTGAAATTTCATATATGGATTCCTCATGGAAAATTAGCTGACGCGTATTTTTTTTCTAGTCCGGATTATGCCCCCTTCAAGAGTTATTGCCCTTTGAAATTTTTTTAATAAAATCTTGTCAGCAAGATATCTCAAAAACTATTGGAGCTAGAGCCTTGAAAGTTGGTGATTATATTGGTGGTGATGAGTAGATGAACTGATTAACTTTTGACAAAATTCTGAAAAATACTTTGTGAGTTATGGCCCTTTGTCATTTTGGTAATTTGTGCCCATTGTAATGTATGCTTAAAGTGATGCATAGCATAACTTTAGAACCGTGTATGCTAGGGTTTTGAAATTTCATATATGGATTCCTGATGGAAAATTAGCTGATGCATATTTTTTTTCTCGTCCGGATTATGCCCCTTTTAAGAGTTATTGCCCTTTGAAATTTTTTTAATAAAATCTTGTCAGCAAGATATCTAAAAAATTATTGGAGCTAGAGCCTTGAAAGTTGGTGAATAGATTGGTGGTGATGAGTAGATGAACTGATTAACTTTTGACGAAATTCCGAAAAATACTTTGTGAGTTATGGCCCTTTGTCATTTTGGTAATTTGTGCCCATTGTAATGTATGCTAAAAGTATTGCATAGCATATCTTTAGAACCGTGTATGCTAGGGTTTTGAAATTTCATATATGGATTCGTCATGGAAAATTAGCTGACGCGTATTTTTTTTCTCGTCCGGATTACGCCCCTTTTAACAGTTATTGCCCTTTGAAATTTTTTTAATAAAATCTTGTCAGCAAGATATCTCAAAAATTATTGGAGCTAGAGCCTTGAAAGTTGGTGAATAGATTGGTGGTGATAAGTAGATGAACTGATCAACTTATGACAAAATTCCGAAAAATACTTTGTGAGTTATGGCCCTTTGTCATTTTGGTAATTTGTGAAAAACTTTGTCATCGTTCTAGCGCCTACATTTCTTCACCAATTTCAATATAACTTCACACAAATGTTCCTTATGACAATATCTCGAGCGAGTTCGACTTTCAAGGTCATGACCTCAAGGTCAAGGTCACTGTGGCTATTTTTAGAAAAACTTTGTCATCGCTCTTGCGCCTACATTTCTTCACAAATTTCAATATAACTTTACACAAATGTTCCTTATAAAAATATCTCGAGCGAGTTCGACTTCAAAGTCATGACCTCAAGGTCAAGGTCACTGTGGCTATTTTTAGAAAAACTTTGTCATCGCTCTAGCGCCTTCATTTCTTCACCAATTTCAATGTAACTTCACACAAATGTTTCTTATGACAATATCTCAGCGAGTTCGACTTCCAAGGTCATGACCTCAAGGTCAAGGTCACTGTGGCTATTTTTAGAAAAACTTTGTCATCGCTCTAGTGCCTACATTTCTTCACCAATTTCAATATAACTTCACACAAATGTTCCTTATGAAAAAATCTCGAGCGAGTTCGACTTCAAAGTCATGACCTCAAGGTCAAGGTCACTGTGGCTATTTTTAGAAAAACTTTTTCATCGCTCTAGGGCCTACATTTCTTCACCAATTTCAATATAACTTCACACAAATGTTTCTTATGACAATATCTCAGCGAGTTCGACTTTCAAGGTCATGACCTCAAGGTCAAGGTCACTGTGGCTATTTTAAGAAAAACTTTGTCATCACTCTAGCGCCTACATTTCTTCACTGATTTCAATATAACTTCAAACAAATGTGCCTTATGACAATATCTTGAGCGAGGTCGACTTTCAAGGTCATGACTTCAAGGTCAAGGTCACTGTGGCTATTTTTAGAAAAACTTTGTCATTGCTCTAGCGCCTACATTTCTTCACTGATTTCAATATAACTTCAAACAAATGTGCCTTATGACAATATCTTGAGCGAGGTCGACTTTCAAGGTCATGACTTCAAGGTCAAGGTCACTGTGGCTATTTTTAGAAAAACTTTGTCATTGCTCTAGCGCCTACATTTCTTCACTGATTTCAATATAACTTCACACAAATGTTCCTTATGACAATATCTCAAGTGTGTTCGACTTTCAGGGTCATGACCTCAAGGTCAAGGTCACTGTAGCTATTTTTAGAAAAAAATTGTCATCGCTCTAGCGCCTACATTTCTTCACTGATTTCAATATAACTTCATACAAATATTCCTTATGACAATATCTCTAGCGAGTTTCACTTTCAAGGTCAAGGTCACTGTGGCTATTTTTAGAAAAACTTTGTCAATGCTCTAGCGCTTACATTTCTTCACCGATTTCAATATAACTTCACACAAATGTTCCTTATGACAATATCTCAAGCCATTTCAACTTTCAAGGTCAAGGTCACAATGGCTATTTTTAGAAAAACTTTGCTATCGCTCCAGCGCCTACATTTCTTCACCGATTTTAATATTACTTCACACAAATGATCCTGATAACAATACCTCGAAAGAGTTCGACTTTTAAGGTCAAGGTCACTGTGGCTATTTTTAGAAAACCTTTTTCATTGCTCTAGCGCTTACATTTTTTCACCAATTTCAAAATCGATTCACACAAATGTTCCTTATGACAATATCTGTAGTGAGTTCCATTTTCAAGGTCAAGGTCACTGTGACTATTTTTAGAAAAACTTTGTCAATACTCTAGCGCTTACATTTCTTCACCAATTTCAATATAATTTCACACAAATTATCCTTAAGACAATATCTCGAGCGATTTCGACTTTCAAGGTCAAGGTCACTGTGGCTATTTTTTGAAAAAAACTGTCATCGCCCTAGCGACTACATTTCTTCACTGATTTCAATATAACTTCACACAAATGTTCCTTATGATAATACCTCGAGTGAGTTTGACTTTCAAGGTCAAGGTCACTGTGGCAATTTTTAGAAAAACTTTGACATGGCTCTAGCGCTTACATTTCTTCACCGATTTCAGTATAACTTCACACAAATGTTCCTTATGACAATATCTCAAACTATTTCGACTTTCAAGGTTAAGGTCACTGGGGCTATTTTTAGAAAATCTTTGTCATCGCTCTAGTGCCTACATTAATTGATGGATGTTAATAGAACTTCACACAAATGTTTCTTATGGTAATATCTCGAGTTGCTTGGTCATGACCTCAAGGTCAAGGTCACTATGGCAATTTTTAGAAAAACTTTGTCATTGCTCTACCGCCTACATTTATGATTTTAATCTAACTTCACACAAAAGATGCTTATGATAATATCTTGAGCAAGATCTACTTCGCGGCCATGGCCTCAAGTCAAGGTCCCTATGACTATTTTTAGAGAAATATTGTCATCACTCTAGAACCTACATTTATGGATGGATTTTTAAACAAACTTTACACAAATGTTGCATATGATAATATCTCAAGCAAGTTGGACTTTTGCCATTTCAGTGTTTTCCACACACAAAGTTGTCTTGTGCGAGGGGATTTGTATCGCATGCGATGCCTTGTTTTTTTAATAAAATCTTGTCAGCAAGTCCATATCTTGAGAACTATTAGAGCTTCATTAATCATTCTTGGGACAAACTTGCATCCAGGCATTGCAACTTCAACGCATGCATCCATATCTGACATTGACCTATATTTCATGGTTCACTGACTTCGTGAATTATTGCGACCACCCTGACTTTCACCATTTCTCGAAAACTATTAAAGCTTTTTAAATTATAATTGGTACAAACTTGCATCTAGGAATTCCAACTGCAACGCAAGCATCCATATTTGACTTTTACCCATATTTCATGGTTCACTGACTTTGTGAATTATTGCGACCACCCTGACTTTCTATCTAATGTAAGAGTCCATTTCTCAAGATCTATTAGAGCTTCATTAATTGTATTTGGTACAAGCTTGCATTTAGGAATTGAAACTTCAATGCAAGTATCCATTTCTGACCTTGACCTACATTTTATGGTTCACTGACTTTGTAAAATAGTGTGACAACCCTAACTTTGACCCTGATGTAAGAGTCTGTTTTTAAGAGTTACTTGGTACATGCTTGCAACTAGGAGTGAAATTTTTATGCAGGCATCCATGTTTGACCTTGACCTAGATTTCATGGTTTGGTGACTTTGCGCCCCCACAGGCGCGACATAGCCTTCGGGGGAATTCTTGTTGTATGTTTTTGAGTCTTTAACAATATTTGTTGAATAGTTTGCCAGCTAAGGTAAAGCAAAGGTTGGGGGCATTGTGTTTTACAAACACCATTTCTAGTTATTATTTAATATAATTTTTATTTATTTATTTTTTTTATTCTTTATTTATGTGTACTCATGTGCAGTCGGTTTCAACCCTGCGTGGAAGCATCATGCAGCCCAATCTATTCTCCAAGCCCTGATGGGCGAGGGCGATTTGTTTGTTTGATATGAGGTTGAACGTCCCCCTCAACACTGTATAGGTCCTTTTGGAGACTTTGTTTCCAATTTTGCTCGACTTTTACCCGACACTGAGATGGAATGACATCTCAAAGCCCTGTCGCCCATCATGGGCTATCATAACCATGGCTTACTTGACAGGGCGTTTAAATAATATTTTCAAATTTAAATAACAATGTTTTATACAGAAAAAATGTTATCTAATAAAATCGGGCCGAAACAACCCAGGCCGAAACGACCCAGGACCGAAACGACCCACCGAAATAGGTCGAAACGACCCAGGTCCAAATTTAGGCCGATACGACCCAGGCCGAAATGACTCAGGGCCGAAACGTCCCGGATTCACGGAGATATGAGAAGATGGGATAATTTCTATCTCAACACCCCCTCGCGAGGATTACGTGTAGTGATTGTCGTGAAAAATAAAGAAAGATGAATAGTGAGAATAAAAGTGTGATAGTGAGATGTAGTAACAGATGATAGTGTAAAGAAGCTGAAATTAACAGGTCTAAAAAATCTGTTTCATTTAAGACAGTCTATTAATGAAGTCGGTCATCCGGGTACTTCTCGATAGTCACATGACTTTCTGCATAGCAACCAAATCGGAGGTGAAAAGCTACGCCATTTTGAGTTACCTTTTAATTGAATATGACGCATTATTCACATGTAAAATTCTGAGAGACTGAGAAGAAAATGCGTAAAATATGCAGCGCAGGTGGTTTTACAAATCACCACCTACAACAGGATTAACATGTGTCCAAATACAAATTTCCGGGAGAAATACCCTGCCAGATGATCGATGCGGATCAGGGCCAGCAATCGCTTCCTTATTCACCATATTTGCATTATTTGCTGGCTCCCAGCTTGCACATTGTCAATATTGGAAAAACAGGTAACCGGGGGTCTGGTTACCTGTTTTTCCAACACTGATAACCTTCAGACTAGGAACCAGCAGATAATGCAAATAAGGTCAATGTATAGCCGGAGTCCATTTCCAAATTTAGGGGTATCTGGCTGTGTTTTCTTCAAAATTTATTTGGAAAATGGCTGAACTTTATGGAAAGTCTCAATAGAAATGTATGGTAAAACTTTTTCTGGAGGTCAGCATTTTTACTCCAATTTTCAAAATCCTACTGAGAACCTTAAAGATAAAAAAAAAAAAAGATAAAGAAGCTTTATTTAACGTCGCATATTCGAAACAAATAACATAAGCTCTGTAGAGCTTTTATTGCGACAAACAAAGTATCCTCTAACGAATACTTACCTGCCTTCATTTATCTTCCTAGGACTACCCCTGATAATGCGAGCGTCAGCCAAGGGAGCTCCTAGTACCATTTTTCACGCCTTTGGTATGGCGCGGCCGGGGATCGAACCCATGACCTCCCATTCCCGAAGCTGACGTTCTACCACTGAGCTATCGGGGCCGGTGAAGCAGAGTCAAAATTAAGAATTGTGAACCTTGAAGCAGAGTCAAAATTATGCGAGAATTAACCATATTTCCCAAATGATTCTTTCTTGTCATATGTGTCTAATAAATAAACAAATAGATGAACCTGCACATGGCAAATCCTTCGACCCATGCAACCACCATCCGTGCAGTCTGATCAGAGTCTTTTCTGTTCACACAAGCCTTCTGAGGCCTCCGGGTTGCACAGAGAGCAGCAAGCGAAGACTGGTCGGACTGACTGTATGCACAGGTTGATGTGAGTCTTCGCTGGTTGCTCTAATCTTATAGTAAGTTTTGTCATGCTCAGACTCAAATAAAATAAATAAATAAATGTCTCATAAAAAATGTTATAAGCAGTTTAAGCACTAACAGGTCCTTGATTGCTACTTAATTTTAATCTGATTATTGATATGATGACAGGTAGGACAGACTCATTAACCCATTTGGTACCAGAAACCCCAAAACGGGTAATTGACAAACAGTGCAGGCCCAGTACAGATAGACCAGTAGATAGAAATATAGCATACAATCTATTATTGACTGAAATATTGTATTCTCTTCATAACCCTACCTATTCAAATCCAAACTGGGGCTTAAATGAGTATATAAGTCGCAGACATGCTGACGTGTTGATTCTGACGTGATTTTAAAGTGATGACTTTGTTTGATTTGAGGTTTCACGTCCCTGTAGACACTGTATAGATCATTTTGGAGACATTGCTTCCAATTTTGTGGGACTGAGATGATATGACATCGGAAGCCCTGTCGCCCAATAAAAACCACAAGGGTTTATAAGTATGGATGGGCCGACTCGCACCCTTTGCCTGGGCAGGCTTAGATCCTTTAAGTTGTTTACCAGTACTTGTGTGCGGTTGGTTTCAGATCTGTGTGGAAGCATCATTTCTCCAAGGCCCGATGTGCGGGGGTGGCGAAAGTGATGTCAATCATCATGAAAACATGCCTATATAATTTTGATCCCCTTTAACCCCACTTTTATATAGGAAAACTGGGGTTCCATGGGTGTACTATATTATCCTTATTTCTGCTCAAAACATAGATTGTGGGTACTCGTACGAACTGCCTCGCCGAGAAGCCTCCGTGGCATAGTGGATACACTACTCGCCTTGTAAACCCGGGATTGCAGGATTGATCCCGGGCTTCTCCAGACTTTGGATGAGTCTTTAAACTGAGGTCCCATCTCCGTATGACCTTAGCTGTTGGTGGGACATAAAACCCAAACACTCACTCACTGCCTCGCTGAGGT
Organism: Lucinisca nassula; assembly: GCA_963580285.1. Classification (NCBI taxonomy): domain Eukaryota; kingdom Metazoa; phylum Mollusca; class Bivalvia; order Lucinida; family Lucinidae; genus Lucinisca; species Lucinisca nassula. The sequence goes on along the minus strand of OY757011.1, from coordinate 149,426,480 downwards.
GGTTCTAACGATTTCACACAATCTAAGTTTGGAGCAGAAATATGGAAAATATCAGAATTTTTACCAGAATTTCTTTCATTTTTAGCTCACCAGAGCCGTGGGGAGCCTATAGGATAGGCAGCTGTCCATCATTGTCTGTGTCGTCTGGCGTCAACACTTTCAAACGTCATCCTCTGAAGCCCCTGGGCCGATTCAGCCCAAATTTCGTCTGTAGCATCCTTGGGTTGGGGGATTGAAAGGTTATGTTTTTAATGAAAATTGGCTCATTAGTTTGGTTGCTATGGCAACTTAGAGTTTTCCATAGACTTATATTGGGGAAAACAGAAAATGGCATTTACTGCAGATATTTTGACAAAACTTTTATAGCATTATTCCTGGAGTGAACTTCTTTTAGCCACATGCTTTTATGCCAACCTGGGGGTCCCCCAGGGTGTGCCGGGGCCATGCCCCACCCCCTCCAGTGCATAAAAGGCCATATATCTCAGAAACCATTCAGATCCCTACCCCTAAACCACATATATTCTTTTTTGTTATGATAAGACGCATTCAGTGACACCAACCGGGGCATAGTGGCCCATTGGCCTCTTGTTTGGTGTTAAAATTTTCCCATATATTGTGTACAGGCATCTTTTCGTAATGTCAAATCATTTATGTGATATGTGATAAGGTTGTTAAAAATTGTAGCTTAGTTGAGTTCACCATTTGTTGAAACGTATCAAATAGCGTAAAAGATTATTATCTTATTCAAAAAGTTTTCTTTTATGTTTTGATTCCATGAATGAATGTTTTACATAATAACATAATAACCACATGCCTATTGCGATTTCGCTTGTTAACGTGATTTTCAGCTTCGACCACTTCATCAACATTAGTCCAATTGTGTCTTTAGTATGCCTATTTGTGTTTCATTTTCTAAAATACCTAAACAAAGCTGAAAATTATTGCTAAAAATAAAAATTGGACTCATTCCCTATATTTTTGGAGCGTAGCTGTTGCAGCGTAGCTCCAGTGAGATGAGAAGTGATTTCTGCACTACTTTCGCTGTTAATGCAAATGACCCAATCACCAGTGAAAACATAGTACCCCGTGTTAATATAGTAGATTATTACCCCGTGCGGTATCTTCTTATAGGCTGCTTCACAGACCACCTATTTCAAACGGAATAGATGAATAGTTTTAATAGATGAACTGTGTAGCAGTCTAATCTTTTTATAGTTCAGTTCATATAACCCAGTTTACAGCCCATTTGTACCATAAAAGCCCAAACCTGGCAACTTGCAAACAGAACACACCCAGATCAGATACCACAGAACGCGGAGTCTCATTATGACCTGCACTGCATACTTACAAAAAAGGTTCAACCATTTTTGCCAAATATTTCGTGGAAGCCACAACCTGACATCCCTGATTTTAAAATGAACTCATTCCATAATGATATAAGGTGTTGAGGATTCCATTCGTTCAAAATGGGTTAAAAGTACGCAGTGTGGGTCGATAATGAATTACCAAAATAAGACAGTTGGAATGAGTTTGGACAGGTGCACGCCACGGCTTATATTGTAAGCAGTAAATTTTGCAGTTTAGACACAGATGAGACGCCACTTATTGTAGCGTCTGATCTGGGTCTGCTATGTTTGTCCCTAAAAAGGCTGCTAGACATATATTCAGAGTATGGGTTAATGTGTGTGGGTGTGTGTGTGTGTGTGTGGGGGGGGGGGGGGCAATGTTACTTTTTAAAGCGACCTGTCTGCGTCCTAGGCATGTGACCATAAATAAAGCAAATTATCGGCTCAGACGCAAGTTCGATACCTGCCGAGTTCGGCAACATTCTTTCCAGGAGATTGATCGTGAAACCTGTTCCACGGTGATTTTATCCCTTTCGCTGATTCAAGAAGGGCAGTTGTTGGTTTCCGGTAAAAGACTGTGCACTGTGCTGTATTGACAATAGCCAACCAAAGAAATTGCCTTAATGCCAGATCATTTCATAAATGGCCTCGTTGAGGCAATTTATTTATATATAATAATAATGGAGTATAATGTCTAAACCTCTTCAAATATTCCTATGGATTGATATTGACAATAACTAACCCAATAAACTGTCGTTTGCAAGATCACTTCATAAATGGCCTCACCGATGCAATATATATTTAGAAAAAATGTTAACAGAGTATAATGTTAATCCCTCTCTGAATATTCCGATCGTTTTGGCATTCGGATTGATATCGACAATACCTAACCCATGAGGCTGTTTTATGCAAGATTACTTTATGAATGGCCTCGCCGAGGCAAAATTATATATAAATGAATACGGAGTATAACATCTAAACCCGGCTTTGATCATTTTCGGCATACAGGTTGATATTGACAATACATAACCCGCAAAATTGCCTTATGCCTAATTACTTTACAAACGGCCTCGCCTAGGCAAACTGAAAAATTATTTCGAAGTGTAACTTCTAATCTACTTGGAATATTTTTGACAACTGTTAGCATACAAATAGATAATGTACAGATCTAACCAACGAGATTCCTGAATGCCCAATTTCTCAATTTTAGCCTTGGCAAGGTAAAAAATTCACCCACTGACACGGTCGTATAACTTTCAAACCGACGGGTATATTTTTATAATGTTTTGCATGCAGATGTAAATTGACAAGATCAAGCTAGTGATATTGTCTAATGCCAGATAGCTATATAAACAGGATCACCGAGGCAATTTTTAAAGACTGATTACGGATGTATAACTTATAAACTGCTGGGAAAATTATGCTAATTTTTCACATGAAGATAAACACCATCAAGACGTAACCAAGGAGAATGTCTAATGCAAGATAAATAACCTTTCAAAAACTGATTACATAAAACAACTTTAAAGTCGCCAAAAAATTTCGCAAGCCGCAGTTATTGCACGACGTATAGCTCAGCAGAAATCTTCAAGTAAACTGTAGAACTGCATTGTTGCTGTATTGCTCAAAAACATTGATTGTGGGTACTTGATAAAACTGCCTCGTCAAGGCGGTTCAATCAAGTCCCAGCAATCAATGTTTTGAGCAGAGATAAGAACATATCACAATTTTGTATCTTAAAATTTCCATTTTTTTTTTTTGCCGAAAAATTGACAATGTATTTGTACAGGCGTGTTTTCGTGATGGTTGTTGCGGGGTCTACACCTTAGCGTGAGTTAATTTCAAGGTCTTGTTGCTTTAACACGACTTCTGGCCCAGAATAGCTTCAAACAGCTATGTTCATTGGATCAATATGAGCCTGAATTAAAATACCAATCAGACGCTAAATCAAATTATCAAAGCTACGCTCCATCAGCACTCTCAGTGCTTTGATTAATAGTCTGTTCCGGTATTTCGGCTTTGTTCCGGTATTTTGGTTTCGTTTTGGTAATTACCAGTACCCATTAAATTCCTCCAACCATAACTGAAGAGTTCTTAGAAAAACAGGCTTGTAAAGAGATTCATTTGTAAAATGAGCTAAAGAATGAAGGTGTATAACGCTTTTATCATTTTATCGATATACTGACCACTCATGTCGACAGACAGTTTTTCTGACAACTAAAATTGATGAAAGTTTCAGACAGTAAAATGTCAGAAAACGAAATGACGTCAGTATGAAACTCATCTTATATTCGACCTTTGACAGATATTTCTTCCCTTTCTGCTGTATTTCAGCCCATATGTGTCTCATCATCAACAGATTTTTTATTAACTTGCAGGTCTAAGGGAGGGAACTGTATTGTTTTATTTCTTATTTATTTTCTATTAATAAACAATATTTTCAGACAATAAAATACAGCAGTCTTCAGGTACGCTTTATTTTTTAATGAGATGAATAATGAGGCTGCGCATGAGAATGCGATTTTTCGTGTTTCACCATTTTCATGAATTTCCTTGAGCACCGCTGTGTGTGTCTTTAAATCTACAGACTAAAAAGTCTTTAAATTTACAGACAGTCTTTAAATTTACAGACTGTATTTAAGGTTCCTCTATACAGTTATTTCCCTACTTTTGGGGTACTGAAAAAATCATATTTGAAAATAATTACCCCAAAAGATTTTTCATCAGATGGTAAATATAAGAATATGAAAGCCAAAGATTTTTATTCGAAAGTCACCATTTTAGTAAATTATTGCATTTTTAATTGGTTTTGCAAAAAAATGACATCTCAATCCACAGAACCACAATGTGTAAAATACTATCATAGAAATGTGGCTCAAGGTTGCCTTTAGGCACTGCAACAGAGGAATTTCAAATAAAATACATAAATAGAACTGAAAATTAATGATTCCCAAAAATTAAAAAAATGTAATTATCTCAACTGGTACTATTTTAAATTCAGTGTACTGTAGCCAAAAAGGACCAGTTCTACCAATTTGGCAACAAGCTCATTGATTGGGTTGAGGTGTTGAAATCTCTTGCATTTAGCTTGTAAAATGATTGCCCTTCTTCGGTGTTTTAAGTACTTCATTTTATATATTTCATTCATGCAGTTTATAACAATTTATGCAATCACTGCACAAAAGTTTCAGTGTGTTACTGATTGTATTTACAGGATGGGTGCTTTGATATTGGATAAATCAAAACCAAATAATTGAAAATAAGATAAGCCAACAGTTTATCCCCATATTTAAACTGAAGGACTGAAAGCAGCCTGTTCAGCACCAGAAACTTTGTCCGAAAGGCTTCTGATCACAGCCAATAAATGCAATGGTATAGAAATTATTTTTACCCATTGATTTGTTACATTGGTTCACATGAGCCACAATAAACAAATAATTGATTTTTGCACAGGTGAACTTCTGGACAACACAAAGTTTATATTTATCTAATCCAATTAATGATCTGTTATGTCACCTACTTACCAATGTGTAGGCTGGTAAAAACTCATAGAAGCCCAATGCATTTAATATGTTTTGATGAAAAAAGATTCAAAAATCTCATTTTCTCAATTTGTTTACAAGAAGCTGGGCCGAACAACACCAACCTGGAAAACGTTACACTTAAAAAATAGTTCGGAAATGAATGCATACAATACATAAATTAACGAACAAATTATGTTAGAAAGTACGTGAAATTAGTTGCAATACAGTTTCAAAGATGAATATTATGTTTTAAATTAAAAACAATGGTGTACTATTGTAATTTTTGGAAATTAGTTCCAAGGCGTATGAATACGTTTTTTCCTTGGCAAGATGGATATCTCTTTCAATTTGACAGTTACAATAATTTATCAGTGATGACATGCTTCCAACATAGGCGATGTCATAATGCTATATGCAGGAAGAAGGCTATAAAGCTGAATTTTCAAGGTATATTCATTGTTGATGGGCAAAATAGAATGTGGAAGGACATAACTGATGAAATCTGAGCAGTTCAGATTTACCGCAAAAAAAGGAAGATGGCGGCGCCCATGAAGAAAAACATGTCAAAAAAAAAATTCTGGTTTTCAATTCAGGTAGGCATTTTGATAGAAAGCTTTGTCCGAGTCGCTAGTATTTGTTGTGAACTATTGATCTGCAGCTGTTTTAGTAACTTTTAAAAAGTCTAGAAGGCGTTTTCATTTTTTTCCTGGTGAAAGTGAAAAATACAGAAATGCATTAATTTTCAAAGGCACTGAGATGTTGCTAATGCAAGAAAGTACTTGTTGTAATAACCTTTAGCACCTCCAAACATTCTTCTTCTAGGACAGGCATTTTAAAAGGAAATCAGGATCATAAAAAAAATTATTTTGGGAAAAAATAACATGCAAATCTGACACCTATATTTTTCTTGTGCAAATGTATTGAGGAACCTTAAATAAAGCAACTTTCTTAAACTCTTCGCTTCTGAAGAGCATAAAATGTATACTTTATAGTCATGTCAGAAAGTGTGTGAAACTCTCACCTTTCTACTTGACAATATTTACATAAGATTTGGTACTAAGTTATCTAGACAAGTTGTGGGTATTCTGATGGGTACTAATTGCGCACCACTTGTTGCTGATCTGTTTTTGTTTTGTTATTAGAGAGACTTCATTTATTAGAGAGACTTCATGATGTCCCTTTCTGCTGAAAATCAGTCTGAGATCATTGAAGCTTTTGGCTCCACTTCTAGATATTTGGATGATTTATTAAATATTGATAATACCTATTTCGATGGTTTGATCAGTCAAATTTACCCCCCCCCCCCCCCCCCCCCCAGTTAAATAAAGCAAATTCTTCTAATACTGAGGCCCCGTTTTTAGATTTACATCTGACTTCAACACTCGTAATAATTTGTTAACAGCTAAACTTCTTAATCAGGGTTATCGGTACCATAAACTACGCAAAGCCTTTTCAAATTTTTATAGACGTCATTCTGATTTAATTTCAAAATTCAGTATTGGACTTAAATCTCTTCTGCAACAAGGTCTATCGGAACCCAAATTTTATGGTGACTTAGTATATAAATTCAGAAAAATTTATAACCGCAATGACTTCAGCACCCAATTTCATAAAATCATTCTTCGATATAAAAAGATTGGGTACAACATAAATGTTATACGACAGACTGCATGCATGGCAGTTAACCCAATCACGGTTGACAACTTTGCTTCCCTCTTTAATTGCACACCGGTGGGTCAGGCCTCAGATTCTTTGTCGGTTCCAGTGTAAAGGCTTAAGTTGGTTGGTACCTGATGCTCTGTCTCTGGTCGGGCCCATCAGAGTCTAACTGTTGGTTTTCTTTTGCTCCAGCATTTAAGTGGTTTCTTGCTGTCGAGTCCTCACGGTTGTTTCATCTCTGTGGTTGTTTGATTTTTGTGTTCATGGAGATGTTACACTGATAAGCTAGGAGGCCTTCATGCAGACTGAACAAATTATATGTCTTAATCACAACGGAAGTAAGGGGGAGGATTGTGGCCACGTAAAATCGATTTAAGCGCAGTGGAATCCGTTTCCGCTGACCGTTCCAAGGCAGTTCTTCTGTTGCGTTTTATTTTTGTTATGGTTTGTCTTTGGGTGTTTGTGTCGCTTGTATTATTTTATTTTGGATAGCCTATTGGCCATTTTGTGGGAAAGTAACTGTCCTTTTGGCTTTCTGCTATTGATGTTTTCATTAGGGTCTGTTGTTTCATGTTTGTGTTTCTTTCCCTTTGGTGTCTCTGATGGGAGGTGTGGGTTAATTGTATCGATTCCTGATCATTGCCTCCACTTCTATTCTGATTAAGGTATATACACATGTCAACCTGACACGTGATCTAAAATTTACGGTTGTTTAGAATGTCGAAAGCTATACTAGAAAAGCAACCCACAATGTTCCAAATTATATGAATAATTTTTAGTGTATTTATATCTATCGGCCATACAGGAAAATCATGCTAGCTTGATAAAATTCCATAAAGCAAATTTCAGCAGAAAATGGATCTCCGTTACAATTGCATTTCCTTTGGAGAAAAAAAGATAAAACTCCCATACAGACCAATGGTATAACTCCATTTAGCACAAATCATCACAACAACGCGATTGGCATGAAAAATATATACGGTACTATTGGTGCTTTGCAACATTTAGGCAAACTATATGAAAATCAGACTTATAGCGGCCTACTGTTTGGCAAATAACTTCCCACAAACCGCGCTTGAATACATCGCATGATATACGCCTGATAGGTGTGTGGCGATAAAAATTTTGCCTACCGTAATTCATCTAAAATACTTGTCTCGCTGCTTTGCCATACTCCTACTAAAAATAATTTAGATGTGCAAAAGCACCAGGCAGTCTTCTATTACATCTTGTAACAGTCTGTTGCTTTCTTTGTCATCTGAAGCCTTGTTGCCCAATGAAACCAAAAGGGCTCCACACTGCTTTTCTTGGGCCAGGCTTAGATCCTCTAAGCAGTTTACCAGTTCTCGTGTGCAGTCGGTATCAGCTCTGCGTGGAAGCATCATGCAGCCCGTCTATTTCTTCGAGCCATGAAGGATGGGGGCCGGAAGCACACTTGTGATCATTCAATTGGCCCATAGGGCGCAACTGTAGAATTTAGTGACTGTTTCTTCTAGAGTTCATATTTGGGATTTTCTCGCGATTTTTCAGCTGTCTGTTGCATATTATTGATTTGATCACAAACTGCATGTTGCCCAAGCAAAATAAATCAGAAAAACATTTTGTTTTATCTGCTTAACCAGTAACAATTCTGATTTGTAGCTCACCTGTCATGTTGTGACGAGGTGAGCTTTCGGATCACTTTTGTCCGTCGTGCGTGCGATCGTGCGTGCGTAAACTTCATTTCCTCCCAACCACTGATCGGATTTTGACCAAACTTCACAGGAATGATCCGTAGGTGGTCCCCTTTCAAAGTTGTTCAAATGGTTTCAGTCCGTTGGACATCTAGGTTTACTAAAAATAGATTTGTTTTACTGGAAATTTTAAAAATCTTCTTCTCTGAAACAACATGGCCCAGGTCTTTGATATTAGTAGGAAGCTTCATCTAGTGGACCTCTACCAAGATTGTTCAAATTATAGCCCTGGGGCCAAAAATGCCCATCGCCCCGGGGCCTTTTGATTTTACATAGGCTTATATAGGGAAAATCTTTAAAAATCTTCTTCTCTGAAACCCCAAGGCCCAGGCCTTTGATATTTGGTGTGAAGCTTCATTGAGTGGACCTCTATCAAGATTGTTCAAATTATAGCCTCAGGGCCAAAAATGCCCTCGCCTGGGGCCCTGGTTTTTCATAGGCTTAAACAGGGAAAATACTTAAAAATCTTCTTTTCTGAAACCACAAGGCCCAGGTCTTTGATATTTGGTATGTAGCTTCATCTCGTGGATCTCTATCAAGATTGTTCAAATTATAGCCCTGGGGCCAAAATGCCCCCGCCTCTGGGCCAAAAATGCCCCCCCCCCCCCCCCCCCCCCCCCCCCCCCCCCCCCCCCCCCCCCCGGGCCTTTTGGTTTGACATAGACTTATATAGGGTAAATCTTTAAAAAACTTCTCGAAACCCCAAGGCCCAGGTCTTTGATATTTGGTGTGAAGCTTCATCTAGTGGACCTCTTATCAAGATTGTTCAAATTATAGCCCTAGGGCCAAAAATGCCCCCGCCCCGGGGCCCTTTGGTTTTTCATAGGCTTATACAGGGAAAATATTTAAAAATCTTCTTCTCTGAAAGGGGTAAGGCCTAGGGCAAAAAATGCCCCCACCTGCGGGCCCTTTGGTTTTACATTGCTTATACGGGGAAAATCTTTAAAAATCTTCTTCTCTGAAACCGCATGGCTCAGGTCTTTGATATTTGGTGTGGAGCTTCATCTGGTGGACTCTACCAAGATTGTTCCAATGATAGCCCTTGGGCCAAAAATGCCCCTGCTCCTTGGACCTTCAGTTTTACATTGACTTATATAGGGAAATTTAAAAAAATCTTCTTCTCTGAAACTGCAAGGCCCAGGTCTTTGATATTGGTGTGAAGGATTCATCTAGTGGACCTCTATCAAAATTGTTCAAATTATAGCCCTAGGGAAATAGAAGTCAAGGCAATGAAAACCTTTGAAAATCTTCTTGTCTGAAAGCAGAAGGCCAAGGTCTTTGATATTTGGTATGAAGAGATTTCAGCCAAGCTTGTTAGCTCACCTGAGCACGAAGTGCTCAAGGTGAGCTTTTTGGATCGTCCGTGAGTCCGTCGTCAACTTTTGCTTTAAACAACTTCTTCTCCAAAACTGCTGGACAGATTTTGATCTAATTTCACAGGAATGCTTCTTGGTGAGTCCTCTACCAAAATTGCTCAAACACTGTTCCGCTCAGGTGAACAAGATGGCCGCCAGAGCTAAAAATAGAAAAACCTTTAAAAGACTTCTACTGCTTAACCAGTGGATGGATTTTGAAATTATTTCACTGGAATGTTCCTTGGATGACCTTCTACTAAAATTGCTCAAACCGTTCCCCTCGGTTGAACAAAATGGCCGCCAGAGCTAAAAATAGAAAACCTTTAAACGACTTCTTCTCCTTAACCAGTGGATGGATTTTGAAATTATTGCACAGGAATGTTCCTTGGGTGCCCCTCTACCAAAATTGCTCAACTGTTCCACTCGGGTGAACAAAATGGCCGCCAGAGCTAAAAATAGAAAAACCTTTAAAACGACTTCTTCTCCTTAACCAGTGGAGGGATTTGAAATTATTGCACAGGAATGTTCCTTGGGTGCCCCTCTACTAAAATTGCGCAAACCGTTCCGCTCGGGTGAACAAAATGGCCACCAGAGATAAAAATAGAAAAACCTTTAAAGGACTTCTTCTCCTTAACCAGTGGATGGATTTCGAAATTACTTCACAGGAATGTTCCTTGGGTGACCCTCAACCAAAATTGCTCAAATCGTTCCGCTTGGCTAAACAAGATGGCCGCCAGAGCTAAAAATAGAAAAACCTTTAAACGACTTCTTCTCCTTAACTAGTGGATGGATTTGAAAATACTTCACAGGAATGTTCCTTGGGTGACCCTCTACCAAAATTGCTCAAACCGTTCAGCTCGGGAGAAAAAGATGGCCGCCAGAGCTAAAAATAGAATAACCTTTAAACGACTTTTTCTCCATTACCAGTGGATGGATTTTGAAATTATTTCACTGTAATGATCCTTGGGTGACCCTCTACCAAAATTGCTCAGACCGTTCCACTCGTATGAACAAAATGGCCGCCAGAGCAAAAATTAGAAAAACCTTTAAACGCGTTCTTCTCCTTAACCGGTGGATGGATTTTGAAATTATTTCACAGGAATGTTCCTTTGGTGAACCTCTACCAAAATTGCTCGTACCATTCCGCTTGGGTGAACAAAATGGCCACCAGAGCTAAAAATAGAAAAACCTTTAAACGACTTCTTCTCCTTAACCAGTGGATGGATTTTGAAATTACTTCACAGGAATGTTCCTTGGGTGACCCTCTACCAAAATTGCTCAAACCGTTCCGCTTGGCTGAACAAGATGGCCACCAAAGCTAAAAATAGAAAAACCTTTAAACGACTTCTTCTCCTTAACTGGTGGATGGATTTTGAAATTACTTCACAGGAATGTTCCTTGGGCGACCCTCTACCAAAATTGCTCATACCGTTCCGCTCGGTTGAACAAAATGGCCGCCAGAGCTAAAAATAGAAAAACCTTTAAAGGACTTCTTCTCCTTAACCAGTGGATGGATTTCGAAATTGCTTCACAGGAATGTTCCTTGGGTGACCCTCTACCAAAATCGCTCAAATCGTTCTGCTTGGCTGAACAAGATGGCCACCAGAGCTAAAAATAGAAAAACCTTTAAAAGACTTCTTCTCCTTTACTAGTGGATGGATTTTGAAATCACTTCACAGGAATGTTCCTTGGGTGACCCTCTACCAAAATTGCTCAAACCGTTCCGCTCGGGTGAACAAGATGGCGGCCAGAGCTAAAAATAAAATAACCTTTAAATGACTTTTTCTCCTTAACCATTGGATTGAATTTGAAATTATTTCACTGGAATGTTCCTTGGGTGACCCTCTACCAAAATTGCTTAGACCGTTCCGCTCGTATGAACAAAATGGCCACCAGAGCTAAAAATAGAAAAATCTTTAAACAACTTCTCCTTAACCAGTGGATGGATTTTGAAATTATTTCACAGGAATGTTCCTTTGGTGAACCTCGTCCAAAATTGCTAATACCGTTTCGCTCGGGTGAACAATATGGCCACCAGAGCTAAAAATAGAAAAACCTTCAAACGACTTCTTCTCCTTAACCAGTGGATGGATTTTGAAATTATTTCACAGGAATGTTCGTTTGGTGACCCTCTACCAAAATTGCTCATACTGACCCACTCGGGTGAACAAAATGGCCACCAGAGCTTCTCCTGCTTAACCAGTGGATGGATTTATAGCCCTGGGGCCAAAGACGGCCCCGCCACGGTGCCCACTGGTTTTACATAGGCTTATATAGGGAAAACTTTAAAAATCTTCTTGTCTGAAACAAGAAGGCCCAGGTCTTTGAAATTTGGTATGTAGCTTCGTCTAGTGGACAGCTACCAAGACTGTTCAAATTATAGCCCTGGTGCCAAAAACAGCCCCGGGGCCCACTGGTTTTACATAGGCTTATATATGGAAAACCTTTAAAAATCTTCTTGTCTGAAACCAGAAGGCCCAGATCTTTACTATTTGGTATGAAGCTTCATATAGTGGACCTCTACCAAGATTGTTCAAATTATAGCCCTGGGGCCAAAACAGGCCCCCCCCCCCCGGTCCCACTGGTTTTACATAGGCTTATATTGGGAAAACGTTTAAAAATCTTCTTGTCTGAAACCAGAAGGCCCAGGTCTTTGATATTTGGTGAGTAGCTTCATCAAGTGGACCACTACCAAGATTGTTCAAATTATAGCCCTGGGACCAAAAACGCCCCCGCGCCAGGGCCCACTGGTTTTACATAGGCTTTTATAGGGAAAACCTTTAAAAATCTTCTCGTCTGAAACCAGAAGACCCAGGTCTTTGATATTTTGAATGAAGCGTCATCTAGTGGACCTCTACCAAGATTGTTCAAATTATAGCCCTGGGGCCAAAAATGCCCCCCCCCCCCCCCCCAACCCGGGGCTCTTTGGTTTTACATAGACTTATATAGCCCTGGTGCATAGGCTTATGTAGGGAATATCTTTATAAAAATCTTCTCTGACACCGCAAGGCCGAAGTCTTTGATATTTGGTGTGTAGCTTCATCTAGTGGACCTTTGCCAAGATTGTTCAAATTATAGCCTTTGTTGATGTTTTGTATGAAGCTTCACCTTTAAGACCTCCTTCAACATTATGCACATTAAAGGCCTTGGGCCAATAATGGCCCTCCCTGGGGCCCACTTGTCACACTATGGATCAGGTGAGCGATCCAGGGCCATCATGGCCCTCTTGTTCAAATTATAGCCCTGGGACCAAAAACGCCCCCGCGCCAGGGCCCACTGGTTTTACATAGGCTTTTATAGGGAAAACCTTTAAAAATCTTCTCGTCTGAAACCAGAAGGCCCAGGTCTTTGATATTTTGAATGAAGCGTCATCTAGTGGACCTCTACCAAGATTGTTCAAATTATAGCCCTGGGGCCAAAAATGCCCCCCCCCAACCCGGGGCTCTTTGGTTTTACATAGACTTATATAGCCCTGGTGCATAGGCTTATGTAGGGAATATCTTTATAAAAATCTTCTCTGACACCGCAAGGCCGAAGTCTTTGATATTTGGTGTGTAGCTTCATCTAGTGGACCTTTGCCAAGATTGTTCAAATTATAGCCTTTGTTGATGTTTTGTATGAAGCTTCACCTTTAAGACCTCCTTCAACATTATGCACATTAAAGGCCTTGGGCCAATAATGGCCCTCCCTGGGGCCCACTTGTCACACTATGGATCAGGTGAGCGATCCAGGGCCATCATGGCCCTCTTGTTCAAATTATAGCCCTGTGGCCAAAAATGGCCCGCCCCGGGGACCTCAAGGTTTATATAGACTTATTGAAGGAAAACCTTCAAAAACCTCTTGTCTGAAACCAGAAGGCTCCATTCTTTGATATTTGGTATGAAGCTTCACCTTTTAGACCACTGCCAAGATTATTCAAATTATAGCCTGGGACCAATAATGGCCCTCCCAGGGGCCAACTTATTACACTATGGATCAGGTGAGCGATCCAGGGCCAGCATGGCCCTCTTGTTTAACCCTTTACCACTCAGGGATTTTGTGAATTTCACTGATTTTCACAGTGTTGCACCTGACAGCAACTTCAACTAGCCATTTTTTCATAATGGATGGTCTGTTTTACACCAAACTCGGTATGAATGTTCATTGGGCAGTAGCCTTTCAAATGCAACCTTTCATGACTTGATCATTGTTGTCATGGTAAAGAGGGGGCATCTCAAAGTTGGCAAAACGTGTGTTTTCAATGAAATTTGGACCACATTTTAATCTTCACACAGCTGTCAAGGCAACAATTAAGGTGGTTGGCACTAACCATTTTCACTGTTTGCAGCATGTTTTATCAGCATCAATTTTCAGGCATGTTTGACCCCAGACACGCTCAGATATAAATTTTAGCGGCCGGTTGGGCCATAAACCCAAAATTTTTCGGGATGTGAGGGGGGCGTTGCCCCCCTTCAATCCCCCCAGGAATATTTTTAGTGGGGAGGCACGCGAAAAAACAGGTCACTTTTTTGCCAAACAAATCCTAAAGCAAACTTAACTATCCAGGGGTGGAAATGCAGATTTTAGGTGCTTCTGGGGCTTAAAATGGGGGGGGGGGGGGGGGGGTGCAGACACGTTAAAACACGTATCTGAGTGGTAAAGGGTTAACTAAAATCTGGGAACATACTGAATTTTAGTCTAAAATGCATTAATTATATCTGAAATATTGTTTCTTGCAATAAAATGATGAAAAAAACATTATTTTGGTCAGTTGGGATTATCTTCATTAACCCTTTACCACTCAGGGATTTTGTGAATTTCACTGATTTTCACAGTGTTGCACCTGACAGCAACTTCAACTAGCCATTTTTTCATAATGGATGGTCTGTTTTACACCAAACTCGGTATGAATGTTCATTGGGCAGTAGCCTTTCAAATGCAACCTTTCATGACTTGATCATTGTTGTCATGGTAAAGAGGGGGCATCTCAAAGTTGGCAAAACGTGTGTTTTCACATGAATTTTGGACCACATTTTAATCTTCACACAGCTGTCAAGGCAACAATTAAGGTGGTTGGCACTAACCATTTTCACTGTTTGCAGCATGTTTTATCAGCATCAATTTTCAGGCATGTTTGACCCCAGACACCCTCAGATATAAATTTTAGCGGCCGGTTGGGCCATAAACCCAAAATTTTTCGGGATGTGAGGGGGGCGTTGCCCCCCTTCAATCCCCCCCAGGAATATTTTTAGTGGGGAGGCGCGCGAAAAAACAGGTCACTTTTTTGCCAAACAAATCCTAAAGCAAACTTAACTATCCAGGGGTAGAAATGAAGATTTTAGGTGCTTCTGGGGCTTAAAATGGGGGGGGGGGTGCAGACACGTTAAAACACGTATCTGAGTGGTAAAGGGTTAAAAGCAAATCAATGTTTTGTCTATGGAGGATGCGGCCACATTCGGTACACTTGTGTGCGCCGTGCGGCATACGCTAAATAAGGGACCGAAATACTGCAAAATACCGAGGATGGCTCTATTTATTATAGGGTTCTTCTCTTTCAGAAATAAATTTAATGGCATTTCATTCTGACTAAAACTCGCATTTAGTCCTTCAGCAAGACACTTTATCCAAATTGCTTTGTACTGGTTAACTGAGGTAATGGGCAAATGTGACCAACTCAGAATTAGAAGATGGATAGATAGATAAAATAGATTCTGCCTTTGATGTCTAACTTGTTTTATGTCTGTTTTTGTCATGCAAACCTAAAGATGAATCTGGCAACTTAATAAAGTATAATTTAAGGGACCCCTAAATTTCCAAATGGCCCCCTTTTCCAAGGCCTGTGGGTCCAGCATGCACTCAAACCCCAAATCCTAGACTGAACACTGGAAATATAGATATTAGATGTATTGCAATGCATGTTGCAATATTGTTTGTCCATATCACAATACACTTTTTGGCATATCACCCAGTGAATCAGCCACCTAGTAGTGTTTGGAGCAGAAATAAGTAAAAAACATGACAAATATTCATCTAAATAGTTATTTTTAGAACCAGAAAGTATGGCACTCTTATGCAGAGATATATTCCGACATAGGTGTGCGTGTATGTGTGTTAAATATCTCACCAATTTTGAACATGTTTGGCATATGGCACCGTATTTCAGTGTCCTGATAACTTGTTTGAAACTTATGCTTAACTTATTCAACATACAGCAGTGTGTTTGCCAAATTTCTCATACTCAGCATATGCTGATGTTATGTGTCATAGTGTGACAGAGTCAATGTTGCTAAACTGACAAATACTGTGGGAATTTGCAACACTTCTTGACACAAAACAGTGACCCTTAGAACAGATTTTTGTTTCACATCTCAGGCCATGAAACATTCTTACCAGCCAATGTAGCTGGTAGCAAACAACAAAGAAGTTACTGTCTTAAGTTTGGTAGTGGGTTTCTTCTTACTGATACCTTCAATGAGGTAATTGCTAGAGATGACCAAATCAGTAAAAGAAGATAGATACACCTGATTACGGTACCTGATTGCTTTACAGGTCAATAAAATAAGTGATGGCTAAGAAGAAATCCCTGAAAGCAAAGTTGGCTAAAAAGGCTAAGGTAGCAGTAGAGAGTTCCAATCAGAATGCAAGTAACCCTTCAGAACCAGAGCCTAGTACCAGCAAGGGAAATGTGGAGCAAGGCCCAAAGGTATAGGAATACAGTACATAGGACCCTCGTTATAACGACAGTATTTGTTCCCTATTATTGTGCTATTATAAAGAATTTGCCAGTTATAAAGAATCCCAGTTAGGAGTATAATGGTAATAAAAGGCCTTTTCCCCATTATTACTCCAGGAAACAAAAGTTATAGACATTTGTTAGAATTGCCGATTCTAACAAATATCTATGACTTGTTTCTTAGAGTATTAGATTACAAAGTAGAAGTAAAACAAAGATCAGGAATCGATACAATTAACTTACTCCACCCACCAAAGACACCAAAGGGAAAGAAATACAAACATTAAGCGACCAGACCATAATGGAAACCTAAACAAAGGAAGGCCATAAGGACAGTTACTTTCCCACAAAATGGCCATATGACCATCCAAAAATAAAAGACACAAGTGATACAGTAAGTAACAAACAACAACATAAATCGCCACAGAAGAACCGCCTTGGAACGGTCAGTGGAAAGATTTCCACGGGGGGGGGGGGCTTAAATCGATTTTACGTGGCCACAATCCTCTCCCTTACTTCCGTCGCGATTAAGACAAATAATTTGTTCAGTCCGCATGAAGACCCTTTCATGACTAGGGACTCGATTTGTGCATTTCCATCCTAAAGAAGCCCACACCGCTTGGAACAGAGGCTAAGCCTTTAGCTAAGTAGTCATTCCATTCAAATTGCCATTATAACGAGATTTTCCCTTATAACGAATGTTGGTATAAAGAGGGTTGACTGTACGAATAAACTGAGTACTGCAGTTCATAGGGTCCAAAGCATAATCCATGTTACTTACGGTAACCCATAAACTGTCAATCGGGACATCTGCAGACATCATTTTCAATTTTTTTTTACTATTTTTCCGAGAAAATTCGGCTTGTTATTACATGTGAATTGTATATAATGTCAGGCCTTACTTTCTCTGAAAAATAAGTTAAAAAATAAAACAAGAGAGAGACTGAATAAAAATCTTCTAGGAGAAGCATGAATTTGATTTTGGGAAAGCTAGAGAACAAGATCTTGATGTGCCCTGACAACTTTTAGGGAAATTGTTTGCCTCTATGTTAATTACGTAAATATGGACTTCTGGAGTTCCATTAGTTTTTGTGGGCATAATATTTGTCAGAACTAGCTGTTTGCGGTCTGTAAATGGGTTAAAAATAATGGTTGGATGTTAGAAGAACCATTATTTTGCATATACTAACTATAGTTTTCTTATTGCAGTGTTTACAAATAGTATATTTGTCATTGCCATTGGAAGCCATTAGTCTAAAGTTTGTTTTATAAGCTACAGTTTGATGGTAACCTGCATTTGCAGCAAAACTTAATCCATAACCATTTATGTACCAGATGGAATCTTCCTCCTTATATAAAACAGGAGTGCATTTCAAAATTTAGGGGTGTTCTTAAAAATTTATTCGGAAAATGGCTGAACTTTTTGCTTACAGTGTAGGCCCTGATCAGACGCCGCACTCTGCACCTGCATTGTTTGCCAGGGGTTTCTGGTACAAAATGGGCTAAGCTGTCAATTCCAATAATGCCATCTGTTATGTTGTCTGCTAGTTACTTTTAAAGTCATTGTAAGAAACACATAGTGTGGACCCAGATCAGCCTGATTAGGGCCCACATTGTTTGCCTGTATGGAAAAGTGTTTTCATGAAGTTAGCATGAAGGTATAGCAGACAACATAAACATGACAGCATTTTCGGATGCTGTTTGTCTTGGTGGCTTAACCCATTGTATACTAGTGGCCTATTCCATTGCTATGTTTTTGACAAGTCCATTTGTCATATAAGGGGTGTCAGGCATATCTTTTTGGTTTTAATCTATTTTTGATTTTGACAGAAAATTGTTGGCACATAGTGCAGGCCCTGATCAGACGCAGTGTTCTGCAGAGTCTGATCTGGGCCTGCACTGTTTGCCAGGGTACCCCTTTAGAGGTTTCCCACATGCAATGCGTTGAGTCTTAAGACTTTCATTATTCTAAGTTACGACTCTGTTGTGTATGAGAAATAACACAGTTAAAAAAGCACTTAAAAGTGTCTCAAGACAGACTTGGCAGGCATATGCATACACCGTCAATATCGGTTATACACTGCAACCTCTTTATAACACTATTGTTGGGGTCCAAACAGAAACCGTGTTGATTAAACAACCAGGTTATATCCAAAGAAAAATGTATTGATTGCAGAAAATTGACATTTTCCTATATAATCTACATCATTGATTAGAAACATCAGTTGACTGAAAAGATCAAAAAGGGATTTTGCATAAAAAGTAACATGTTCGTGTAGCATTTGTATGGCTTGTAAAATTTTTCAGGAGAAGAAATTGCTTGGCCCTAGTATTAGCAGCATCAAGAGTCGACCCCTACTCAGGCGGGATCCTGCAGTCAGTAAGAAGGCTAAAAAATATATCAAGGATCCAAGGCTTATTCCAAGAATAATGGAGGTAGTGTTCATTGTGTGTGTGCTCTTATGGGTGTGTGTTCAAATGTATGTGTGTCCTGCCCCCACACTAGTACTGGTAAACCGCTTAGAGGATCTAAGCCTGTCCAGGAACCGCGGTGCGAGGCGGACTGTCCATGCTAATAAACCCTATTGGTTTCATTAGGCGACAGGGCTTGAGATGTCATTTCATCTCAATGTCGGGTAAAAGTCCCACAAAATTGGAAGCAACGTCTCCAAAATGACCTTTACAGTGTTGACGGGGACATTAAACCTCAAATCAAACAAACAAACAAATGTATGTGTGTGATCAAGGTTCACTTCTAGAGTTCATCATGAAAACACGCCTATATAATTTTGACCGCCTTGAACCCCACTTTTATATAGTAAAACTGGGGTTTACAGGATTAAACCTTATTTTTCTTATTTCTGCTCTAAAATATAGATTGTGGGTACTCGTTAGAACCGCCTCACTCGTTAGAACCGCCTCAAGGAGGCGGTTCTAACGAGTACCCACAATCTATATTTTTAGCAGAAATAAGAAAAATATCACAATTTTTCATCTTAAAAGTTTCATTTTCTCAGCGATAAAGGTTACAATGTATTTGTATAGGCGTGTTTTCGTAATGTAAAATGGCTAAAAGATTGCCAACAAATGATGAGTTTCTTCTCAGACTAAACAGGCCAGTTTAATTTTACCTGGTTGCATACTTTGAAGACAAGTTTTCATGCAATGCAGGTCAAGTGCTTATTAAAATGTTTGAAATGTTATTGTTAAACCTTTGAGATGTAATGAAGAGTTTCATGTATATGTATGCATACCGTAGAGATTGTAAAAATTTGGACAGCTTAAGGACTTGCTGTAATTCTCCCTAGAATTTTAATTAATTTGTTTCACAATCATGCAAGGAGTCCAAAAGGTGCAGATTGAATGGCAAACAGTGTAGATGACCCTGATCAGTCAGGAGCAGTCTGACCTGGGTCTGCAGTGTTTCCTTGGGCCTGTCTGTCCCAATACTTAGATCATGAGGTATATATTTTAGTGTATATTACAGCACCTGGAGAGCCACAAGACCAAGAACTTTGTCAGCATCCCACTGATAGCAGAAGAATTACAAAAGAAGTACCCGTAAGTCTTCTATTGTGCATTATACCAGGGTTTGGATATAACACAGTTTAAATTTGGATCCCAAAAGTGTATAGATTAAATAGCAAAATGAATATTTTCTTATAGTCAAGAGATGTTTATTTGGCTATAACACAGTTGTTTAAGTGTCACAGTTTCGTCTTTGGATCCAAACAATTGTGTTGTTGTGTACCCATGTTTCATACTGACACATGCTCTTGTGTTCAGTTACACAGAATTATAGTAGAAATACCCAGCATGTAAGTAAGTGAATTGAAGGGAAGTGAAGTGAAGGAAGACTATTTTATGAGGGTGACTACATTTAGCATGTATGTGATGCTAATCTTCCATGAGGCCCTCAAGTGGCACTAAAGTTATGATAACAAATGTACATAATAAACCGTTCTATACAATACAAAACAAGTATAAAGTATACAGAAGACTTTAAAAAATTTTAAATTGGAATGTTGTTGTTCAGGATATTTTATATGGTGGTGAAATTTGGCTATTTTCTTTTTTTATTTTTGGTTTTACAGCCCTTTCAAGATTATTTCACTTATTTTGAGCCAGTTTTCAATAAGAGCCGGATAAAAACCAGAGAGCCCATAGAAAAACCACCTGACCTTCTGTTGCAGAACTTTGAATCACATGTGACCTAATGATTGAGTTAGATCTCTTACCTACATGTACTACATGTACTACGCCATGGAGGCCCATTTAATTTGACTATTAAAGTATTAATCCATACAGTAGAACTTCGATGGCTCGAACACCAATGGCTCGTTTCCCATGGCTGGGTCGAACTCGTACTTGAGCCCCTAGGGAAATCCTCAAGATAAGAAATGGTGGGGGATGATAAAGGAGAGTTTAGTCTTTTATCTTGCAAATGTGTGCTGTGTGTACTCATTAGAATCGCCTTGGTGAGGTGATTCTAATGAGTACAAACAGCAAACATTTTCATTATCTAACATCTAAAGATGTTCAAAAGTATCTCATTATGCCTCTTGGCAGTGACCTTCAGTGGCTCGAACTACCGCTGTCTCGAATAAAAGTTCATGGTCCCAAAGTGGTTCGAGCCATCAGAGTTCGACTGTATATGACAAATAGTTTAGGACAGGTCCATATCCATTTTAGAGTGTGTGGTCTCCTATATATAGTTGGCCATCCAATCCCCAAAAAGATTGATATTTTTACTTTTGATGGCAAAATTGAGTAGAGTATGGCACCCATGCTAAATGTAATCCTTGATTTTGTTTGTTTGTTTGATTTGAGGTTTAACGTCCCCGTCAACACTGTAAAGGTCATTTTGGAGACGTTGCTTCCAATTTTGTGGGACTTTTACCCGACATTGAGATATAATGACATCTCAAGCCCTGTCGCCCAATGAAACCAATAGGGTTTATTAGCATGGACGGTCCGCCTCGCACCGCGGTTCCTGGACAGGCTTAGATTCTCTAAGCGGTTTACCAGTACTAGTGTGCGGGCCAGATTCAGCTCTGCGTGGAAGCATCGTGCAGCCCATATATTTCTTCAAGCCCCTATGGGCGGGGGCGGAAATGTAATCCTTGACGTGTGTCAACAATCATAGGGGTAGATGCCACGTCTGGAAATGCGTCTGAGGCTCAGAAGTAGGTCAAAGGTCAAATGAGTGCAAAATAAACATGAAACTACTTATAACTCTCTTTTAACACACATTTGGGGAAAATGTTTGCTTAAAATCACCATAAACTATTCAGGTGCAGTGAACAGTGGAAAATCATTATAAATGTACTCTCAAAGTATGTCAGTCTTATAGGTCAGGGGTCATTTAAGTGCAAAATAAAGTGAACAACGGATGTTTTCTGAACACATTTTGTTATATTTAGCATAAGGATGTGTTGCTGACCAGTATTTGTTATACCCCCGCCATGCGAAGTATGCTATGGGGGAATATAGTTTTCGTTCTGCCGTTCGTCCGTCCGTCTGTCCGTGTGTCCGCCCTTCCGTCCGTCCGTTAACCCTTTGGTTAAAGTTTTGCGTTAAAGTTTCTAAGATATTGTCTCTTCTGAACCCTTTGATAGATTTAGTTGATACTTACACTGAAGTTACATACTGGTCTGAGGATTTCATTGATGCATGTCCCACCATCCACAGTGACCTTGAGGTCAAGGTCACAGACTTAGAAATTTTACTTTTGGTTAAAGTTTTATGACAGAGTTTATGGATGCCTGTATGTTCTAAACTCTAAGACAAATTCAGTTGATACTTGCATCAATGTTGCATACCAGTCCAAAGATTTCATTGATGCATACCCCATCCTGCTGCTTCAGTAACATTGATACACCCACCCTTTCAGTAACTTTGATGCCCTCACTCCCTTGGTCCATTTAGAAATTTTATGTTTGGTTTAGCTTTTACAAACACATTTATAAATTCTTATAGCTTCTAGACTTCTTCATACAAGCTCGAAAGATAAATCAGAGGGTGGCGCTGGCCGGCGGTATACGTGACCCACTGGTCGCTTTCTCTAGTTATCAAAATATTAAAACAAAAATACATTTGTAATGTGTATTTGATTAGAAAACCTGCTTGTTTACATCGATATGGGTTAAATGGAATTAAAAGGGATACCAATGTTACAGACTTGAATCATTGATGATCCCCGATATTGATATAGCTCTGGATTCTTTCTTTGTAACTTTGTTTCTGTTATGGGTCTGAAACATTGCCTTTGCGCAACTACCGTAAGTCAAATCGCGACTTCCGTTGAGCTAGCCTGTCTGACAACAGGTTTTATTAGTCAGTACCCACCAGCGGACTGAACCGGGTTGCCAGGCGGGTTTTTATCACAACATAGACAGAATACTACACTGTGCCATTTCTAAAACAGAAAAGGCGATATAAAATGGTTTTACAAGCATTAAATATTTTCAATTAAAATGTTACTCTATTATGAGCAGGACCGATTTTAACACTTTCTTTGTGTAAGACAATTAAACATCAAACTTTAACCTTATCCCCTTAATTAAATTGTCGCATCTCGGATAACTGGCAATAATAGATAAACCAATTAACAACACATAAAAACATTCTTTATGCGTGACTAAGCAGGTGCAAAAAAGCTTCATAGTTTACGTTTGATGAAAAAAAAATTGACTAGAGTATGGCAACCATGCTAAATGTAATCCTTGATGTGTGTCAACAATCATAGGGGTAGGTGCCCCATCTGGAAATATGTCTGAGGCCAAGAAGAAGGTCAAAGGTCAAATGGGTGCAAAATAAACACAAAACTACTCATAAATCTCTTTTAACATATATTTGGGGAAATTGCTTCCTTAAAATCACCATAAAACTATCCAGATGCAGTGAACAATGGAAAATTATTTTTAATGTACCCTCTAAGTATGTCAGTCTTATTGGTCAGGGGTTATTTAAGAACAAAACTCGTAAAAAATGGATGTTTTCTCATCACATTTTGTCATATTTAACAAAAGGATGTGACCGATGTGTTGATGACAAGTATTCATTATCAAACAAGAGGGCCCAATGGCCCTATATCGCTCACCTGTGTACCAGAAAATCATTAGTGTAGGAGACCACTTGACATTGCTACATACTAAATATCTAAGCTCAGGCAAAGCGGTGTCCATGCTTATAAACCCTACTGGTTTCATTGGGCGACAGGGCTTGAGATGTAATTTCATCTCAATGTCGGGTAAAAGTCCCACAAAATTGGATGAGACATCTCCAAAATGACCTATACAGTGTTGACGGGGATGTAAAACCTCAAATCAAACAAAATCTGTGCCTTATGGTTTCGGAGAAAAAGATTTTTTTAAGTTTTTTTTCCAGTATAAGTCTGTAGGAGCTAATGAGCCCTGGGGCTTTGCCAATTGTGACCCAAAGGGCACGGTTGGCAGGATTTATGTAGGCGACCATTTTGTGTTGCTATATACTAAATATCTAAGGTCTGTACTTCATGGTTTCAAAGAAGATGTTTGAAGCTTTTTTTCCATTATAAGTTTGTTGGAGTTAAAGTGAATGACCACCTTTAAAATATAATTACTTCATTTGCAAGAAAAAGTTACTGTAATGATTAATTTCTGACTTTTATTACCAATTGAAATCTGCTAAGGTAATTAAATCAACATTTAATGGTTTCAGTGAAGCCTTCTGGCAGCGGCCATTTTTCCCCAAGGTAATCCAAATGTATCCCAGCGTCCAACATGTTTGCTCAATTCCTGACCTCAAGGAGACCATTGAAGCTCTATGTCTCTCTATGTAGCTACTAAAGGAGAAGTAATTAGGCTCTCTAATCAGGTTGCATTCTCAAAAATCCTTAAATAGGCTGTCAGTTCAGGATGTTACATACTGGCTTCATTATGTTTTTGGATGAAAATAAAGACTTTGAAGACAGTTTTTCTGAGTTTGGTGCCATTCGTTTCATCGGGTGGCATTCATCTCAATGTCGGGTAAAAATCCCACAAAATTGGAAGCAGCATCTCCAAAATGACCCAAATAGTGGTGATGGGAATGTTAAACATCAATTCAAACAAACAAAATCTGTTCTTTCCTACAAAACAATTGTTTTCTGTAATCCTTGTCTGATCTACAGTTAATCACGTTGTACACCTGTACACTGTTTGCATAAAATCCAGGACTTTATCCAAAAATGAAAACATAAATTATGGGTACTCAAAGGAATCACCTCATTGAGTACCCTCAATCTATGCTTTAATCTTGATTAACCCATTTAGTACCCAAAACCCCAAAAGAGGTACCCTGGCAAACAGTGCAGGCCCAGATCAGATGCCACAGCACACAGTGTCTGATCAGGGCTTACACTGTTTGCATAATGTTCAGCCATTTTCCTAATAAATTTTGAGGGAAACAACCTGCCAGCCTTTAATTTTGAAATGGACTCCTGGTATATATAAGGAGGAAGATTCCATTTTGTACAAAAAAAGGTTAAGAAAAATATCACAAAAGACCATAGTGAAGTGCCATGAAATATTACCTAAAATTGTCAAGGCGTGCTAAGGAAATGATTGGTTAAATGATACTGATAGGCATTAATTAATGAAGAAGAGAAAAGAAACAAGTAATCAACACACTTTCAAGACCACTTGAAAACAGCTATCTTCAAAATGTTTGCACAAATGTTATGCTTTGCATAAACAAATGTCTTGATGTTAAGAATCTCTGTTCCAAGATTATGAATCCATTTGTTTTACATAACTTTATTTTTCTAAGGGTCAGGGACAGAAAACAGATAATTCCTTGTCCAGTATTTGCCCTTACAAGAAGGCATTTTTATTATTTTAAAGTTCACTTTCCCCTCTAAAATCCTCAGCTGCTAAAGATAGCTGTCGGAAACATGGACTGAACAGTCTCCTTGAGATCACTGCAGGAGATATAATCTGTAAAAATGTCTGACACCCTATAAACAACTTTGATGAGCCATTACAGTTAATTAGAGCAACAGTTTAGGAGGAGAATATGATTTTATCATTCCTCAATGGTGTTATTTTAAAATGGATCTGAGAAAAAAAAATGGTGGTCATTCACTTTAAGGGGCCACAGGATGACCCAAGGGCATGATTGGCAGGATTCATGTAGGCGACCACTCGACATTGCTACATGCTAAATACCTAAGCTCTGGGACTTATGGTTTCAGAGAACAAGATTTTTGAAGATTTTTTTCCCCATTTTAAGTTTTTTTTTTTTTTTTTTTTTTCTCTCATTTTAAGGGCCCTGTGGTTTCAGAGAAGATTTTTGAAGTTTCTCCAATTGTAAGTCTATTGAATCTAAAGAACCCTGGGGTGTGGCCAATTTGGAGCCCAGGGGCATAACTGGCAGGATTTATGTAGGTGGCCACTTGACGTTGCTACATACTAAAAATCTAAGCTCTGGGCCTTATGGTTTCATAGAAGAAGATTTTTTAAGTTTTTTTTCCATTATAAGTCTATTGGAGGTGATGAGCTCGGGCGTGGCCAATTTTGACCCCAGGGGCAGGGTTAGCAGGATTTATGTAGCTGGCTATTTTATGTTGCTAGACACTAAATATCTATATTCTGTGCTTCACAGTTTCTGAGAAGAAGATTTTTTAAGCTTTTTTCCATTATGAGTCTATGGGAGCTAAGGGGCCCCGGGGTGTGGCCAATTTGGACCCCAGGGGCATGATTACCAGGAAATATGTAGGTGACCACTTGCCGTTACTACATGCTAAATATCTTAGCTCTGGGCCCTGTGGTTTCAGAGAAGAAGATTTTTGAAGATTTTTTTTCCATTATGAGTCTATGGGAGCTAAGGGTGTCCCAGGGTGTGGCCCATTTGGACCCCAGGGGCATGATTGGCAGGATTTATGTAGGTGACAATTTGCCATTGCTACATGCTAAATATCTTAGCTCTGGGCCCTGTGGTTTCAGAGAAGAAGATTTTTGAAGCTTTTTTTCCATTATGTGTCTATGGGAGCTAAGGGGCCCAGGGGCGTGGCCCATTTGGACCCCACGGGCATGATTGGCAGGATTTATGTGGATGACCACTTGCCATTGCTACATGCTAAATATCTAAGCTCTGGGCCCTGTGGTTTCAGAGAAAAAGATTTTTGAAGCTTTTTTTCCATTATGAGTCTATAGGAGCTAAGGGCCCCGGGGCGTGGACCTTTTGGACCCCAGGGGCATGATTGGCAGGAACTATGTAGGTGACCACTTGCCATGGCTACATGCTAAATATCTAAGCTCTGGGCACTGTGGTTTCAGAGAAGAAGATTTTTTAAGCTTTTTTCCATTATGAGTCTATGGGAGCAAAGGGGCCCTGGCGCGGGGCCCATTTGGAACCCAGGGGTATGATTGGCAGGAATTATGTAGGTGACCAATTGCAGTTGCTACATGTTAAATATCTAAACTCTGGGCCCTGTGGTTTCAGAGAAGAAGATTTTTGAACCTTTTTTTTCCATAATGAGTCTATGGGAGCAAAGGGGCCCCGGGGCGTGGCCCATTTGGACCCTAGGGGCATGATTGGCAGAATTTATGTAGGTGAGCACTTGCCGTTGCTACATGCATAATATCTCAGCTCTGGGCCCTGTAGTTTCAGAGAAGAAGATTTTTGAAGCTTTTTTCCATTATGAGTCTATAGGAGCTAAAGGGCCCCGGGGCGTGGCCCGTTTGGACCCCAGGGGCATGATTGGCAGGAATTATGTAGGTGACCACTTGCCATTGCTACATGCTAAATATCTAAGCTCTGGGCCCTGTGGTTTCCGAGAAGAAGATTTTTGAAGCTTTTTGTTCCATTATGAGTCTATGGGAGCGAAGGGGCCCAGGGGCGTCGCCCATTAGGAACCCAGGGGCATGATTGGCAGGAATTATGTAGGTGACCACTGGCCGTTGCTACATGCTAAATATCTAAGCTCTAGGCCCTGTGCTTTCAGAGAAAAAGATTTTTGAAGCTTTTTTTCCATTATGAGTCTATGGGAGCTAAGGGGCCCCGGGGTGTGGCCAATTTGGACCCCAGGGGCATGATTGGCAGGAATTATGTAGGTGACCACTTGCCTTTCATACATGCCAAATAACTCAGCTCTGGGCCCTGTGGTTTTACAGAAGAAGATTTTTTAACCTTTTTTTCCATTATGAGTCTATAGGAGCTAAAGGGCCCCGGGGCATGGCCCATTTGGACCCCAGGGGCATGATTGGCAGGAATTATGTAGGTGACCACTTGCCATTGCTACATGCTAAATATCTTAGCTCTGGGCCCTGTGGTTTCCGAGAAGAAGATTTTTGAAGCTTTTTGTTCCATTATGAGTCTATGGGAGCGAATGGGCCCCGGGGCGTGGCCAATTTGGACCCCAGGGGCATGATTGGCAGGAATTATGTAGGTGACCACTGGCCGTTGCTACATGCTAAATATCTAAGCTCTGGGCCCTGTGGTTTCAGAGAAGAAGATATTTTAATTTTTTCCCGTTGTAAGTCTATGGGAGCTATATGTTGCCATAGCAACCAGAATTCCAATCTGATCAGGCCAAAAACCTTATGCAGCCTTTCCCCCTACCTGATGATGCTTCTCATGAAATTTGATCAAGATTGACCATGGGGTATTAGAGATATACTTATTTGAAATTGTTTACGGACGCACGCACGCACGCACGGACGCACACACGACGGGCGACGGACAAAAAGTGATCACAAAAGCTCACCTTGTCACTATGTGACAGGTGAGCTAAAAATGCATTTGTTACGTGTATTTGATTGAACTGAAGGCAGTGATCAGGAACCGATGCAATTAACCCACAGCTCCAATCAAGGACACCAAAGGGAAAGAAATACAAAAATGAAATGACTAGACCCTAATGGAAACATCAATAGCGGAAAGACAAAAGGACAGTTACTTTTCCACAAAATGGCCAATTGGCTATCCAAAACAAAATAATATAAGCGATACACATATTCAAAGACAAACCATAACAAAAGTAAACCGCGACAGATGAACGGCCTTGGAACGGTCAGTGAAGCGAATTCAGCTGTGTGTGTTTGGGGGGAGGGGGGGGGGGGGTCTTGGGTCTTAAATCGATTTTATGCAGCTGCAATCCCCGCCTTACTTCCGTCGCGATTTAGACAAATCATTTGTTCCGTCCGCTTGAAAGCTTCCTAACTCATCAGTGCAACATCTCACAGAACACAAAAATCAAAACAACCACAGAGCTGAAACAACGGTGAGGTCAGCAAGAAACCACTGAAATGCTGGAGCAAAAGAAAACCAAAAGTTGTACTCCGATGGGTCCCACCAGAGACAGAGCATCAGGCACCAACCAATATTACATAAAACTAAATTCTCTCTAATTCTCAGCAAGCCATTATGCTGGGACCGTCGTGGAATCTAAGGCCTGACCCACCGGTGTGCAATTAAAGAGGGAAGCAAAGTTGTCAACTGTGCTTGGGTTAACTACCATGCATGCAGTCTGTCGTATAACCCAATTTTTTATATCGGAGAATGATTTTACGAAATTGGGTGCTGAAGTCATTGAATTATATATATATTTTTCTGAATTTATATACTAAGTCACCATAAATTTCGGGTTCCGATAAACCTTTTAAGTCCAACATTGGATTTTGGAATTAAATCGGAATGAAGTCTTCAAAATTTTGATAAGGCTTTGCGTAGTTTATGATATCGATAGCCCTGATTAAGAAGTTTAGCAGTTAACAATTTATATCGAGTGTTGAAGTCAGTTACATGACTAGACACTCTCGCAAATCGAATTAATTGCGAAATATAAATGCCATAGGATGCCGCACGAGGAACATCACCATCCAACAAAGGAAAATTGACAATCTCTAAGTCAAAATCATCGCGTTTATCATAAATTTTCCAGGAAACAAACCCATCTACAAATGACACATGTAAATCTAAAAACGGGGCCTCGGTATCAAAAGAATTTGCTTTATTTAACTGAAGTTCTGGGGGTAAATCTGACTGATCAAACCATCGAAATAGGTATTGTTAGTATTTAATAAACCACCCAAATATCTAGAAGTCGAGGTATGAAGTTAAAATGGCTTGTTATTGATATATGACTATGTCTATCATTTCAGATTATGCGGAAGAATGCTCGTATCTGCGATATCGGAGAAACCCCTATTTGGTTTGACTTGTTGAAGTAAAATCATTAAATCATATGGGCGCAATCGCGAATACATATTGGCCGTTACCCTTAAAATTGTAGTGAGCTAAAGACTCTTAAAATGAAGTGGCATTTTGTAAAATACAAACTTTGAAAACTGTTAAACACTTACATTAAGCGGCAGCATATTTTGGCGCTTTTTATGAGTAGACCTTTTCGCGGATTTATATTTTGGCGGATTTTCGATTTCCGAAGAAAAAGAATTGGTCGAATCTACAAAGCCATGTAAGATGACAAAAAATCATCGAAGTTGGTCATCAACAGCGTCATGCAAAACTAGTTTTGTGTTCACCGCATGATTAACCCAATGTGCTACCTTGGTAATCCAAATGTCTGTCTGGAGGTGTGTCACTTTCTGCTTATCTGATTGGTTTACCCATCATATTGAGCTCACAGTTAAAGTCATCAATCAATTACTAATTACAGCCACAATTTTGACAATAACTCTCAAGGTGTGTTTGTTTTCATTCAGCCGTTTTGAGCTGTCTTATGACTAGAACATCGTCTTTCTTTATTTCGGCTTCTAAAGAAGTAAATACACTTTTTCTTTTGTCACCGATGATGGCAATGACCTATTGACACATTATAACTGTGATGTGTAGAATAAAGTTTCTTCTCTTGCATTCTTCTAGCTTTATTGGCGGATTTTTATTTTGGCGTTTTTTCCTTGACTGCAAATAGCGCCAAAATATAATGACCGCCAAATATAAGTGTTTTACAGTAGCTGCACGTGACCTTTGATGATGACCCACTTGTGTTATTATTAGATATATCTTCATCATATATTATATCCTTGATATATCATTGTGCCGTTTAGTAAGAACTCAGAAGTCGATTTGGAATGTTACTTATAATAATGGATGGCATGTGAATAAACAACGTATTTTGCAAAATAAACATATTTTGCCAAATATGTACATAAATGACCTTTGACCTCGGGCCGATTAGGTTGGCCATTATGCTGTTTGTATAATGTGTGGGTTTTATGCTTCCTATATAAGGAAATGGCAACTCATTTGGCTTTGTTTCAGTTGACATACTCGATAACCCTTTGTCCTTTGTACAATAAATATTGATGCATATTTAAAGAAAATTTGTACTTAAATGACCTTTGACCCTGGCCAAATCTATGATACAACTTCTTTTCTCACATATGATGCAGAAACAATATGTCCTAAGTACATTGCTGGTGTTTGAATTAACTTTATTTGGTCTGCTTAGATAGAGAGAGGGTACAAATACCAGCATATACAAATTTTATTGTATTTTTGCACTCATTTGACCTTTGACCTTATTCTGAGGCTCGGGGGCATTTTCAGAAGTGGCATCCACCCCTATCACTTTTACATCACACCAAAGAACACTATTAGCATGGATGCCATACTCTACTCAATTTTGCCATCAGAAGTATTTTTTCGTGGTTTGGATGGCCAACTAATATATCGTTCTTTGAGAATTCAGTGTAACAAACCATGTTTACATTGGTCACTCCAACATTTGTTGGTGTCTGATCAGAGGCTACACTGTTTGCCAGTGTGTTTTGCATGGAACATTAAGCATAAATGGATTAAGATCATTTGACATTTAGACCACTCCACTGTTGAGAAGAGTGGTTTTATTTCAGTCAGAAAAGATTTCTATCTTTAACCCTTTTTGTACCAAATGGAATCTTCCTCCTTATATATAGCAGGAGTCCATTTCAAAATTTAGGGGTGTCAGGTTGTGTTTTCATCAAAATTTATTCGGAAAATGGCTGAACTTGAAGCAAACAGTGAAGGCCCTGATCAGACGCCGCAATCTGCTTTGTCTGATCTGGACCTGCACTGTTTGCCAGGGTACCCGTTTTGGGGTTTCCGGTACTAAATGGGTTAATCCAGTTTATGTTTTCACAGTGCTCATGAGTCATGCACTAAATTTGAAGATGAAGCTGACTAGAATCTTCCTTAAAATCCTCCAGGAGTCCAGTTTGAAATCTAGGGGTGTCAAGTTGGGTTATTTTCAGAAATTTATTTAGAAAATGGCTGAACTTTATGCAAACATTGAAGGCCTTGATCAGTTTGTTTGTTTGATTTGAGGTTTAACGTCCCCGTCAACACTGTAAAGGTCATTTTGGAGACGTTGCTTCCAATTTTGTGGGACTTTTACCCAACATTGAGATGAATTGACATCTCTAGCCCTGTCGCCCAATGAAACCAATAGGCTTTATTAGCATGGACGGTCCGCCTCGCACCGCGGTTCCTGGACAGGCTCAGGTCCTCTAAGCGGTTTACCAGTACTAGTGTGCGGGCCAGATTCAGCTCTGCGTTGAAGCATCATGCAGCCCATATATTTCTTTAAGCCCCTATGGGCGGAAGGCCTTGATCAGATGCCACATTTTGTGGACCTGGGGCCAGTTGTTCAAAACTAATGACGTTGTTAGTTAATGTATCGTTAAATCTTTGATCATTTAATATGTCAAAAATGCTAATATTTTTGCTGAAAAAATGTGAGCAGCTTTTGCATTTGCAAAAGCTGCTCACATTTTTTCAGCAAAAATTCCAAAATTTTAGATATTGCACTTGCTGGAACAGTTAACAATATGACCACTAACGAGCTCGTTAAGCTAACAAGCCTTTGAAAAACTGGACCCTGATCTTGGTCTGCACTGTTTGCCAATGTCCAATTTTGGGGTTTCTTATCTGATACAAGGTAAACTGTATTCTTCATAATGACAACTTCTTTGATGACACCAGTTTTCTCTCAAATGATTTTGCTAGTAGAATTTCACTGTATATTTTTTTAACCCTTATCATGCTGAATATTCAATTTAGCCACACCCATTTCTAACTTTGAACCAATCAGATTACATGTACTTGCTGTAATTTATTCCTACAAATTCATAAACTGAATGTCAAACAGTGTAGATCCAGATCAGATGGCTTCTGATCTGGATCTACACTGTTTTCAAAGATAAGGGTTATTGTGAACAGCAGTATAAGGGTTAATATTTTATTTTCATGTTATAGAGAATATGCTAGAAAGAAGAAGAGTGCTTTTATGCAGTATGTTGACAGAGGTAAGTTAGGTTTTTGATTAGAAACGTTCGATGTTATTTTTTAACCCATGTCCTGCTGAACCAGGATATGCTCTATCTTAGCAGTGTAAATCCAGATCAGATGGCTTATGAAGAAGCCATCACTGTTTGTCATTCTGTTGGCGAATTTTGGGGAATAAATTTCATTACATGTAGTAATTTGTTTTGTTAATGATCAAAAATAGGTGTAGCAAAATTAACTTATTCAACAGAACAAGAGTTATGCTGAATGGGTACATGTTTAGGCAAAGTAAACCTTTGAAAAATGATCCATCTTGCTTTATATTAATAGCAATCTATTCTTAAAGGAGAGACTTTGTTCCCTTCTTTACAAGTAGACCTTTTTCAAGTGGTTCAATTAACAAGACGGTAAACGGGAAGTGACAAAAGCTTGAGGAACTCTCAAAACATTTGTCTCCCGTTTAAATACCCCACAACTCCTTATAACACTTCTTAGGGCCCAAAGCAGAAAGTTCTGTGTTAGTTAAACAACCAAGTGGAAAAATAAGTACATGTAGATTATAGAGAAAAATGACCATTAATGGGTTAAACAACAAAATGCAAAAGTACGCTTTTATGGCAATTTTCTATAATCTATATACTTTTGGGAATCCATCTTTAAACCATTTTAAAACCATATTATAATCAAAAGTGTAATAAAGAGGTGTGTAAACCTTTAATCAGGGCCTGACAAATCAAAAAATTTTCCACTTGCCCAGTGGGCAAGTAAAATTTTTTTTCACTGGCCCAGCTCCAATTCCTACTTGCCCAGGATTTGCCCAGCTCAAATTTCTACTTGCCCAGGATTTGTGAACACAAATGGAGCTCCCATTTTTCACGTCGTATAACAAGTCCATCAAATCAATACCCTGGTAAATCCCACAAAACTTTCAGAAAAGTGGGGTTTACAATGGTATGCACAAGTTAACTCTTTTGTTGCTCATAAACATAGAGTATGGACACTCACTGTGGCATTTGGGGGCCCCATAATCCAAGTTTGTAGCAGAAATAAAAAAGTATCAAAATTGTACAGTAGAAAAGACCATTATCTCACACAGGTCTATCTTAATGAGGTAAAAAGGGATGCAAAGGCAGCATGTTGAAACAGAATTTAATTGGTAATTGCTTAAATTAATATTTATACTTTTGTAAAAAAAAAAAAAAAGATATTCTTAAGGTAAATGTTTACACCTGCAAAGGAAATTACTTTATTGAAGAACTGTCTGTAAATTATAGGACAATTCATAGTTAAAAGACTTCATTCTTAATAAAGTCTTTTATTTATGAGCATCCAAATTTTGAAACTGTTGGTGTATTCATTAACCCAAGAACAGAGATCAACTTCAAGAAGGTGGAAAGAACTGGGTAGTTCATTATGTCTGGTACTGTCAATGTCAGTGTTCATGAAGTATTTCTGGAACAAAGAGCACATAAGTCACTGAGCACTAGTTACATCAAAAGCAACAGAATAGTAAATAAGTTATATCGAAGCACCAGGAAAGCACATATTCATTGAGCACTCACATTTAAAAGCAAATTAATCCAGGTTATAAGCACTACACTGTCTGTCTGTTGAAAATAAGCACTATGAGAAACTTATATGCACTTAGATAGAGATTTATGTTGTCACTTTCAGCTTTGAAGTTCCATTATCTATTCAAAGAATTTTGCTTTTTAACAGCAATTTATCCTTACATGTACTTATTGCAAAATCTTTTCTTGTTTTTGAGTCTACACACATCCAAAAGTTAACCCTTTCACCCCTAAGTTTCTGAAGTGGTGCTCTTTTCAACTGAGCATGCCCAATCTTGTAAATATGGGGGTTTACTCAAAATCTTTTTCAGGATGGCAAACAGTGTTGTCCCTGATGAGATGGCTCATTAAGAGCCTAATTATCTGGAATAACATGTTTGTAGCAATCTACAGGGTTGAAAGGGTTTAACTAGTTAAATTATTAAAGCATGGCTGCAGAAAAGGAGGAGTAAAGAGGATAATTTGGGGATATATTTTTTTATTTCTCCCTTTTAACTGAATGCTTCATGAGGTGATCCCAAAAATGAACCACAATATGTTTTTTTACAAGAAATAAAAATAAAATATCCCTTGTTTATCAACGTTACCCCTCAATATCTGAGCTTAAATTTGTACTAAACTTCTCAAAATCAGTCAATGTCTTTTATTAATACAATGTCTTCGCTCCACCTTGGTTGTGGAACTTTGTGTTCTGACATATGGCGGTGACCTGGTCCGGATGATAGCCAGTTCATGATGGAAGATGTTGGATTGAAGTCTCTCAAACTTGGTCCATCACTGTGTATGCGCATAAGGTCATTCAGGGTTGACTGGCTCAAAGATGATCTCAGATTGGTCTTGATGACATTCATACCTGAAAAATATTAGCCATAAATTTTATAATACAAATATAGTAGGTTAATTAGGACAATTAAGGGATGATTATCATTCTTACTTGTTAGAAACATGTTGTGGGTATTTGTTAGAATCACAACAAGGTGATTCTATTAACAAGTACCCACAACATGAACAAGTCATGGTCATGACTATACTTCTTTTCAAATATGGACTGTTGGTGCATGTTAAAATCTCACAAAGCTTCTGTCATAGAGAATGGACATTTAAAAAGAGACTTTTCTTATGTACATACATGCACATTTCATATGCACTGAATCCGATTAATGCACAGCCACTGCCCCATCACAACCAAGCCCAGAGTTGCCAATATTATACAAAACCTCTGTATGTCTGTACGTTTGAAAGTGTTTTCGGTATCACATCTTTTTTAGCTCACCTGGGCCGAAGGCTCCAGGGGAGCTTATAGTATAGTGGGTCCTCCGTCGTCCGTCCGTCGTCCGTCCACACTTTTGAGCAGATATATCTCTGTATCCTGCAGGCTAATCTCAATCATTTCTCACCTGTAGTATGCCTCTGGTGGGGCATTGATGACATAAACTTTTTTTTGAAATCGCTCTAAAACTTTGGTTCCTATGGCAACCACAAGGTCCCATAGACTTACTATGGGAAAATGCTTGTCATCACCGTAGCGCCTTCAGTTTTGATCGGATCTTTCTGAAACTTATATGTAAGGTGACTGGGGATAAAAACTCGGATGAGTTCGAAAACCGGCCAAGTCGGCCCATTTATCATAGAGTTACGTCCCTTTGATTGCTGAAAATGCCCATTTTCGAACTTGTCATCACCGTAGCCCCTTCAGTTTTGATCGGATCTTTCTGAAACTAATATGTTATGTGGCTGGGGATAAAACCTCGGATGAGTTCGAAAATCGGCCTAGTCCGCTGGTTTATCATAGAGTTACGTCCCTTTGATTGCTGAAAATGCCGATTTTTTACCTTGTCATCACTGTAGCCCCTTCAGTTTTGATCGGATCTTTCTGAAACTTATATGTAAGGTGGCTGTGGATAAAATCTCGGATGAGTTCGAAAACCGACCAAGTCGGCCCTTTTATCATAGAGTTACGTCCCTTTGATTGCTGAAAATGCTGATTTTTTACCTTGTCATCACTGTAGCCCTTTCAGTTTTGATCGAATCTTTCTGAAACTTATATGTAAAGTGGCTGGGGATAAAATCTCGGATGAGTTCGAAAACCAGCCAAGTTGGTCCATTTATCACAGAGTAACGTCCCTTTGATTGCTGAAAATGCCGATTTTTGATCTTGTCATCACCGTAGCCCTTTGAGTTTTGATCAGATCTTTCTGAAACTTATATGCAAGGTGGCTGGGGATAAAGCCTCGGATGAGTTCGCATACCGGCAAAGGTGGCCTATTTATCATAGAGTTAGGTCCCTTTGATTGCTGAAAATGTTGATTTTTGACCTTGTCAACACTGTAGCCCCTTCAGTTTTGATCGGATCTTTCTGAAACTTATATGTAAGGTGGCTGGGGATAAAACCTCTGATGCCTTCGAAAACCGGCCAAGTTGCCCCATTAACTATATAGTTATGTCCCTTTGATGGCTGAAAATGTCGATTTTTTACCTTGTCATCACCATAGCCCCTTCAGTTTTGATCGAATCTTTCTGAAACCTATATGTAAGGTGACTGGAGATAAAACCTAGGATGAGTTTGAATACCGGCCAAGTTGGCCCATTTATCAAATACCGGCCAAGTTGGCCCATTTATCATTGATTTACGTCCCTTTGATTGCTGAAAATGCCGATTTTTGACCTTGTCATCACCATAGCCCCTTCAGTTTTGATCGGATCTTTCTGAAACTTATATGTAAGGTGGCTGGGGATAAAATCTTGGATGAGTTCGAAAACAGGCCAAGTCAGCCCATTTATCGTAGAGTTCTGTCCCTTTGATGGCTGAAAATGTTGATTTTTGACCTTGTCATTACCGTAGCCCCTTCTGTTTTGATCGGATCTTTCTGAAACTTATATGTAAGGTGGCTTGGGATAAAATCTTGGATGAGTTCGAAAACACGCCAAGTCAGCCCATTTATCATAGAGTTCTGTCCCTTTGATGGCTGAAAATGTTGATTTTTGACCTTGTCATTACCATAGCCCCTTCAGTTTTGATCGGATTTTCTGAAACTTATATGTAAGGTGGCTGGGGATGAAACCTCGGATGAGTTCGAAAACTGGCCAAGTCGGCTCATTTATTTTAGAGTAACATCCCTTTGATTGCTAAAAATGCCAAATTTTGATCTTGTCATCACCGTAGCCCCTTCAGTTTTGATCGGATCTTTCTGAAACTTATACGTGAGGTGGCTGGGAATAAAATCTTGGATGAGTTTGAACGCTGGCCAAGTCTGATCGGATCTTTCTGAAACTTACATGTAAGGTGGCTGGGAATAAAACCTCAGGTGAGTTCGAATACCGGCCAAGTCGGCACATTTATCATAGAGTGACGTGCCTTTGATTGCTGAAAATGCCTATTTTCGACATTGTTATCACTGCTGCCCCTTTAGTTTTGAACGGATCTTTATGAAACTTACAAACAAGGAAGTCAGGCAGAAAGCTTGGAGGAGTTTGAAAACTCTTGTTTTTGAACTTGTCATCACCATAGCCACTTCAGTTTAGATCGGATCTTCTTAGCAAGTCAGGAATAAAAGCTTGAATGAGTTTGAAAACCGGTGAGGTCAGCCTGTTTATCATAGAGTTAAATTCTACTTGATTTTCAGAAAATGCTTACCCTGTCATCACCATGTCCTCCCATAAAGCCTTCAGTAAAGGTTGGCACTTCCTTAAACTTTGAATCTGTTAGCTCAGGTGAGCGATACAGGACCAAGCTAGCTTGGTCCTCTTGTTTTATTTGGTTTGGTTTTACGGCCTGTACAAGATTATTTCACTTATTTTGAGCAAAGTGGTTATTAAAAGGTGGGTGAAAACCAGAGAACCCAGAGATAACATAGTGTTGTAAAGTGATCATGGTTTATAACAGAATCAGTAAATATTCTCACCAGAAAACTGTCTTTCACATTCTGCTGTGGTAGGACTGAGTGTCATGATGATGTTCACCAGCTTCAAAATATGACTCATGTTGTCGGGATTACGAGCCAGAAGATTTGAGTATGTGTCATAGAGTTCATTGTTCTTAACTTTTTTCAAGAAGTTCTTCATTGTAATCCACTGTGTTTTTACAACTTTAGCACTATCATCACCTAGCACTGATACAAAATGTTTTGACAAAGCAATGATAGAGTCATTCCCATATGTAAGGAGCGTGTTTTCATCACTAGGCCATGTTGTATAGTCAAATACATTGAAGTAGATCAGGGGTGGCTCACTAAAGTTTTTAAATCGGCCTTTTAGGTACACTGTAGAGTCGTTATAACGCTGATGCTTAAAACGCGGAAATCGTTATAAAGCTGTTGGTCTGTGGCTCCCGTTTTTTTTTACGTTTTTTTCCCAGTTTTGAAAGTTTGGCTGAAAATTTTGCCCTTTTCGCGGAACTCGGCAGTCAAAACATCGTCGTCCATGATAAGACGTACATACTCGCCAATTTACTCAAGCTGTCAACACTTATGAAACTGTGAATATTCGCCTAAGGCATTAAAAATAAGCTGGACAAGGTGTGAAATTAAATTGACACCTGTATATGCTAAACATTTTTCGGGCCAAAACAGAGCAATGCAGACGCTGTTTTCACCTGTGCATCTGCATGCGGTAAATCCATGGGGCCGTTAGTTGGGGGGAAATCGTTATAACGCTGTTTGTCTGTCGCTCCATTTTTTAGCTCACCAGAGCCGAAGGCTCCGGGGGAGCTTATAGGATAGGCAGTTGTCCGGCGTCGTCGTCGTGGTCGTCGTCGTCGTCGTCGTCTGACGTCAACACTTTCAAACATCTTCTTCTCTGAAGCCACTGGACCGATTCAGCCCAAATTTTATCTGTAGCATCCTTGGGCTGGGGGATTGAAAGTTTGTGTTTTTTATGAAATTCGGCTCATTGGTTTGGTTGCTATGGCAACTTAGAGTTTCCATAGACTTATAATGGGGAAAATTGAAAAATGGCATTTACTGCCAAGCCACTGCAGATATTTTGACAAAACTTTCATAGAAATATTCCTTAGGCAATCTACTATCTGCCATATGATTTTAGGCCTACTGCTCATTTGTATTGGTTGCCATGGAAACCAAAATGAAAAAATAGAAAAAAAAATACTTAAAAAATCATCTCCTCAGAAACCGTATGCTCTATGAGGCTGAAAGTTTATGGAAATATTCACCATATTTGCCTTTACAGATTTTGTGTTTTTTATGAAATTCGGCTCATTAGTTTGGTTTCTATGGCAACTTAGATTTTCCATAGACTTATAATGGGGAAAATTGAAAAATGGCATTAACTACAAAGCCTTTGCAGATATTTTGACAAAACTTTCATAGAAATGTTCCTTTAGTAAACTTCTCTCAGCCATATGCTTTTATGTCAACCTGGGGGTCCAGTAGGTTGTGCCGGGGCCATACCCCGCCCCCAGTACTTCATAAAATGACTTATATCTCAGAAACCTTACAGATCCCCACCCCTAAACCATATATATTCTTGTTCCTATTGATAAGACGCATTCAGTGACACCAACCTGGAGGTCCTCCGGGATGTGCCGAGGCCATGCCCCACCCCCTCCACTTCATAAAAGGCCCAATATCTCGGAAACCATTCAGATCCCCACCCCTGAACCCTATATACTCTTGTTCCTTATGATAAGACGCATTCAGTGACATAAAACTGGAGGTCCCCCGGGATGCGCCGGGGCCATGTCCCGCCCCTCCATTTCATAAAAGGCCCAATATCTCGGAAACCTTACAGATCCCCACCCCTAAACCATATATATTCTTGCTCCTTATGATAAGACGCATTCATTGACCCCCAAATTGGGGGTCTTCCGGGGTGCGCCGGAGCCATGCCCCACCCCTTCACTTCACAAAAGGCCATATATCTCAGAAACTGTTCAGATCCCCACCCCTAAACCATATAATTATGTTCTTGTTCATGATGATGAGACACATTCAGTGACACCAACCTGGGGGTCCCCAGGGATGTGCTGGGGCCATGCCCCACCCCCTCCATTTCATAATATCACAATATCTCGGAAACCTTACAGATCCCCACCCCTAAACCATATATATTCTTGTACCTTATGATAAGACACATTCATTGACACCAACCTGGGGGTCTCCCTGGGCCTTGCCCCACCCCTGCACTTCACAAAAGGCCTTATATCTCAGAAACTGTTCAGAGCCCCATCCCTAAACCATATATATTCATCTTCCTTATGATAAGGCACATTCATTGACACCAGCTTGTGAGTCCCCGGGGCATGCCCGGGCCTTGCTCCACCGCTTGACTTCATTAAAAGCCACATATCTCAGAAATAGTTCAGATCCCCACCCCTAAACCATATATATTCTTGTTCCTTATGATAAGACTCATTCAGTCACACCAACTTGGGGGTCTCTTTGTGCTGAGGCAATGTGCCCCGCCCTTCCACTTCATAAAAGGCCATATATTTCAGAAACCATTCAAATCCCCACCCCATATTCATATATGTTCTTGTTCCTTATTATTAGCACACCTACTGTAGGGGTGTCCGCAGGGGCCAGTCCTCTCCTTTCCACTTCATGAAAGGATATCTTGGAAACCGTTCAGATTCCCACCCCTAAACCATATATATACTTGGTCCTTATGATGAGACACATTTAGGGACAACAATCTTGGGCTTTCCTGGGAACGACAGGGCATGCTCCAACCCCTCCACTTATATCTCCAGCCATGCAGATCCCCACTGCTAAACCATATATATTCTTGTTCTTTGTGATAAGACACATTTAGTGATACCAACCAGGGCTCCATTGGGTCCATGCCCCACCCCCTCTACTTCATAAAAGGCCTAATGTTTCATATACTGAGTCCACATTGATGCTCATTTGGATATGGGGGTTTATTTGGCAGATTAAAATGATATCATGTTAAAATACATGGCTGCAATTTGGCAGTGCCATCCTGAGCTCTGGTGAGCATAGTGGCCCATGGGCCTCTTGTTTTGCTTTTGTCCACCAGTTTTGAAAATGGTCAATTTTTTTTCCCATTATTCCGCCGAACACGGCAGTCAAAATACCATCAGCCAAGACAATACCTGTATTCTCGCTTATTTACTCAAGTTGTCAACACTATTAAACTGTGAATACTCGCCTATGGCTTATTGATAAGACGGCAATTAACTGTGTGGTAAGGTGTGAAAACTAGGTAATCAAGGTATTTGTACCTGTTTGTCTCAATTAATCCCTTTGTAATTGTCACTTGCACACGCTAAATATTTTTCCCGCCAAAACAGAGCATAGCAGACATTTTTTTTTTTTGATATTTATTTATTATTCACTAGATAAAAACAAAGAAACAGAAATCAAGCAAGGTACAACAATAAACATTCATAATCCCCATGTTAAACTTGGTTCGCTTACATTAATAGCCCCTCTTTCAAGCTAACCTTTCGGAATTGTCAAGTTGCATTTTACTTCACTATTTAGTGATACCTTCTTGAGACCAGAAGAGGTAAATAAATATGGTGGGCAGAGATACAGAAACGAAAGTACAGTAATAAATAAATTCAGCAATGGTTTGAATGAAAAGCTAAATGACCTCTAGAAGTATAGAATCAGATTATTATTTAATCTAGTAACTATATAATTTATAAAATACATGCAGTATGTAATATTCATAATAAACTGGCAGAAACAGTAGCCATGCATGCAGAAAAAGTGGGTGGGGTAAAAATATAACGTTATATTTTCGGGATCAATATGGCGCTGGATCACATATAACGCGGTTGACGTGGATGGATCCCGATGACAGCGTTATAACGACGCTACAGTGTATTCAATGCTGTTATGCATAAGCGACCTCATGTCTCCATCTTCAGAATATGGTACTGGATTGTGTCCTTTCAATTTTAATGGCAATGCTGCAGAAGAAGGCTGATACTCATGTGTGTCAGGGCTATAGCTGTCGTAAAATGTGTCTGTATTATCACCCTTTTCACTTAGCAACATATTAAGTCTTGATGTAGTATCTTCTATAGTCTGAGGGACTTCCAGCAGCAGTAGGTCTTTTGTCTGGAATGTCTTTGATGTGGTCTTCAGAATGTCTAAATAGTCTTCCATAAAGAGGAGATACTTAACAAATCTTACACTAGTAAGTTCCTGCAAGAGCTTCTTTGCTTTGCCTGTCTCTTCGGCAGTACCCTTTCTTGATATGGCATGTTCTAAATGTGTCACTGTGGCTTGGAGATTGACTTTTATAGCATGAATGGCCCGGCTCTTGCTGGACACCCACCTAATGGCTTTCACTTCTCCATATCTTAAGAGTTCACTCTCAAGCATTTCAGCAATTTCTCTCAGCTCACGTCTTCTGTTGTTTGCCTTGTGGTAAAATCTGTAAACCCCCTTAGCAGTTTCTTCAAACTTTGCCAAATAACTGTCCTTTTTCACAGCATCCATCACACCAAGTTCAAGCTTATGAGCAACACAGTGAATAGCTATTATATGTGAACCAAAAGAGCCTTCTAATAACTTAGCTGCACCACCTTTACATCCCATCATAACTGCAGCACCATCGAAATTCACTCCAATAACTGATGGAAAAGAACTGCCCCCTGCCTTACTATTATACCCAATGCTTTCTACCGCGTTTATGATTCCAGTCTTGACACCTTCAGCTGTTCCACTCTTTAGTGCTTCAATGGAAACAAGTTTTGTTGTTGGGACACGGACTGCACATATCTAATCAAAATCACTTCCTGTTCTATCACAGAAGAATCAGTAGACCCATCTGCCAGAATGCATACATAGGGAGCCTTCAACAAAACATTCACAAAGTCTTCCTTAATCGTGTCTGAGATGCTTGTGATAAATCGCTTGGCTGCGTTACTGCTCAAGTAGTTGTCTCCTAGATCTAACCCATTCTTTGATTGAACCTCAACCAAAAGTTCATTTTCTGCAAGAGGCTTTCCTTTTTTAGCTACTGCATAAGCACTGTTGAATAGAAATTTTAATGAATCCATTTTCTTTTCATTCATTTTCACAACAGCTTTTCCCATTGGGGACTGCTGAACATCAGCCTTTTTCTGTTGAACTGTCTTTGCAAGTCCTTTCTTTTTCACTTCACACTTTATGTGTTGGGTATTTTTTTGATGTGACCTTAAACTGTCAATTCTGAAGGAGCTAGTGCCCAAAAAGAAAGTCCCCTTTTTGTCAGCGATTTCTGTAAAATCACGGCATGTTGAGCAGTACATAATTCCTTTTGCATTTTCTTTGTCACACACATCTGTGTCATAAACTACCCAAGGAAACTGTAACTTCCAAGATGGAATGAATCCTCTAACACGACAATTTTTGTCATACTCTTTATCACCGAATTTTGCTTTCTTACTGTCATTTCCTATTTCAGAGTTTAATTTCCTTTTAACTGCAGAAGGCTGTGCCTTTTCTGAAGCAGATTCTACTGTCTGACTTGTCTGAGAGCCAGCTTTAGTGGCTGGCAAGCCACCCCTGATCACAAATCTATCCATTTTTTTTTTTAACCTAACACATTTTCATTCCCGGTATTGGCATAGAATATATTTTTCATAAATGAATTTGACACACAGTATTTTCAGTTTTAACAGCTCATTAATGTATGATGCGCACTAATTAAATCCAGTAACAAATTGGCGAAATTGCGATGGTATCACGTTTTTTTTTTTTTCTATCAAAAAACTAAATTTCTTACCTGTGTTTATATCCTGTCATTTTTTACTTTCGTTTTCGTAGCCGCTAAGCAACGACTAATTTCATTGGTATATGCCAATATGCATATCCAATGAAATACGCCAATATTAAAAACCAATAATTGTCGACCTTACTTGGTTCACACTACACA
Organism: Lucinisca nassula; assembly: GCA_963580285.1. Classification (NCBI taxonomy): domain Eukaryota; kingdom Metazoa; phylum Mollusca; class Bivalvia; order Lucinida; family Lucinidae; genus Lucinisca; species Lucinisca nassula. Next base: position 149,382,480 of record OY757011.1, on the reverse strand, counting down.
GAAGCATGTTCGGCATAATTATTGAAGATTAAAGACACGCCCCGGAGGGGGAAGCACCTGTTTGATTGTAATCAGTGCGATTAACGGTAGTGTCATAATTGGGCCGTTACACATGGGTAGTTTGTATTAATCTGGACAGTTAGGCAATTATCAGGATTTATTGACTGATCTTTTGATCGGACCAATTTTTTACCGTAAGTACTCAGAAAAATTTTTTTGCTGGCTATTTTTTGGCCCTTGCCCGACCGGGCGTTGTACAGACGGAACACACTTGCCCGGCCGGATTTAAGACTTGTCCCGGACGGCCGGGCTATGGATTTGTCAGGCCCTGCTTTAATTCAACAGAATGACTAACCCACAGGTACAAGAGTAGATCCCTTCTTTGGAAGGGTTTATTTTACAAGCTGGGTTGGCAGCATTCTTTTGTTGAGGATGATCATGAATCTTATCTTTGGTCATTCTCCCCCATATGATGATACATGGAGGGCATTTGTCAGTTTCAGGTGAAGGAAAGTGCACTGTACTGGTTGACTGCGCCCAGAAAAATGGTGGTTAGGTAAATTGACCAGCTCAATATGACCTAACTAGTGTAGACTTGGCTGTTAAAATCCAAACAAATCATGTTACAGGATAGCAATAAGGAAGTCCTGTGAAAGTTGTCTCTTGAAAAACAACAGCATCTACAGCCGAATTTGAGTGGTCATATTTTGGAATTGTGGAAATTTGTTCTAGTTGGTAGTTTCAGCCTCTGAGGGTTACTCATAGGCCAAGATGCAATTGTGAATAATTAACCCTTGTCCTGCTGAGCCCAGATATGTTTGATCTTCCAAACAATGCAGATCCAGATCAGATGGCTTCTGAAGAAGCCATCTGATCAGGATCTTCATTGTTTGTTATTCGACTCATGAATTTGTGGCAATAATTTGCATCAAGTAATCTGATTAGTTGATAATCAGTAGTGGGTGTGGCATATATAAATATTCAGCAGGTCAAGGGTTAAGGAATTTTTTTTCAGTCTTCTATTATGACTATAATATGAGCCAGCGCACGACAAAACCTACAATAAGACATGTGCGCCCATCGAAGACTCAGATCAGCCTGCGAATCCATATAGTCTAACCAGAGACTTCTCTTGCTGCATGGAGGAGCATTTGGCCCTTAGCTATCCTTAGAGCGCACAACGAAGACTCTGATCAGACTGCGTGGATGTGCAGACTGATCTGAGTCTTCATTGGGTGCACGTCTTATTGTAGGTTTTGTCATGCGCTGGCTCATATGATACTATATGGTGTGGATAATTCAGGAATATCTTTTCAATAATCTGTAAAGAAAGACTATTTTTTGTCTGTGCGTGTGTGTGTTTTACTTCCCACCAACAGCTAAGGCCATAAGGAGACCATACCTTGGTTTGACTCATCCGAAAGTGTTAGGAAGCCTGGGATTGAACCCACGACCCCTGGATTATGAGGGGAGTATCTTTATCACTACACCATGGAGGCTTCTGACCATTTTGTGGGTAGTCTTTAGAATTGCTGAGGTGATTCTTATAGGAGTCCAAACAACATTCTAATGAAATAAAGAAAATCTCCCTAAATTATACATCAGTTGTAGTTTGGAGCTGTCAGAAGACCAAGTACGAATTAGCCGTGGTAAATGAGTTTGTATGTTTGATTTGAGGTTTAATGTCCCTGTCAGTACTTTATAGGTCATTTTAGAGACGTTGCTTCCAATTTTGTGGGACTTTTACCTGACATTGAGATGAAATGACATCGCAAGCCTTGTCGCCCAATGGAACCAATAGGGTTTATAAGCATCATCATCATCATCAACGGATTTTTGATTAACGTGCAGGTACAGGGACAACGTCCACATAAGTGGGCCCCCTTCCAGGTAGCTGGCTTGCTGCATGCATGGCAGATCTTACACCAGATCTCCAGGCTTGTCTATCATGAGGATCGATAGCAGAGAGCTTCCATTCTCTGCAATCTCTTTCTATTAGCTGCTTCCAGGTCATCTTGGGCCTGGACGCATGGACAGTCCAACTCACGCCACTTTACCTGGGCAGGCTTAGATCCTCTGAGCGGTTTACCAGTACTTGTGTGAGGTCGATTTCAGCTCTGCGTGGAAGCATCATGCAGCCAATTTATTTCTTCAATCCCAATGACCAGGGGCCGTGTGGTAAATGAGACCACAGTGCTTGAGTTATTGAAGTTTTTCTGCAGTCATTTGTTACAATTTAACCCTCTGTTTCAGCGTACTGCATCATAGCGGATCCTGGTGACTCGGACGACTCCGAGTTAGAGACAAGTGATGATTCTAATGATGAAGGTTTCTTCTCTGAAGAAGTGAGAAAACTGGCAGCAAAAGAAAGAGAAACAAAGAAAAAAATAAAAGAAGCTGTTAAAAAGGCGGTGACTGAGTAAGCAGACTGCTCATTCATAATAGTTTTTTTTTTTTTAGCTCACCTGTCACGTAGTGACAAGGTGAGCTTTTGGGATCACTTTTTGTCCGTCGTGCGTCCGTGTGTGCGTGCGTGCGTCCGTAAACTTTTCTTCAAACGACATCTCCTCCTAAACCACTGATCGTATTTTGACCAAACTTCACAGGAATGATCCTTAGGTGGTCCCCTTTCAAAGTTGTTCAATTGGTTCCGGTCCGTTGCACATATAGGTCACAGTAGCCAAAAATAGATTGTTTTCACCGCAAACTTAAAAAATCTTCTTCTCTGAAACCACAAGGCCCAGGTCTTTGATATTTGGTATGAAGCTTCATCTAGTGGACCCCTACCAAGATTGTTCAAATTATAGTGCTGGGGCCAAAAATGCCCCCGCACGGGGGCCCTTTGGTTTTACATGGGCTTATATAGGGAAAATCTTTAAAAATCTTCTTCTCTGAAACCGCAAGGCCCAGCTCTTTGATATTTGGTAGGAAGCTTCATCTAGTGGACCCCTACCAAGATTGTTCAAATTATAGTGCTGGGGCCAAAAATGCCCCCGCACGGGGGCCCTTTGGTTTTACATGGGCTTATATAGGGAAAATCTTGAAAAATCTTCTTCTCTGAAACCGCAAGGCCCAGGTCTTTGATATTTGGTATGAAGCTTCATCTAGTGAACCCCTACCAAGATTGTTCAAATTATAGTGCTGGGGCCAAAAATGCCCCAACAAGGGGGCCCTTTGGTTTTACATGGGCTTATATAGGGAAAATCTTTAAAAATCTTCTTCTCTGAAACCGCAAGGCCCAGGTCTTTGATATTTGGTTTGAAGCTTTACCTAGTGGACCCCTACCTAGATTGTTCAAATTATTGTGCTGGATCAAAAAATGCCCCCGCACGGGGGCCCTTTGGTTTTACATGGGCTTATATAGGGAAAATCTTTAAAAATCTTCTTCTCTGAAACCGCAAGGCCCAGGTCTTTGATATTTGGTATGAAGCTTCATCTAGTGGACCCCTACCAAGATTGTTCAAATTATAGTGCTGGGGCCAAAAATGCCTCTGCACCAGGGCCCTTTTGTTTTACATAGGCTTATATAGGGAAAATCTTTAAAAATCTTCTCTTAAACCGCAAGGTCCAGGTCTTTGATATTTGGTATGAAGCTTCATCTAGTGGACCCCTACCAAGATTGTTCAAATTATAGTGCTGGAGCTAAAAATGCCCCCCACATGGGGGCCCTTTGGTTTTACATGGGCTTATATAGGGAAAATCTTGAAAAATCTTCTTCTCTGAAACCGCAAGGCCCAGGTCTTTGATATTTGGTATGAAGCTTTATCTAGTGGACCCCTACCAAGATTATTCAAATGATAGTGCTGGGGCCAAAAATGCCCCCGCACCAGGGCCCTTTTGTTTTACATAGGCTTATATAGGGAAAATCTTTAAAAATCTTCTTCTCTGAAATTGCAAGGCCCAGGTCTTTGATATTTGGTATGAAGCTTCATCTTGTGGACCTCTACCAAGATTGTTCAAATTATAGCCCTGGGGCCAAAAATGCCCCCACTCCGGGGCCCTTTGGTTTTACATAGACGTACATAGGGAAAATCTTGAAAAATCTTCTTCTTTGAAACCACAAGGCTTAGGTCTTCGATATTTGTTATGAAGCTTCAGCTAGTGGACCTCTATAAAGATTGTTCAAATTATAGCCCTGAGACCAAAAATGCCTCCGCCATGTGGCCCTTTGGTTTTACATAGACTTATATAGTAGGGCTGCAACGATACGCTCACCTCACGATACGATACGTATCGCGATACATGGCTCACGATACGATACGTATCGCGATACATTTTATTTAGGATCTCTGTGGAAAAGAAAGCTGCATGTGGAACAAAAATAAATTTATTGTAACATTAAACTGTAAAAATTGGTTGTAAAATTAAACTTTAAAAATGGAAACAATTGATTAACTGTAACACTAGTGACTAGATCATATGAGATCAGATTTTCCCCTTTAGGAATGTAAATTCCCTGATAACAAATTGCACCCATTAACAGGTCTGTGCTAAACTTTGACAAAACATGTAGTTATAATCAAAACTCTCACAGTCTGTCTTTTTCAGCTGTAAACCAAACCCGAAGCGTACGATATATCACACTGACAAACTTTGCACACAGTTTTAGTTTTATTAACCGACTTGATTCCATTGTCAACAGTCTTTTCAAATCCGAAATATTGCCAAACTTTTGATTTGTATTTTGCCGGCGCATTCTCGATCTCGCGATCCGCCATTTTGAACTGCCGAGTGTCGCTCCCGTAATGCAAAATCGAGAAATATTTTTACATTTTACAAGTGCAATTGCGAATAAATACGCATACAAGTGATAGGCATACCGTCAAAAAAAATAATTTTGGCTATTTTTGAGGTAATTTTTGCTTATTTTCTGAATTTTCCCCCGATTTATTGATATAAGCGCCAACATCATCGACCGGCCATTTCGGCCCATTTGTCGATTTTCGGAACTGATCGTCGAACCGAACCGAACCGAAAATGGAGGAAACAAAACCGTGAACCGAATCGTAGCTTATGTACCGCGATGAACCGAGTTTTCGGTGAATCGTTTCACCTCTATTATATAGGGAAAATCTTTAAAAATCATCTTCTCTGAAACACAAAGCTTAGGTCTTTGATATTTGTTATGAAGCTTCAGCTAGTGGACCTCTACCAAGATTGTTCAAATTATAGCCCTGGGGCCAAAAATGCCCCTGCTCCGGGGCCCTTTGGTTTAACATAGACTTATATAGGGAAAATCTTGTTTTACATAGACTTCTATATGCAGGGTAAACCTTTAAAATCTTCTTCTCTGAAACCAGAAAGCCCAGATCTTTCATATTCGATATGAAGCTTCATCTTGTGAACCTGTACCAAGATTGTTCAAATTATAGCCCTGGGGCCAAAATTGAACCTGCCCATGGACCCATTGTTATACATTGGATCAGGTGAGCGAACCAGGGCCCTCTGGGCCCTCTTGTTTAGAAAAATGCATTCTTGTATTTGGATTTTCCTTCATTCAGATAAGGGTTTTTACTAAGACCCTTGTCTTGCTGAAAAAGATAGCCCTTACCTTTGCAAACAGTGCCCATACCTTTGCAAACTGTGTAGATCCAGATCAGGTGGCTGAAGAAGCCATCTTATCTGGATCTACACTATTTGTAGTTAGTAAAAGTCAGAAATGGGTGTGGTTTAATTTATTCAGCAGGACAAGGGTTAAAGCAGTATCTTGCTTTCTGAGAAGCTCCAAATTTGTGCATTTTGTAAAGAATAGAATCTTGCACCTTATACAGTCAAGCTTCAGCGGCTCTGACACCCTTGGGACATGGAGGCATAATAGGGATATCTGTTCAGTTTTCTTTAAAGTGTGCACTCAACATAATATTCATAAAAATGTACCAAATGTATTAATATTACCTGCAGTTACAGGAATTTTTTCCTAGTGACTAGAGAACAAGTTCAAAACAGCTTAACAGCCATGGTGTTCAGGCCATCAAAGATTCACTGTATATAGCATCTTTTTGTGGAGATTGATCTTGAAATCTTTTCAGTGGTCAGTTCCCTCCCTTAGGCTGATTCAAGCAGGGCAGATGTCAGTTTCTTGCAAAAGAATTTGCACTGTACTTGTAAACCCATCAAGTATAAGCCTATGCAGGAAAGGTGTGGTTAGTAAACTGCTTAATTCCAAACCTATCAATAAATCCACCACTAATTAGTTAATGCTGACAGTGCTTCAAAGAATTGCCTTGGTAAATTTAGTTTTGCCATTTTTAAAAATTGCTTATTACCCTGTGTAAAAAGATGTAAAGAATTTGCTCTTGAGCTTTAAAAAAAGGAAAAAAAATAATAATCTTCAATCAACATCTCTCATGCATAGGAAGGGAGAGAGATCTTTCATATTTCTTTTACTTCACTGTATGAACTACCTACATGACTTGTAAGTACAGTTTTTTTCAACAGTTTCTAGTTCAGAATGTGTGAATGTGCACTGGACTGTTAAGGGGAATGGATACACCTTCAGGGAAGGCAACACCTGCAGAATCATTTTTGTCTCCCATGTCCATAAGAGTTAAGGGTCAACTCTTAAAGGAAAGAATTTTTCCTTTAAGAGTAGACCCCTTTTTCAGTGGGACAGGGCTTATAGAAAAACAAACAAGAAGTCCCAAAAGTTGTCTCCCTTTCAAAAATGGCAGAAAAATCTGCCAGATGTTCCAATTCCCCTTAATCTTCTTAGAAAAGATTCTTTGCTTCAAGAGTATAGACCCATATGACTAATTGGCAAAGATTGACAGATCGGCGTTATTTCTATTTTCAGGGGTAAGCTCGTGCCGTCAACAACAGAACTGACAGTACCAGATGTTGATGAGATGCCAGATGAGGAAAGCTATGTACCATACCAGGTGAGTGTGGATTTAGTTGACTCTCGTATTTATCCCGTTTTTATTTCGAATCCCATAACTGGACACTGGCAAACAGTGAAGGCCCAGATCAGATGCCGCATTCTGTGGCATCTGAGCAAGGCCTTCACTGTTTGCAAAAAGTACAGCAATTTTCTAAATTATGAATTTCTAATAGTATATCAACTTGACACTCCTCAGTTGCCAAATGGACTCAGCTATTTTTATTTGTTTGTGTGGAGGTTTTTGTTACATGCAGGGTTGCATTCTAACTTTTTCTAGAACATATTTGCTGTGACCTAGAAGATTATCTTGTTTCTTATGATAAGACGAAGTTAGTGACACCAACCTGGCGGTCCACCCGGGATTTGCCAGGGCCATGCCCAACCCCACTTCATAAAAGGCCAAATATTCCAGAAACCTTACAGATCACCACCCCTAAACCATATATATTCTTGTTCCTTATGATAAGACACATTCAGTGACACCAACCTAGGGGTCTCCCAGGGCATGCCTGGGCCATGCTCCACCCCTCAACTTCACAAACACCATATATCAAAATAAAAACAGACTGGTTAACCTTAACCACTCTCTGTTGCTAATTTAGCAGATAACAGATCGTGATATTTTCCTTAATTTTTTGAAGAAAACAGGACATGACATGAAATGTGAAATTCTGTTTTCTGGTAAAAACATAAGAAACTTATTTTTGTCAGAAAACAGGTCTTTATATCATTCATAGGAGATAATTTGCATGGGAAAATAAGAAGAATATTTTAAAATGTCATCAGCAAAAAAAAATACCCAACATGCAGAGCGTAAATATTCTTGCAGGACACAAATGCCATAAACAACATGATGTCCAACATGTACCGATTTAGTCACAAAAGAACCGAAGAAGAACCTCCATCTAAACAACAGTGTGTAGATGAGAAGAAATTTGTAGAAAAGGTCATGTATCCCAGCCCGGATGTTCTCAGGAAGTTGAAGAAGAAAGAGTCATCTGTTCATGAAGAGGGTCCTACATCAGTCTACACCACAATAACTACAGAAAGATACTACATAGATAAAACAGGAACCAGCACAAGCAGCAATACTACCACCACTACTACTGTTACTAATGTGACATCTGCCACACAAGACACCAGAGAATCTAATATACAGAAATTTCTGGGAAATCTTCCCTCTAGAGTTGCTGTTAAACCTGTGTCACCAGCCCCATCCCAACGCCCACCTGAGAGGCCTGTCCCACCCATGGTACATCATCCAATAGCAGATCATGGATTAATGGTACCTCCACAACAGCCTAGTCCCAGTCAGGAGCAGCAGAGGAGGGCTGCGGCCAGACAGAAATATCTTGAGAGACAGGCAAGATACCAGCAGGCTGCAAATGGAACTGCCAGAGATTATTCTGTGAGTTGACTACTTGCTTCTGTTAATTATTCAGAGGACTACCCTGGTGCTCGTAAATATTATTTGAATGATTGTTTATCTTCTTCCTTAACCCGTTTAGTACCAGAAACTCCAAAATGGGTAGCCGGGCAAATAGTGCAGGCCCAGATCAGACGCCACAGAACATGGCGTCTGATCAGGGCTTACACTATTTGCAAAAAGTTCAGCTATTTTCCAAATAAATTTTGAAGAAAACAAAACCTGACACCCCTAGATTTTGAAATGGACTCCTGCTATATATAAGAAGGAAGATTCCATTTGGTCCAAAAAGGGTAAAAATTGCCCTTTTTGGGTACTTGTTACAGTTAGCCTAGTGAGGTAATTTTTGATGTTGGCACAACATTCATTACATGTATATACATGTAGCTTAAGCTAAGGAAAACTAATGATTATAATTTTGGGATAATTTTTACATGAAACATATGTTGTTGGTACTTGTTAGAATTGCCTCATTGAGGCAATTCGAACAAGTACCCAAAACATAATAATTGTGTTGCTAACAAGAAGAAGGAAATTTACCTCTTAAATATCTTAATCCTCCTCCTGTGTATGGGTGGTATTTTTTGTGTGTTACTACGAATGAGTTGCCACAGCATAAAATATACACGCAGTTGTGTGGATAACATTACGAAAACACGCCTATACAAATGCAGTGTAAACATTACAGACGAAAAAACGAAAGTTTTACAGTGAAAAATTGTGAAATTTTTCTTATTTCTGCTCAAAATATAGATTGTAGGTACTCGTTAGAACCGCCTCATTGAGGCGGTTCTAACGAGTACCCACAGTTTTTATTTTAGAGCAGAAATACGGAAAATAAGGTATACCCCTGTAAACCCCAGTTTTACTATATAAAAGTTTGGTTCAAAGGGGTCAAAATTATATAGGCGTGTTTTCGTGATGTATCAAAAATTATCTTCATTTCATCTGTTCCTATGAACTCAGGGAATTTAGGGGATGACTGTATTGAAATGTTTTCAAATGTGACTTAGGGTGATACATTAGAAATTAGGGTGATACATTTTACAGTCAGAAATTTTATTTAAAAGCAATTGACAAGTGTTTCTATAAAATGTAATTTACAACTGCAAAACATGATTTTCCTGCCAAAATGACAATTATGAAGACAATTACACATCCACATTATAATGCAGATGTTAATTTACTATATTAAAAATGGAACCTTTGCCATAGAAAGGCAAGGCCTGTGAGCAGCAGAGTACCAAATGTCAGCCAATGAAAAGAGACTAATGAGATGACAATGGATTTTCTACAGTATATCATAGAGTATACTGTCGTAATTGTTTTCCACACTCGTCATATTACATGCACAATTAGAGTATTTGATCAATTCATTTGCCTGGCTCGAGGAGAATGGGTGTAATGAAGTTAACTTTGAGTAGGGAATTAAACCTGTTCAATCCTACTTGGGGTTGATCATAATGAGCCGTCTCATCTGGATTAACACTGTTTGCCATCCTATTACAGTAGAACTCCGATCGCTCGAACACTGATGGCTCGTTTACCATGGCTGAGTCGAACCCGTTCTTGAGTCTCTAGGCAAATCCTCTACATAAGAAATAGAGGGGTATAATTTATGAGATGTTAGTCTTTTATCTTGCAAATGTATGCTGTGTGTACTCATTAGAATCGCCTCGATGATGCAATTCTAATGAGTACACACAGCATACATGTTCATTATAGAAAACCGAAAATATGTCCAAAAGTATCTCGTTATGCCTCCTGGCAGTAACCTCAGTGGCTCGAACTTCCCCCGTCTCGAACAGATTTTCGAGGTCCCAAAGGTGTTCGAGCCATTGAAGTTCGACTGTATATTGATTGAATCCCTTATTTACAATAAGTGTCCACTTCAGAAACTTAGGTGTAAAAGGGTTAAGGTATGCTGTGATATTGAAAATTTACAGGAAATATTGTATTAATATATAGTGGCTTGAACAATTAAAAATCAGCCTGCTTGTATATATTCATGAACAAATCTGCTGATGATAATTGCTTGGGAAAAACAGACTTAATTGAAGATTAAGTGGTTGCACTACTTGCCTCAAACCAGGGGTCGTGTGTATAAGCCTGGGGTTATCAAGACTTTGGATGAGTCTTTAAACCAAGGTCCCATCTCCATATGTTCATTTTTAGCTCACCAGAGCCGAAGGCTCCGGGGGAGCTTTTAGGATAGGCAGTTGTCCGTCGTCGTCTGCGTCGTCGGCGTCGTCGTCGTCGTCGTCTGCGTCTGCGTCTGCGTCGTCAACACTTTCAAACGACATCTCCTCTGAAGCCACTGGGCCGATTGAGTCCAAATTTCATCTGTAGCATCCTTGGGTTGGGGGATTGAAAGTTTGTGTTTTTTATGAAATTCGGCTCATTGGTTTGGTTGCTATGGCAACTTAGAGTTTCCATAGACTTATAATGGGGAAAATTGAAAAATGGCATTTACTGCCAAGCCACTGCAGATATTTTGACAAAACTTTCATAGAAATATTCCTTAGGCAATCTACTATCTGCCATATGATTTTAGGCCTACTGCTCATTTGTATTGGTTGCCATGGAAACCAAAATGAAAAAATAGAAAAAAAAAATACTTAAAAAATCATCTCCTCAGAAACCGTATGCTCTATGAGGCTGAAAGTTTATGGAAATATTCACCATATTTGCCTTTACAGGTTTTGTGTTTTTTATGAAATTCGGCTCATTAGTTTGGTTGCTATGGCAACTTAGATTTTCCATAGACTTATAATGGGGAAAATTGAAAAATGGCATTAACTACAAAGCCTTTGCAGATATTTTGACAAAACTTTCATAGAAATGTTCCTTTAGTAAACTTCTCTCAGCCATATGCTTTTATGTCAACCTGGGGGTCCAGTAGGTTGTGCCGGGGCCATACCCCGCCCCCAGTACTTCATAAAATGACTTATATCTCAGAAACCTTACAGATCCCCACCCCTAAACCATATATATTCTTGTTCCTATTGATAAGACGCATTCAGTGACACCAACCTGGAGGTCCTCCGGGATGTGCCGAGGCCATGCCCCACCCCCTCCACTTCATAAAAGGCCCAATATCTCGGAAACCATTCAGATCCCCACCCGTGAACCCTATATACTCTTGTTCCTATTGATAAGACGCATTCAGTGACATCAAACTGGGGGTCCCCCGGGATGCGCCGGGGCCATGTCCCGCCCCTCCATTTCATAAAAGGCCCAATATCTCGGAAACCTTACAGATCCCCACCCCTAAACCATATATATTCTTGCTCCTTATGATAAGACGCATTCATTGACCCCAAATTGGGGGTCTTCCGGGGTGCGCCGGAGCCATGCCCCACCCCTTCACTTCACAAAAGGCCATATATCTCAGAAACTGTTCAGATCCCCACCCCTAAACCATATATGTTCTTGTTCATTATGATGAGACACATTCAGTGACACCAACCTGGGGGTCCCCAGGGATGTGCTGGGGCCATGCCCCACCCCCTCCATTTCATAATATCACAATATCTCGGAAACCTTACAGATCCCCACCCCTAAACCATATATATTCTTGTACCTTATGATAAGACACTTTCATTGACACCAACCTGGGGGTCTCCCTGGGCCTTGCCCCACCCCTGCACTTCACAAAAGGCCTTATAATTCAGAAACTGTTCAGAGCCCCACCCCTAAACCATATATATTCATCTTCCTTATGATAAGGCACATTCATTGACACCAGCTTGTGAGTCCCCGGGGCATTCCCGGGCCTTGCTCCACCGCTTGACTTCATTAAAAGCCACATATCTCAGAAATAGTTCAGATCCCCACCCCTAAACCATATATATTCTTGTTCCTTATGATAAGACTCATTCAGTCACACCAACTTGGGGGTCTCTTTGTGCTGAGGCAATGTGCCCCGCCCTTCCACTTCATAAAAGGCCATATATTTCAGAAACCATTCAAATCCCCACCCCATATTCATATATGTTCTTGTTCCTTATTATTAGCACACCTACTGTAGGGGTGTCCGCAGGGGCCAGTCCTCTCCTTTCCACTTCATGAAAGGGTATCTTGGAAACCGTTCAGATTCCCACCCCTAAACCATATATATACTTGGTCCTTATGATGAGACACATTTAGGGACAACAATCTTGGGCTTTCCTGGGAACGACAGGGCATGCTCCAACCCCTCCACTTATATCTCCAGCCATGCAGATCCCCACTGCTAAACCATATATATTCTTGTTCTTTGTGATAAGACACATTTAGTGATACCAACCAGGGCTCCATTGGGTCCATGCCCCACCCCCTCTACTTCATAAAAGGCCTAATGTTTCATATACTGAGTCCACATTGATGCTCATTTGGATATGGGGGTTCATTTGGCAGATTAAAATGATATCATGTTAAAATACATGGCTGCAATTTGGCAGTGCCCACCTGAGCTCTGGTGAGCATAGTGGCCCATGGGCCTCTTGTTATATATTATTATATATTATATATTATTATAGTATATATTTTATTTAGGGAACTCCAACCAGACCCAGGAGCCGTGGAAATGGTGACAGTCATGCAGAAAGGGCTAAAGGTATATTTAAATATGTCTACTTTAGACCTTGTAAGAGGACAATACATCACCCATAACGTGTATCAAACATAATCCTGTTTTATATATACCTATATCGCATGCCTGCCTGATCAGGCAGTTGAGGATTTAATGCCTGCCAGGTCAGCAACATTCTTTCTGATCAGGAATCAGATGCCACAGAAAGCATCATCTGTTTGCCAAAAAAAGTTCTGTCATTTTCCTATATCCTTACATCCCATTAGATCAAAATGAACTCTTGCTTTTTGTAACCCATTTTGTACCAAATGGAATCTTCCTCCTTATATATAGCTGGAGTCCATTTCAAAATTTAGGGGTGATAGGTTGTTCTTTCCTGTGATTTTGTTTTGAAAATGACTGAACTTTCTGCAAACAGTGTAGGCCTTGATCAGATGCCACATTTTGCTCTGTCTGATCTGGGCCTGCACTGTTTGCCAATTACCCTTTTTCGGGGTTCTGGTTCAAAATGGGTTAAGCTGGGAGATTTCATTCAGAACAAAATAGGTTAATCAATCTTATTTTGACAGGTCCTGAAGTGCAGAAGTCTGCTGTGAAGTTTGCTGATGTTGGTGGAAATGAAGCAGCTCTAAAGGTATAAATAGCTATATTTTCTCTTCAGTGATATTCCTTAAACATTCAGTCCTTGCCGTGCTAAACCAGAATATGCACTACCTTTTGCAAAGAGTGTAGATTTGAATTAGATGGCTTCTGAAAAAACCCATCTGGGGCCAGTCGTTCAAAACTAACGATGTTGTTAGTTAACATATCGTTAAAACTTTGCAAAAGCTGCTCACATTTTTTCAGAAAAATAAAGATTTTAGATATTGTACTTGCTAGAGCTATTTCAGCAAAAATAAAATTTTAGATATTGTACTTGCTAGAGCAGTTAACAATATGACCACTAACGAGCTCATTAAGCTAACAATGCTTTGAACAGCTGGGCCCAGATATGTACGTCCTTCTGTACGGATGTATGTATCCTGTAACCTCAGGTTAAAGCATTAGTATCGGGTAGAACTTGAACTTTTTAAGAGCTTATATTTTCCAAACCATTTGATTGATTTCATTCATATTTGGTATGCTGATAAGATATAGGTCCAAAGTTTTATTTAGCATTGGCCCCCCCATGCCCATATCCTCAAGGTCAAAGTCACAGACTTAGAATTTTTTTAATGTTAATGACTCGGGTTAAGGCATTTGTACAAGGTAGAACCTGAACTTTTACAATGGATTTGGTTCATATTAGGTATGATGATAGATATAGGACCAAAGTTTTATACAGCAATATCCCCACCCATGGACTTAAAAAGAAATAAGAGCTCATGGCCTTTACAGTGTTGACGGGGACGTTAAACCTCAAATCAAACAAAAGAGCTCATATTTTCCAAACCATATAATGGATTTTCTTCAAATTGGGTCTTCACCGTTTTGCCAAATCCAATGCTTGATTCCAGTCCAGATTCTACAGATAACCATCTTATGCAGCACTCTGAACTCACAGCGATAAGAATAGCGCAGTTATTTTCTATAAATAACTGTTATCTGGATATCCTACAAATCAGTGATAATAATGTGGACATCAGCACTGAAGAGGGATGGTGCTTAGTAACTTTGGGTTGATTGACAAACAGTCAACCCAAAAATGACCATAAATGGTCAGCTTTCTGTTTAACCCTTATCTTGCTGTTCATGACAACCCCTATCTTTGGAAACAGTGTAGATCCTGATCAGATGGCTTCTGTAGAAGCCATCTGATCAGGATCAACACTGTTTGACATTCAGTTTTTGAATTTTCAGGAATAAATTACATCAAATAATCTGATTGGTTCAAAGTCAGAAATGGGTGTGGCTAAAATGAATATTCAGCAAGAGAAGGGTTAATATACACATTTTACAGGACATGCAGTGAACCTAATTTTCTCTGGATTCTAATCATAATATAAAAGGATTCAATGGATCATGGAAAACCATAATCAGTTATGTACTCAATTGCTTTAACCCTTCTCTTGCTGAATATTCATTTAAGCCACAGCCATTTCTGTCTATCAACCAATCAAATTACTTGATGTAATTTATTGCTACAAATTCATAAACTGAATGCCAAACAGAGTAGATCCTGATCAGATGGCTTCTTCAGAAGCCATCTGATCTGGATCTACACTGTTTGCAAAGATAGGGGTTGTCGTGAACAGCAAGATAAGGGTTAAACAGTAAACCTATTGATCAGCAAATCACTAATACAAATGCACTGTACATGGCCCTTTATTCATGTCTACATAGAGTGTTCAATCTAGGCTGTGCCATGGGCCCACTTTTTACATGAGTGGAGCACTAAAAATCATTCCATGGGCCCATCGAGTGCAACAGTAAAATTTAGTAAAATTTAGTGACTGTTTATTCTAGATTACTTTTTTTTGCATTTTTGGCTGTCTGGTGTGTATTATTGAGTCCATCTTAAGCTGTATCTAGCACAATCAAATAACCTAGGAAAACATTCTGTTTTTAGATTGAACACTTTACATATGTACATTTGTGTTTTTCTAGGAGATCTGTAAACTTCTGGTTCATATGCGACATCCTGAGGTGTACAAGCAGCTAGGTGTTACTCCCCCCAGAGGATTTCTTCTACACGGGCCTCCAGGCTGTGGAAAAACTTTACTAGCTAATGCTATAGCTGGGGTTCGTACAACAATTTTGTTATCTTTTGAGCATATTTATGCCCCCGGAATCTAAGATTCTGGGGGGCATATAGTTTTTGGTCTGTCCGTCTGTTTGTCTGTTTGTCCGTTTGTCTGTTTGTCTGTTTGTCCGTTTGTCTGTTTGTCTGTTTGTCCGTTTGTCCGTTTCTCCGTCTGCAAAAACTTTAACATTGGGCATAACTTTTGAATGGTAAGTGATACAGCTTTCATACTTCACATGTGCATTCCTTGTCACAAGACCTTTCAAGAGGTACCATAAATTTTGACCTCGTGACCTTCACCTTGAGATTTGACCTACTTTTGGCCTCATTTTTAAAAACTTTAACATTGACCATAACTTTTGATTGGTAAGTGATAGAGCTTTCATATTTCACATGTGCATTCCTTGTCACAAGACCTTTCTATTGGTACTATAATTTTTGACCTCATGACCTTGACCTTGGCATATGACCTACTTTTTTAAAAACTTTAACATTGGCCATAACTTTTGATTGGTAAGTGATAGAGCTTTCATATTTCACATGTGCATTCCTTGTCACAAGACCTTTCTATTGGTACTATAATTTTTGACCTCATGACCTTGACCTTGGCATTTGACCTACTTTTTAAAAACTTTAACATTGGCCGTAACGTTTGATTGGTAAATGGTAGAGCTTTCATATTTCACATGTGCATTCCTTGTCACAAGACCTTTCTATTGGTACTATAATTTTTGACCTCATGACCTTGACCTTGGCATTTGACCTACTTTTTAAAAACTTTAACATTGGCCGTAACGTTTGATTGGTAAATGGTAGAGCTTTCATATTTCACATGTGCATTCCTTGTCACAAGACCTTTCTAATGGTACCATAATTTTTGACCTCATGACCTTGACCTTGATGTTTGACCTACTTTTTAAAAACTTTAACATTGGCCATAACTTTTGATTGGTAAATGGTAGGGCTTTCATATTTCACATGTGCATTCCTTGTCACAAGACCTTTCTAGTGGTACTATAATTTTTGACCTTGTGACTTTGACCTTGATGTTTGACCTACTTTTTAAAAACTTTAATATAGTCCATAACTTTTGATTGGTAAGTGATAGAGCTTTCATATTTCACATGTGTATTCTTTCTCACAAGACCTTTCCAGTGGTACCATAATTTTTTACCTCGTGACCTTGTGGCCTCAACCGTGACATAATTTAGTGATGGGGCTTTCATATTGCACAGGCGCTGTCCGGGGGCATCGGTGTTTCACAAACACATCTTGTTTATAATGCTTTTGAGAACTACACTGTTTCAAATTGAAGTGAAGGCAATGATCGGGAATCGATACAATTAACTCACACCTCCCATCAGAGATGCCGAAAGGGAAAGAAACACAAACATAAAATAACCAGACCTTAATGGAAATATCAGTAGTAGAAAGACAAAAGGACGACAGTTACTTTCCTACAAAATGGCCAATTGGCTATCCAAAACAAAAAGATATAAGCGATACACACATTCAAAAATGAACTATAACAAAAATAAACCGCAACAGAAGAACCACCTTGGAACAGTCAGTGAAAAGTATTTCACTGGGTATTGGGTAGACATGAATCGATCTTACGCGGCCGTAATCCTCGCCCTTACTTCCAAGCCTTACATGTTGAGTGAAGTTGACATAGGTGATATATTCCAGTAAGGTTATATAGACCTGTAGATAGGCATTTTAGATCCTCAAAAATGGAGTAACTTGTCTTTCTGTATTGTAAATGGGAATTGGTTTTTTGACTCTTATCCTGCTGAATTAATTAATTTAGCTACACCAATTGCTGACTAGCAACCAATCAAGTTATTTGCTATACTGTATCAATTCACAAACTGCGTGGCAAACTGTGTAGATCCTGATCAGATGGTTCTTCAGATGCCATCTTATCTGGATCTACACTGTTTGCAGAGCTAGGGGTTGTAGTGTAGCAAGATAAGGGTAAATGCTATTATTTCTTGCTTATTCAGCTTACTGTCATGCCAGTGTTTGAATTTGTTAATTGCATACATATGATATTTTCTTGGACCCAAATAGGGAGATTTTGATTTTCAGATAGGGAGATTGGGGTCCCAAATCGGGAGATTTTTCCGCGGTAAAAAGTGATGTTATTTTTGGTTAAAATTTACCTCTGAAGCACTTTTTCACCCATGACCATGCCAACACGACAATTGTTGTCTGTTTTGTCATCTGCATTAAAAATCTTTTTTGAAAACAGTGTGGGCCCAGATCAGACTGCAGAGCATTCTGATGACGGTCCACACTGTTTGCCTTTCTGCAAAAATATGTTATAAAAGCTTGGAAAAAGAAAGCAGCAGACGACAAACTTCCATTTTGTATTTTAATAGAGAGACAATTTCTCGGAAGAACGATCAAAGAACAAGCACTGACCAATAGATCGGTGTTAAATACCCACCTAGCACCTGGCAGAAAAAAAACAACGTTCAGAATACCCGCATAGCAAAAATTTACTCATACTCTTACACCCTTTCTCTTATCATCCCCAAAACGTGCCTCGGAACTTAGTCGGAACTAATAAGCATGCATGATTTTTATTGATTTAACTTGGGGGCATATTTTTTTCATAAAAAATCCATTAAAAACACGGCAAAAATATTTTTTCTCGCAAGCTAAAAATGAAACAGGTTTGAATAGAAAATTTCACCCTGCAAAACTCCGGTTCTATGTTTATTAATAAATGAAAAACTACATACAGATGCTCAGAAAATACCAGCGTCTGCTCTGCTCTGTTTTGGCGGGAAAAATATTTAGCGCGTTCACCTGTCAAAGGCCAAAAAGCATGCACGAATTTTCATTGGTGTCACGTGGGGCATATTTCTTTCTTCCGTTAAAAACGGCAAAAATGTTTTTCTCGGGTTTAAATAGAAAATGTCACTAAGTAATTACCCAGTTCTATGATTAATAACAGAATGACGGTTTACAGACGCGTATCAAAAAACAGTGTCTGTTTTGCTCTGTTTTGGCGGGAATAATATTAAGCGTCTACACGTGTCAATTACAAAGGGATTAATAATAAGCTATAACTGGTATATCTTGATTGACTAGTTTTCACACCTTGTCACATTGTTAATTGTCGGCTTATCAATAAGGCCCGCCTCGGGTGTAAACGGTTTAATAGCGTTGGCAACTTTAGCAAATCGGTGATCAGTAATAAATGTATGCAAACATCACATTTCTTCCTTATTGAATTTCTCGCTTTTTATCACATTGTTTGCGGCTTGTTTGCGGGTTGCATTTTAATAATTGTGTTTACCGGTACGTTCTTTTCATATTGCGATATTATACTTGTGCAGGTGTGTATTACAATTTACCTGCATACCGCTTAGCGTAAATACACTGACGGTTAACCGCATAGGTATTTTACAGTGGTTAACACTAAATTGGTCGGTCGGCGGAAAACTACTATAGGAAAATTGTCGGGAGATTAGGGCCGTCGGATGGGAGACCGGGAGATGGGGTTCGAAATCGGGATATCCCGACTAAATCGGGAGATATCACATGTATGGTTAATTGTTGATTGTAAACCACTAAGACGGGTGGTGTGTGCACTTGTTTCAATGCTCAAATAGAAATGAGAGCAAATATTGATATTATTTATAAAGTACTCCAAGTGCTTCAGTTTAGCATTGCACTGAAATGCGGTATAGAAACTTGCACTGAATTTTTCAAAGTCTAATGAAAGAATAGACATATATGTATTCATGTAAATCCTCATTACAGGAGTTAGAATTACCCTATATCAAAATAGCAGCTACAGAGATTGTGTCGGGTGTGTCAGGGGACTCTGAGGAGAAGATTAGAGGGCTCTTTGATAAAGCTGTGGTATGTCTTCTCTTCTTTCATATTGCAAAGAAAAGTCCTAACCATAAATTAAGTGCAAATCAAGCCATTTAGATCCTTCCAGTTTCATCCCTTTTCTTATTAACCCATCTTGCATTGACTGCAGAAGTTCTATTGAAATTTAGGGGTTTTTTTGGAAATTTATTTTAAATAGAAAATGGCTGAACATTTGGCAAGCAATAAAGATAGCCCCAGATAAGAAAGAGTAGCCACAAATTATTTTTCTTATTTCTGAATGAAGACATATGTTGTGGGTACTCAGTAGAAGCACCTTACCAAGGCGCTTCTAATGAGTACCCACAACTTATGTTTTCATTCAGAAATAAAGGCTGGTTCTGCAGCATCTGATCTGGGCCTGCACATAATTTTTGTGACTTCCGATTTGTTTTCCTGCAAACTGGTCTAGAGGTTATGAAACTTTCTTCGTGCTCAATTCACTTGGGCATTAGAATGCATTATTTTAATATCAACAAATAAGGCGCTTTTTCTGCTCAGATCAGCAAAGAATGCTGTTTGTCCTGCTTATAAAGTTTAAAATGCCAGCAATTGTTGGCACTTCAAAATTACAATTTTCACAATGAAGTGAGCTTTTTTTCTGCAGTTTTTAGCTCACCGTCACGTAGTGACAAGGTGAGCTTTTGGGATCACTTTTTGACCGTCGTCCGTGCGTGCGTCCGTCCGTGCGTCCGTCCGTAAACAATTTCTTTAAACGACATCTCCTCCTAAACCACTGATCGGATTTTGACCAAACTTCACAGGAATGATCCTTAGGTGGCCCCCTTTCAAAGTTGTTCAAATGGTTCTGGTCCGTTGCACATCTAGGTCACAGGAGCCAAAAATAGATTTTTTTCACCAAAAACTTAAAAAATCTTCTTCTCTGAAACCACAAGGCCCAGGTCTTTGATAATTGGTATGAAGCTTCACCTAGTGGACCCCTACCAAGATTGTTCAAATTATAGTGCTGGGGCCAAAAATGCCCCCGCCCTGGGGCCCTTTGGTTTTACATAGGCTTATATAGGGAAAATCTTTAAAAATCTTCCTCTCTGAAACCACAAGGCCCAGGTCTTTGATATTTGGTATGAAGCTTCATCTAGTGGACCCCTACCAAGATTGTTCAAATTATAGTGCTGGGGCCAAAAATGCCCCCGCCCCGGGGCCCTTTGGTTTTACATAGGCTTATATAGGGAAAATCTTTAAAAAATCTTCTTCTCTGAAACCACAAGGCCCAGGTCTTTGATATTTGGTATGAAGCTTCATCTAGTGGACCCCTACCAAGATTGTTCAAATTATAGTGCTGGGGCCAAAAATGCCCCCGCCCCGGAGCCCTTTGGTTTTACATAGGCTTATATAGGGAAAATCTTTAAAAATCTTCTTCTCTGAAACCACAAGGCCCAGGACTTTGATATTTGGTTTGAAGCTTCATCTAGTGGACCCCTACCAAGATTGTTCAAATTATAGTGCTGGGACAAAAATGCCCCCACCACGGGGCCCTATGGTTTTACATTAGCTTATATAGGGAAAATCTTGAAAAAATCTTCTTCTCTGAAACCACAAGGCCCAGGTCTTTGATATTTGGTATGAAGCTTCATCTAGTGGACCCCTACCAAGATTGTTCAAATTATAGTGCTGGGGCCAAAAATGCCCCCGCCCCGGGGCCCTTTGGTTTTACATAGGCTTATATAGGGAAAATCTTGAAAAAATCTTCTTCTCTGAAACCACAAGGCCCAGGTCTTTGATATTTGGTATGAAGCTTCATCTAGTGGACCCCTACCAAGATTGTTCAAATTATAGTGCTGGGGCCAAAAATGCCCCCGCCCCGGGGCCCTTTGGTTTTACATAGGCTTATATAGGGAAAATCTTTAAAAAATCTTCTTCTCTGAAACCACAAGGCCCAGGTCTTTGATATTTGGTATGAAGCTTCATCTAGTGGACCCCTACCAAGATTGTTCAAATCATAGTGCTGGGGCCAAAAATGCCCCCGCCCCGGGGCCCTTTGTTTTAACATAGGCTTATATAGGGAAAATCTTTAAAAATTTTCTTCTCTGAAACCACAAGGCCCAGGACTTTGATATTTGGTATGAAGCTTCATCTAGTGGACCCCTACCAAGATTGTTCAAATTTTAGTGCTGGGACAAAAAATGCCCCCGCCACGGGACCCTTTGGTTTTACATTGGCTTATATAGGGAAAATCTTTAAAAATCTTCTTCTCTGAAACCACAAGGCCCAGGTCTTTGATATTTGGTATGAAGCTTCATCTAGTGGACCCCTACCAAGATTGTCCAAATTATAGTGCTGGGGCCAAAAATGCCCCCGCCCCGGGGCCCTTTCGTTTTACATAGGCTTATATAGGGAAAATCTTTTAAAAATCTTCTTCTCTGAAACCACATGGCCCAGGACTTTGATATTTGGTATGAAGCTTCATTTAGTGGATCCCTACCAAGATTGTTCAAATTATAGTGCTGGGACAAAAAATGCCCCCGCCACGGGGCCCTATGGTTTTACATTGGCTTATATAGGGAAAATCTTGAAAAAATCTTCTTCTCTGAAATCCCAAGGCCCAGGTCTTTGTTATTTGGTATGAAGCTTCATCTAGTGGACCCCTACCAAGATTGTTCAAATTATAGTGCTGGGGCCAAAAATGCCCCCGCTCTGGGGCCCTTTGGTTTTACATAGGCTTATATAGGGAAAATCTTTAAAAATCTTTTTCTCTGAAACCACAAGGCCCAGGACTTTGATATTTGGTATGAAGCTTCATCTAGTGGACTCCTACCAAGATTGTTCAAATTATAGTGCTGGGACAAAAAATGCCCCCGCCACGGAGCCCTTTGGTTTTACATTGGCTTATATATAGGGAAAATCTTTAAAAATCTTCTTCTCTGAAACCACAAGGCCCAGGTCTTTGATATTTGGTATGAAGCTTCATCTAGTGGACCCCTACCAAGATTGTTCAAATTATAGTGCTGGGGCCAAAAATGCCCCCGCCCCGGAGCCCTTTGGTTTTACATAGGCTTATATAGGGAAAATCTTTAAAAATCTTCTTCTCTGAAACCACAAGGCCCAGGACTTTGATATTTGGTATGAAGCTTCATCTAGTGGACCCCTACCAAGATTGTTCAAATTATAAAAAATGCCCCCGTCCAGGGGCCCTTTGGCTTTACATAGGCTTATATTGGGAAAATCTTTAAAAATCTTCTTCTCTGAAACCGCTAGGCCCAAGTCTTTGATAGTTGATGTGTAGCTTCATCTAGTGGACCTTTGCCAAGATTGTTCAAATTATAGCCTTTGTTGATGTTTGGTATGAAGCTTCACCTTTAAGACCTCCCTCAACATTATGCACATTAAAGCCCTGGGGCCATTAATGGCCCTCTCTGGGGCCCACTTGTTACACTATGGATCAGGTGAGCGATCCAGGGCCATCATGGCCCTCTTGTGTTTTATATTAGGATCACTTTTTGTCTGTCATCCATGCATAAACAATTTCTTCAAACTACATCTCCTCCTAAACCACTGATCGGATTTTGACCAAACTTCACAGGAATGATCCTTAGGTGGACCCCTTTTAGAGTTGTTCAAATGGTTCTGGTCTGCTGCACATCAAAGTCACAGGGGCCAAAAAAAGATTTTTTTAATGAAAACTTAAAAAATCTTCTTCTCTGAAACCATAAGGCCCAGGTCTTTGATATTTGGTAAGAAGTTTCATCTACTGGATCCCTACCAAGATTGTTCAAATTATAGTGCTGGGGCCAAAAATGCCCCCGCCCCGGGGCCCTTTGGTTTTACATAGGCTTATATAGGGAAACTCTTTAAAAATCTTCTTCTCTGAAACCACAAGGCCCAGGACTTTGATATTTGGTATGAAGCTTCATCAAGTGGACCCCTACCAAGATTGTTCAAATTATAGTGCTGGGGCAAAAAATGCGACCACCCCACGGGGCCCTTTGGTTTTACATAGGCTTATATAGGGAAAATCTTTAAAAGTCTTCTTCTCTGAAACACAAGGCCCAGGACTTTGATATTTGGTATGAAGCTTCATCTAATAGACCTCTACTAAGATTGTTCAAATTAAAGCCCTTGGGCCAAAAATGTCCCCGCTCTGGGGCCCTTTGGTTTTACATAGAGTTATGTAGGGAAAATCTTAAAAATTCTTCTTCTCTGAAACCACAAGGCCTAGGTGTTTTATATTTGGTATGAATCTTCTTCTAAAGGACCCCTACAAAGATTATTCAAATTATAGTGCTGGAGCCAAAAATGCCCCCGCCCCGGGGCCCTTTGGTTTTACATAGGCTTATATAGGGATAATCTTTAAAAACCTTCTTTTCTGAAACCGAAAGGCCCAGGACTTTGATATTTGGTAGGAAGCTTCATCTAATGGACCTCTACCAAGATTGTCCAAATTATAGCCCTGAGGCCAAAAATGCCCCCGTCCCGGGGCCCTATGGTTTTACATAGACTAATATAGGGAAAATCTTTAAAAGTCTTCTTCTCTGAAACCACAAGGCCTGGGTCTTTGATAGTTGGTATGAAGCTGCATCTAGTGGACCTCTATCAATATTATTCAAATTATAGCACTGAGACCAAAAATGTCCCCGCTCTGGGGCTCCTCGGTTTTACATAGACTTATATAGGGAAATCTTTAAAAATCTTCTTCTCTGAAACTGCAAGGCCCAGGCCTTTAATATTTGGTATGGAGCTTTATCTAGTGGACCTCTACCAAGATTGTTCAAGGTATAGCCCTGGGGCCACAAATGCCCCCACCCTGGAGCCCTTTGGTTTTACATAGATTTATATAGCCCCGGGGCCATTTGGTTTTGCATAGGCTTATGTAGGGAATATCTTTAAAAAAAAAATCTTCTTCTCTGAAACCGCAAGGCCCAGGTCTTTGATATTTGATGTGTAGCTTCATCTAGTGGACCTTTGCCAAGATTGTTCAAATTATAGCCTTTGTTGATGTTTGGTATGAAGCTTCACCTTTAAGACCTCCCTCAACATTACGCACATTAAAGCCCTGGGGCCAATAATGGCCCTCTCTGGGGCCCACTTGTTACACTATGGATCAGGTGAGCGATCCAGGGCCATCATGGCCCTCTTGTTTACTTTCTTCTGTACAACCACTAAAATTGCAAAGGTTTAACAAAAATACCTCAGGATTTCTTTCTAATATACAACACATTTGACTTGTTTTCTATACAATCACTAAAACTGTATAGGGTTAAGCAGGACAGTGAAACTTCTTGAGAGCAGTTTGATCAGTCTGCCAGGTGTTTCATCACACCACTTCCCCATGTAATTGGTGAATCAATTTCTTCAGATTTAATCTGTCTACCCTGTTAATGTCATAGTTTGGATGGATAGGCATGTACAAAGGGTGTACTTTTAAAGAACTGTTTAATTATTTTGTCATTTTGCGTTGCACATTTTAAGGTAACTATAGTGACTAAGTGCCAAAATATTTACAATATTTAAAAAACTGTTGTATCTGTTGTTGTAGGAGAGTGCCCCATGTATAGTATTCATTGATGAGATAGATTCTATAACACCTAAGAGAGAAACAGCATCTAAAGACATGGAGAGAAGGATTGTATCTCAGCTGTTAGCTTGTATGGATGGTAAATACCGTATTCGCCCTAATTACCGCACATGCTCCTATAAGCGCACACCAAAGCTATTTTTGAAAAGGAAATGCATAAGAGCACACTTTACAGTAGCCTCCTGTCGAAGTTCTCACAGTAAATCTATAAAAACTTGCTGTTATTTCATCAACAGTGAAGGCAATGCTTAAGTATCCTTTTCTTTCCCAATATATATCAGTATGCATCATCTCGGAAGCTATTGTTTTCGTATCAAGTGTGCGCTAATTAGGTAGATTTTTCACCACGATTTTTTTACACAAATTTGAAAAAACTAAGCGCACGGTGCGGTAATTAGGGCGAATATGGTATATTTTTAGCAGTGTTTAGGTAACCTTCTGTAGCTAATGGCATTTTTTTTTTAAAAAAAGTTCTTATTTTTCAACATGGCATTAAGTGTGAATCATCTGCTCAAGCCATATTTTCTCTGAAAAATAATGAAAAAAAAATAGATAGCAATCTTCTCTAGAATTTTCAGCAGTGCCTGAAATGTTAACATGTTTGTTCAACAAATGGTGTATTCAGAGATGATTCTAGGGCGCGCAATTGTGAGATTCGTGCTGATTTCTACTGTTCTCGTGCATTTTTATAGACTTCATGGGGGAGTGTTCCCGCAAAAAATACCATCTCCCACATTGTAAAACTCATGCTGTGTGATCTTTAATACAGAAATATTATAACTATTTGTTTTTGGTTTTTTTTTCCTTTAATTTTTCAGCAATAAGATAGAAGGATATCAAATGTATCGGAATTCATTATCCGAATTCAATCAAAAACTCTGTAATTTTACCATCACAACCCATTATCAGTACTGTAGTTCGGTGGGTTTTGATGTGTAGCTGGGAACCAGCTGTAAAAAAAACGGATAAAAATGGCGTTTTCTGTCAGTTTCGGCAATAACCCAATTTCAAATGTTGTTTATAAGCTGGTCTCGATTAAAATTACTGGTTTGACTCTATGGGCTGTGGTATTTACTGCAGATGAGCAGTTCCAATCCCATTTCAGTTGAGAAATATGGTTATTTACTTGGAGAATATTGTGATGATTAATCTGTTTAATCTGATATTAATTCTACGGGGTCAGCTGCTTATAGCTAGCTGCTTTTCTTAGTCAAACTTTGTTTCTTTGGAAATGCCCCCTAGGTTTCATTAGACAATAAGGAATGTATCTTTTACCTGGCAATATCAGATTACAAATTGGAGACCCCTTCAATTAGATAGAGACCCTGATCATACAAACTCATGCTGTCTTTTATCTTTAACCAATTAGTTATGCACTGGGGTTGGTTCTAGCCCATCTGTTTGAAATTGCAGACTTGAATTTTGGCCCCAGTTCCAAATTAGTGCAGCAGCAAACCAGACATGTCCAGCATTTTTTTTTTTTTTTTTTCATAATCATTCTTGTTTCTTTTAGGTTAGTTAGTATAAGTTAAATTAGATTCATGACCATTTTTGTAATGTTGGGAGATCATTACTATCATGATTTCTGCCAGTGCTGTATTAATATAAGATATATGTTATGCATCTTACTGTCTTATATTTACTTATATGTAATATTCATGCAAATCTGTTTTTGTCATGTGCGCTTTAGCTTTGCATTAAATGGTCTACATTTCCCAAACCCAGTCTTACATTTTCAATGTAGCCCGGCCCATTTTGACCACATAAGGAATTAATATTCGTGGTGAACTATTGATCACAACTGCAGCAAAACCACTCTAGAATATAAGATACCTGTATTCTGCATAAAAAAATGTCAAAAGTCTGTGTCAGGACATCAAGTTATATTGCGATGGCCAACATTCGACCCTGGCTACATCACGGTATCATGGATCAATAGTGTAGAGTCCCCAGAGCCCTCCTTTTGAATGTCAATGGGGAGCTCCCCCTCTACTGCAAATTTCTAGAATCATCTCTGGTGTAGGGCCTGACTGCAAGCATCTATTTGACCTTGATCTACATTTTATTATCCTCTGGCTTGGAAAGTATCAGTTATTCTCAACCAAATGTGAGCCAGTGCACAACAAAACCAGACACAAACAAGCCTGCAGAGCGACTCAGTATGACAAGTTACGGTTTATCACTCATTGAA
The DNA here is from genome assembly GCA_963580285.1 of Lucinisca nassula. Taxonomy (NCBI): domain Eukaryota; kingdom Metazoa; phylum Mollusca; class Bivalvia; order Lucinida; family Lucinidae; genus Lucinisca; species Lucinisca nassula. Next base: position 149,355,264 of record OY757011.1, on the reverse strand, counting down.
TAGGCTGTGGAAGGTTCATGCTACCATCAAAGACTGATCAGACAGCACAGCTGTGTAGTCTGATCTGAGCTTTCCCTGATAGTACAGGTGTTATTGTAGGTTTTGTGGTAGGCTGACTCAAGTATTTGTTTGTTTGTTTGATTTGAGGTTTAACGTCCCCGTCAACACTGTAAAGGTCATTTTGGAGACGTTGCTTCCAGTTTTGTGGGACTTTTACCCGACACTGAGATGAAAGGACATCTCAAACCCTGTCGCACAATGAAACCAATAGGGTTTATAAGCATGGACGGTCCGACTCGTACGCACCGCTTTGCCTGGGCAGGCCTAGATCCTCTAAGCGGTTTACCAGTACTCGTGTGGGGGTCGGATTCAGCTCTGCGTGGAAGCATCATGCAGCCCATATATTTCTTCAAGCCCCAATGCGTAAGATATGGAATTATACTTGGTACAAGTTAACCTGTTGGGGTGACCTGCATTCTTGATCTGTGGGGTTGACCTGCATCCTTGACTTGTGGGAATGACCTGCACACTTGACTTTTGGAGATGACCTCTGGGCATGACTTTCATCCTTGACCTGTAGAGATGACCTGCATCCTTGACCTGTGGCAATGACCTGCAACCTTGTACATTTCATATTTGACTAACAGACTATTTATAATCAGATCAGTATACATAAGAACCCCTTTGTAACCCTATTATTTGTATCCAAAGCAGAAAATGTGCTAGTTAAACAACCATGTTATATCCAAACAAAAATGTATAGATCATGGTCATTTTTCTATATATTCTATACTTGTTTTTGAGATCCATCTTTAAACTGTGTTTTATCCAAAACTGTAAGAATAAACAGTGTTAGAAAGAGGTGTTAGTTATACTTGGTATAGACTTAACTTAATTGTATGAGCATTCTCAAATATTACATTCTCAGTGCATTTACAGAAAACCCCTTAGCAAACTTAATATAAACTCAACTGTTTTGTGATGTTAACACTTATCCTGCTGAATAATTGATTTTGCCACACCCAGGTCCCTACCCATTGTGGCTTGGAGAGTAAGCGTGGGCTGCATATTGCTGCAGAGCTGAAATGGACTGCAGCGGAGTACTGGTCAACCGCTTAGGTCTAAAACTGCCCAGGCAAAGTGGTGCAAGTTCGACTGTCCATGCATGTAAAGCCTGTTGGTTTCATTGGGCGGCAGGGCTCGAGATGTCATTTCATTTTAATGTCGGGTTAGAAACCCACAAAATTGGAAGCAGCCTCTCCAGAATGACCTTTAAAGTGTTGAGGGGAATGGTAAACCTCAAACAAATTTTGCCACACCCATTTCTGACTATCAACCAATCAAATTACTTGAAATAATGTATCTGTTCAAATTCACAAACTGAATGAAAAACAGAGCTTAAACCGACTGCACACAAGTACTGGTCAACTGCTTAGAGGGTCTACACCTGCCCAGGCAAAATGGTGTGAGTTTGACCCTCCATGCATATACACATCATCATCATCAACGGATTTTTTATTAACGTGTAGGTACAGGGGCAACGTCCACATAAGTGGGCCCTCTTCCAGATAGCTGGCTTGCTGCACGCATGGCAGATCTTACACCAGATCTCCAGGCCTGTCTATCATGAGGATCGATAGCAGAGAGGTTCCATTCTCTGCATTCTCTTTCTGTCAGCTGCTTCCAGGTCATCTTGGGCGTTCCAGGCCCCCGCTTTCCACCTACCTGTATGTCACAATCAGTCTTGACTGCACCGTTGGAGCGTTCCACATGTCCATACCAGCGTAGTCTTCTCTATTTCAGGATGAGGTCCAGGTCCTCAATGCCAAGACTCTCAAGTAACTCACTGGACATGATGGTGACAGTGTCCTGTGGCTTCACATTGCAGATCTGTCTGAGCATTGCCCTGTCATTCCGCTGAAGAGATTGGAGGTTTGGCTTTGTCAATGGCCATGTCTCACTGGCATGGAGCATTGCACTCCACACACGAGAGCTGTTCACACGGCCATGTGTCTTGAACGAGAGGTGGCGGGAAGAGAGAACTGGTAGAAACTCCTTAAATTTCATCCAAGCTGTTTTCACACGTGACGTGGTTGAAAGGTCACAACCACCCGCTGCTGAGAGCATATCACCTAGGTAGCAAAAGGAAGCTACAACCTCCAGCTTGTCAGTTCCGGCTTGGACTTCCCTCTGTGGTCTGCCATCTAAGGGTCGTGCAGTTCCTTAGCACCGTGTACACCTGTAATCAGGGTCCTCTATCAAGCGCTTGAGCCCACTGCATTTCTTGTGCACCCAGAACTTGAAGCCATTACAAACGAAACTGTTGCTGCCCACTCCAGTGCGACATACAGCGCATGGGAACTGGCCTGTCCTCTGCAGGAGGTCCAGACCTGAACCACAGATCATGATCCTTGTCTTTCCTGCATTCACTCGCAGCCCTTTTGCCTCCATTGCGTCTATCCAAGTTAAGAGCATGCATATACACCCTGTTGGTTTCATTGTGTGGCAGGGCTTGAGATATCATTTCATTCAAGTGTTGTGTTAAAGTCGCACAAATTTGGAAGCAGCATCTCCAAACTGACCAATATAATGTTGAGGGGATGCTAAACCTCAAATCAAACAAATTTTGCCACACCCATTTCTTACTACCAACCAATCAAATTACTTGATATAATGTATTTGTTCAAATTCACAAACTGAATAACAAGCAGTGTAAATCCTGATCAGATGGCTTCTGAAAGCTATTTGATCTGGATCTACACTGTTCGCAAAGTTAGGGCTTATGATGTTCAGCAGGGTAAGGGTTACTGTAGAAATAACTGAACTTGGACATTTTTAACTTCAGATCTAAACACCCAGAGTGCTCATGTACTGGTGATTGGTGCTACTAACAGACCAGACTCAATAGACCCAGCATTAAGACGTGCTGGCCGATTTGACAGAGAGATAAGTCTGGGGATACCAGATGAACAGTCTAGAACGAAGTAAGTTGGCAGTTAAAATGATTTTATATGTCATTTTAGCCCTTATTCTGCTGCATAAATTAACTTAGTCACACCCATTGCTGACTATCAACCAGTCAAATTATTTGATATAATGTATTCATTCAATCCACAAACTGCATGGCAAACAGTGTAGATCATGATCAGATGGCTTCTTCAGATCTCGATCTACACTGTTTGCATAGGTAAGAGTTTTTGTGTTCAGCAATATAAAGGTTAAAATGTAAACTACAGGAACTTATGTATCAGTTTTGAAAGCAGCTGTGTTGACTGTTTTAAAAATGCCATTTTAACACCTGAATTAGTAAGAATCATAAAACACACCGTATTGATACTAAATATTGGGACAGATAGGCCTAAGCAAACAGTGCAGATCCAGATCAGACTGCTCCTTCAGGAGCAGTCTGATCAGGATCTACACCTTTTGCCATTCTGTCTGCACCTTTTGAATTCATTGCTGGATCATGTAACAAATTCGATAAAATATTAACTCTTATCTTGCTGTTCACGACAACCCATATCTTTGGAAACAGTGTAGATCCAGATCAGATGGCTTCTGAAGAAGCCATCTGATCAGGATCTACACTGTTTGACATTCAGTTTATGAATTTGTAGGAATAAATTACATCAAGTAATTTGATTGGTTGATAGACAGAAATAGGTGTGGCTTAAATGAATATTCAGCAAGAGAAGGGTTAAGTAATTTTTACAGTAGGTCTAGATAAAGAGGAGTACTAAGGATAAGTAAATGGTAATTTGTTTTATCAAACATAAGTTGTGCCCAGAAGCATACATTTTAACCCTTGCCCTGCTGAATATTCATATATGCCACACCCACTACTGATTATCAACCAATCAGATTACTTGATGCAAATTATTGCAACAAATTCATAAACTGGATGGCAAACAATGAAGATCCTGATCAGATGGCTTCTTCAGAAGCCATCTGATCTGGATCTACATTGTTTCAAAGATATGGCATATCCGGACTCAGCAGAATAAGGGTTAATGGATAAATAAGATTTTTTTCCCCCAGAAATGCCTTTGTTACCCCTCCTTATCTGTAGCTATGCTTAAATATACACATCACGTGTACAAGTCTGTGTAATGAACACCCCCCTAAATGCCACTTTATATAAGGAAAACTGGGGTTTATGGGGGTATGTATTATTTTTCTTATTTCTGCTCCAAGACTTAGGTTGTTCGTACTTATTAGAACTGCCTCATTGAGGTGGTTCTAACAAGCACCCACAACCTATGTTTGCGTTATAAATAAGAAAAATATCACGGGTTTTCATCAGAAAAGTAGCCATTTTGGAGGTGTGAAAAAAATGCACTGTGTCGCACAGGTGTGTTGTCATAATGGTATCCTGACCTCAATAGCAATAGCCATGGATTTTCAGGTAAAAGACAAAATGAGAAATTAACCCATTTTGTATGGGAAACAAGACTACAATGCACTGCAGGACCTGATAAGAAGTCACAGAACATGGCGTCTGATCAGGGCCTTGCGTGTTTACAAAAACTTCAGCTATTTTCTAACCAAGTTTTTGATAAATAACAAACTGATATCCCCGAATTTCTACATGGACTGGTGCAATGTGTAAGAGAAAGGAAGATTCTATTTAGTAAAAATTGGTTTTTGTACCAAATGGAATTTTCCTCCTTATATATTTCCAAAATTAAGGGGTGTCAGGTTGGGCTTTCTTCAAAATTTATTTAGAAAATGGCTTAACTTTTCGCAAACAGTGTAGGCCCTGATCAGACGCCTCGTTCTGCGGCGTCTGATCTGGGCCTGCACTGTTTGCCAATTACCCGTTTTGGGGTTTCCGGTACAAAATTGGTGAAACAAAGGAAATAGAGAAAGATGTAATATGGATTGTTACTTTATTCTTTAAGTTCCTCTAAAAGACCAAAAATACTCTGTTATTATTTTTCAGGATATTAGAAGTTTTGTGTCGGGATTTGCGGCTGACCCCAGAGTTTGACTTCCAGTTCCTAGCCCACAATTCTCCAGGTTTCGTTGGGGCTGACCTGATGGCTCTAACAAGAGAAGCTGCCATGACAGCTGTTAACAGGTACAGTGAAACTTGGACGGCCCGAACACCAATAGGCCTACTCCAGAAAATGTAAATTTTGTAACCTGTAGAAATTAGGCTTTCAGTGTTACATCACTTAAAAGTTACCGACACGTTTATAAAATCCTGAAAATTAGAATAAAATATCTCCATGGGTTTTGGAGAAATGGCAGTTTAAATTTCGATAATTCCAAATATGGTCAATAGAGAGAAAAATATTAATATTTTCATAAACAACAACAAACTTATAGATGAAAGATCGTAATTTCAAAGGTATATTATATAAGCAAGTGTCTGCCAAATATCAACAAATTTAGATAAGAAATAGTAATGTTATGCATTTTGTAATATAGTGCCCCTTTGGTTTCAAGTATGATAAAAATGCTCATCTGTACCCACCTAGGTACAAGATACGCATTTTGCTATATGTTCTTTATATTTTTGAATGGCTGTAACTCTGGAAGTATTGGAGATATCATCTTCAAATTTTCAGTATTTCTTAGTTTTATGGAGGAAACAAATTGTATGAAATTTCAAAGACCTAGATAAAAAAATTATGAAGTTGGCATTTTCCGTATAAGCCCTATAGCTCATTAATCATGGCTATTTCATACTCATTTTTGAGTCCATAGGAAAATTTCCCATATCTGCAGGTACCTTAATGATCCTAAGTATTGGACAGATAGGCTTACGCAAACAGTGTAGACCCTGATCAGACTGGCTATTCCATTTGCACCTTTTGGACCCCATGCAGGATCGTGTAACAAATTTGTTAAAATTTTAGGAGAATTAAAGCAAATCCTCAAGGTTGTCCGATTTATAGGATTTTTACAGTATTAAAATGTTTGGGATTCGTCTTGTAGTGTATGTTCTTATCATAAAAATCCTAAAAAATCGGACACCTTGAGGACTCGTTGTAATTCTCCTAAAATTTAAATTTATTTCACGATCAAGCAAGGGGTCCAAATGGTGCAGATGGATTGGCAAATTGTTGACTGTGAACAGACTGCTCCTGAAGGAGCAGTCTGATCAGGGTCAACACTGTTTGCTGAGGCCTGTCTGTCCCAATACTTGAGATCATTGCGGTAATAGAATCTCCTAGTTTAGGTGATTTAATGAGTTCAAATGATGTACCTTTATTTCAAAGAAAATCACTAAAGATTTGCCTGTTATGCCCCCTGACCTGGTGCTATAATTAACCCTTGTTCTGCTGAATATTCATATATGCCACACCCACTACTGATTATCAGCCAATCAGATTACTTGATGCAAATTATTGCAACAAATTCACAATCTGAATGGCAAACAATGTAGATCCTGATCAGATGGCTTCTTCAGAAGCCATCTGATCTGGATCTACATTGTTTCAAAGAAAAGGCATATCTGGGCTCAGCAGAACAAGGGTTATCTGGAACAAATTTCAACATTTATTTCAACCCTAGCGTCAACCCCGATGTTTAGCTCCATTTCTCAAGAACTCAACAGATTTGCCTCCACATATGCGACCTGGCCGCCTTGTGAGTGGTAATTTTGCGCTTTTTACTTTAATAATTGTAATGCTTTAACACAACCTAAACAGTGCTGTCTTGGTTATCCCATTTAGTACTAGAAACCCCAAAACGGGTACCCTTGCAAACAGTGCAGGCCCAGATCAGAGGCTGCAGAACGGGGCGTCTGATCAGGGCCTCCACTGTTTGCTAAAAATTCCGTCATTTTCCAAATAAATTTTGATGAAAACACAACCTGACACCCCTAAATTTTTAAATGAGCTCCTGCTATATATAAGAAGGAAGATTTAATTTGGTAGGTTTGTCCAGTCATTTAACCCTTAAAGCACCATGGAAAATTCTAGAGCGGATGACAGTCTATTTTATCTTGTGCCAGCATGCAAAGATATTTTTGTTTTTGGAGTTTTAACGGCCCAGGTCATGTTGAGCCAGATAGTTCACGTAACCACACTTTTCAAGATGTTCAAGTCCATTTCTCAAGAACTGTAAGTCAGATTTGCATGGGTTTGACATGGGCTTCAACAGAATTTTTATTATATTCCCAGAAAACATGGAAAAAACTTTAAAAATGCAGACTGCTTTTTCAGATTGGTGTATTAAAATGAGCCTCTGGGGCCTAATGGATAAGAGTGCTGACTCTTAATCATTAGGTCTCTCATTGCTGTGCTTAGAGCCTGGCCCGGGTCACGTGAGATTCCAAGTTCTGCAACAGAAGTTCAAGTGGTTTTTGTCCGGGCACTCCGGAATTTGCCCACCTCTGATTAGCGATTGGCTTGATATATGTGAAATAATCTTGAAAGGGCCGTAAAAACACCCCCCCCCTCCGCCCCCAAAAAAATAAATTGTGCATAAATGGTTAAGTTAACTTGACTTGTTAATTTCAGAGTATTTAATGAGCTTCAAGGTCCTAATAAATCCATCACCAGTGTTCCCCAACCTGTAGGACAGAGCAGGTCTGATCAAACCAGATTAGAACAGAATACCTCAGAACAGCTTGGTTTCCAAAGAAAAACTGAACGAGGAAATATATGTGGTGGTACATTTGTGCCACAGTCTAACAGAAAAAGTGATTCAGCAAAAAATCTGTTTACTTGGACTCAAGAACAACACAGAAAGGAGAGGAGTTTAAGTGACAATGGTGTAGCCCATTCAAACAGTATTAGTAATTCTCATTCAGGCTCGGACAAGGAATTCCATGACAGTGGCAATAGAACACATAATGGTAGTGTTATATCAGAAAATATTAGACCTGCAAATAACGTTGCCCATGAAGATGTGACAAGAGGAACTTCTAGTAATATAAATCATGAAGATATTACAAGGAAATCTAATGCTCCATTTGCTGGGCAGACAGAATTACATTCAGGTTTGTAGCATAGCTTACAATTTTTTTTATTTTTATTTTTTGGGGGGGGGGGGAGGGGGGGGGTTACAGTCCTTCCAAGAATATTTCACTCATTTTGAGCAGATGATAACATTAATCTGCAACGGGCAAAAACTGGAGCACCTGGATAAGGGAGAGCATCAAAGATCATTTTCAGATAATATTTTTTTCTGGTTGAAAACATATATTGTGGGTACCTGTTAGAACCACTTCATTGAGGCAATTCTAACAAGTACCCACAATATATGTTTCTAATATGAAATGACATTTCTAACAAGTACATGCAATACATGTTTCCAACATGAAATAAATGAAATTCTCCATTAATTATCCACATTACTTCTCCTTAGCTTTACAGGGATCGCAGGATCGATCCCGGGCTTCTCCAGACTTTCGGATGAGTCTTTAAACCGAGGTCCCGTCTCCGTATGACCTTAGCTGTTGGTGGGACATAAAACTAAAAACTCACTCACTCACTCTCCTTAGCTTTGTTGTAAGTTTGCCTTTTTTGAGAAAAAGATTTTGGCTATCTTTAAAATATCAATAATGCTCTTAAGATGATACTATCATTGAAGCCTACTCATTTTCGTCGCGCTTGCTTTTGTTCGTCCATTATTGTGTCAATCTGTCAACACTGGGGTCAATTTAAATGTTCAAGTCCATTTCTTAACAACTACAGTAAAATTCCTATATTAAGACCACCGTTGTAACTGTTCAAAAGTGGTCTTTAAGACCATTTTTGAACGGTCCCAAAGGTGGTCTCTTATTAAGAGACACTGGGTGTATCTCTTATTAAGAGACAGCGGGTGTAGAAAACACAAAGAATTGTTGAAACCTTCTCTGTCAGTTAGCTTTTAAAAACAGATTTAATCTAAATTTAAGGTGGTCTTAATAGCAGAATTGCTGCAGAATAATGTTTTGTTTTAGGAACTTGATAGGTAGCATTGATATAAAACTTTTCTTTCCTTCATTGCAGTACTTTCCTGGTTGAAAGAACACCCACCACTGACTGAAGACCAGCTGAAAGACTTATATATCTCTTTAGAAGACTTCAAGGTACACTTGTTACGGCCCACAACACCTACCTTGGTAGATTATGCAAAGCTTATACTAGTCTCTGACACCTGTGTCTGGACTAGACTCGTTGGTTAAGTGGTTAGAACATATGAGTGGCCCGGGTCCAAACCCATTGTAGCAAGATTTTTGTCACACCTGCTTTAAGCATGGTGTGATATAGGAATCTGGTTTTATGTTCGTTCATTCGTCCATTCATCAACATTTGCGTTCTGACACCCTAATCTAAGAGTCAATTTCTTAAGTACTATAACAGCTTCACTTAATGATACTTGGTACAAACTTGCATCTTGGGATTGCAACTTTAATGCAAGCATCCATATTTGACCTTGACCTACATTTCATAGTTGACTGACTGTGAAATATTGTGTCAATATTAACATTCACCGGAATGTTCAGATCCATTTCACAAGGAATGTCATGGTTCACTGACTTTGTAAAGTATTTTGTCAACTCTAGCGTTCACCCTTATGGAAGAGTCCATTACTCAGAGCTTCATTATTCTTGGTACAATCTTGCATCTAAATTTTAATGCAGGCTTCCCTATTTCACCATGACCTACATTTCAAGGTTCACTGACTTTGTAAACTATTTCATCACCCTAATGTAGGAGTCCATTTCTCAAGAACTATAAGAGCTTTATTAATGATACTTGGTACAAACTTGCATCTAGGGATGCCAGCCATTGTACAAGTATCCATATTTGACCTTGACCTATATTTTATGGTTCACCAACTTATTGAAATATTGTGTCAACCTCAGCAGTCACCCCCGTAATGGCCATTTCTCAATAACCAGAACAGCCTCATTAATGATACTTGGTGCAAACTTGCATCTAAGGAAAGGCAACTTCAAGGCAAGCATCCATATTTGACAAAGACCTACATTTCATGTTTCACTGACTTTGTAAAATACTGCATCAACCCTAGCAATCTTCCTTATGTTCAAGTCCATTTCTCAAGAGATGTAAGAGCTTCATCTATGATACTTGGTGCAAACTTGCATCTAGGGATGGCAACTTCAAGGCAAGCATCCATATTTGACAAAGATCTACATTTCATGTTTCACTGACTTTGTAAAATACTGCATCAACCCTAGCAATCTTCCTTATGTTCAAGTCCATTTCTCAAGAGATGTAAGAGCTTCATCTATGATACTTTGTGCAAACTTGCATCTAGGGATGGCAACTTCAAGGCAAGCATCCATATTTGACAAAGATCTACATTTCATGTTTCACTGACTTTGTAAAATACTGCATCAACCCTAGCAATCTTCCTTATGTTCAAGTCCATTTCTCAAGCGATGTAAGAGCTTCATCTATGATACTTGGTACAAACTTGCATCTAAGGATGGCTTAAATGCAAGCATCCGTATTTGACTTTGACCTACATTTCATAGTTGACTGACTTTGTGAAATATTGTGTCAATCCTAGCATTCACCCGAATGTTCAAATCCATTTTACAAGGAATGTAAGAGCTTACTTAATGATACTTGCTACAAACTTGAAATGACAACTTTTATGCAAGCATCCATGCCATCATTTCATGGCTCGTTGACTTAACATACCCATAGGCGCGACGTAATGCTACAGCAGAATTCTTGTTTTTTCAGCTATGCAACATTCCTTTGTTACAATATTTCATATCGTCAAAACCACAATTATTCCCAGAATTATTCTCAGTACTCTACATTATCTGGAGCTAATATGTCTACTCTACCCTATCTTTCCTTTTTTCTAATTGCCAATCTCTTGGGAGACAGCTTGTGATGGACAGTTGTTTGAGGACTCACCTGTTGACCCACTGGCTGTTGTCAATTACTGTTGGGGAGCAATCTCACTAGATATTCGTAAATTGTTTAGGGAGTCCAAGCCTGTCCAGGAACAGTGAAGGTTACTGACTGGGCTGACTTGACCTTAGCTGTTGGCTGGACCATAAAACCACAATCCAACACATCTGGAGCTTATACAGCTATAAAAGAATAGGACTCTCCAATTTTGGTTCTTCAAATTTGTGTACAAAGGCAACTAATAAAGCTAGAAACATGACTTCTTGCATGATACTCCAAGGTCTCCTATACATGTCTGTAAACAGCTTAATCTCTGGCAATACTACATATGGGCTACATATGCTGCTATTTAATGAGTAGATAATATCTAAGGATCCTATGAGTTTGGACAGACAGGCCTTAGCAATCAGTGCAGACCCAGATCTGACGCAGTCTGATCAGGTATACACTGTTTGCCATTCCATCTACACTTGTTGGACTCCTCGCTGGATCATGAAACATTTTTGTTAAAAATTTGTAGCGTCTCGTGTGGGTCTACACTGTTTGCCACTCAGCCTGCTATTCTTGCATGAAGATACCCCCTGGTTTCCTATACATGTCCGCTAGCAGTAAAATCTCTGGCAATACTACATATGGGCTACATATGCTGCTATTTAATGAGTAGATAATATCTAATGATCCTAAGTAACGGGATAGACATGCCTAAGCAAACAGTGTAGACCCAGATCAGACTGCTCCTGAAGCAGTCTGATCAGGATCTACACTGTTCGCCATTCCATCTACACTTGTTGGACTCCTCGCTGGATCATGAAACAGATTTGTTAAAAATTTGTAGCGTCTTGTGTGGGTCTACACTGTTTGCCACTCAGCCTGCTATTCTTGCATGAAGATACCCCAAGGTTTCCTATACATGTCCGCTAGCAGTAAAATCTCTGGCAATACTACATATGGGCTACATATGCTGCTATTTAATGAGTAGATAATATCTAATGATCCTAAGTATCGGGATAGACATGCCTAAGCAAACAGTGTAGACCCAGATCAGACTGCTCCTGAAGCAGTCTGATCAGGGTCTACACTGTTTGCCATTCTATGTACACTTGGTGGATTCCTTGCTGGATCATGAAAAAAAAATTGTTAAAAATTTGCTGCATTTCATCAGGGTATACACTGTTTGCCAATCATCCCACTATTCTTAGACACAGCATCAAGTAGTAAATTGTACTTGTTTAAATTTTTAAAAAAGTATGGTAAGGAGTAGAGGTGTTCGAATACTAGGGTGAATAGGGTAATAGTAAATACGAGAAAAAAAAGCGAGAGTTATTGCACTGATATTTTTTAATATTGCTTCTTGGTGTGATATTAACCCCTTTGGTACCAAATGGAATCTTCCTCTTTATATATAGCAGGAGTCCATTTCAAAATTTAGGGGTGTCAGGTTGTGTTTTCTTCAAAATTTATTCGGGAAATGGCTTAATTTTTTGGCAAAAAGTTTAGGCCCTATCAGACGCCGCGTTCTGCGCCACGTTCTGCGGCGTCTGATCTGGGCCTGCACTGTTTACCAAGGTACCCCTTTAGGGGTTTCTGGTACTGAATGGGTTAAAGGATGCTTGAAAGCTGGCACCTTCCGTGAGTAGGGACATCATTTATATGTGAGATAAAAATAGGGACATCATTTATATGTGAGATAAAAATAGGTTATTTACAAATATAGATTTTGATTTGACATATTCTTTTACAAGCCAAAAGAATACAGCAAAAATATTGGTCAAAGCAAAAATTGCAATGTCTGAAAGTGTGGTTAGGTTTAGTGACAAGCTTGAAATAGTGTTGTCTTGGCCTTTAAACTCCAAAATAAACGATACTATGTAAAAATATTTTTTATTTTTAAAAGGAAGCACTGAAACATGTGCAGCCATCAGCTAAAAGAGAAGGGTTTGCTACAATACCTGATGTGACATGGAATGATATTGGTGCCCTGCATGAAGTGAGAGAAGAACTGCAACTGGCTATATTAGTAGGTTTACCTAGAGCATCACATATTAATTGGTTGTAAAGATACATGTTTGTATGTTATATTTCTTTCTGTTCTGTTTGTTGAATAAACAATCTACCGTATTGATCCTAAGTATTAGGACAGACAAGCCTAAGCAAACAGTGCAGACCCAGATCAGACTGCTCCTGAAGGAGCAGTCTGATCAGGGTCTACACTGTTTGCTATTCTGTCTCCACTTTTGGGACTCAGTGTTGGGTTGCGAAACAAACTTGTTACTAATTTTGGAGAATTACAGCAATTCCTCAAGGTGTCTGAATTTTTAGGAATTTTACAGTAAAAAGGAAAGTGGCCCAATTGTTTAAAAGCTAACCATGTTGCTAGTTAATATACGAGTTAAAACTTCATATGTTTAATATTGCAAATATGAAAATATTTTTTCTGAAAGGTTTAGCTGCTTTTACAAATGTAAAAGCTGCTCACATTTTTTTTTACCAAAAATAGCATTAACGTGTGATTAACCTGTTTACCCTTGTCCTGCAGAATAAATTAATTTTGCCACACCTGTTTCTGACTGTCAACCAATTACTTGATGTATTGTTTCATTCAATGATAAACTGACCATCTGATCTGATTCTACACTGTTTTCAATGGTAGGAGTTATTGTGGTTCAGTAGGACAAGGATTAACCCATTCAGTACCAGAAACCCCTAAAGGGGTACCTCGGCAAACAATGCAGCGTCTGATCAGGGCCTACACTGTTTGCAAAAAGTTCAGCCATTTTCCTAATAAAACTTGAAGAAAACTTAACCTGGCACCCCTAAATTTTGAAATGGACTCCTGCTTTATATAATGAGGAAGATTCCATTTGGTACAAAAGGGTTAAAATATTGAATAAATACATTTTTAAAAGCTTTACTGATTTACTAGATCATCATATGTAGGATTCACTTGATTCATAGTCTTAACCTTCGGTGGATCAAAAACTAGGTCAAACTCCATTAAAACCTTCTTCACCCTCTAGAGGCCACAGTTTTGCTTCAATCTTTATGAAACTTTGCCTGATGATATCTTGGTCAAGTTTGAATCTGGTTTAAATCTTGTTCACCAGAGGCCACATACTTTCCCAGAATGTTTGACTTGATGCTATATGGTCAAGTTTGAATATAGGTCATGTCAGATTAAAAACTAGGTCACTAGGTTAGATATCTTGAAAACATTGTTCGCCCGCTAGAGGTCAGTTTTGCTTTAATCTTCATGAAACTAAATCAGAATGTTTGTCTTGATGATATTTTGTTCAAGTTCAAATATGCGTCATGTCAGATCAAAAGAAAGGTCACTAGGTGAGATTGTTTTAAAACTGTTATTACCCGCTAGAGGCCACAGTTTTGCTTCAGTCTTCATGAAATTAAACCAGAATGTTTGTCTTGATGATATCTTGGTCTATGGGTCATATTGTATCAAAAACTAGGTCAATAGGTCAAATTGCTTTTAAAGCTTGTTCACCTTCTAGAGGCCACAGTTTTCTTTAATCTGCATGAAACTTTTTGATATCGTGGCAAAGTTGGATTACGACTCAATTCAGTTCCATCATGGACCTCTTGTTCATGTATACCCCCAATCTTACCTTAGGGCAAACAGCAATAGCTCCTGACTCTACAGACACACTATAATAAGAACCTTACATATGTGTGAGGTGTGGATAGAAAAGTGCATCCCCAGGGTCACTGTTTGGCATCACCAGGCTTGCTGACTTAAGCCAGCCGATGATCCTAAGGGGTGTATTTTTCAGTCTACCACTCAAACACATGAAGGATTCTTTTTCTTGCATACATTTCTTATCTTAAGATAGATTTTAAATAATGCAAACACTTCAATTGCTGATCTCCACCATGATGACAATACTGTGACCTTTAATGATGTTGCATTTCAAGTAGTGACGTCAACCTTGTGGATGGTGTACACAATGTCATGTTCAACTAATGCATGTCCAATACTATAACTTGCAATTTTTTACCAATTGCTGGGTAGGTTAACCATGACAGGGTGGGTCTTTCTATCCCAGAGTAAAATCCTTGAATGTCTTATCTTGTGTGCAAGAAATATTGACCTGTGATATCAGTGGTCAGGGGACTCAAAAGAGACATTTTCTGATTTGAGCCAGCGCACAACAAAACCTACAATAAGACATGTGCACCCAACGAAGACTCAGATCAGCCTGCATATCCACGCAGTCTGATCAGAGTCTTCGTTGTGGCCTTTGAGGATAGCAAAGGGCCCTATGCACGAATATGCAGCAAGAGAAGTCTCTGGTGAGACTATATTGATTCGCAGGCTGATCTGATTCTTCGCTCAGCACACATGTCTTATTGTAGGTTTTGTCGTGCGCTGGCTCATTTATTATTCATGTATTCTTGCAGGCCCCAGTGAAACATGCAGAAGAATTCAAGAGATTAGGTCTTAACCGTGCCCAGGGTATTTTACTGGCTGGACCTCCAGGTTGTGGCAAGACACTGCTTGCAAAGGTACAATACTAATATTGTGTTCTGTAATATAAGAATCTTATATGGGTGTGAGGGGTGCATTGAAAAATCCATCCAAAGGGTCACTGTCCGGCATCACGAGGCTTGCCGAGTGATGCCGGACAGTGATCCCGAGGGAAGGATTTTTCTATCCATCCCTCACACCCATATAGGATTCTTTTTCTTGCATACCTTCCATTTCTATTGCGAATTTTTAATGCTGCTGTCACTTTGGTTACCGACGTCCGCCATTTTGTGATGACACAACAGGAATGTTAAGTGACGTCACGCATGACGCCGCCGCGCATGAGGTTGTATCAACCAGTGCATTTATTAAAAACACCCGATTATATTCGATTTGGGGTTGGAACACCAGGGTCAGAACATAAATTTCTATCCCAGGGTAAAATCACGGATTTCCTTGTCTGGTGTGCAAGAATGACTGTTCTTGTGTTATTGGATGGCTAGAAGCTAAGTGCAATCAAGAAACAAGATAACCCTAAACCCTTCTAGTGCTTATCATGGCTAGTAGACAGCATTTTCAAAGCGTTTTTTCTCATTTTTAGAGAAAATTAGGCGTGGCATTAATTGTCTGCCACACAAATCCTACTTACTTTTTTTTCATTAGCAAAAGTATTAGTATAATATTCCATATTTAATGATTGTTTTAACGATATGTTAACCCTTAAGGGGAATGGGAACACCTTCAGGGGAGGCAACTCCTGCAACAGTATTTTTGTCCCCCATGTCAATAGGGGTCAACTCTTAAAGGAAAGACCCATAAGAGTAGACCCTTTTTTCAGTGGGACAGGGCTTATAGAAAAGTGAACAGGAAGTGCCGAAAGTTGTCTCCCTTTGAAAAATGACGGAAAAATCTGCCAGGTTTTCCCATTCCCCTTAAGATGCCAAGAAAAACTACAACTGCATACTGGCCAACAGTTTGCAACAATGGCTTTTCGAAGTAACCAGCTGACGACAAAGCTGAAGACAATTCTCATGATTGGCATCTTAGGGGTTAATGATTGTTTCAGCTATCTTTTAACTAATGATATTGTTAATTTTGGACAACTGTGCCCTGATATTCATGATTTGTTGCTTGAATCTTTGTGAAATTTTAGCTTGGCCCACTGTCTTCACATCTTGAATGCTTGGATAATTTCAAATCTTTAAAAAAAGGCCAGTTGTATAAATATAAAAAGTAGAAGTAAAACAAAGATCAGGAATTGATACAATTAACTTACTCCATCCATAAAAGACACCAAAGGGAAAGAAATACAAACATTAAGCGACCAGACCATAATGGAAACCTAAACAAAGGAAGGCCATATGGACAGTTACTTTCCCACAAAATGGCCATATGGCCATCCAAAATTAAAAGACACAAGTGATACACACAGTAAGTAACAAACAACAACATAAATAAATCGCCACAGAAGAGCCGCCTTGGAACGGTCAGTGGAAGATTTCAACAACAATAACGAGCCTCTATTGCCTAGTTGATAAGAGCCCTGACCCTTTAGCATTAGATCTTTCACTGTTGTAGTTTGAGTGTGGCTCAGGTCGCATGTGAGATGCCAAAGTTCTGCAATTGAAAATTCTGACAGCAATTTTTTCTCTGTTAACTCCGGTTTTCTCCCACCTCTGATTAACGATCAGCTTGATGTAAGTGAAATAATCTTGAAAGGATTGTAAAACCAAACCCCCCCTCCCCCCCAAAAAAGAAGAAGCAGAACATAAAAAAAATGGAAACAGTGCAAAGGTTGAAGTACATTGAAACATTTCTTTGCATTTTAGTGGTGTAAAATTGTTCAGAAATATTCCAACAATTTGGGTGAGACATCAAGATCTGTAACGGAAGGTCAAGTGTAAGTAAAATAATCTGGAAAGGGCTGTAAATTAAAAAAATCAACAATTTGGATGTAAATCCAGATTAAAGGTGCAGTTTAAGTTTTCTTTTCATGCTGATTTTTGTCCCGCCTGCTATTAGCATGGCGCGATATAGGTGCCCGGTTTTCCGTCCGTTTGTTCGTCTGTCCGTTTGTCAAGGCGTCCCCATTTGTGACCACCTTAGCGTTCACCCTAATGTTCAAGTTTATTTCTCAAGAACTATAAGAGCTTCATTAATTAACTTGGTACATACTTGTATCTGGGGATGGCAACTTAAATGCAAGCATCCATATTTGACCGTGACCTACATTTTATGGTTTACTGACTTTGTAAAATATTGCGACCACCCTAGCATTCACCCTATTGGTCAAGTTTATTTCTCAAGAACTATAAGAGCTTCATTAATGATATTTGGTACAAACTTGAATCTGGGGATGGCAACTTAAACGCAAGCACCCATATTTGATCTTGACCTAAATTTCATGGTTCACTGACTTTGTAAAATATTGCGACCACCCTGGCGTTCACCCTAATGGTCAAGTTAATTTCTTAAGAACTATAAGAGCTTCATTAATGACACTTGGCACAATCTTTTATTTGGGGATGTCAAGTTAAATGCAAGCATCCATATTTGACCTTGACCTACATTTTTTTGTTCACTGGCTTTGTAAAGTAATCTGACCACTCTAGCATTCAAATGGTCAAGTTAATTTCTCAAGAACTATAAGAGTTTTATTAATAATACTTGGTACAAACTTGTATCTGGGGGGGGGGGGGGGGGGGGGGGGGGGGTGCAAGTGAAATGCAAGCATCCATATTTGACTTGACCAACATTTTATGGTTCACTGACTTCGTAAAATATTTTGACCACCCTAGCGTTCACCCAAATGGTCAAGTTAATTTCTCAAAAACTATAAGAGTTTCATTAATGATACTTGGTACAAACTTGTATCTGGAGATGGAAATTTAAATGCAAGCATCCATATTTGACCTTGACCTACATTTTATGGTTCACTGACTTTGTTATATATTGCGACCACCCTAGCTTTCACCCTAATGGTTAAGTTCATTTCTCAAGAATTATTAGAGCTTCATTAATGATACTTAGTACAAGCTTGCATTTAAGAATGGCAACTTTTATGCAAGCATCTATGTTTGACCTTGGCCTAGATGTCATGGTTCGATGACTTTGCACCCCCAAAGGCGCGACATAGCCTTAGGCAGAATTCTTGTTTGATTAAAAGATCAGAGTATAAGAATGTCTGAATATTTGTGATCCTTTGTCCAGTCTGAATACTTTTTCTTCGGTTTTACAGGCTGTTGCCAATGAATCTGGTATCAATTTTATTTCTGTAAAAGGACCAGAGTTACTCAATATGGTAAGTGTTTACACTTATTTTCACCACATTCTTATCTCTGATTCAAGAAGGGCATTTGTAGATTTCTGGCAAAAGACTTTGCACTGTACTGGTTAATTGCTTTTGTGTAAGCCTGCCCAGGAGAGTATGGTTAGGTAACCAACCGACCAGCTCATTATGACTTACATAGTGTTGACTGGGTTGTTAAACTCCAAACAAACAAAGAAAATCAGACAAATTCTTGACATGGTAGTTACTACAGCACATGTCTTAGTGTGTAACCTGCAGTATATATTTGATATTTTAAGATACTGTTAAACGCAGCCATCATGTGTTACCATTTAGAAAGAGTAAAAATAGAATAAAAATATAAAAACTAACATTATTTTGAATGTTAACATTCTGTCTTTGCTTTTTATCCCCCAACCAAAAAGGTTCGGGGGATATAGCGATCAGCCTGGCGTCCGTCTGAAGACATAAGTTTGTAATAACCATACTTTTTATACCCTTTGATGGTACTTGGTACAAATGTACACAAGGTTGAGTAGGCGTGTAATGCCCATGAACAATAACTCCAGGTGCTATGGTATTTGAGTTAACTCCCCTGACAGTATTTCCTTGTGATCACCTGGTGATCGCTGCAACTCCAGATATATTGATGGTACTTGGTTCAGTTCATGAGGTTGAGTAGGCATGTAATGCCCAAGAACCACAACTCTGTGTGCCATGGGATTTGAGTTATCTCCCCTGACATTACTTTTTGATCACCTTGAGATCGCCATATTTCCAATATCCTTTGAGATATATTAATGATACTTGGTACAATTATACATGAGATTGAGTAGGGGTGTCATGCTCAAGAACCACAACTCTAGGTGCTTTGGTATTCCAGTTATCTCCACTGACCGTTTTTCATTGTGATCACCGTAATTCAGATACCCGCCCCCCGCCCATCGGGGTTTAAAGAAATAGATGGGCTGCATGATGCTTCCACGCAGAGCTGAAACCTAACGCACACGAGTACTGGTAAACTGCTTAGTGGATCTAAGCCTGCCCAGGCAAAGTTGTGTGAGTCCATGCATATAAAACCCCTTTTGGTTTTATTGGGCAACAGGTCTTGAGATGTCATTTAATCTCAATGTCAGGTAAAAGTCCCACAAAGTTGGAAGCAACGTCTGCAAAATGACCTATATAGTGTCCCCTGACAGTATTTCTTTGTGATTTCCGTAACTCCAATACCCTTTGAGATATATTGATGGTAGTTGGTACAATTATACATGGAGAAGGCACATAATGTGCAAGAACCACAACTCTAGGTGCCATGGTATTCGAGTTATCTCCCCTGACAGCATTTCCTTTTGATCACCTTGTGATTGCCCTAACTTCAATACCCATTAAGATATATTGATGGTACTTTGTACATTTATACATTATTAAGGTTGACGAGGAATGTTATGCTTAAGAACCACTGGTTGAAATAACAATGAGTCCTCATATATACAAAATCAGGTAATTTAACCCATTGTATGTGGGAAACCCCTAACTCTTCTGATGGCAATTTTTTTAAATGCTGCCCAACATATTTTTGGGATAACATTGTTACAGAATCATTATTCTCAATAAAAGTTATTCTTTTTTTTTTCTTTTGGCCATAAAGAGATTTGTTTTTGTATTTCCCAGTATGTTGGTGAGAGTGAAAAGGCTGTGAGAACTGTGTTTCAAAGGGCCCGCAACTCAGCACCATGTGTTATTTTCTTTGATGAGTTAGATGCCCTTTGTCCCCGAAGATCAGATAGTGGGGAGGTGAGTATATATATTCAGTCAAACTTTTCATACGTCAAGCAAAGAGTGAGAATTTGAGTTTTACGTCCCACCAACAGCTAAGGTCATACGGAGATGGGACCTCTGTTTAAAGACTCATCCGAAAGTCTGGAGAAGGGATCCTGCGACCCCTGGTTTACAAGGCGAGTAGCGTAACCACTACACCACGGGGGCTTGTACGTCAAGCAAAGACATACGAGCTGGCACATGACAAAATCTACAATAAAACCTGTAAGAAAAAACACATATCAGGCTGCACATACACACAAGTTGATCAGTCTTCAATAAATATAGCATCTGGGTCGAAAAGCCAAAACTCACCAGATGTCTTGTTTTAGTAGCTGGTTGTAGTCATCCCTGGTGTTGTTGTAGACACTTCAACACAGGCTGACCAAGGTATCAGAGCCTTGTCACATAATTAAGGGGTGTATAGTATTTAACAGGATAGTAAAGCTAATGGGCACTATGGGTCACAGGCTTAGCATCTCATAGGAGAAAATCTGCTCCTGAATACTTTCCAAATCCTACTGCACAAGGACATTTTGCTTTGAGATTGTCATTTAGAGATTTTAATAAAAAAATCACACTAGAAGGAGTGATTGAAAGAGTTGTAAACAAAACAACAAACAGTTTTAATCTGACAGAAGTTTTGCCTTCTAAATATTACAAACATTCATAATAAAGGTGGTGATTTTTAAGGGCAAAATCTTAATGAATGTTCAGTTTTGAGCCTTGCTGGGCAAGTTGGTTGTGTTTGTCAATTCTGATTTTTGCCCACATCAACATGTATAGGATAGATGAGGCATCTCCCCAAAAAAATAGCAGCCACACCCCATTTGGCATTTTTAAAAGGGGGGAAAAATGCTTCATCCATATATTTTGTCATATATATGACATCTAAAAAACTTGTAACCCTTATCCTGGTGAACATGACAACACCTACCTTTGCAAACAGTGTAGATCCTGATCAGCCATCTTATCTGGAGTCTGTCATTCAGATTGTGAATTTGAATGAATCATTATATCAACTAATCTGATTGGTTGATAGTCGGAAATGGGTTTGACAAGATTAATTTATTCAGCAGGTTAAGAATGTCTGAATAGGTTGCATGTTCACATTTTGCATTGCATTTTACCACAATCAATCATTCCAGTAGCCTAATAGTGGGGGTAGAATAAATGCATGTCATGATCCAAAGTGACCTACAATACTTTCTACTATAAGTCTCTTGACCATTTATAGATTAGGAACCTAATTTACAAGTGTTAACAATAATAGGGATTATCAACTAAATGATAATCCCATTTATTTGGTGCGAATGAATTGGATGGACTGTCATTATGGGTCACAATTGCAGCTCCAGGGTGGTAGTTCGCTTATAATTAGGTTTAAACAAAGTCTGATCGTATTTTCCATCTCGTATCGGCCATGACAGTTGGTCCAGGTCACTGAGCGCTTGCACCTTGTATGTTGTTCAGTAGTCAGGCATCTTGTAGAACTGGACGGTGATTTAACGTCTTGCGCAGGCTCAGGGAAACCTTCCTTTTCCGTTTTTCCAAATCCTGCAAAAGGAAGTCGCCATTTTTTTAAGGAGAATCAAAAAACCCACCCACCCACCGCTGTCATTGTGGTCTTGTTGGCAGTCCAGGAAGTTTTTACATTATACTGCCGAAAGTTCTTTTGATTTCAGGTTTTTATTTGGATTGTTCATCATTTGATCCTGATGCAAACAGTTGAAATGGAGGAAACTAAAGACTGCTGTCCAAAGGGGCGCTGGGGACAGTTGTGTCAACTTTACAACTCTTGCCTTGCACTTTCTTCACCGAGACATATGCTACTGATAAACTCGAGTGGGGCGGAATTCAGCGGAATTCAGCATTCGATGGGGGGGACGCTTTGCTTAGATAGCTGTTAGATTCTAATGAAACTTTACGCCTTGAGCCTAGATTCCAAATACTTGTTGCTGGGAGCAAAGCTGAAGTTTGTTCATTTCAGAACTTTTCTATTTGAACTGGGTGGCTTCTCCCTCATGGAAATGGTTAGCCATAGCCTGAGGGTATGTTTCCACCTGGGTCATACTAAAATATTTCTAAATAACTTTTCTATTTGAACTGGGTGGCTTCTCCCTCATGGAAATGGTTAGCCATAGCCTGAGGGTATGTTTCCACCTGGGTCATACCAAAATATTTCTAAATTGCAAGTCATAGGTCAGGTTTGAACGCGCAGCCGGTGCTGTTTGGATATATAATATGGGATGGATTACATGATACGCTTTGCACAATGCGGAAGGTGTTGTGGAATGCGTGTCATGGAGTGCATTTTGGTGTGCACATTTTATACGAAGTGCACAATGGCAGGATTAGTTGGAGTGCACAATAGTCTGTGCATAATGTTTGGGATACAGTGGTGCGTACAAATAGGATGTGCGCAGTATTTGGAGTGTTAAAAAATTTGGAGCATACAAACAGGATGTGCACAATGTTTAGAATGCTAAAAATTGTGGAGCGTACAAACAGGATGTACGCAATATTTGGAATACTCTGTTTTAAAAAAATTTGGAGCATACTATAGGAGGTGCGCAATTTCTGGAGTGTTACAAAATTTGGAGCGTACAAATAGGATGTACGCAATATTTGGAATACTCTGTTTTTATAAAAAATTTGGAGCGTACTATAGGAGGTGCGCAATTTCTGGAATTTTACAAAATTTTGGAGCACACATTTGGAGTGTGCACATTTTGGAATACTCAAAAATGACAAAATTGGAATTCACAATATTTTGAGTGCAACTATTTTAATAATTCAGTCCTCGTGCGTGCAAGCTGGGTCATACATTGTCACTGCGTCCCCCCCTCTTCGATCTGAATCTACTCGGTGTCCAAATACTGCCAGATAAAAACAAGACTGTGTAAAACAAGTTAACAAGACAGCTTTATTGAAATAATATTTTATTAAACTATATATTTTGCATCAGAAAATGTGAATAAATAATTTTATTTTATTTCTCTGTATGTTTTGTTGTACAAGTGAGTATTTGTTGTACAAGTGAGCATCCTAAATAAAATACACAGCTTTATTATCCAGAAAAACAACCAAACCACATGTTATTGTCTTTGCTATATTTATCTAAATAATTTTTTAGAAATTTCAGCTAGATTCTTACCTTAAGGGACTTTTCTGGTTTGAATGGCGGTTGGAATAATTGCACAGTGCTTCTGCAGTTGTGTCTAAAACTCAAACATAATTTCTTAAGGGGAATGGGTTCACCTCCAGGGGAGGCAACTCCTGCAAAAGTATTTTTGTCTGCCATGTCAATAGGGGTCAACTCCTGAGTAGCAAATTCTTTCCTTTAAGAGTAAACCCCTTTTTCAGTGGGACAGGGCTTATAGAAAAGCCAACAGGAAGTCCTGAAAGTTGTCTCCCATTGAAATATGGTGGAAAAAATCTGCAAGGTGTTCCCATTCCCCTTAAGCTACAATAGCGGTTTGTATGCAGGATTTCATACAGAATCTAATGCACTGAGAAACCTTTACGTGAATTACAATGTTGTTTCTGATGTCACTGCCAGCAATGAGGCACTCTGATTCTCTTTAATTTGATGTAATACTATGTGTGCATGCAGTGGCATGGAAAATCATTGCTACATTGTCTGCAAGCTCTTTTGCTGATATCATCATCAATAAGGGAAAAACTTGGTAATTTTTTTTCGATTGCAATATGAACTAGATACATGGATGGAGTCTTTTATAATCAGTTTGTTACGACAATTTTAGAGGCAAGTGTCAGCGAGCTCCTGTAAAACCTTCGAAGGCTCACTCATTATATTTTATACTTACAGACGCTAACTATGTATTTACTTTTTGTTATCCCTCGAACGGTTTCTAGTGTAAGAGGCTCACTGATTATATTTTATCAATTAAGACATCAGCCATATATTTACGATTTTATAATCCCTAGAGTGGTTCTAGTGTGAGAGTGGTCAACCAGCTACTTACAGAGATGGATGGTCTAGAGGAGAGGAAACAAGTGTTTATCATGGCTGCTACCAATAGACCAGGTACTGTTTCGATAGTGCTTATTAACCCATTTTGAACCAGAAACCCCAAAACAGGAAATTGGCAGTGTAGGCCCAGATCAGACACACCAGAACACAGCGTCTGATCAGGGCCTACACTGTTTGCAAAAAGTTCAGCCATTTTCTAAATCAGCTTTGAAGAAAACACAACCTGACACCCCTTAATTTCAAACTGGACTCCTGCTATATGTAAGGAGGAAGATTCCATTTGGTTCCAAAAAGGGTTAAGTAAGGGCGAGGATTGTGGCCACGTAAAATCGATTTAAGCCCCCCAGTGGAAATCTTCCACTGACCGTTCCAAGGCGGCTCTTCTGTGGCGATTTATTTATGTTGTTGTTTGATACTTACTGTGTGTATCACTTGTGTCTTTTAATTTTGGATGGCCATATGGCCATTTTGTGGGAAAGTAACTGTCCGTTTGGCCTTCCTTTGTTTAGGTTTCCATTATGGTCTGGTCGCTTAATGTTTGTATTTCTTTCCCTTTGGTGTCTTTTATGGGTGCATACATGTGATATCTCCCGATTTCGTCGGGATATCCCGATTTCGAACCCCATCTCCCGGTCTCCTGTCCGACGGCCCTAATCTCCCGACACGACAATTTTCCTGTAGTAGTTTTCCGCCGACCGACCATTTTAGTGTTTACCGCAGTAAAATACCTAAGCGGTTAACCGTTAGTGTATTTACGCTAGGGCTGTCACGATAAACCGGTTTACCCAATTGCAATACACACCTGCACAGGTATGATATCGCGATATGAAAAGAACGTACCGGTAAATATCGGTATCAAACAAGCCGCAAACATGGTGATAAAAAGTGAGAAATTCCATAATGTTTCAAATAAAAGGAAGAAAAGTGATGTTTGCATACATTTCTTAATAATTATACTCCCCTGATCGTTGTTTGCTTAAGTTGCCAACACTGTTAAACCGTTTATACCATTGATAAGCAGACAATTAACAATGTGACAAGGTGTGAAAACTAATCAATCAAGATATACCAGTTATATCTTATTTAATCCCTTTGTAATTGACACGTGTAGACGCTAAATATTATTCCCGCCAAAACAGAGCAAAGCAGACGCTGTTTTTTTTTTCTACGCGTCTGTAAACCGTTATTCATTTATTTATCATAGAACTGGGGAATTACATAGTGACATTTTCTATTTAAACCCGAGAACAATATTTTTGTCGTTTTTAACGGATGAAAGAAATATGCCCCACGTGACATCAATGAAAATTCTTGCATGCTTTTTGGCCTCCGACAGGTGAACGCGCTAAATAGTTTTCCCGCCAAAACAGAGCAGAGCAGACGCTGGTATTATCTAAGCATCTGTATGCAGTTTTTCATTTATTAATAAACACAGAACCGGAGTTTTGCAGGGTGAAATTTTTTATTCAAACCTGTTTCATTTTTAGCTTGCGAGAAAAAATATTTTTGCCGTGTTTTTAATGGATCTTTTATGAAAGAAATATGTCCCCAAGTTAAATCAATAAAAATCATGCATGCTTATTAGTTCCTACTAAGTTCCAAGGCACGTTTTTGGGGAACGTAGCCATGGAAAAAGCATGGGCATTTAAAAATTTAGGCATCACAAAAACGTCCGTACTTCACGATCTTTAGCTTTGTTTACCGATCTACAGATGTAGCTATCCAAACTGCAAGACTACTGCAGTAAGTTCCCAAGATTTGGGGTGCTTGATTGGTCATAAAAGACAACAAACAATTTAAAGTTTACTAATTTATTATTCACTGGATAAAAACTAAGAAACGGAAATCATGTAAGGTACATGCGCAAATTTTCAACAATAAACAAACATAAACAACATGCAATATAACTTATAAAATACTGACAGTATGTAACATTTCATATTAACAACTTGATAAGAGAAGGGATGTGAGAGTACGAGTAAATGTATGTCAGATTTTTTGCTATGCGGGTATTCTGAATGTTTTTTTTTTTCTGCCAGGTGCTAGGTGGGTATTTAACACCGATCTATTGGTCAGTGCAGTCCGAGAAATTGTCTCTCTATTAAAAGACAAAATGGAAGTTTGTCGTCTGCTGAATTTTCTACTTCCAAGCTTTTATAACATATTTTTGCATAAAGGCAAACAGTGTGGACCCTCATCAGACCGCTCTGCAGTCTGATCTGGGCCCACTGTTTTCAAAAATGATTTTTAATGCAGATGACAGACGACAAAGCAGACGACAATTGTCGTGTTGGCATGTTATGGGTGAAAAAGTGCTTCAGAGATAAATTTTAACCAAAAATAACATCACTTTTTACCGCGGAAAAATCTCCCTATTTGGGACCCCAATCTCCCTATCTGAAAATCAAAATCTCCCTATTTGGGTCCAAGAAAATATCACATGTATGTGGGTGGAGTAAGTTAATTGTATCAATTCCTGATCTTTGTTTTACTTCTACTTTTTAATCATAGCTCCAGATAAGGAGAGTAAAGAGGATAATCAAGGGATAATTTTCTTTACTTCTTGTAATAAACATATGGGTACTTGTTAAAATTGCCCCATGAGGTGATTCTAATAAGTATGCACAACTTCTGTTTTTATGGGGGAAATAAGAAAAAATATCTCCAAAATTATCATCATTATTCTCCCTTATCTGAAGCCATGATGAATACATATTGCTTGCATAAAATCCTATGAAGATAGCTGTTTAAACCTTTTCTTAAATGAACCAGACAACCTGTCTTCAAAAAACAAAACCCATGTTCAAATCATAAAATTCATGTGTTGTTTGAACATGGATTTGGAGCTTCTTGCTTTGTTTATGTTACTTTGAACGATGTAAAGTTATCGCCCTGAACGTTGCATTTTATAATTTTATGATTATGTCAGAGGGTCATTGCGTAGCTATGTCATTGTAAGCAACATTCCGAATTAGCTGCCATGTTGGTTTGCCGGTTGCATTGTTTACATTGAGTATATATATGGAGCTTTTGTGCGTTTCAATCAAAATTTGCCATTGGAAGCATAAGTTATGCAAGAACAACAATCATCCATCGTTATTTTATTGCAATAACATTTGCCTGGTCCCTCGGAAGATATTTGAACACTTGGCCTAGCGGCCTCATGTTGAAACAGCTTCCGCGGGACCCGGCAAATGTTAATGCATGAAAAACCATGGATGATCCCCATATCACTATATTTTTGGGAATGATACAGCTATACAGATGAGTCAGCCCGTGTGAAAAAGCCTCTTCTCACACATAAAAAAGCGAAGGTGTTCAGGGAATTGAAGGGGGTAAAAGGCAAAGAAGGATTTTTCGGAGTGATACAGCTATCCTCCTCAGATGTTGGTTTGAAAATGGGCCTCGGTAGCTCATTTGGGTGTGCATTTGACTGGTGATCAGGAGGACTCTGGGTTCTATACCTGCCAGGCTGCCGGGTTCATGGAGATTGATCATGAAATCTTTTCTACAACCATTCTCTCCCTTCTGCTGATTCAAGATGGGCAGTTGACAGTTTCTGGCCAAAGAATGTGCACTGTACTGATTAACCGCTTAATACGTATAAGCCTGCCCAGAAAAAGTGTGGAAAGGTAAACTGATCGGCTCAAAAATGACCTAATATAGTGTTGACTGAGCCGTTAAATTCCAATACAAACAAACAAAAACTTTTAGAAGAATGAATTTGTTTCTATCTTGAATAGGGCCAGAGTTCTTATTTACAAATACTGAAGACTATGATAAAACTGTTCATTTGTGTGTTTTCACATGATATGTATGCCTTTACCAGAACCATCACTACTCACCCATAGATTTTAATAATACCCTTTCACATTGTCCATCTTTGGTGAATTTCAGACATCATAGATCCTGCTGTACTCCGACCAGGCCGTCTTGATAAAACGTTGTATGTAGGACTACCCACAATAGAGGACAGGTTGGATATACTCAGATGTATTACTCAGGTACATATTTGAGCTCTGTGGGTGGTTGGGTGAGGGGAAGGTGTTATGTATCTTGTGTCACTGGGACGTCCAACTGATGCTGACTTTCAGCTGGGCAAGATCTGCTGTCCTTGCAGCAGGTGTGGGTATAATTATGTCTCCCTCGGAAATTTTTTTTTTCGGAGAGACATATTGTTTTTCCCCGGCGTCTGTCTGTCCTTCTGTCTGTCTGCCGTCTGTCACAAAATCGTGTCCGCTCTATAACTTGAAAACCGTTCAAGCTATCTTCACGAAACTTCATATAAGTATTAATCAATATTAGACTCTTATTTTTAGATGGATTTTGAAATTACTTGGCAGAAATATTAACCACAATGAGACAATGTGTGGCGCACATGACACAGGTCGGTACCTCAATGGTCAAGGTCATGCTTAGAGGTCAAAGGTCAAAAAAGGGCCTTTTTTCGTGTTTGGTCAATAACTTTCTTATTTTTAAATGGATTTTGAAATTACATGGAAGAAATGTTAACCACCATAAGATGATGTGTTGTGTGCATGACCCAGGTTGGTACCTCAAAGGTCAAGGTCATACTTAGAGGTCAAAGGTCAAAAAGGGGCGGTTTTTTCGTGTTTTGTCAATAACTTTCTTATTTTTAGATAGATTTTGAAATTACTTGGCAGAAATGTTAACCACCATGAGAGGATGTGTTGCGTGCATGACCCAGGTTGGTACCTCAAAGGTTAAGGTCATACTTAGAGGTCAAAGGTCAAAAAAGGGGCCTAATTTTCATGTTTGGTCATTAGCTTTCTTATTTGTAGATGGATTTTGAAATTACATGGCAGATATGTTAACCACAATGAGACGATGTGTCTCTTGCATGACCCATGTTGGTACCTCAAAAGTCAAGGTCTTACTAAGAAGCCAAAGGTCAAAAAAGGGGCCTTTTTAAGTGTCCAGTCAATAACCTTCTTATTCCTGGATGGATTGTGAAATTACTTGGCAGAAATGTTAACCATACCATCATGAGACGATGTGTTGCGGGCTAGATCCAGGTCGGTACCAACCCCCCCAAAAAAGCAGTGTAGTACCAGTTTTCTGACACAAAAATACAGAATCCCATATCACCCTACTCAGGTTTTCAGATTCTGTTCACCATCCTAGCTAGCTCTGAGCTCCGGCATTTTTTGTGACGTTAGAAAGCAGCCACGTGTAATGTGGAATCAGACTTGAGAAATGATGACGTCAATTACACCTGGAGCATCATGTAAATTTTTTCCCACTTTATTATGTTTGAAAAAAAATAAATAAAAAAAGACTTTATTTGGAAGCAATATAGAATCTTGATCTGCCCCACAGTATTACGACTTATGGATGTTTACAAATCTGATGCATCACACTTGGTGCTCCACGTCTCATGTGATATATTGATCTGGAAGCATCAACTTGATGCGATACAACGCAACAGATACAGTAGAACTTCGATGGCTCGAACACCGATGGCTCGTTTACCATGGATGTGTCAAACCCATTCTTGAGCCCCTAGCGAAATCCTCTACATAAGAAATAGTGGGGCATAATTAAGGAGATTTTAGTCTTGCAAATGTATGCTGTGTGTACTCATTAGAATCACCTTGATGAGGCGGTTCTAATGAGTACACACAGCATACATTTTCATTATAGTACGCCTAAAAGATGTCTAAAAGTATCTCGTTATGCCTCCTGGCAGTAACCATCAGTGGCTTGAACTACCCCTGTCTCGAACAGTATTTCGTGGTCCCAAAGGAGTTCGAGCCATTGAAGTTTGACTGTATACTACAAATGCAACCATATGTAAAACTCAGTGATGCTATAATTTCGGTTTCTGTAGAAGTTAGGACCGGCAGTGTTATTTAAAATAGGATTTAAAGAAATTAAAACTGACCAGCATCTGCTTTATTAAGCTCCGATATGCAGAAGACTTAGTCACCACATATGACATCAAACCTTGCTCAGAATACACTTTGGGCTCAGTTATTCAAACCTAACAAAAATGCTGGAAACTGTAATGTTAAAGGTGCATTATTGAGCTGTCGGAAAAAAAGTGCTTAATTTTTTTTTTACATATATCGGGTATTTTTTGTTTAAATAATACAAATGAATGAGTTTTATGTAATATTGCGAACAATTATGATCACAGGTTAAGTTTTATGAGAAGGTTTTCCTAACTATGCTACGAACACAGTTAGTCTATTTTTAATTTCGCGACAAAACTACAACGCGCGTGAATAATGACGTCATGCGGTAAATACCTAGAAAGGTATGCAGGGATCATCTCAACATCGTTACACACAATTGTTGTGACAGAAATCGTAGATCGTAGTATAGTGAAATTCTTTTAAACTTTTTATGCGAATTCCAATGTGTAAAATGGAATGAAATTCCGTCATTCTCTCTCTCTCTCTCTCTCTCTCTCTCTCTCTCTCTCTCTCTCTCTCTCTCTCTCTCTCTCTCTCTCTCTCAGCATGCCATGGCGTACACGTTCCCCAGTGCTCTCTCTCTCTCTCTCTTTCTCTCTCTCTCTCTGAAAGTGCTATGGCCAACATGTTGCTAAGTTTTTTTTCTCTCACTCATTATGGGCTAAATGTTGAAACAGTGGGTCAACATCGGGCAGACAGCGATACGACGTCGCCATGTCGTATCGCTCTCGGTCAGACGCACCGTTCATGCGATTTACTCTCTCTCTCTCTCTCTCTCTCTCTCTCTCTCTCTCTCTCTCTCTCTCTCTCTCTCTCTCTGTGGCCTTCATGTTGCTCATTCGTCTCTCTCTCTCTCTCTCTCTGGCCTTCATGTTGCTCATTAGTCTCTCTCTCTCTCTCTCTCTCTCTCTCTCTCTCTCTCTCTCTCTCTCTCTCTCTCCGTGGCCTACATGTTGCTCATTGCTTTCTTATCGTGGCCTACATATTGTCCATTCTCTCTCTCTCTCTCTCTCTCTCTCTCTCTCTCTCTCTCTCTCTGAGTGTGACGCGCATGTAGCTAAGTGCATGGTATCTAGGTTTTGACGGTGCCAGAGGATCCCAGTTAGGTCTTTTTTTTAATTTCGCGACAAAAATATAGAACTCCGTGAATGACGTCATTCTCTCCCCTCTCTCCTCTCTCTCTCTCTGAAAGTGTTTTTGTATGATTTGAGGTTTAACGTCCCCGTCAACACTGTAAAGGTCATAAGATCATTTTGGAGACGTTGTTTTCAATTTTGTGGGACTTTTACCCGACATTTGGATGAAATGACATCTCAAGCCCTGTCGCCCAATGAAACCAATAGGGTTTATTAGCGTGTACGGTCCGCCTCGCACCGCGGTTCCTGGACAGGCTTAGATCGTCTAAGCGGTTTACCAGTACTAGTGTGTGGGCCGGATTCAGCTCTGCGTGGAAGCATTTTGCAGCCCATATATTTCTTCAAGCCCCTATGGGCTCAAAGTGCCATGTCCAACATGTTGCTCAGTGTTTTTCTCTCTCTCTCTCTCTCTCTCTCTCTCTCTCTCTCTCTCTCTCTCTCTCTCTCTCTCTCTCTCTCTCATTATGGGCTAGCGCACCACATTGGGCCAACATCGGGCCGACAGCGATACGACGTCGCCATGTCGTATCGCTGTCGGCCCGACGTAGGCGTAGTTCAGATGATTCACACACACACACACACACACACACACACACACACACACACACACACACACACACACACACACACCATTACCTACATGCTGCTCATTAGTCTCTCTCTCTCTCTCTCTCTCTCTCTCTCTCTCTCTCTCTCTCTCTCTCTCTCTCTCTGGCAGCGTTGTCAAACTTAGTTGCAGAGATGAATGCCTTGACCTGCTCCATCCTTCGAATGAGGATGTAAGGTGAAAATCTTGATCCTGCCCAAACAGCACCAAAAAGATTGTTTTTCTTCTACACTGTTTTTGTAGAAGTAAAAGCCATACAGGGCTAATGTTATTTGTTAACGGTATAAGACGGAAAATAAATATTCTATGTATATATCGTCGGGCCGACGCTTGACCGACATTCTACGCTGACTGGGTGTCTTCCATTAAAGATAAAGACCCCTACCTCAGTTTAGTTTTGTATTGGACTAACGGCCCAGTCAACACTATTTTATGTCATTTTTGAGCCGGTCAGTTTACCTGTCCACACTTTTCCTGGGCAGGCTTATACGTAAAGCCACGGTCACAAATCACTATTCGATCCCCGCCCGACTACTCGGGGACTGCGATGGGGTGAGATTGGGCTGGAGTCCGGTCGGCGTCCCGCCGGATGTTGGGGCGTCGGTGGTGGTCGGGAGGGGCCCGGTTAAATTTTAACTCGTAGTTAAAATTCTCCCCGAAAACTCACCGACTTCTAGGTCGGTGGCACATCGATAAAAGTCGAGCAGAGCTCGTACCGACGTCGATGTCGATGGCATCGGCTGGCATCCGGTAGTCGTAAAGCGGACCCCGACCAATCAGATAATCGGGCAGTAATCGGCCGAGGCCCGACAGATGATCAAGCGGAATCCGCTGGACGAATCCCGGTTTCGACTGGCGCCGCTCGATCGCTGATTGACGCTCGACTATATAAGGGCCCAATCTCCGATGGGTGCCAGTTTCTAGCAGACCAGTAGGGAGCATTGTACATAAACGTTTGATAACTGCCCATGCAAAGGACGGTACACGATCCATTGCTTCATCCACCATCAGCGGTAGCAGTTCTTCTCCCGCACACAAGGTTGCAAAGACCACAGTGGCACGGTGCCGAGCCCTAAGCAGCCACTCCTGTAACCTCCGGATCCTTTCCTGGGGTGACGGTAGGTGCAGTGGTGGGATAAGAGGCATCTTGTTCCGCTTTTCTTCGAAAGTTTTCCTCGACGTCAAGAAAAAGGATGTTCACCCACCAACAGAGCTGACCCATTTGTTGTATAGGCAGGAGAGGATGCAGTTTATATACCCCTGAACAACTGGACAATTCCCGGCTGGGGTAAACCCGTCCCTTGTCCGGCGGCCGGGAACTGGGCGGACATCTGCGGAACATCGACCGATGCTCGGGGACAAGTAACAATCGCCGGGTATACGGTCGGTAACCTGCAGTGCACCGGCCTATTTCCGCCCGGCGTATACGCCGATGCTTCCCCGCAAAACTTAGGCTGACACCGCCCGATTCCCGGCGGATGTCTCTCTAGGCCCCACACGGCATACTTTTTGCCAAAACCGAGCCAGACACCCATTTCTCGGCTTGGAATGCTCGGCCGACCACAACGTATAGTATAGCTCGGCCGGGGTACGCCGAATTTGTGACCGAGGCATCAGCAGTTAACCAGTACAGTGCACACTCTTTCGCCACTGAAAACTGCCCTTCTTGAATCAGCGGATGCCCAGTGGTAGAGAATGGCCGTGGAAAATATTTCATGATCTATCTCCACGAAAGAATGTTGCCGACCCGGCAGGTACCGAACACGCGCCTTTCTGATCACCAGTCAGACGTTCATCCGACCGAGGTACTGAGGCCGATGATTATCATACGAGATATTTTGGCCAGCAATAATCAAGTGTATATAAATGTAAAGTGCAGATAACTCCATGTCAACAGACATACAACGTCTAAACAACGTCCAAGTCAACAGACATACAACGTCTAAACAACGATGCATTGACGCTGACGCAGCAAAGTCGATGCAACAACGAAATTGACATAGCGTGTAGCATCGGCTCCGGAACTTGTTACTCAAAAGTACCAGATTAATGTGGAAAATGATCATACCGACGGTAACGGGCCTCCGTGGCCTAGTGGTTAAGAGTGCTGACTTTTGAACATTAGGTCTCTCACCGCTGTGGTTCGAGTCTCGCTCGGGTCATATGTGAGACGCCAAGTTCTGCAACGGAAGGTAAGGTAGTTTTTCTCCGGGTACTCTGGTTTTCGCCCATCTCTGATTAACGATCGCTCGATACGGGTGAAATAATCTTGAAAGGGCCGTAAAACCAAAACCAAAAAAAAAAAAATAAATAAAAAAAAAAAAAAAATACGGACGGCAGGTAATGACCTAATTTGGCGTTATTACGTAAAGCTAGAACCTAAAACCACTTCCCATCACGTGAACAAGTCCGTGAAATTAAGACCCCACTAAACCCCATTTTATATAAAGAAAACTGGGGTTTACGGGGAATAACATTAATTTTCTTAGTTCTGCTCCAAGACATAGGCTGTGGGTACTCGTTAGATACGCCTCAATGAGGCGGTTCTTAACGAGCATCCAAAACCTATGTTTGGAGTATAAATAGGAAAAATATCACAAATCTTCATCAGAAAAAGATGCCTTTTTTAAGGTTTGAGAAATTTACTATATCCCACGGATGTGTTATCCTAATGCCATATTACTGAACTTATTTTCTCTGAAATTCTTGTGCCGACATTTTGGAAAGCTTTGAAAAGGTTTGAGGGTCACTGACGAGGCCTTATTGGCCGAAACTAGCTATTCTGGCCCAGAAAACATGTACACTCCATATGTTCCAGTTTTGTGGTGCATTCCTTGCTTCCAAAGGATATACACTTTCGGATGAGTCTTTAAACCTAGGTCCCGTCTCCGTATGGCCTTAGCTGTTGGTGGGACGTAAAACTCAAACACTCACTCACTCACTCACTCCAAAGGATAACCATTTCTAGAACATATTTAACGTCACTATAGCTGGTGTCTGGGAATGTGTGGAGGTCGTAAAATGTCTCCCTGCCCAACATCATAGTGTAGTTTATATTTTCTTGCCCTTCCAGTGGTGAATTTTGAAATCTTTTAGGGTCACTGATGAGGCCTAATTGGGCAAAACTAGCTAGTCTGGTCCAGAAAACATGTACACTCCATATTTATCCCCACGTTTTTCGAAGAAAAGTGGGGATATTGTTATCGCCTCCGTCTGTCCGTTCGTCCGTCCGTCCGTCTGTCCGGCTATCTCCTCCTACACCGTTCATTGGAATTCAACCAAATTTGGTGTGTGAGTTACATACATGAATGGCTTCTGCAAGAGCACATTAATTTTTGGACCAGCCCCAAGGGTCCCGTGAAGCGGTCAAAACGTGGGGATTTGCGATGGCGCGCCATCGACTGCGCGATCTAGTTTACAGTTTTGTGGTGTATTCCTTGTTTCCAAAGGACAACCCTTTCTAGAACATATTGTAGAAGTAAGTAGATGAGAGAAAGTACAAAAAGGGGACAGGGAATTATTGAAAGGTTGTGTGAGTGCTTTTCCGTTTAGACAACATGTACGATAGAAGTTGGTCTTCTGTCTTTCTCGACTGGTAGGCGAGTATCTCTAGCAATGTTAATAATAAGACGATTCATTACGATAACAGGTCCGTGCAATGAACGCCCCTTTAAACCCAACATTATAGAGAGAGAACTGGGGGTTACAATATTTTGTAACTGGGTATACAATTTGCTGCGTCAGCGTCAATGCATCGCAGTGATGTTGCATTGACGTTGACACGACGTTGTTTAGACGTTGTATGTCTGTTGACATGGAGTTATCTGCACTTTATGTTTACATACACTCGATTATTGCTGGCCAAAATATCTCGTATGATAATCGTCGGCCTCAGTACCTCAGTCGGATGCGCGTCTGACTGGGTATACAATATTTTTCTCATTCCTGCTCCATGACATACGCCGTGGGTACTCGATAGAACCACTTCACTGCGACAGTTCCAACGAGCACCAACAGCCATGTTTGAAGCATAAATGAGAAAACTATCACAATTTTTCACCAGAAAAGTAAATATTGTTAAGATATGAAAGAATGCACAAAGTCATACGGGTGTAACATCGTATTGGCTAATAGACGAAGATAATCAATTTGAAAAAAAAAAAAAATAATAATAATAATAAAATTCTTTCATGGGAGAGCAGAAAACAAACTGTAGTAACAATGTACATGTATTTTCTACAAGATGTGCCTTTTATAGCTAATGGTACAAGTCTACTGCACTATATGTGTGGCAGATAGTCGACGGAAAACAGAACCCTGACACCAAACATAAACATTAAGTCGGAATAGGCCTCATGAATCATCAGTGTTTGGGTAAAAGTAGTTATATGTAGAACATAGAAGTGTAGGCAATGATCAGGAATCGACACAATTTACCCACAGCTCCCACCAGAGTTACCAAAGGGGAAAGAAACACAAACATGAAACAACAGACCCTAATGGAAACATCAATAGCGGAAAGCCAAAAGGACAGTTACTTTTCCACAAAATGGCCAATTCGATATCCAAAAATAAGTGATACAAACACTCAAAGACAAACCATAACAAAAATAAACAGCGACAGAAGAACCGCCTTGGAGCGGTCAGTGAAACGAATTCCACTGGGCTGGGCGAGAGAGGGGCTTTAATCTTAAAGAATTTATCTAACCTGTTGTTTATGAGTGAAATGTATCTCTCGCTAAGCCATTCATTCATAGAAACAAATGTGTTTTCGTATCTACAATATTTTGCTAAAACAGAGAGAGAGAGAGAGAGAGAGAGAGAGAGAGAGAGAGAGAGAGAGAGAGAGAGAGGTGTAATTGACCACTTCTGCTTTACCACCGTGTGAAAATAGTATTTTACGATCCTCTAGCGATATTTCTGGATTTACATTTGTGGTCAACCATGATTAAAGTTCAGTCTAAAACGTTCTTACTTTTGGGCATCTAAGAAATAAATAATGGATTTTTTCTGGTTGTTCATTACAGTAACTACAACCCTGATTTTATTAATTTTAAATAGAAATGAATGTGTTACTAAATTTTTATTATTGATTTTGTATTGAAAGTCGCGTAGTTTTGTCTCGTGAAATGTCTTTAATGCTCTTTTTCCACTTTATCTCCTATCTCCGTTTGCCATTTTGTTTGTGTAATGTATTCGTTTACTCTAACCAAAATATCATAAATAGTCTACTCCCTTTCTTTGAACTAATCAAGTCTTGAAAGTATATGTTACAAACTACATTTTGTTTAAATTTAACAGCAAATACACGATTCATGTGAATTTGATCTTTTCATACTTGAGAAATACTATTTACTACATGGTGGTAGTCTAAAAATGTGGCCCTTATATCATATTTCGCCTTTAACTGTTCAAAACTATAAAATACCACTTCCTCACTAGAAAGATCGTAAATTGCTCTTATGCCCATATCGCACCTATTTCTTAAAAACAATTTTCCATTACCAATGTGGTCTTTATGTCATAATGGGCATATAATAATTTGCTTTAGGTTTTCTACGGGGACAGGTTTACAAAATTCCGACAAGCAGAAAATCCTTCAAAAAATGGATTTTTGTAGGTTGAAACTAAATTTCGCCGCATAAGATTTGGTTTGGACATACCTTATGATCACAAAATACTCAACAGCCTGGGAGCGCAGATCTTGTGACACTCATGTGATTCTGCTTGTTTATGACCTTACCAACTCATGATTAAATGGTCAACAAATAGATCTTATCTTGGGTTTAGCATGACCTTTGGCTAGGTGAATCACATGAAGCTTCTTCGCAAGCTACTGGTACATGGATTAACTATCCAGTGAATTAAGTCTTTTCTGATTGAGAGAAGTCAGACAGTTGCACTTGAATGTGAGTACTCAGATGAGGTTCCAGTTACTTCAGGTGTACCACAAGGATCAGTTCTAGGCACTATATTATTGTTATTATACCTTAACGACCTACCCGACAATGTGTGGTCCCGGGTTCGCCTATTTGCTGGTGACACTGGGGTGTACCTGACCATAATTCTCCCTGATTATTCGGTCACCCTCCAGAGGGACTTAGACCGCCCCATCATAGAATCTCACTGGGCCATGGAATCAAAACATAGAAAGGCGGCATAATGCTGCGTTTTACCAGATCTGCACTTCTTGTTTAAAATGCTGGTATTTAAGTGTTAAACTAACAGTTTTAGATTACAACTAGGGTGAAAATTATTTTAGCTGCCCTTTATATTACAGCGAAAGTAACCTTTTGTGAACGGAAAAGAAATTTATGAAAGTACTTTTATCTCAGGACATCTTAAGTTTCCTCAATACATTTGCACAAGAAAAATATAGATGAAAGATTTGCAAGTTGATTTTCCCCAAAATATAATCCTGATTTCCGTTTAAAAATCCATTTCCCACAAGAAAAAGGTTTGGAGGTATACACGGTTATTACAGCAAGTACTTTCTTGCATTAGCAACATCCCTGTGCCTTTGAAAATAAATGAAATTCTGTATTTTTCACTTTTACCAGGAAAAAAGGAAACCGCTTTATAGACTTTTTAAAAGTTACTAAAACAGCTGCAGATCAATAGTTCACATCAAATACTAACGACTCGGTCAAAGCTTTCTATCAAAAAGGCTACCTGAATTGAAAACCAGATTTTTTTTGACATGTTTATTCTCGATGGGCGCCATCATCTCCTTTTCTTGCGGTAAATCTGAAATGCTGAGATTTCATCAATTATGCCTTCCACATTTTATTTTCTCCATCATCAATGAAAATACCTTGAAAAGTCAGCTATGTAGCCTTCTTCCTGCGTATACCATAATGAAATCGCCTATCTTGGAAGCCTGTCATCACTGATAAATTAGTGTAGCTGTCAAATTGAAGAGATTTCCATCTTGCCAAATGCAAAAACGTATTCATACGCCTTGGAACTAATTCCTCCCCCCCCCCCCAAAAAAAAAAACAATAGTACACCATTGCTTTAAATTTAAAACATAATATTCATATTTGAAACTGTCTTGCGCCTACTTTCACATACTTTCTAACATAATTTGTTCGTTAATTCATGAATAGTATGCCTTCATTTCTGAACTAGTTTCTACGTGTAACATTGTCCTGTTTGTGTTGTTCACCCCTGTTCCCAAGTAAACAAGTTGAAAAGGGTAGATTTCTTTTTTAACTTCTTTCAGCAAAACATATTAAAAGCATTGGGCTTCTATGAAATTTTACCAACCCGCACATTGGTAAGTAGGTGACACAACAGATCATTAATTGGATTAGATAAATATGTCCAAACATCAATTATTTGTTTATGGTGACTCATGTGAACAGAAAACAGCGTGTTTGTGTTAATGGTGAATCTTCAGTATGGGCGCCAGTTTTGTCTGGAGTCCCACAAGGGACTGTTCTTGGTCCTCTATTGTTCTCCCTGTACATCAATGATATTTCCTCTGACATTGACTCAGAAATAAGACTTTTCGCAGATGACTGTGTTTGTTACCGGGAAATTAGAGATACAGATGACTCACTGAAACTTCAGGCTGACATAGATGGATTAGGATGTTGGGCCCGAAAATGGGGCATGAGATTTCAGCCAGTTAAATGCAATATTATGCAGATAACAAGGAAGAGATCTAATAAAGTTGAGGCTTCTTACACTTTAGAGGGAACGGTCCTCGAAAATGTGAATTCCATTAAATACCTTGGTGTGACAATCACTCACGATTTGAGATATGCAATATGTGTACAAAGGCGAATCGAACTCTTGGATTCCTGAGGCGAAATCTTCATCAGTGTCCCCAGGATGTGAAAGAGACAGCATACATGGGACTTGTTCGCCCAATCTTGGAATATGGTAGTTGCATCTGGGACCCAAGCGGAGTGGTCCTAAATGAAGAAATTGAAAAAGTTCAGAATAGAGCGGCTAGATTTGTAACTGGAAATTACTGCTTTGAAACTTGGAGCATGACTGGAATTCTAGGAAAATTAAGATGGGAGTCTCTCAAGAAAAGGAGAAGAGACAGTAGGCTCATACTCTTATACAAAGGTCTAAAGGGTGCTGCCAGCATTCCAACAGATGACCTTGTTCCCCCGGCTAGGCACTGTAGACAGCACCATTCAATGACGTTTCAGACCCTTACTGCAAGAACGGATATTTATAAAGAATCGTTCTTCCCCAGAACCATTAGAGATTGGAATGCCTTTCCGGATTCTATTATTTCGACGGCGGAAGGTGCTGATGATTGTGTAGCTAAGTTTACATCTTTGGTTAGAGCTAAGGACTAACTTCCCATATTACAGGTCCTGGTGTATGAATGTCATTTGACGTGTCACCAGTAACAATTCTGATTCTGATTCTTATGTAACAAATCAATGGGTAAAAATCACTGCTATAACATAGCAGTTATTGGAAGTGATCAGAAGCCTTTTGCACAAAAATCCTGGTGCTGAACAGGCTGCTTTCATTCTTTCAGTTCAAATATGGGGATAAACTGTTTTTATCTTATATTTTTTTTTTTTTTTTTTTTTTTTTGGTTTTGGATTTTATTCCAGTATCAAATCATCCACCCAGTAAACGCAATCAATAATACAGTGAAACTTTGGTGCAGTGATTCATAAATTGTTATAAATTGCATGAATGAAATATATAAAATGAAATACTAAAAGCACCAAAGAAGGTCAATCATTTTACAAACTAAATGCAAGAGATTGCAACACCTCAACCCAATCAGTGATCTTACTGCCAACTTGGTAGAACTGGTCATTTTTGGCTACCATACACTGAATTTAAAAATAGTACCAGGTGAAATAATTACATTTTTGGGGGGTGGGGGAGGAATCATTAATTTTCAGTACTATTTAGGTATTTTACTTGAAATTCCACTCTTGCAGTGCCTAAAAGCAACCTTTAGCCACAATTCTATGATAGTATTTTACACATTTTTGTTCTGTGGATTAAGATATCATTTTTGCAAAACCATGGAAAAATGCAATAAATTACTAACATGGTGACTTTCCAATAAAAATATTTTGCTTTCATATTCTTACATTTACATGGACTACCATCTGATGAAAAAATCTGTTTGGGTAACTATTTGCAAATATGATTTTTTCAGTACCTCAAATGTAGTGAAATAACTGTATTGAGGAACCTTAAATCACCTTCTTTAAAGTAGCTTTTTAGCTCACCTGAGCCTTTAGGCTCATAGGTGAGCTTATAGTATAGCCATGGTCCGTCGTCCGTCCGTCCGTCCGTCCGTCCGTCCGTCCGTCCGTCCGTCCACCATTTTCAAAGATCTTCTTCTCCTATACTGCAGGGCCAATCAAAGCCAAATTTCATATGGAGCCTCAGTGGGATGGGGGAACGAAAGTTTGTTCGCGGGGTCTGGGTCACATGACCAAGATGGCCGCCATGCCCATATATGGTAAAAAGCCTTCAAAAATCTTCTTCTCCAGAACCATAAGGCCAATGGCCTTGAAACTTGGCATGTAGCATATGGTACTCGGGCCCATCATGGCTTGTACAAATGGTGACCCTGGGTTGACCTTGACCTATTTTACAGCAATGTCAAAAATGCCGACTTAGGCTTTTGCATGGAGAAAAGTGAAAATAATGGATTTTTAGGAAACCATTGAAGACAGTGTCACCAAAATTTGTAGATCAG
Source organism: Lucinisca nassula (assembly GCA_963580285.1). Classification (NCBI taxonomy): domain Eukaryota; kingdom Metazoa; phylum Mollusca; class Bivalvia; order Lucinida; family Lucinidae; genus Lucinisca; species Lucinisca nassula. The sequence goes on along the minus strand of OY757011.1, from coordinate 149,313,463 downwards.
GTAAAGTAATTGAATACATGAAGATCTATGGGTTAGAAAGGTCAAGGTCATTCATTGACCTTAGACCAAGGTCATTCAGGTTCCAGATTTCAAACATTTTTTTCTCAGAAACTACCGAACCAATTGAAGTGAAATTCGATATGGAGCCTTTGTGAGTTGAACAAATGAAAAGTTGCCAATATGGTCTAGGTCACATGACCAAGATGGCGGCCACGCCTATATATGATAAAAAGCCTTCAAAATTCTTCTTCTCTAGAACTGTAAGGCCAATGTCCTTGAAACTTGGCATGTAGCATATGGTACTCGGGCCCATCATAGTTTGTACAAATGGTGACCCTGGGCTGACCTTGACCTATTGTCCAGCAATTAAAGTTTGTTTGTGGGGTCTGGATCACATGACCAAGATGGCCACCATGCCCATATATGGTAAAAAGCCTTCAAAAATCTTCTCCAGAACTGTAAGGCCAGTGGCCTTGAAATTCGGCATGTAGCATATGGTACTCAGGCCCATCAGAGCTTGTACAAATGGTGATCGTGGGTTGATCTTGACTTATTTTACAGCAAAGTCAAGTTTGCCGACTTAGGCTTTTGCATGGAGAAAAGTGAAAATAATGGATCTTTAGGAAACCATTGAAGATAGTGTCACCAGAATTTGTAGATCAGGTGAAATAACTGAATACATGAAGAGCTATGGGTTAGAAAGGTCAAGGTCATTCATTGACCATAGACCAAGGTCATTCAGGTTCCATATTTCAAACATTTTTTTCTCAGAAACTACCAAGCCAATTGAAGTGAAATTCAATATGGAGCCTTTGTGAGTTGAACAAATGAAAAATTGCCAATACCATCTAGATCACATGACCAAGATGGCGGCCACGCCCAGATATGGTAAAAAGACTTCAAAATTCTTCTTCTCCAGAACTGTAAGGCCAATGGCCTTGAAACTTGGCATGTAGCATATGGTACTCAGGCCCATCATAGTTTGTACAAATGGTGACCCTGGGTTGACATTGACCTATTTTACAGCAATGTCAAATTTGCCGACTAAGACTTTTGCATGGGAAAAAGTGAAAATAATGGATTTTTAGAAAACCATTGAAGACAGTGTCACCAAAATTGGTAGATCAGGTAAAGTAACTGAATGCATGAAGATCTATAGGTAAGAAAGGTCAAGGTCATTCATTGACCTTAGACCAAGGTCACTCAGGTTCCATATTTAAAAAAAAACACATTTTTTTTTTCTCAGAAACTACTGAGCCAATTGAAGTGGAATTCAATATGGAGCCTTCGTGTGTTGAACAAATGAAAAGTTGCCAATATGGTCTAGATCACCTGACCAAGATGGCTGCCATGCAGATATATAGTAAAAAGCCTTCATAAATCTTCTTCTCCAGAACTTCTCTAAAAATCTTCTTCGCCAATGGCCTTGAAACTTGGCGTATAGCATATGGTACTCGGGCCCATCATAGTTTGTACAAATGGTGACACTGGGTTGACCTTGACCTATTTTACGGCAATATCAAATTTGTCAACTTAGGCTTTTGCATTGGAAAAAGTGAAAATAATGGAGTTTTGGAAACCATTGAAGAAAGTCTCACCAAAATTTGTAGATCAGGTAAAGTTACTGAATACATGAAGATGTATAGGTAAGAAAGGTCAAGGTCATTCAGTGATCTGGGACCATATTTCAAACATTTTTTTCTCAGAAATTGCTGGACCAATTCAAGTGAAATTTGATATTGATCCCTTATGTGATGAACAAATGAAAATTTGCCGATATGGTTCAGGTCACATGACCAAGATGGTGGCCATGCCCATATATGGTAAAAACCCTTTAACATTCTTCTTCAGAACCATACGGCCAATGACCTTGAAACTTGGCACATAGCACTCAGGCCTATCATAATTTGTTCAAATGGTGATCCTGGATTGACCGTGACCTATTTTACGCCAATGTCAAATTTGCCGACTTAGGCTTTTGCATGGGAAAAAGTGAAAATAATGGATTTTTATGAAACCATTGAAGACAGTGTCACAAAAATTGGTAGATCATGTAAAGTAACTGAATACATGAAGATTTATGGGTAAGAAAGGTCTGGGACCAAGATCACTCAGGTTCCATATGTCAGAAACTACTGGGCCAATTGAAATAAAATTTGATACGGAGCCTTTATGCGATGAACTAATGAAAACTGCTAATACGGTCAAGGTCACATGACCAAGATGGCGTCCATGCCCATACAAAGTAAAAACCTTTCAAATTCTTCTTCTCTGGAACCATAAGGCCAATGACATTGAAACTTGGCAAGTAGAATTGGGTACTTGGACCATTATTGGACGGATTTTAAAAAAAAATTGGACTTATTTACTCGGACCTATCATAGTTTGTTCAAATGGTAGCCCTGGGTTGATGTCAGGTGAGCGTTTACAGGACCACTGGTCCTCTGGTTGTTGTCTGTGGCGTTACTAAACCGTACAAATGTGAAATGGTTAGAATATAAAAGATAAAAATTGCAACATGTGTGCACGTGGCCGATTTCGAAAAAAAAAACAAAAACAGAAGACCATCATGAAAACATTCCTATGCAATTTTGACCCTCTTAAACTCCACTTTAATCCACTAGAATGGGGTTTGTATGGGTGTACATTATTTTTCGCATTTCTGCCCAAAACATAGATTTTTGGTACTCGTCAGAAACCGCCTGGTCGAGACGGTTCCAACGAGTACCCAAAATCTATGTTATGCGCTGAATTATGAAAAATAGCAGAATCTTTTATCTGAACATTTTCATTTTTTGGGTGGAAATATGTTCAATTTATTTGAAAAGGCATGTTTTCGTAATGCAAAAAAAAAATAATAATAATAAAAAAAATAATAATAATAATGGCCTCACTCATAATCTTAAATAACTGGAGTATAGTATGCATATTACAGGACATTCGTTTGAATAAACTCTCGTCAAAGGAATAAACACTTCTCAAAGCATAAACTAACGTCTATTCTAGTTGTAAGTTTCACAAGAACGAAGTAGAAACTATTTCAGCTCACTGAAAAACAAACTTTATTTCGTAAACAAAAACAACAAAAAGAAGAAAAAAAAAAAAAAAAAAAACTTCCCATCACGAAAGGAAAGTTCCTTCCGTTGAATAGACCAATAGGGGACAGACTTTATTCCAAAGTATTTTCAGTAATGAAACAAAGCGAAAGCAACGACAAAGAATTCTCAAAAGGAAATATGGCCCTGGTGTAGATTTCACATCTCCATCTGTTTCATGCAAAAATAGATTGATTTACGATCAGCACTAGCATTATAATCGATCCCTATGTGATGAAACCAAACATGATAATAACCACGGCCTTTCCTTCCAAACGATGTCAAAATGGTGTCAGTAGTTTCCAAATTTGCAATTTTGTGACGCAAGTAAACGTACAGTTAATTCAGCATTTTTTTTTCCAAGTTGCCGTACTAAAAAAAATCCAAGTTGCCGTACTTGAAAAATCCAATATATATATTTCATCAGCCTAAATACTTTTGTAAGCCTTCATGAATGACGGTTAAACAAATAAAGCTCTTATATCTATCTCAAGACAGGGACATGGATCATTCACACAGAGCTCTTCGTCAATAACAAAACGATCCGGGATTACGAAATTTCCTTAATAAAGCAGACCTTGATTCGAGAAATTCAAGGAATACTAGGTTTTACCAACCTCCCTTTTTTCATTTCCAATATGCATATGATCAGTAAGATAGAGGATGTGAGCGGAAGATTGCGATTGAACTGGACTAGTTTGTTTGTAGGGGTCCCAGGGGGTGGCAGCATATTCTAGTTTAGGTCTAACTAGTGACTTGTATGCTGTTGCCTTGATGTCCTTTGGGCATGCAGAGAGATTCCTGCGTAGGATAGGAAAGCAGCTGTCTGGCTGTCTGTCGTAGATAGCATGTCATAGTCTAGCTACTAGACCTTGATGTCATATTTACCAATTACCAACCTTCATGTGTGTTTTTATCAAATATGAAACCTTGTTAGACTTTAATCTTGTCTCAGACACCAAGGTCTAGTACAATGCGAATTTTACCTCGCAAGATCCTTGGTAAATGATTGATTACAGCTACAGTCATGAAATGTTTATTGCCTTTCTGTACCCCTTACCGAACACCAGCTGATAAGGCAAACTGGCATTTTAGTCAGTGTATATCTTCCCAAGATCAAATAAGGGGTAGAAGAATATTACTTATTAACTTTAAAATATGATATCCGACTAGAAGCTAGTCTAAGCATGTCAGTGTGACTATTTCACACCAGTGTACTGTCTATAGCCAGGTTTTTTGCTTTACTTCTGGCAATGGATGTTGTATGATGACTCCATTATCTTGCTTTTGTTGCCGATTCTGATGTACTCAGACTAAGTCTTGTCTGGGTGAAAACGCATCTATCAGTCTCTCTCCCATGCTTGTAAATAATTAAAGTCCTCTTGAGCGACAGCAACTCGGTACAACAGGCAGTGATCAGCGAACAGGGGAGACGCGTGGTGGCTAGTCGTTGATGTATATGAGGAAGAGGAGAGTGCCGAGCACTGTACTCTGTGGAACACCAGAAGTAACGGGCGCAGACGAAGAAATCCTCAATTACGACTTTCTGGTATCCATCAGCAATGAAATTGTGCGGAACCTCGTGAAAGGCCTTACTGAAATCTAGTAGGATGACGTTTATGCGCTGTCAGTTGTTCCTTCCGCCGGCTTGCTATCAGCTGGTACTCACATGACCCCCCCCCCCCCAGCAGGGAGAACGACCCAATGTACAACGAAAGAGCCGATTACTGTGCAGAGTCTCATCCTGCAAACCTGGAGTTTATGTAATAAACTGTGCGTGACAGCTCAGTGGTTAAGCCCAGAGTGGTTAGTGCACTTGACTCAGATGCCAGAGGCCCTCGGTTCGACCCGGCGATGATTATTTCGGTGTCTGAACACCATTTACAGCGATGAATGTCAAAATGCGCACCGCCCTTTGGATCGGAACGTTTAACTGGAGGCACCGGCCCCCGCCCATAGGGGCTTGAAGAGTATATGGGCTGCATGATGCTTCCACGCAGAGCTGAATCCGGCCCGCACACTAGTACTGGTAAACCGCTTAGAGGATCTAAGCCTTCCAGGAACCGCGGTGCGAGGCGGACCGCCTATGCTAATAAACCCTATGGGTTTCATTGGGCGACAGGGCTTGAGATGTCATCTCATCTCAGTGTCGGGTAAAAGTCCCACAAAATTGGAAGCAACATCTCCAAAATGACCTTTAAAGTGCTGACGGGGACGTTAAACCTCAAATCAAACAAACAAACTGGAGGCGTCCTGTTCAGGGAGAGTCATCCCCTATGCAGGTTAACTGTTTGTTTGTTTTGAGGTTTACGGCCAAGTCAACACTGTTAAGGCCGATTTTGAGCCTGTCAGTTTACTTTTCCTGGGCAGGCTTATTCGTAAGAGGTAACCAGGAGAGTGCACATTCTTTCGCCAGAAACTGACAACTGCCCTTCTTGAGCCAGCGGAATGGAGAGAATGACCGTAGGAAAGATTTCTTGATCAATCCCCGCGAAAGAATATTGCCGACCCCGGCAGGTATCGAACCTGCTTCCCCATGATCAGCAGTCAGACGCGCATCCGACTGAGCTACCGAGGCCAGCGCAAGATTGATGTGTGCTGTAAATCTGCAAGTGATGGTAAAATGTGGCCGATCCCAGTATCAGTGAGTAGGTCCTGGTTTGGTTTGAGGTTTAACGTCCCCTTCAACACTGTAAAGGTCATTTTGGAGACGTTGATAACAATTTTGTGGGACTTTTACCAGACATTGAGATGAAATGACTTCTCAAGCCCTGTCGCCCAGTGAAACAAATGGACGGACTCGCATCGCTTTGCTTGCCCAGGCTTAGATCTTCTAAGCTGTTTACCAGTACTCGTTTGCGGGTCAGTTACAGCTCTGCGTGGAAGCATTATGCAGCCCATATATTTCTTCAAGCCCCGATGGGCGGTGCGAATATGGATAGTGTTTCTCTTTTGTTTCGGTATTAAAAAGTTCTTGCTCGGCTCCCATGGCGGGGCTTGAAGAAATAGGTGGGCTGCATGATGGTGCCAGGCAGAGCTTAAACCGACCGCTTAGGAGTATTGGTAAACCGCCTAAAGGATTCAAGCCTGCCCAGGCAAAGCGGTGCGAGTCGGGCCGCCTATTCATATAAACCCTATTGGTTTCATTGGGCGACAGGGATTTTTTTTTTGGGGGGGGGGGGGTTACGGCCCTTTCAAGATTATTTCACTCATACCGAGCCGATCGTTAATCAGAGGTGGGCGAAAACCGGAGTACCCGGAGAAAAACCATCTGACCTTCAGTTGCAGAACTTGGCGTCTCACATATGACCCGAGCGAGGCTCGAACCACAGTGGTGAGAGACCTAATGATCAAGATTCAGCGCTCTTAACCACTAGGCCACGGAGGCCCGTAAGCGACAGGGAATGAGATCTCATTTCATCTCAATGTCGGGTACATAAAAGTCCCACAAAATTGTAAGCTATGTCTCCAAAATTACTTATACAGTGTTGATGGGGACGTTAAACAGTGTTAATTGGGACGTTAACCCTCAAATCAAACAAATCAAAAGGTTATTGCTAGTATCGTCTAATTCTAACAAATACCCACATCATACATGTACTCTCACATGTATGCGGTTTTTGTGTATCTTTGAAACGACCCCATGTCAATTCTCATCGATTCAGAAATTCATCCTCAGATATTGACGGTAAAATTATCTTCTTGCCTGTAAATTGATGCGTTAGCATTTGATAACAGATTAACATGCATGATAGTATTGTGTCAGTGCAGTTGAAAGTCAAATACTTGTAATTTGGACTAAAAATTCTACTTTCCTCAGATGAACCGGAGGTCGCCATCTTATTGTTCGCCGCTGTGATGTTGCCCGGCTTTTTGTCACGTGACAGGAATATTTTTAGATTGAAATTCCCAAAAACAACAAATAAACAAAAATGAAAACGACGATTTTCACAAAGTTCTGAAGTGGTATTTGGTTTCAGAAGATTACAAATGACAAAGCTACATGAATAGAAGAAATAAAACCGAAAAACACGCTTTTCATTTTTGAAGCCCGATAGCTCAATAATGCACCTTTAAAACATCATCATTTAACCTTAACGTGGTCACATTTAAGACACCGACTTTTGTATCAGCAGGTCAGGTTTTTCTTCAGCTAAATGTATTGTTCCCAATCCCAGATTATACCCCAGCAAACAAAGTTTGAGTGGGTATATAGGAGTCAGCTTGTTGTCCCATTTGTTTGTCTGTCACTCCACCAGAATTTTGTCTGGACAATAGCTAAAAAAAATGCTGGAGTTATCCAAATGAAACTTCACACATTTATAAAGGGCACTGTGCAGAAGTGCAGTACACCAGGGCCATAACTCTATCTGCAATATTAGCAGAGTCTGTCACTCCGCCAGAATTTTGTCCAGATAATAACTCGAAAACCACTTAAGATATCCAAATGAAACTTTGAACGCTTGTAAAGGACACTGTGCAAAAGTACAGTGCACAAGGGCCTTTACGCTATCTGCAATATTAGTGGAGTATTTGGACTTTGTATTCTTTTTTTTATTTAGAATTTTGTCGGGATACTAGTTGTATGATGACCTATCTTCACGTTAAGAGGTCTGTGAAATGAACACCCTCGAAAATTCGAATTTACAATAGCAATCAGATCCTCTGACAGTTCTAGTTTATGATTGGCGTGATATAAGTGAAATTATCTTGAAATGGAAGTGAAACCAAAATTGAATAAAAAGTGATTATATAATATGGCACTATACACTATATACACTAATATTGTTGCTGAAAAAAAAAAGTATAATTTTGCATTGCAAAGCTACTCACATTTTTTTTTACAACAAAGACTCTCATCAGATACCGCATACTATGGCATCTGATTTGGGCCTGCACTGTTTGCCAGTGGACCCATTCTGAAATGGGTTAAGATTATATGGCAAGTTGTGCAGGTTAACATAAATCTTGGGTTTAAACATTTTTGTAATTATTTTATTTTAGAATGGAACAAAACCTCAGCTTGGTTCAGACACACAACTAGATGATATTGCCAGAGACAAAAGATGTGAAGGCTACACGTAAGTATGATTAACTGATTGTTTTTCTGCCAATTTATTCGTTGGAAAATTTTGATTTTGCAATTTTCTCCATGTAATCAGGGTCTTTGCTGGATATCGCAGAGACATGGAACTTGCAGGGTTAGTTGGTGGATGATTCTAAAACTTGACTATTGTGATGTTTGTGCTAAAATGAATGCCAAGAGCAAGAAACATAAACCTCCATAATTCAGCCTGTTAACCCTTTTTTAAGCGCCTGCTAGCATGGCGCGATATAGGCGCCTGGTTTTCCGTTCGTCCGTCCGTCCGTTTGTCAAGGCGTCAACATTTGCGACCACCCTAGCGTTCACCCTAATGGTCAAGTTTATTTCTCAAGAACTATAGGAGCTTCATTAATGATATTTGGTACAAACATGTATCTGGGGATGGCAACTTAAATGCAAGCATCCATATTTGACCTTGACCTACATTTCATGGTTCACTGACTTTGTAAAATATTGCCACCACCCTAGCGTTCACCTTAATGGTCAAGTTTATATCTCAAGAACTATAAGAGCTTCATTAATGATATTTGGTACAAATTTGTATCTGGGGATGGCAACTTAAATGCAAGCACCCATATTTGACCTTGACCTATATTTCAGGGTTCACTGACTATGTAAAATATTGCGACCACCCTAGCATTCACCCTAATGGTCAAGTTAATTTCTCAAGAAGTATAAGAGCTTCATTAATGACACTTGGCACAAACTTATATTTGGGGATGGCAAGTTAAATGCAAGCATCCATATTTCACCTTGACCTACATTTCATGGTTCACTGACTTTGTAAAATATTGTGACCACCCTAGCGTTCACCCTAAGGGTCAAGTTCATTTCAAAAGAACTATAAGAGCTTTATTAATGATACTTAGTACTTACTCATCTCGAGGGATGACAACTATAATGCAAGCAAACATATTTGACCTTGACCTAAATTTCATGGTTCACTGACTTAGTGAACTATTGCATCAACCCTAGTGTTCAACCTAATGTTTAAGTTAATTTCTCAATAACTGTTAGGCCTTCAATGATGATACTTAGTACAAGCTTGCATCTAGGAATGGCAACTTTTATGCAAGCATCAATGTTTGACCTTTGCCTAGATTTCATGGTTCGGTAACTTTGCACCCCCACAGGCGCGACATAGCCTTCGGCGGAATTCTTGTTGTACCAATGGAATCTTCCTCCTTATATATAGCATATATAGCAGGAGTCCATTTCAAAATTTAGGGTTGTTAGGTTGTGTTTTCTTCAAAAGCTATTGGAAATTGGCTGAAAATTTTGCAAACAGTGCAGGCCTGATCAGACGCCTGCACTGTTTGCCAAATACCCGGTTTGGGGTTTCTGCTACAAAATGGGTTGGTCAATTCAGGAAACAAGTTTTCTTGTAATTCAGTGCATTTCTGATGATGTTTTTCAGTGGAGCTGATCTAGCAGCACTGATAAGAGAGGCATCAATAGCTGCCCTGAAACAGGCTATCACTCAAGGCACATGGCATGAAGAGATAGCTGTGGCTAAACAACATGTTGAGACTGCTTTCACAAAAGTGAAACCCTCAGTCTCTGCCAAGGTGAGTAGTAGTTTATGTTTTAACCCCTAAGATGCCAATATTACCGTCTGCTTTGCCATCTGCTGGTTACCTTAAAATTAATTTTTTTTTGCAAACAGTGTGGACCCAGATCAGACTGCTCTGGCCCTCACTGTGTGCCTGTATACAAAAATATTTTCAAAAAATTTGCAAAAAGATTCAGCAGATGACATAAGCAGACGACATTTTCAGATGTAGTTTTTCTCAGCGTCTTAAGGGTTAAGTTTTTTCATGACTTTAAACTAAAAATGTATTTCAGTAATTATTGTCAGCTCAGTGCCTTTATAGTTCTGATCCGCTGAAATATTGTGTCCTATCAGATACCCAAGACAATAATAGTTATGGTCACGTTACCCTGACGCAGGGTCATTCAGACCTAATTCTACCCTGTTCCTGAGCACCAGACTGCAAGAAGCTAGTGTCATACTTAACAACTTTGAAATGTTAAACTGGCAGCATACTGACATATAAGGGGCTCACCTTCCCTTTCGTTAAGCTCATTTGCTGTAAAATATTACACAAAAATGTTTGTAGTCTGGCCTTTTTTTTTAACTATGTAAGTATGAAAGGGGGACTTTGGTTTGCAACAGTTTTCTTAAAAGGAAGATTTTATATCCATGTTTTGGAAAGCCAGGTCTTTTTCACATTTAAGGATTAAAGGGAATGGATACAATTGGCATGTTTTCTGGTTTTAAACTTTTGAGGGAATCCATGTTTACTAACCCATAAACTGATGCCCTCTGAAAAGGACTCTTTAAAGGAAAGAATTTACTTCTTTGGAGCAAATCCTTTATGAGTTTAAACCTGTATTGAAAAGGGAGACAACTCTTTTAAAGAGTTTTCTCCCCTGAAAGTATATCCATTCTTCTTAAAAGATGCAGTTTATTACTTAACAGTTATTCTCTCTGTCCCTCATTTTTGTGGGAAAATGGTATACAGTAAAATTCATATATTAAGACCACTTTGGGACTGTTCAAAAGTGTTCTTTAAAACCCCTATTGAACAGTCCCAAAGGTGGTCTCTGACCAGGGCACACTGTATGGAGAAAATACAATGAAAGAATAACTGCAACTTACTAAATAAGCTTTCTAAAGCAGAATTAGTCTTAATTTTAGGTGGTCTTAATAGTGAAATTTTACTGTATTTTAGTACCGAAGTTTTTGACAATGTTTCAGGATCAAGAGAAGTACAAGAATATGAGGAGTGGCCTAGCTGTGTGAAAGCAACACCAGAATCTCAGAGCAATGGATCATGAGATTATACAGGACGTTTTAGCTCGCCCACGAAAGCATAGGGAGCTATTATCTTGACATCAGTGTTGACGTTATATCTGCATCGGCGTGGGCAGCACACTCACTTTACGGTTTCATAACCAAATTTTTTAAATGTTTTCAGCACCCTTTCCACTTTGGAAAATAATCCTACAATGGGGTGAATTTTTATTATATATCACCCAGGGTTGCCACGGTCAGTCTGGAAAAGAATTTTTCTCTAGGTCAGGAAAAAGTCATGGGATTTTGATTCGAGTCATGGAAATTTAAAAGTCGGGGAATTTCAAAAGTTCATATTAAATGGAATGGCAAAGGCAGTCTTCTGAAAAGTATAGATTTACAAAATTTTATTATGTGGTCAACTGATTTTATTGGTCTTAGCCAAAAATTGTATTCAGTATAAACCTGGTTTGGTAGGATTCTTCTTTTGATAAAATATCTGTAATAGATCGACTACCATATCCAAACCTTTCTTAAACTAAGCATTCACGGAAATTTTAGTCAATCAGTTTTGTTTTTTTTGTGTTTTTTTTAGCTCACCTGTCATGTAATGACGAGGTGAGCTTTTGGGATCACTTTTCGTCTGTCGTCCGTCCGTCCGTCCGTAAACAATTTTTTCAAACGACATCTCCTCCTAAACCACTGATCGGATTTTGACCACACTTCACAGGAATGGTCCTTAGGTGGTCCCCTTTCAAAGTTGTTCAAATGGTTCCGGTCCGTTGCACATAAAGGTCACAGGAGCCAAAAATAGATTTTTTTCACCGAAAACTTAAAAAATCTTCTTCTCTGAAACCACAAGGCCCAGGTCTTTGATATTTGGTATGAAGTTTCATCTAGTGGACCCCTACCAAGATTGTTCAAATTATAGTGCTGGGGCGAAAAATGCCCCCACCCCGGGGCCCTTTGGTTTTACATGGGCTTATATAGGGAAAATCTTTAAAAATCTTCTTCTCTGAAACTGCAAGGCCTAGGTCTTTGATATTTGGTATGAAGCTTCATCTAGTGGACCCCTACCAAGATTGTTCAAATTATAGTGCTGGGGCCAAAAATGCCCCCGCCCCGGGGCCCTTTAGTTTTACATAGGCTTATATATGGAAAATCTTTAAAAATCTTCTTCTCTGAAACTGCAATGCCCAGGTCTTTGCTATTTGGTATGAGGCTTCATCTAGTGGACCCCTACCAAGATTGTTCAAATTATAGTGCTGGGGCCAAAAATGCCCTCGCCCCGGGGCCCTTTGGTTTAACATGGGCTTATATAGGGAAAATCTTTAAAAATCTTCTTCTCTGAAACTGCAAGGCCCAGGTCTTTGATATTTGGTATGAAGGTTCATCTAGTGGACCCCTACCAAGATTGTTCAAATTATAGTGCTGGGGCCAAAAATGCACCCGCCATGTGGCCCTTTGGTTTTACATAGGCTTATATAGGGAAATTCTTTAAAAATCTTCTTCTCTGAAACTGCAAGGCCCATGTGTTTGATATTTGGTATGAAGCTTCATCTTGTGGACCTCTACCAAGATTGTTCAAATTATAGCCCTGGGGCCAAAAATGCCCCCGCTCCGGGGCCCTTTGGTTTTACATAGACTTATATAGGAAAAATCTTGAAAAATCTTCTTCTCTGAAACCACACAGCCTAGGTCTTTGATATTTGGTATGAAGCTTCAGCTAGTGGACCTCTACCAAGATTGTTCAAATTATAGCCCTGAGACCTAAAATGCCTCCGCCTGGTGGCCCTTTGGTTTTACATAGACATATATAGGGAAAATCTTAAAAAATCTTCTTCTATGAAACCACAAGGCCTAGGGCTTTGATATTTAGTATGAAATTTCACCTAGTGGACCTCTATCAAGATTGTTCAAATTATAGCCCTTGGGCAAAAAATGCCCCCGCCCCGAGATCCTTTGGTTTTACATAGACTTATATAGGGAAATATTTAAAAATCTTCTTCTCTGAAACTGCAAAGCCCATGTCTTTGATATTTGGTATGGAGCTTCATCTAGTGGACCTCTACCAAGATTGTTCAAATTATAGTGCTGGGGCCACAAATGCCCCTGCCCCAGGGCCCTTTGGTTTTACAAATATGTTCTATAAAAGGGTTATCCTTTGGAAGCACGAAATACACCACAGAAATGGAAAATATGAAGTGTACATGTTTTCTGGGCCAGACTAGCTAGTTTCGGCCAAGTCTTATATAGAGATAAACTTTGAAAATCTTCTTCTCTAAAACAGCAAGGCCCAGATCTTTGATATTTGGTGTGAAGCTTCATCTAGTGGACCTCTATCAAGATTGTTTAAATTATAGGCCTGAGGCCAAAAATGCCCCCGCCTAAGGGGCATTTGGTTTTACATAGGCTTATGCAGGGAATATCTTTAAAAAAATCTTCTCTGAAACCCCAAGGCCCAGATCTGTGATATTTGGTGTGTAGCTTCATCTAGTGGACCTTTGCCAAGATTCTTCAAATTATAGCCTTTGTTGATATTTGGTATGAAGCTTCACCTTTTTAGACCTCCCTCAACATAATGCACATTATAACCCTGGGGTCAATAATGGCCCTCCCTGGGGCCCACTTGTTACTCTATGGATCAGGTGAGCGATCCAGGGCCATCATGGCCCTCTTGTTTTTATGTCCCCGGCAGCGATAGCAGGCACATAACCTTTTGTTGGTTTGCTGTTTTTTAGCTCACCTGAGCCAAAGGCTCACAAGGTGAGCTTATAGTATAGGCAGGCATCAGGCGTCCATCCGTCGTCCGTCCGTCCACACCTTTGAACTTGAATATCTAAGTGACTAGCTGGCCAATCCCAATCAAATTTTATGTCCAGCATCACTGGGTTTGGGGATTGACTGCATTAGGTTTTGGACGAGTTTTGATGAGAACTGTTGTTGCCAAGGAAACAAAAAGGTTCCATAGACTTATAATGGGGAAAATGACGTCTCCACTTTTTCTCGGCCATTTCTGATCCGATGGTCATCAAACTTGCAGATAACCAGGAGGGGCTTACAGTCTAGGTTGAGTTCAAATTTGGGCTGCACGGGACAAACAGCTTTTGAGTTACCGCCCTTGAGCATAAATGTAAGTGAAAAATGGTGTCTCCAGCTTTTCTCAGCCGTTTTTGATTGGATCATTTTGTAACTTTTGGTAAAGAGGACAAGCATAAAATCTCGAGCGAGTTCGAAGTTGACTTGTTTTCCAGTTAAATCTCCTTGAGTGCGAAAGATTTTTCCATAGAATTACAATGGGAAAACGACGTCTCCAGCTTTTCTCGATCATTTAAAATCAGATCTTCATCAACTTGCAGATAACCAGGCATACAGTCTATGTTGAGTTTGAGTTTGGGCCACGCAGGTCCAATTTCAGCCACTGTCTTATAGTTAGAAAATCAATATTTCATTTAAATAACATCAAGTAAATAGGAATAAAACAATATTCGGAATTATCACTTCACTATTCTTATTTGGTTGGCCAAACTTCAAGAAAAATGTAAATAATTACAATGACTTTAACTTGTTTAACTAGGAAATAACGTTGGCGACCATAATAGATGGTCACGTGACACCCCCCCCACCCCCAACCCCCCACCCGTACTCGAAATCTCGCTATGGAAACGAGAGCGTGATTTTGCATTATTTAATAATGCAAATATCGTGAATGTAGGTTCCTTGTGACAAGGGCTTCCCACTCAAACAAAAAATCTTGACCTATGACCTTGACCATGACCTGTGACCAACTTTGAAGAAAAAAAATGACCTTGCCTGGGGACTTGTTTGTGATTCACAAACACATCTTTATTTTTATCATTATTATTATTATTATTTTTTTTTTTTGAAAATAAGCTTTAGAGAATACTAGGAAGTCTGATAGATCCAGGCGTCTCTTGCCTCCGGAACCACCATTTACCCATCCACAATTTCCCTGGGCAGGCTTATAGGTTAGCGGTTAAAAAGTACAATGCACATTCTTTTGCCAGAAACTGACAACTGCCCTTCTTGAATCAGCGCAAGGGAGAGAATAGCCGTTTTCATGATCAATCTCCACATAAGAATGTTGCTGACCGAACCCACGTCCTCCTGATCACCAGTTGGACACGCATCCGACTGAGCTTCGAGGCCGGTAAGACAGGTAGTTGTACTGGAAAGCAATCAATGCAGTGCAAAAGTTACCTCCCTTTCAAGAGTGATGACTGTTTGTTTCCCTTAAATTTCAATTGACCTCCGTGGCCTAGTGGTTAAAAACCTGACTCTTTTAAGCAATAGGTCTCTTACCACTTCCTTGGGTTGCATGTGAGATGCCTAGTTCTGTAGGAGGGCCATGTTCTGTAGGAGGGCCAAGTTCTGTAGGAAGGTCAGATGGTTTTCCTCTGGGTACTCAGTTTTTTGCCCACCTGATAAACGATCAGACTCAGTATAAATGAGCAGTAAAAATGAAATCAATAAATCCATAAATAAATGAAATTCCAGCAGTTACATAGCAGGTGGTGTTGAGGTGTGACATTAATTTTACTGATATGCCCAAAATTTCTTAATATTATCTATAGCCATGGATTTTTCCTAGGCTTAAAATAGCAGGGCAAGGGGAGGGGACAGAGGTACAGATGAACTTACAATGATATTTTTGTGAGAGAATATTTATGATGGGAACTTGTGATGTATGCCTGTAAAAGCTTAGTTTTATTTTTAAAGTGCATGTTTCATTCTGTTTAATCACAAGCATTGGTGGTTGCTTTATTTTAAATTCATGAAACAAGCCCTGAGGGTGTTGCTTAAATTTCACATGAAATGACCCCAATTGTGGATTCTATTTTCATTTATCCTTTTTTATCAGCTATTTTGCACCAAAATCTGCTGATATTCAACAAAAATCATGTTTTCAGTGTCAAGTATTGCAGGATTCTGCTCAGTATTATGTGACATGATCAGAGGATTATTTTGGCCATGACAAGTGAAAAAGCATGCAGGCCCAGTCATAGTAACCAATAAGGTAAGTATTTTGTGATAATTGAAGGATAGTTTTTCGTATTGCTCCATAAAGTCCTATGTTGTGGGTACTCATTAGAACCGCCTCGGTGAGGCGGTTCTAATGAATACCCACAACATAGGTTTTTATGGAGAATTGACAAAAACTATCATTCAGTTATCGCAAAATACTCACCTTAACAGTTCCTATAGCAATGACACTACTTATTATGTTGCTGTTCTTTTTATATTCCATTTCAGTAGAAATAGTACATGTGTTTCAATAGAAAAGGCCTGTCTACATTATGATGTTGGCAAATAAAGTATTTGCAATCCAGATGGAAATTGTTATACTATTTTACCATCGGGATTATTTTACATGTTTTAAATGTTTGCCTTTCATGCTGCAGTGTTTTGCTTTATACTGTAATAGCTGTATTTCCAATTTAGCTAAACATACATAACAGCATTTGTATAGAACAGAATCCTTCCTGTCACTGATTCCCAAAATACCTTACTAAATCACCTAACATAGGGTAATAGCTCTGAGTTGCTTCTGCATTCACTGTGATAGTAATGAATTTTTAAGGTGCAATGTGGACACCTAAAAAGGTGTCCAGGAGGTGTGCATTCTCCTTATTTTAACATTGATCAATGGGATATTTTTCTTAACCTTCTTTTGTACAGAAGGTTTCTTCCGCCTTGTATGTAGCAGAAGTCAGTTTCAAAATCAAGGGATGTTAGCTTGTGTTACCGTAAAAATCCTAAAAATTCAGACACCCTTAGGTCTTGCTGTAATTCTCCTAAAAATTTTAACAAACTTGTTTCTCAATTCAGCAGGGGTCCAAAAAGTGCAGATGCGATGGCAAACACTGTAGACCCATGTGATGGCAAACACTGTAGACCCTGATCAGACCCTGGTGTATGAATGTCATTTGACGTAACACCAGTAACAATTCTGATTCTGACTGGATCTGGGTCTTAACTGATTGCTTAGGTTTGTCTATCTTAATACTAAAGATCATTACGGTATATCTTTGAAATTATTTTGTAAGTTTTCTGCAAACAGTGTAGGCCCCAATCAGATGCCACATTTTCTGGCATCTGACCTGGTCTTGCACTATTTGTTAGGAGCCTGTTTTGGGGGTACCTAAAGTGGAAGTGTTCGATATTTCATTATTGATTGGAATATATTCTGTCAAGGGAGACAACTTAGGAGCAAATTCTTTCCTTTAAGAGTACACTTCTCTATCACTGGCTCCTGCATTCACCGGAAGTCAAAAGTTGCCTCCCTTTGATATATGGAAGAATAATCTGCCAGGTGTATCTGTCCCCCTTAAGGGTAACCACTGCTGGCAATGGCAGCAGAACTGTTTTGTAAAGAATCACCTTTAGTTGAAAGATTACTTATTCTTAACCCTTGTCCTGCTAATCCCGGATATGCCTTATCTTTGAAACAATGTAGATCCAGATCAGATGGCTTCTGACAAAGCCATCTGATCAGGATCTACATTGTTTGCCATTCAGATTGTGAATTTGTTGTAATAATTTGCATCAAGTAATCTGATTGGCCGATAATCAGTAGTGGGTGTGACATATATAAATATTCAGCAGGACAAGGGTTAATACACCATTGCTGCTCCAGATAAGGATAAGTGGGTGTGATGATGGTTAATGAGGATAATTTGGCGATGACAAGCATATGGGGTCTTTGATCATTTACCTTGAATGTTATCAAATCAGCCTGTTTACAAACATAGTCAGAATAGGGCCTTCTGTAACTACATGAAGAAGAGTTTTATCTTCCATCTGTATAGCACACGGTGAAGAAAGATCAGACTGCATGGATATGCTGACTGATCTGAGTCTTCTCAAAAGGCGCAGATGCTTGAAGATCTGTTTTTGCTTGGCATGGCCCAATTAAGGTGTATTGGGAACAACGGGCAGATTTTTCCATTTTTCAAAGGTAGACATTTTTGGGGACTTCCTGTTTGCTTTTCTATAAGGTCTGTCCCGTGGAAAATGGGGTCTACTCTTAAAGAAAAAATTTGCTCCTCAGGAGCAGGGGCAAATTATTTCCTTTAAGAGTTGACTTCTACTGACATGGAAGACAAAAATACTTGCAGGAGTTGCCTTCCCTGAAGGTATTTCCATTCCCCTTAAAGAAAAATATTGCTTATTTCTTCATAAAAAACCTGCATTTTGGGCACTTGCTGGAATTGCCTTGATGAGGGATTTCTAGCAGACTTGCATAGGTTTCTATCTGTGATACACTATGAATGTTTACGATTTGGTATTTTATGCCTGCTATTCTGAACTATGACCACGTCAAAGATTTTGTTAAACTGCATCATGTCAGATATCTCTATATTTATCATGAAATACATTTTGCATAGTATTGGAACTCACAATAAAATTGACTGTGCATCAAACCTTAAACTCTGATCTGTAATTCAAATGCCTAGAGTATGGACTTTTTGGTACTTAAAAAAGTGCTTAGAGAGACAGCTTTTAAGGCTCAATATTAGTCCCAAGATTTATAATTTAAATATCCAAGAAAGTAATTGTCAATCCCATAATTATTGCTTAACCATTTAAACCCAGTAGACTGTCTCATCAGGATCACCAGTGTTTACTGTCCTGCTAATAATCTTGACTAAACCACCTTTTTACAAAATTGGATACCATAATGATCCTAAGTATTGAGACAGATAGGCCTAAACAAACAGTGCATACCCAGATCAGACTGCTCCTTCAGGAGCAGTCTGATCAGGGTCAGCCCTGTTTGCCATTCCATCTGCACCTTTTTGACAACTTGCTGGATCATGAAAAAAATTGTTAAAATTTTAGGAGAATTACAGCATGTCCTCAATGTGTCCGAATTTGTAGGATTTTTACAGTATGTCCAAATTCACAGATGGCAGAACCACTTCAGAAAGTAAAGATGAAAGGGTTAACAAGTTTGGTTGAGATATTATCGTAAAAATCCTAAAAATTTGGACACCTTGACAACTTGCTATAATTCCCCTAAAATTATAACAGGTTTGTTCTTCTATTCAGCAAGGAGTCCAAAAAGTTGAGACGGAATGGCAAACAGTCTAGACCTTGATCAGACTCCTTCAGGAGCAGTCTGATCTGGATCTGCACTGTTTGCTTAGAGTACTGATAAACCGCTTAGAAGGACTAAGCCTGCCCAAGCAAAGTGGTGCGAGTCAGACTATCCAATGCATATAAGCCTTTTAGTTTCATTAGGCGGCAGGGCTCGAGATGTCATTTCATCTCAGTGTCGGGTAAAAGAGCCACATAATTGGAAGCAACGTCTCCAAAATGTCCTTAGTAGTGTTGACTAGGATGCTAAACCTCAGTTCAAACAAACAAAATAAAACTGTTTGCTTAGGCCTGTCTGTCCCAATACTTCGGTTCATTACGGTATGCTGGAATGCTAAGAAATATGTATATGATGTAGGGATCACCCATGGTTTTTAATGCTGGGTAACTTGGGAGCTGGTTGAACACAAGCTGCTGCACTGATTGTTCAGATATCTTCCGAGGAACTGGTAAATGTTAATGTAATGAAATAACCATGGATGATTGTTATTCCTGCATAACTTATGCTTCCAAAGGCAAATTGTGACAAATGCCCCCAAAAGTTCTTAACTCTGAATAAACTCTTCAAATGGGACCATAAAACCAACATGTTTTTGACAATGACATCAATTCCGCAATATTGTTTTGTTGTCATATCATAAAATTTTAAAATTCTTTGTTCATGGTGACAAAGTTACATCACTCAATGAAATGTAAAGAAAACAAGGCTCATCTTGTGATATGGGCCCCGTCAAGCGAATTTGGTACTTATCGCCTATGCGAGCAGCGAAGGTTCAGGCGAGCCTGCGCATCTGCGCAGTCTCGCCAGAACCTTCGCTGCTCGCTCATACAAGCAGTGAATCAAGAGGAACCTTCAGACAGAAAGCCATATCCCTGGCCCCTCTGAATGGCTGGGCATGTGCAGTTAAAATTTGTCATTAAGGAATGCTCGAAGACACAAATTCGCATGGCGGGGCACATATCTAAAGTTCAAAACCCATGTTCAAAAAGCATGTGAATTTCATGATTTGAACATGGGTTTTGTTGTTTGAACATGGTTTCTGGCCCAGTCAAGAATAGCTTCATAGATTTTATGCAAGAATAAATGTTTTGATTTCCTCTTACAAATACACCGTAGTTTACAGTCATTGTAGTGATATTAAGTAATTTTGCATTATTAAAGGGAGTATGTGCACCCAAATTAATTACTAGTTTTAAAAGGGAGACAGTTTTGGAGATATGTAGGTCTTTTCCGTTATCTGAATTCGGGTGGAGGGATGGGTACTACGGTAAAACACTTATATTTGGTGGTCATTTCATTTTGGCCCCATTGGCAGTCAAGGAAAAAAACGAGAAAAAAAAAAAAAATGCCAATAAAGAGTGGAAGAGAAGAATAACAAACTGGCAAAATTTGTTTTCCCAATACACATCGAAAGTATGACAATACAACGTTTATCAATCGTGGGTATTATCAGTGACAAAGAAAAAGTGTATTTACTTATTTAGAAGTTAAACCTAGTGTTAGGGGGCTTAGTTCCAAGTTTATTCTACCCAGTCAGGGTAAAAGATATTTGATCAAGTCTTTCTCTTTGCTTAACTTGTAAATTATGAAGCCATTAAGCATGCTTAACAGGGCTGAATAAAAACAAAATTCAGAGTAATTCTCAAAAATTGCATGTATAATTGGTAATTGAGGGCTTTGCCTGTGAGTAAACCTAGTCCGGCATTTTGAGCAGACAAATCGTGAATGCAAGAAAGAAAGCCCCCGCCCATCGGGGCTTGAAGAAATAGATGGGCTGCATGATGCTTCCACGCAGAGCTGAAACCAAGCGGCATACGAGTATGGGTAAACCGCTTAGAGGATCTGGGCCGGCCCGGGCAAGGCAGTGCGATTTGGACTGTCCATGCTTGTAAACCCTATTGGTTTCATGGGGCAACAGGGCTTGTGATGTCATTTCATCTCAGTGTCGGGTAAAAGTCCCACAAAATTGGAAGCAGCGTCTCCAAAATGACCTATGCAGTGTTGACGGGGACATTAAACCTCAGATCAAACAAACAAACAAAAACAACTGGTTATAACTCAAAATCTGTTATTGAGTAATTAAATAACAATAAAACTGATTTATATTCACTCGCACACCAAGGACAATGCATTGTGGAAAACAGTTGAAAGTCCATCAGTATGACTTGCAAATCACCGTGTAGAACTTCCATGCATAAGACACACAGTGCTATATTGGAATTTACAGATTTTTTTTATTTCAGAAATTGAAAAAATGCCAAAATATAAATCACCAAAACGTCCACCCATAAAAACCGCCAAAATTTGCTTCAGTCAAATTTAAGTGTTTTACAGAATTAAATGAAAGAAGCATGTTGAAGAGCAGGAACTCTTTCAAAAATATTTTTGTCTCCATCAAATAGGGTCTACACTTAAAGTGTCTCCATCAAATAGGGTCTACTCTTAAAGGAAAGGATTCGCCCATCGGGGCTTGGAGAAATATATGGGCTGCATGATGCTTCCACGCAGAGCTGAAACAGAGCTGCACACGAGTACTGGTAAACCACTTAGAGGATCTAAGCCTGCCCAGGCAAAGCGGTGCGAGTCGGCCCATCCATGCTTATAATCCCTATTGGTTTCATTGGGTGGCAGGGCTTGAGATGTCATTTCATTTCAATGTTGGGTAAAAGTCCCACAAAATTTGAAGCAACGTCTCCAAAATGGCCTTTACAGTGTTGACGGGGGACGTTAAACCTCAAACCAAACAAACAAATAAAGGAAAGAATTAACTTTGTGGAGCAAATTCTTTCCTTTAAGTATATATCCCATTTTCAGACAATCTTGGTTTTTAGGAAGGTGTATAGGAAGAAATGGAAAACGTTGTAAAATTGGTAGAAATATGTCTGGTATACCCATTTCTCTTCAAGTTTCAAGTTACTCACAGTTCATAGCTACAGATAAGGTGGTGTATTAGGGATAATTTTCCTTGTATGAAACATATGTTGTTGCTGCTTGTTACAATCGTCTCAATTAGGCAATTCTAACAAGTACCACACAGCATTTGTTTCATGGAGAAATAAGAAAAATTATCAAGAACCTTGTTTTGTCTCCATATCTGGAGCTATGATTACTGCCAGAGAAAAGTCTGTTTTAGAGATATACTACAATTTCATGTGGCATTATATTTAAATTTTTTCAGGAGGTTTTTTCCATTGTTCTTTTGTGTGATATTTTTTTTTTTTTAAGTATTTGCTTTGGAAAACATTAGTGGGCAAGCTAATTGTTCCATTTTGATGAAATGTCAAGTTTTTATTGTCTTGTAGTGATATTGTTTTGAATTGTATCAGTTCTTTAGAGAGAGAGAGGATGCTTGACAAAAATCGTCCATTTTATTCCAATGGAGTAAAACAGAACATTTGAATTACCAAACACAGCAGAGCAATTGATGATGATGGTGGTTCATGTGAAATGTCAAGGCTGATTTTCCTAGAAAAAATGTTGCCTCCAAATTTTTCTTGGAGCTTTATTGGTTAGGGCTTGTCAAGCTGAACCAGGATATGCTATACCTTTGCAAACAGTGTAAATCAAGATGGCCAAGTGAATTATCTTCACTGTTTGACATTCTGGGCCCAGTTGTTTGAAGCATCGTTAGCTTAACGAGCTCGTTAGTGGTCATATTGTTAACTGTTCTAGCAAGTTTAATACCTAAAATTATATTATTTTTGCTGAAAAAATGTGAGCAGCTTTTGCATATGCAAAAGCTGCTCACATTTTTTCAGCAAAAATATTAATATATTTGCCACAATAAATGATCAAAGTATTAACAATACATTAACTAACGACATTGTTAGTTTTGAACAACTGGCCCCAGATGGTGAATTTTTAGGAATAAATTACATCAAGTAATTTCATTGGTAGAAAGTCAAAATTGGGTGCAGCAAAATTAATTTGTTCAGCAGAACAAGAGTTAAAGTTTATAATTTATTTTATGTTATCTGTTCAGAGTTATGATATTTTTGAGGTGATCCTACATGTCAGTAGAAGAAAGGCATAGATTTAGCTCTTAACCCATTGTCTATTATCATTTCAGGGTTGTCAAATATTTACAGAGTTATGACCCTTTGAAAATTTTGTGAACTATTTGTTTCCAGGTATCTCCTACAATTTTCATTGGATGAAGCTGAAACTTGGTAGATAGGCTTTGAGTTGTTGTAGCGCATATTGTTTCAAGGTTATGGTCCACCAAATATTTACAGAGTTATGCCCCTTTGAAAATTTTGTGAACTGTTTAATTTCTGGATAACTCCTCCTAGTTATCATCTGCTGATGCTGAAACTTGATAGATTGTAAGACTATGGGGTGGTGAAGTGCATGATGTTTCAATGTAACAGTCCACCAAATATTTACAGAGTTATGCCCCTTTGAAAATTTTGCGAACTATTTCATTTTCGGATAACTCCTCCTTCAGTTTCATTAGATGAAGCTGACACCTGGTAGATAATAAGACTATGAGGTGGTGCAGCACATATTGTTTCAAGGTTACGGTCCACCAAATAAGTTATGCCCCTTTGAATATTTGTTAAAAATTTCATTTCTGGCTAGCTCCTACAATTAACATTTGATCAAGCTGATACTTGATATTTTGTTAGACCATGATATGGAGCAGTGCATGTTGTTAGGGCCCTATACTGGCTATAAATTTATTGCTTTTGTCCGTGTGTTTGTCACACCTTAACCAGAAAACTTAACCTCGGTCGTAACATCAGAAGTTTTTGTCCTACTTTCATGGAACTTCACACACATACTAACCATTTCAAAACCTACATTCTGACAAAGGGCCATAGCTATATTGCTTTTGTCTGTGTGTTTGTTACGCCTTAACCAAAAAACTTAACCTTGGTCATAACTTCTAAAAGTATTTGCCCTACTCTATTGAAACATTCTGCCCTAACCAAAAAGCCTGACATCAGTCATAACTTCAAAAGTATTTGCCTTTCTCTAATGAAACTTCACACACTTACTTGCCATCACAAGGCCTACATTCTGACAAAAACTTGTACAATATCTCTCTGACAGCTTGGTGTGGGTCCCTTTCTGATGTGGTCATTGATCTAGTTTCGAGGTTTTGGTCCACCAAATAAAAACAAAGTTATGCCCCTTTGAAAATGTCTGGAAAGGTTCTGTTTCAGCTCACTTTGCCTGCAATTTAGATCCTGTCAAGCTGAAAATTGATATATAGTTTGACCATGATGTGGAGCAGCTCATATTGTTTCGAGGTTACAGTCCACTAATATTTACAGACTTATCCCCCTTTGAAAATTTTATGAACATTTTCTTCTCAGGCTATGTCCTCCTACAGTAAACATTTGATAAAGCTGAAACTTGATATATAGTTTGACCACGATGTGGAGCAGTGCATATGTTTAGAGGTTATGGTCCACCAAATATCTACATAAGTAACCCCTTTTAAAATTTCTGTAACCATTTTGTTTTCGGCTAACTCCTACAATTCAGATCTGATCGTGCTGAAACTTGATGTATAGTTAGACTATGATTTAGATGGAAATTGTATGATATGGAGCAGTTCATACTGTTTCCAGGTTGCAGTCCAACAAATATTAACTTGACAGGGGCATATAAAGCCCCGCTTGCAGAGCTCTTGTTAAGAACTGGACACTGGTGTTTTCATTAATTTGTTTGTGTCTTGAAACCAGCCCTGTTGTCCTGACAGCAAAATAGAATGGTTAGACCAGACATATATAGTTAACACTAAAACTACCTTTAGCAATGCAGAAATGATTTGAGAAAAATACTTCTCAGAGAAAATGTGTCCTTTGAAATTGATACTGGTATACCTGGCAACAGGAAGGTTTCTAGATTATTGTTGATGTGAATGAAAATATATTTTATTCTGGCTATGACACTTTCCACAACATAATTTTGCGAGAAGTAGAGAACATCTAGAAATAATAAGTTCTGTAAAGACATGCTCATAATCAGATATCTATAAAGGGGGTGCAGGGGTGGGGGAGGGGTGCTTCTCTTTAGAAATAATGATTTTGAGGCCATAATTAGGTGCTTAAACTGCATGAATGTGAAATAATTTGTTGAAGATATTTTAAGTTCACATATCGTTAAAAATTTGAACATTTAATACACCAAATATGCTTCTTTTTTGCTGATAAAATATGAGTATTTGCAAAACCATCTCAAATTTTTCCAGCAATAATACCAGAGTTTTATGGTAGACATTATATTTGTTAGACAGTTAACATTTTGACCACTACTAATGATGCCTTGAACAAATGGGCCCAGGACTTGTCTCAAGCTAATAGAGTCTTTAATTGAGCCCCGCCAAGCGAATTTGTGTCTTCGAGCATTCCGTCATGACAAATTTTAACTGCGCATGCCCAGCCATTCAAAAGGGCCAGGGATATGGCTTTCTGTCTGAAGGTTTCTCTTGATTCACTGCTTGTATGAGTGAGCAGCGAAGGTTCTGGCGAGACTGCGCGGATGCGCAGGCTCGCCTAAACCTTCGCTGCTCGCATAGGCGATAAATACCAAAATCGCTTGACGGGGCCCAATTAATGTTACATTAAAACTTCAATCATTCAGTTTTTTTGCAAAAAAAAAAATAAATAAAAGAAATTATAGTTTTACTACAAAAATTATGTCTTTTGCATGCAAAAGCTACTCACATTTTTTGCAGGAAAAATATACTGAATTAGATACCGTACTTCCTTGAACAAATAGTGTTTTAACCACTGGCAAGTGGTGAAGCTTAAGAAGATTCAAAGAATGGGCCCTCATATAAAGGCCTGTAAGCATTACGAAAACACGCCTATACAAATACATGGTAATCTATACCACCAAAAATATGAAAATTTTAAGCTGAAAATTGTAATATTTTTCTTATTTCTGCTCAAAATATAGATTGTGGTACTCGTTAGAACCGCCTCATCGAGGCGGTTCTAACGAGTACCCACAATCTATATTTTAGAGCAGAAATAAGAAAAATAAGAATTACCCCTGCAGACCCCAGTTTTACTCTATGAAAGTGGGGTTCAATGGGTTCAGAATTATACAGGCGTGTTTTCGTGATGGACAGGTGAGAATGTTTACTCGAAAGAGTGGCATATTTTTTGCAGGAAAAATACCGCTGAATTAGATATTGTACATGTACTTCCTAGAACAAATAGTCTTTCAACCACTGACAAGTGATGAAGCTTAAGAAGATTCAAAGAATGGCCCTCATATAAAGGCCTGTAAGACAGGCGAAAATGTTTAGTGGAAAGAGTGGTGTGTATTTAACTTGGACTCGAAATGCTGGGACTAGTAACTGAGTTGCCAAAATGTGTTCTCTTGTCTTGATCATATAGCCATATCAGTGCATTATAGTCAATGGAAATTTATTTATTAGTAATTGTATGCTAGTTGTCAATTTTGACACAGTTTGATTGAAACATTTCAATGTTGCATTGATTAAAATAAAAAAGAAAGCAGCTTAAAGCCTTTATATTTGACGAATAAATGCCAAATATATCTTGCAAAAATGTTAAGGCTCAGCCACCATAGCATTTTTCCAATAAACAGCATCACTTTTGTCATGGTGACTAGTCCGTACCTATTGGGTCAGAGGTATTAAATAACAGTTATAAGCCTGTGAACTCTTCAGAAGCAACAAGAAAACATGCCTGTATAATTTTGACCCCCTTAATCCCTACTTTTATATAGTAAAACTGGGGTTTATTGTGGTGTAAATTATTTTTCTTATGTCTGTTTAAAAACATAGATTGTGAGTTCTTCTTAGAACAGCTTTCCTGAGGTAATGGCCAAATATGACCGACTCAGTATAAGAAGATAGATAGATAGAGGTGTTTCTAACGAGTAGCAACAATCTATGTTTTGAGCAGAAATATGAAAAAAAAAAAATTAAGAATTTTTATCTGAAAATTTTCAGTTTTGGTGGTAAAATTTTCAACAAATTTGAATAGGTGTGTTTTCATAATGGTGTTGTCCTGTACTGTTGTATTGTTATACAAATTGTCAAGGGTAATAATAAAGAAAGATCTCAACTCTTCGCTTCTGTTTTTTATTTCATTTCATACTGCTATAAAAGCACTGGCACACATTTGTTCAAACTGCTTCAAACTGAACATAAAACACATTGGAAACAACAAGGGTTTCAGGCAGAAACAAAAAGGATAAAATAAAATCAGTATACTGGTGGCTGGAAGTCTAAGTTGAATCAGTTTGATTTGTGGGCCTCCGTGGCCTAGTGGATGAGGAGCCTGATTCTTAATCATATGGTTTTCACCACTGTGGGTTCGAGCCTGGTTTGGGTCACATGTGAGATGTCAAATTCTGCAATGGAAAATCAGGTGGTTTTTATCCAAGTACTCCGGTTTTTGCCCACCTCTGATTAACATTTGGCTCAATATAAGTGAAATAAACCTGAAAGAGCTGTAAAATAAAAAAAAACAGTTTGATTTGGCTGTGTACTTTGTCCCGAGATCTCTTTTCATTATCATGCCTGGCAGAGATGCTGATGGGCCAGAGTCCAAGGTTATGAAATTTTATGATCATCTCATCTGACCATGAAATATGACTTGATCTATAAATACCAATATAGTTTTTCCTTGCTAAGATGGCAGTGAATGAAATTTGTCTTCATCAGTATTGAAATGCCAGTGAGCAGGTCAAATTTTGAACATGTGAGTTTAGCATGAAAAAAGTTTTACAACCTTGGGGCTAGATTTGACAGTATGAAATGTAAAAAATAGCATTACACTTGTGTGAGTGTGTGTGTGCATGTGTGTTGAAGTAGGAGCACTATTCACTCAAACTGAATAGTATATGCCAACAGCATGATACCAATAAATGAATTAGAGGCTAAGAAAGAATACTATCATTATCACAGTATGATTTGTTTGTGTTGACCTTTTATGTCCCCATCAATACTATTTAGCTGCCCCCGCCCATCGGGGCTTGAAGAAATAGAAGGGCTGCATGACACAAGTACTGGTAAACCACTTGGAGGATCTAAAACTGCCCAGGCAAAGCGGTGCAAGTCGGGCCGTCCATGCTTAAATAAACCCTATCGGTTTCATTGGGTGACAGGGCTTGAGATGTCATTTCATCTCAATGTTGGTAAGAGTCTCACGAAATAGAAAGCAACATCTCCAAAATGACCTGTCCAGTGTTGCAGGGGATGTTAAATCCAACAAACAACACTATTTAGGTTGTTTTGGAGATTAAATGACATCTCCAACCCTACCACCTGAAGAAACCACTAGGGTTTAAGGGATGAACCAACTCGTACCACTTTCCTGGGCAGACTAATAACTTCTGAGCGGTTTACCAGTAAACAAAAGCTTTTCCTGTTTCAGCTCTGCACAGAAGCACCATGCAGCTCAATCCATTTCCTCCAGCCCTGATAGGCAGGGGCTTATCACAGAATAACTAATCTTTACCATTTACTGAGTATTATTTCATAATTATTGAAGGCAGAAGTCTGCAATATCCCTCCGTATGTAGAGCTATGCCATTTATTTATGTTTTATTAAAATAAAAAAGGATTTTTGTCTTTCATATATAATCACACACACATTGCCCTTTGAATGAGGAACAAAGGATTTTTTTTTATATAACTGGTATCACTGTTTGCAATAACTTAGTAGAATTTATTATTAAACATTGGCAGCCATACATTGTGTCTCCAGATAAGAAGTACATGTATTGAGGATAATTTGGGGATACATGTATTATTTTTTTACCTTCATTAACCTGCTGAATAAATTGATTTATCCACACCCATTTCTGATGATCAACCAATCAAATTACTTGATATAATGTATTTGTTCAATTCACAAACTGCATGAATAACAGTGTATATCCTGATTTGATGGCTTCTTCAGATGTCATCTGATCTGGATCTACACTTTTTGGAAAGGATAAGGATTACAACTGTGAAAAAATTGCCTGAATCGCCTGGATCTACACTTTTTGGAAAGGATAAGGGTTAAAATCTGTGAAAAAATTGCCTGGATCTACATCTGATGACTGACATTCAGTTCCTGAACTTGTAGGAATAAATTACATGATATAATCTGACTGGCTGAAAGTCAGAAATAGGGTGGCTAAATTAATTTATTCAGCAGAACAAGTGTTAACATACTCCAAATTGTCTGCGAAACATGCTGAATGAAAACAATACTCCTATAAACTGAACAGTTACTTCACATCATGATAACAAGTCTGTGAAACAAAGACCCCTCTAAACCCCACTTTATTAGAGAAAATTGGGGTTTATGAGGGGTATACATTATCTGCCTTATTTTTGCTCAAAAACATAGATTGTGGGTACTCTTTAGAACCGCCTCATTGAGGCGGTTCTGAAGAGTACCCACAAACTATGTTAAAAGCAGAAATAAGAGAGATGATATCATTTTTCCCTAAAGTTTGTCACTTCTGACTCCATGCTGGATGTCATTATTTCACACGGACATGTTTTCCTATTGAGAAGCAATATGGTCTGGTTCTGTACAACTGCTATTGAAGCTAACTAGTCTTCATGTCTTATATTGGTTTGTTTGTATTGGAGTTTAACGGCACAGTCAACACTATTAAGGTCATTTTTGATCTGGTCAGTTTACCTATCCACACTTTTCCTGGGCAAGCTTATACGTAAGTGGTTAACCAATACAGTGCACATTCTTTCGCCAGAAACTGACAACTGCCTTTCTTGAATCAGTGGGAGAGAATGACCATAAAAAAGAGTCTATGATCTCCCAACACGAAAGAATTTTGCTGACCCCGGCAGGTATCGATAATCACCAGTCAGACGCACATCCGACTGAGCTACCGAGGCCGGCGTCTTATCAGTCCTGTTATCTTGTTTTACTAGTGATGATACACAATGCTGTTGTGCTTTATCATTATACCAATGTACTTGTCTAGAAGCCCCGGTTATGCTACTTTCCTCATAAACCAGGGGTTGTGGGTTTTATCACGGGATTCTCCATACTTTCGGATGAGTCTTTAAACCGAGGTCTCATCTTTGAATGACCTTAGTTGTTGGTGGGACGTAAAACACACACACATGCACACACAATATACTTGTACACAGTGATAAATCCCGTTCTGAAACATTTTTTCATTTCTTGCTTTTCATTTTAGCCCATACACCATTATGGGAAAGTTTTAGACCTGACTGTCCGCCAACTTCTCCAGCAAGTCGCATGTCTCTGTGAAAGTCAGGGTAGGCAATGATTATTTGAAGAAAATTGCAAAACAAAGAAATGAGACCACAGACTAAGTCCATTGGATGATGATTGTCAGGTGAAATAATGAATATTTAAATTCATGTGGCACACTATATAAATAGACACACCTTTCATACGAAAAACTAGAGAGAGAGACAGAGAGAGAATGGAAGAAGAAAAAGAGAGATTGGCGGGGAACGGAGGGGGAGAGACACTGAGAGGTCAAGGATACAGAGGGTGGATGGTAGGTATGGAAGGGGATTTGTTTGATTTGAGGTTTAACATCCCCATCAACACTGTACAGGTCATTTTGGAGACATTGCTCCCAATTTTGTGGGACTTTTACCCAAAATTGAGATGAAATGACATCTCAAGCCCTGTCACCAAATGAAACCAATAGGGTTTATAAGCATGGATAGTCCGACTCGCACCGCTTTGCCTGGGCAGGCTTAGATCATCTAAGCGGTTCACCAGTACTCGTGTGCGGTTGGTTTCAGCTCTGCGTGGAAGCATCATGCAGCCCATCTATTTCTTCAAGCCCTGATGGGCAGGGTGAAGTATGGAGGGGGAAAAGTGAAAGAAAGTAAAGGGAGAGGAACAAGCAGGCCCTATGTGGGCTGATCGAGGGAGTAAGACAGGGACTGAGTGAAATAGTTAAACTTAAGTGACTCTAACATGGATTAACTTGTATAATGGAAAAAGTTTACTAATATCTTTTCGATCTTGTACAAAAAAAAAATGTGTGTGTACCCTTTATAATTGCCTCAATGATGCACTTGTAATGAGAACACACCACATACATTCCTAGAAAAATCTTACAAAAAATTATCCTAGCTATATTTAAATTCCATGGAGACTAAAAAAGGGTTCAACTCAGCCATGGTAAGCCATTATTTTAACCCTCAGGGGCTCAAACTACACTGTCTTGAACTCATTCCGATGGTCCCAAAGTTCCTTGATCCATTGAAGTTTGACTAGGCAGGGGATACAGAGAAAGAGGGTGAGGTTGGTGAATGTGTGTATGGGAGAGGCAAGAACGGACTCACAGATAGACAGAGGGATTCAATATTCAGGGACGGCTTATGGGCAATACAAATCATCAGTTTGGCAAATTATACGTACATGTGACTTCTGCATGCTGTATTTTCTCCACTCAGCCAAGTGTTACTGCAGTTTAATTTCTGATTTGTTTCTGTCAATCCCTGTATCATACATTTGCATTCATATTTTGTGCCGTTTATATCAGCCTCTTTTATATCTTTCATCTTAGCCCGGATACATGTACCGGTATGTCTTATCTTTCAAACAATGAAGATCCAGATCAGATGGCTTCTGATCAGGATCTTCATTGTTTGCCATTCAGCTTATGAATTTGTTGCAATAATTGGCATCAAGTAATCTGATTGGTTGATAATCAGTAGTTGGTGTGGCATATGTAAATATTCAGCAGGTTAAGGGTTAAACATTATAATTCAACACAATTGTGTAGGAAGAAAACATGAACATGGCCACGCCCAGTTCAGACTGAAAAAGGCGATGTGCTGTTGATACGAATTATACCATTATCAGAGGTGATGTAACAGTAAGTGATTTTCCATGAATTTATCATGCTTTTTAAACATGGATGCCTAAGTATTTTATGCGAGCAGTAACCACTTCTATATAATATGGTATAAAAAGGTGTGCCTAACCTGTCAGAAAGAAAATTTAGATTTTGCAATATTCTCCAAATGATCACAGCCTTAGCTGACTGTCACAGAGCGACATGCTGGACAAGCTGGCACATGGTCAGGTCTAAAACATTCCTATTGTCACGATGTTTGGGCTAGAATGAGTAGTATCCCTAAAAACACTGAGAAAAACTACATCTGAAAATGTCGTCTGCTTAGGTCATCTGCTGAATGTTTTCCAAACTTTTTAACAATATTTTTGCAAACAGACAAACAGTGTGGGCCCAGATCAGACTGCTCATTCTGATCTGGGTCCATACTGTTTGCAAAAAAAATACTTTTAAGGTAACCGGCAGATGGCAAAGCAGACAACAGTTGTCAAGATTGGCATGTTATGGGTTAAAAGCAAGAAAAAAGAAAATCCGTGATTTAAATTTTCCGAACGGAGTTAAGTAGTAATAAGTGGTAAAAAGCACCAATGTTTCTACACAAAAATCTATGCAGATCACTTAAATGACTAGTAAACAAAGAAATACATCACGGCCCAGTTGTTAAAAGCATTGATAGCTTAAAAAGCTATTTAATGGGCAAAATGTTCACAGTTCTAGTACAATACAGTTTTTCATCAAATATATTGGTATATTTGCCATTTTAAATGATCAAAGTTTTAACGATATGTTCTGCATTTTTACTTTTGAACAACTGGCCCCTTAGCCGCACCATTTGAAATGAGTCATTATTGCTTTTGTACACATGAATGTTTTAGAAGCCTAGCCAGAACTTTTATTACAAGCACACATGTAATACATGTATGTTTGTACGTAGAGAAAGTTGCTGATAGAGTTGATTACATGTGCAACGGTGAATTCTTAAAGGTGAACTTTTGTATATATACAAGTGATTTCCTCCAGGTGCTATCATATATTTATCATTTAACGTCACGTCTGAGAATGTAATAATGTCATGTAATAAATTCGACAATCCACCAGTGGATTAAATATGCAAATTAGTTAGATACGCCCCGTAAAGTTACATGCACGACGTCCTTAACGATGTTGCATTTACTAATGGTGGAATATTGACATTTTATTTAAACCATTATGAATAAAATTTGTTTTAAATGTCATTGATCAAAAAAGAATCTTGCTCTCATATTCAAGTATTATTGAATTTATTAAACACATTGAGAAAAACGGATAAAATGCTCGGCGAAGCCTTGCATTTTATCCATTTTCCTCAACTTGTTTAATAAATTCATTAATACATGAACACTCACGAAAAATAACCTCTATGTATATCAGTGACTTCCTCTTAATTGAAAATATATTCAATATGCTCCTATAAGGGCACACCAAAGCTACTTTTGGAGAAAAAAAATGCACAAGCGCACATTTAACAATAACCTCCCCTCGAAGCTGTCACAGAAATCAATGAAAAACTTACCGTTATTTTTCAAGAGTGAAGGCAAATCTTCATCTCGGAAGATATGTTTTGCATATCGAGTGTGCATTTATTAGGTAGTTTTTTCAACACATTTTTTTTCATACAATATTGAAAAAAACTAAGCACACAGTGTGGTAAATAGGTTGAATACGAGTTATTGTTGACTTCCTCTGGCTGAATTTACTGTCTTCCTCTAGGTGAAATCATATTACATCTGTGTTATTGACTTCCTCTAGGTGATAATCAAATTATGGGTTTTACTGACTGCATTCATATTACATGTGTATCAAGATGATCAATGACTTCTCTTGGAGAAATCATATTACATGTGTGTAACTTACTTTCTTTAGGTGAAATCATATTACACTTGTGTTACTGACTTCATCTAGGTGAAATCGTATTACATCTGTAACACTGACTTACTCTAGGGGAAATCATATCACATGTGTTACTGACTTCCTCTAGGTGAAATCATATTACATCCATAACACTGACTTTCTCCAGGTGAAATCATATAGACACATCCAAACACTACGTCATCGCTCAATAATACTATTTGCCGGGACGTACCGGTGGTGGGCAAAAAACGTATTTGGCCGTTTATCGCCATTGTAAATGCGATGTTATGTTCTGTAAACTTGTATTTTGTTTGGACTCGAAACGACAAATTTGAGCTTTAAACTTTTATAACAGACATTTCTAAGCTAGTAATTATTGGTTTCTAGAAGATTTGAGGATGTTTTTGATGATAATTACCTGTTAAACTTATGCAGGTAACGAGGCGGGACGGTCTTAATTATTTGTAATAAAAATGCGCAAAACGAATGACTAAATGCGGAAGATGCATGAATGAACTCTAATATATATATATATATATATATATATATATAGAAAATCAAAAAGTCCGATATCGCCACAATAATATATTTTTTACCAAGCTTCTACTGCAGTTTCACTGTTTTGACAGATTTTCAAGAAGACATAAATATTTGCATGGCAACGATACGTAACGTCGTTACTTCCGGCGTTACTTGTGACGTAAGTAACGTTACGTTGGGATTGTTAAAATACGGTATCATTACAAGGTCTGGTCATGAATACCCTGATGGCACATGTCTCTATCAGTTGATTCTGTTCAACTTTGGCTTGAGCTTAGTGATAAAAAGCTTTTCTTTTGCCCTTCTTAAAGTTGTACTATCGGTGTACATTTTATAAAAGGGAAAAATTTTATATTTCGGAATGACAGTGTTTGCACAATTTGCTATGTGTTCACTGACTTTAAGCATCCTTGTTCTCGGGTCACGGATTTGTTGATTGTGAACTGTTATCCTCTGCCTTAATAGGTTTCCAGTTTCACCAATATATTCCTCCCCGCAGCCTCTGCATTTCATGACATAAACTACATTTTTCACATCACATGACATGTGTTCGTGGATTTTAAAGTTAGTTCCACAGTTGAAGGTGAATGAACTTCCTTCTAACAAATGAATGCAGAGGCCGCAGTTCGGTCTGTTGCATTTTTTTACTTCTGCATTGCTATGTGACGTGAACTTAGCCTTTGTTAGCAAACGCTTTAGACTGTACGGCTGTCGTTTGCTCTTGATGATTTTGTATTTTGATAAAATGTTCCGCATTTTATCATCCTCTTTTAAAATTGGGACATTTTCTAGTATAACTCGAAACAGTTCTGGATCTTTCGGGTTATGTGTTGACACGAACGGAATTAGGTTTCCTTTAGACTTTTCTCTTACGGTTCTTAGAGAATTTTTATCTAACGTCATTGCCCTGTTTATTCCGTATTCAATAGTCTGTAATGGATAATTCTGTTTTATCAAAAACGATTTAAGTTCTTTCATACGTGTATGCATAACCTGCTCTTCAGAGACGATTGACCTTAGTCGGCGTGCTAGGTTGTATGGTATGTTTATTTTAGTATGCCTGGGATGACACGAGTTAAATAACAGATACTGCTTGCTGTCTGTTTCCTTATAGAATATATCGGTTTCTATTTTCCCACCTTTATTTTTTACCAATACATCTAAAAAGCACTGCTCTACATTGCTACATTCTAAGGTAAATTTCAAATCTTTGTGCAGGCTATTTAGTATGGAGTGTAAACGTTCCAAATCTTTGGCAGACTTTGACCATGGTATGAAACAGTCGTCTAAGAATCGTTTCCAATTGCTAGCGAAGTATATTTCGAATTCCGGCCCAAATGATTTTTCTATTTCTTTGTAAAGATTTTGCTCGAGATAGCCAATTGTTAAAGTCGCATATACTGGTGCGAATTTGGTGCCCATCGCTGTACCTTTTGTTTGTTTATAGTGTTGATCATTGAACGAGAATGTGTTATTTTCAAGAATTAACTTAATTCCTTCTAATACAAATTCTTTGGAAAATCTACCTTTTAATGCTTCTGGGTGTTTTTCTAACCAGAACTGAATATATATATATATATATATACCCATTTAAGTGTAATTCGATCGATTTTCTGTGACAGTCAACTAAAATATGCCCGTAATATTAAACCAATTTACAATGTGTTTAAATGGAACCAGGGGCTTTTTGCCAACCACGAAAGATCGTTATCGGAAGGAAAAGTAATTTTGCGCATGCGCAATGACAGGTAAACAAGGTCACGTGTCAAAACATTGGCTCCGTCTATAGCGTGTTACTGACTTTCTCAAGGTGAAATTATACTGTGTATTATTGACTTCCTCTAAGTGAAATTACATAACATTTGTAATACTGACTTCTCCAGGTAAATCACATTACCGGGTACATCTAACACATAGTAAGTTACATCTGTGTTCTGAATCGTGTTGCTGTCTGCCTCTAGGTAAAATCATATATGTGTGTTACTGACTTCCTCTGGATGAAATCATATCACATTGTACATGTATTTTACTTACTTTCTCCAAGTGAAATCATATAACTTGTGTATTACTGATTTCCTCTAGGAGAAATTGTATTAGGTATATATTGCAAATTTCCTCTAGTTGAAAACATATTACATCTGTATTACTGACTTCCTCATAGAAAAATCACTTTACATCTGTATAACATGTGTATTGCTGACTTCCTGTAGGATAAATCATATTATGGATGTTATTGACATCTTTCTGGTGAAAGCGTATTACATGTGTGTTACTGACCTTAAGGTGAAATTATACTGCATGTGTGTAGCTGACCTCCTCCAGGAAATATCATATTACATGTGTACTACTGACTTCCTCTAGGAGAAATCATATTACATGTGTATAGTGGAGCGCTGTGGTGCAGTGGTAAAGTATCGGCCTCGGGATCGAGAGGTACCGGGTTCGAATCCCACGAGCGGCAAGTGTTGTTTCCTTGAGCAAGAGACATAATCCACATTGCTTAGTACTGGTTCTACCCAGGAAAAGAGGGCCACATGGAAGATTAGTACTAGTTTACTAAATGTGTTACCCTCTATAAATAAGGTTGATTATTATTATTATTACTGACTCCCATGTAGGAGAACGTGTGTATAACTGACAGCCTTTAGGAGAAATACTACCTGTGTAATCAAATTACATCTGTGTTACTGTCTTCGTCTAGGTAAAATCATATAATGTGTGTGTTACTGACTTCCTCTAGGTGAAATCATATCACATTGTACATGCATGTTACTGGCTTCTTCCAGGTGAAATCCTATAACTTCTGTATTACTGACTTCCCCTAGGAGAAATCATATTAAGCGTATATTGCTTATTTCTTCTAGGTGAAAAGATATTACATCTGCATCACTGACTTCTAAGAGAAATCTCATTGCATCTGTATTACTGACTTTCTCTAAGAAAAATCACATTACATCTGTATAACATGTGTATTTATGACTTCCTGGAAGATAAATCATATAATGAGTGTTGAAATCCTTCAGGTGAAAGCTTATTACATGTGTGTTACTGACTTCCTCAAGGTGAAATTATATTGCATGTGTATTACTGGCTGCCTCTAGGAGAAATCATTACGGTAACACACCCGTGCGTCATAGTGCAATTTTTTACATCTCCGAAACGGTCAATTTTCTGTTGAAAATGTGTGATATTATCCTAATAAATACTCAAAACATAGGTTGTGGGTGCTCGTTAGAACCGCCTCATTGAGGCGGTTCTAACGAGTACCCACAACCTATGTCTTGGAGCAGAAATAAGGAAAATAATGTTTACCCCCGTAAACCCCAGTTTGCTCTATATAAAGCAGGGTTTAGGGGGGGTCTTTATTTCACGGACTTGTTCACGTGATGCATATCACATATGTATTACTGACTTCCTCTAAGCGAAATCACATTACATCTGTATCACATGTGTATTGCTTACTTCCTGTAGGATGAATCATATTATCATGTTATTGACATCCTTCAGGTGAAAGCTTATTACATGTGTGTTACTGACTTCCTCAAGGTGAAATTATATTGCATGTGTATTACTGGCTGCCTCTAGGAGAAATCATATCATATGTGTATTACTGACTTCCTCTAAGCGAAATCACATTACATCTGTATCACATGTGTATTGCTTACTTCCTGTAGGATGAATTATTATTAATATGTTATTGACATCCTTCAGGTGAAAGCTTATTACATGTGTGTTACTGACTTCCTCAAGGTGAAATTATATTGCATGTGTATTACTGACTTCCTCTAGGAGAAATCGTATCACGTGTATTACAGACTTCATCTAGAAGAAATCATATTATATGTGCATTACTGACTTCCTCTAGGAGAACCTTTCGTGTATTACTGACAGCCTCTAGGAGAAATACTAAATGTGTATTACTGACTTCTTTTAGATGATGTAACGTGTATTATTTTCTCTGGGTGAAATCATATTACATGTATTTTATTGATATTCTCCAGCTGAAGTCATTTTACATGTGTTTTACTGACTTCTGCACGGTGAAATTATATTACATGTGTGTCTGAGACTTCTTGTAGTCAAAATCACATTATATCTGTATTACTGTCCCTCTAGGTGATATACTAGGTACCTCCTCTGGGAAACAGCTGTATTACTGACTTCTAGGTGAAATAATATTTCTGAAGAAAGTTACTGATACACATGATGCATATGGAAATTCCATATGCAGCACGTGTATCAGTAACTTTCTCCGGGTGAATTCATATTACATGTTGAAAACAGACTCCCTCCAGGTTAAAGCATATTAGGCCTACATTTGTAACAGCGATCTCCTTCCCGTTAAACCATATTAGAGGTATGCCAGTGACTTACTCTATTACCTGTATCTTATTGACTCCTTCTGAGTGAAATCATATCACATGTATCTGTGGAAACACCAATAGCAAAGACACGCATACATGTATGTCACAATTTTCTCAGAAGTTAACACTGTTTGCACATGTTTCTTTTCAATTTCCCAGAAATGACTCCTTTGTTCAAGATGGAGCCAGCGTTAACTGGTCCTGTTCTTCCTGTGACTGGCGCTGTCTTTTCAGTCTCGATACTAAACATAGTCCAAGTGTACTTAAAATGGCAGATAAGAATGCACATCCGGAGCCGAGGGCACTGCAGATAAGAGCATATGGCGACTGGAAGATGATGTGGCTGTTCCAGCCCAGAATGATATCAGAGAGACGACCCACTGGGATTAACAGGAGAGCACCTGCAAAAATATTCATTATTGGAATGAAAACCATTATTCTAACACTGGTCGCATATATAGCCAATGGATAAATCCAGTGATATCGCTAGGCGAAAAAGCGTGACGCGAAGAGCCGCCGTTTTATGACGTTTTGCGACGTCATCGATCATTTCCTTGACGTTAGACGGAGTAACTCGAGTACAGGCGCCCGGCCAAAAAAAAAACAGGCGCCGGGCGCTGGGCTCAAATGTTCAAAGCCTCATTGCTAGTGGTAAAAATGTTAACTGTTCTAGCAAGTATAATGTTGGGTCACAGTTATTTTGATGAAAACGTGATATGAGTAGCAGGGCAACTGTTTTTCAAAACTGTGTGGTTAACTTCTGCATGCTGCATACATTTTTTCATCGAAAAGCCAGGTTTAATGACCAGGTTTTAACGATACATTTAACTACGAGTTGGTTTTGGACAACTGGTCCCTGATCATACTGCGCGGGCATGGTTGATACTGCTCTGTTAAGCTGTTGTGAGATTTAAGTTGACTTCAGATAGTCGGCCCAGCAAACATTTGCAAAATTCCACACAAGTTAATAATAATCAGTCGTCAGTCTGTATGCAAAAAAAAAATAAGTATTATAAATTTTTTCATATTTGAATTGGAAATGTGTGCATGCGCGCGCAGCGCAAGCGCGTGGAAACCTCCTTAGTGTTTTTGTTTTGTATGATTTGAGGTTTAACGTCACCGTCAACATTGTATAGGTCATTTTGGAGACGTTGCTTCCAATTTTGTGGGACTTTTACTCGACATTGAGATGAAATGACATCTCAAGCCCTGTCGCCCAATGAAACCAATAGGGTTTATAAGCACGCACCGCTTTGCCTGGGCAGGCTTAGATCCTCTAAGCGGTTTACTAGTACTCGTGTGCGGTCGGTTTCAGCTCTGCGTGGAAGCATCCGTAGTGTGGCGGATAAACTATACTCGCCTCCTAAATCCGGGGTCGTGGGTTTGATTCCGGGCTTCTTCAGACTTTAAATCGAGGCCCCGTTTCCATATTTCTTTTGATGTTGTCGCGTCGTAAAACTCACGCACGCACGGAGAAACTTGGGACTCGACACGCAGAAATGTGTCTTAAGACGGACAGTCTTAGCGAAGACTCCGTTAGACTTCTCTCCATGCCGAAAGACCATATGTGGTACGAGTTGTCCATACAATGCCCAGCGAAAACTGATCACACTGTGCCGATGCGCAGCCTAATCTGAGTCTACATTGGGCGCATATATCCACTGGGCACACATATTTACGCGGCTCCACAATTACATGGCATCTTTATTGATCTGCATTTTTCTGTTGGCTCATTTAAATTGTCGATCATGATTACGAATCATCTAAGCTAGCCACAATAAAACAAAACAAATAGATCATTATCATTCATTGCAAAACAACTAACAACGCCCGGGCAGCGGTTAGATAAATATTTTCCAAAGAGCATTGATTTTGACGATGTGGTCCAAAGCGACTGCTCCTGGGAAAGACTGGGAAGCTGAAACTTCACATGGATAGCGAGGACACTTTGCTAGTCACCCCTTTCACATGGATAGCGAGTACACTTTGCTAGTCCCCTCTTCACATGGATGGCGAGTACACTTTGCTAGTCCCCCTTCACATGGATAGCAAGGGCACTTTGCTAGTCCCCCTTCACATGGATAGCGAGTACACTTTGCTAGTCCCCTCTTCACATGGATAGCGAGTTCACTTTGCTAGTCCCCTTCACATGGATAGCGAGTACACTTTGTTAGTCCCCTCTTCGCATGAATAGCGAGGACACTGCTAGTCACCCCATCACATGGATAGCGTGGACAATTTGTTAGCTCCTTTCACATGGATAGCGAGGACATTTTGATAGTGCCCACTTCACATGGATAGCGAGAGCACTTTGCTAGTTCCCCTTCACATGGGAAGCGAGGCCACTTTGCTAGCCCTCCACCCCACTTTTCATTGTCATGGATAGCAAGGACACTTTGCTGGTCAACGCCCCTTCATATGGATAGCGAGGACACTTTGCTACTCCCTCCTTCACATGGATAGCGAGGACACTTCGCTGGTTCAACCCCCGACACACACACACACACACACACACGCACGAACGCACACACACACACACACACATCCTTTCACTTGGATAGCGAGAACACTTTGCTACCCCCCTCCCACCAAATCACCAAGGGCTGGCTCCATTTTGTTGAGGTTACCCTTAACACTTTTTTGTTGTGAAAAGTTGAATATCGACCAGATTTTGTTATAATAAATATCGATTCTACTTTTCATTCTAACACAGCGCGCCTATATAGGCAATGGAAAATAACTGTGTTTTATTCTGCAACAAATCTCAGCTCGGAAGAGCGTGACGAGTGACGTCATTAAAATTCCCAATTTATGACGTCACTAGTCGATTTCCTTGACGTTAGACGGTGTAACGTCATTTTCTCGCATCGAAAACGTAAGAAAAGGATATAAATGCATGTGTTTCAGTCGATAATTTTAGCGGGATTTCTTCTAACAATGGCGAAAGGTTGTGAGATTTTGAAGGAAACAACAACATTATTGCCGATTTTCAGCGTGTTAGAATCGAAATAGATCAGCTCTTGTCTGTGATTTGTTGAGTAATAAATCACAGTTTGTCGGTCAGTTGTAAGTAGACAAATCACGCGCGCTACGCGCTTGTGATTTGTCTACTTTACAACTGACCTCCAAACTGTGATTTATTACTCAACAAATCACAGCTAGAGCTGATCTATTTCTTAATTCTAACACAGCGCGCCTATATAGGCAATGCAAAATAGCTGTGTTTTATTCTGCAACAAATCACAGCTCGGAAGAGCGTGACGTGTGACGTCATTAAAAACTGCAAAATATGACGTCACTAGTCGATTTACTTGACGTTAGACGGTGTAACGTCATTTTCTCGCATCGAAAACGTTAGAGAAGGATATAAATGCATGTGTTTCAGTCGATAATTTTAGCGGGATTTCTTCTATCAATGGCGAAAAGTTGGGAGATTTTGAAGGAAACGACAACATTATTGCCGATTTTCAGCGTGTTAGAATCGAAATAGATCAGCTCTAGCCAGTGATTTGTTGGGTAATAAATCACAGTTTGTCGGTCAGTTGTAAGTAGACAAATCACGCGCGCAACGCGCTCGTGATTTGTCTACTTTACAACTGACCTCCAAACTGTGATTTATTACTCAACAAATCACAGTTAGAGCTGATCTATTTCTTAATTGTAACATTCTTAAACGCGAGCAATGGGGATTCAACTGTTCACAGCCTACACCTGTTATATATTTTTGACAGGGAGACATTTTTTCTTACAACCTAAACCCAAAAGGCAATTGGATCTACTCTAAATGGAAAGAATCCTCAGCTTTAAGAGTTGACCCCAAGACAAGGTAGCGGCCCCCGCCAATCGGGGCTTGAAGAAATAGATGGGCTGCATGATGC
Organism: Lucinisca nassula; assembly: GCA_963580285.1. Taxonomy (NCBI): domain Eukaryota; kingdom Metazoa; phylum Mollusca; class Bivalvia; order Lucinida; family Lucinidae; genus Lucinisca; species Lucinisca nassula. The sequence continues at coordinate 149,270,869 of OY757011.1, read as the reverse complement.
TTCCACGCAGAGCTGAATCCGACCACACACAAGTACTGGTAAACCGTTGAGAGGATCTAAGCCTGCCCAGGCAAAGCGGTGTGAGTCGGACCGTCCATTCTTATAAACCCTATTGGTTTAATTGGGCGACAGGGCTTGAGATGTCATTTCATCTCAATGCCAGGTAAAAGCCCCACAAAATTGGAAGCAACGTCTCCAAAACGACCTATACAGTGTTGACGGGGACGTTAAAAACAAATAAATAAGACAAGGTAGACTAAAGACCGAGTAAAGTATTTTTAAAAAGTTACTTCCCCTGAAGATATATCCATTTCCTTTAAATTAGAAACAAACTAATGCCTGTAGTCTCTGATGTCCTTTCGGCCCCGCCCATCGGGGCTTGAAGAAATATATGGGCTGCATGATGTTTCCACGCAGAGCTGAAGCCGACCCGCACACGAGTACTTGTAAACCCCTGAGAAGATCTAAGCCTGCCCAGGCAAAGCGGTGCGAGTCCCATGCATATAAACCCTATAAGTTTCATTGGGCGACAGGGCTTGAGATGTCATTTCATCTCCATGTCGGGTAAAAGTCCTACAAAATTGAAAGCATCGTCTCCAAAATTACCTTTACAGTGTTAAAGGGGGCGTTAAACCTCAAATCAAACAAACAAACTCTGATGTCTTCTTACTATGGAAAACACAAGAAACTACTGACGTCACCGCCATTCTCACCTGATATAACGTCTACAACTATTCCCCAGGCCAGGTAAAGCTTCGGATCTCTGTACATATGTATGAGGGCCTGGATCGCCAGAATGAGGGCGGCAATAATGCTGACAAAGGCTAGAGTTGTCTCCACTTGTAATTCTTTCCAGTCAATAAACTCGTCTGCAAAAGAAAATTTCAACATTTTTCCAGTCCTGTTTTTATTGTTTCTGAATGATTTGTCAGAGTTAATCTCTCATGGATACGATGGCTTGAACAATGTTGCCAGCATGGCGAAGATTATGTTGGGTCACTGAAGTCGATTTTACATTATCCTGTTATATGCTGACGATGCAGTTATTTTGGCTGAGTCTGATAAAGATAAATGTCTATATAAATTACTATATAAATGTCGCGTTTGATATTGTAAATCATGGGATCTAGAAGTAAATCCTACCAGAACCAAAGTCACTATATTTACTGACACACACAAAAATACACAAAAAACTGCAACACAACCAGTACTTACTGGATATATATGATAGTTTTGTCTACCCAATATTTTCATATAACGGACGTTTTCAGAGGCATTATCAAAGATTAGTTGATCAGGCTCGTAAATATATGTTTGTAGTGATTAGAAAAGCCAGAAGCCAACATTTATCAGTTGACATTCAAATTCAGCTTTTTGATTTTGTTTGTTTGTTTGAATTGAGGCTTAACGTCCCCGTCAACATTATTTAGGTCATTTTGGAGACGTTGCTTCCAATTTTGTGGGACTTTTACCCAACAATAAGATGAAATGACATCTCAAACTCTCCCGCCCAATAAAACCAAACGGCTTATATACATTGGACGGTCTGACTCACATCACTTTGTCTGAGCAGACTTAGTCCTTCCAAGCGGTTTACCAGTACTCATGTGTGGTCCGTTTCAGCTCTGGGTGGAAGCGCCATGCAACCCAATCTATTTCTCCAAGCCCCGATGGGCGGGGGCGATCAGCTATTTAATAGCATAATTATCTAACTTTATGGCTCCGATGTCACGTGTCCGGAGAACTGTAATATACTTGAAAAACTCTGCATCCAATTTTATAAGATAATACTTAAAGCCAAAAAGTCTACATCTGATATTATGTTATACAGAGAACTTGGCCGATATACTATTAGTATTGCTACCAAGACTAGAATGATGTGAATAATCAATGGTAAAACGGACAAAACATCTAATAAATTGTATAAAATTTTGTTAGCTGTGCACCAAAAAGACTTGTTTTTCAGTCAAAATAGCTTTTGAACATGAGTGTGATATAGAGGAAGTTTGGTCAACCAAGAAGCTCCCATAAATATTTTCAAAGTTGTTAGAGATTTACAAATGTTCATGAAAAAGTGGCAGTTTTCCAGTCTCCGAAATATTTAAATTACAATTGTTTTTTATAAGTAAAATTTTGGAATTGAAAAGTATTTTGTGGTTTTACCAGATGATTTCGCCTTTTTTCATTTTGATCACTAACTAATAAATTTCCCTTTGAATGGGATAGCACGAGATGACAGAATGTGTGAATTATGTTTTCTTCACAAGTTGGGTGATGAATACCGCTATGTGCTCGAATGTTCCTATTTTGATGATTTAAGAAGCTTGTATTTGCCTAGAGATTTATTTACCAGGTCGAATACTGTGAAGTTTGAAAAACGCATATGACCAAGTGACACACATCTCCTTTTCAAAATGTCTTAAGGGGAATGGGAACACCTTCATGGGAGGCAACTCCTGCAAAAGTATTTTTGTCTCCCATGTCAAAAGGGATCAACTCTTAAAGGGAAGAATTTGCTCCTTAAGAGCAAATTCTTTCCTTAAAGAGTTGACCCCTTTTTCCGTGGGACAGAGCTTATAGAAAAGCGAACAGGAAGTTCCAAAAGTTGTCTCCCTTTGAAAAATGGCGGGAAAATCTGCCAGTTGTTCCCATTGCCCTTAATACTGTAAATTTGTGTTGAAGACTTTCCAGGAAATATCCAGAAACATCTAATCAGAATCAGAATTAGAATTATTACTGGTGACACGTCAAATGACATTCATACACCAGGAAGTTAGTCCCTGGCTCTCACCAAACCGGTTATCATGTTAATGAGCATGGCTAAAACACTTAGACAGTTGGACTTTGCCTTATTCAAGGCGTTTAACTAGTCACTTATGCGCGAATGGCCTTACCTTATCCAAGGGGTTATTCTGATCTCAATATCAGGCTCTGGTGTTCTCATTGACCATACACGTGCATACACCGTCACGATCCGTGGTGTTATGTTCACGAGTTTGACCAGATTTAACCTTTTTTTCATGAGGCCATAGGTTGCAACTTTCCTGGAAATGTTTCATGTTTTCATTGTTTTGTTTGGTGAGAGTTTTGACTCATACCCCGGTTAGGGGTTTGAGTCGGTAATAAAATTTTCAAATCTTCGAAATCTTCAATATATATTTGTACGGCCCCGCCCATCAGGGCTTGAAGAAATAGACGAGCTGCATGATGCTTCCACGCAGAGCTGAAATCGACCGCACACGAGTACTGGTAACCCGCTTAGAGGATCTAAGCCTGCCCAGGGAAAGACGGGCCGGGCCGTCTGTGCTTATAAAACCCTATTGGTTTCATTGGCGACAGTGCTTGAGATGTCATTTCATCTCAATGTCGGGTAAAAGGCCCACAAAATTGGAAGCAACGTGTTCAAATGACCTATACAGTGTTGACGGAGACGTTAAACCTCAAATCGAACAAAACAAAAACACTATGGTTTCCACGCGCTTGCGCGGCGCGTATGCACACACTCAGTATTTATGTATAATTTTATAATACTTATTTTTTTTTTTTGCATACAGATTGACTACTGATTATTTATAATTACATGTACTATGTCCGGCTCTCATATTATTAACTTGTGCGTGGGATTTTGCAAATGTTTGCTGGGTCGACTGTCTAAAGTTAACTTAAATCTCATATTGGTTTCATTGGGCGACAGGGCTTGAGATGTCATTTCATCTCAATGTCGGGTAAATGTCCCACAAAACTGGAAGCAGCGTTTCTAAAATGACCTATACAGTGTTGACGGGGACGTTAAACCTCAATCAAACAAACAAACGATTAATATATATTTGTAATTACATACGTTGGCAACAACAGATGTGTCCAAGTAGAGAAGTCCACTTGAGAAACTCAGGAGTGACAGGATTCTGTTTGTGTTGAGGTTTTACGCGGGGTTTGGCGCATCCGTCAACACCACTGACGTTGCTTCCGATTTTAAGGGACCTTTACCCGACACTGAGATGAAATGACATCTCAAGCCCTATCGCCCAAAGAAACCACGAGGGTTTAAGAGACGGTCCGACTAGCACCACTTTTCCAGCGCAGGCTTAGTCTAAAGGCTCAGTTCTATTTCTCCAAGCTCCGAAAATGATAGGCTAGGGCGCGGGATGGCAGAAAAACTTGAAACAGTTCACACAGTGCAAATGGAATACGAAGTTAACATCTTTCATTATGAACAATTGCCTGTACAAAATAGAGGCCCTGGAAGAAATAATCAAACATGGGCCGCGTCAAACGAAATGGGGTCTTCGAGCATGTGCGCCAGCGAAGACTCGGAGCACCCTGCGCATACGCACAGTCTGATCAGTCGGTGTCTTCGTGCTATCAGACGTCAGTTTGTGTACATTCGCTCAGCGCACATGGTTAGACCTCATGACGTCTAAGTAACGTTGCATCATCGATTCAACGGCATGACGTTGCATCGACATTGATACGGCATTGCATACACGTTGTGTGCCCCGCTGGGCCTTACATAAAAGCGTACAGAAAATATCCCAGCAGACACTGAACGTTCAATCTATGTTCGAACGTTGAATCAACGTTCAAAGCGTTGTTTCAACCACAGGACATTGACGTTTCACCATTAACACTAAAACGAGCCTAAATCCACATATTCTCTTATTAATGTTACGAGCCAGGCGTAGCAGAAAGAAAAAGCAAACAAGCCTTTTGGAAAATTTTAACAAAATTTATTTACAAGTTAACTTTAACCTGTAGAAGTAAGAAAATTAAATGTACTTAGCTCTGTTATGAAATATCCTGAATGAATCTATTTTCCTTGATCCCACAGAATTCACAGTCCAAAATGAAAAGTAATATCCTTTAACAATCCAACACAGAATTTAGAAATAACTTTTCTTAAATGCCCAAACATCAAACTCCAAAGTCTGACTCAATGAGAAAAATCAAGCTCTTTTATAGACCCTAAGATTTCTCTAGAACATTCCAGAGGGCTGTGGAATAAGATGAAGTAATTTTCTAAAAATAATGCAACCCAGAACTTTCTGGAAGGTTCTGAAGTACTTTTCCTTGTAAACATGTTGTTTACAAAAATGAAATTAATCTGTGACTCAGTTTTCTAGAATCTTCTATAAGAAGATTAACAAGATATTTATAGCACTATTAGGTCACAGTGGGGTGCAAGTGGGAATCAGAAAAATAAATTCTTATGCATAACATTAAGCATCGCTTGCTTATAGGGGTATAAGTGGATTTAGGCCACTGTGAGGGCTCTTTTAAGTTTTCTGATGAAACGTCAATGTCCTGTGTTTCAACGTTGAAACTACGTTGATCGAACGGGTAGGTAAAAAATCTCGTACTAACCAGCGTTATCTCCGGCAACGTTGAAAGGGTTGACCACTCTCGTCATTGACGCTGTCCGACACCGAGGTGGTATGCACACTTGTATGTACCAGACCCCAGCACTGACGGTCATCCCTGTAGGAGAAGATAGGGCGATCCATCCAGGGGTTACAAATCCTATAAATTGCAGCAATAATGCAACAATACTGCAAATTAATGATCCCAACAGGATCGACCTCAACAATGGTGGACCGCCCGACAGCGAGAATTTCAGAATATCCGGCAACGCCATTTTTCATGGCCGGTATATAAACCTGCCTGTTTCCAAGTCCATATCATCCCTGGAAAACACACTCAATCGTTTGTGTTGTTTGAACAATCCTTGTTCCCTCATTTTTGTAAACAAAATCAAGATGTAATATTTGTGTCTAGTGCCCTACATCCAATAAGTAAATATATAACCTTTACGATGAATAGGTTCTACACACGATGTTGTTTTTGTTCATATCTGTATATATAGCCTTTGTGAACTATTTATAGCTACATTTATTAAATCCATTCCCACAGCAACGAGAATTATGGCGGTTAATTTGTAAATTTGCTTGTTCTGAACATTTTAAAAGGTAGATCTATTTAAAAGAATTATTGCTGTTCTTTTTGTCGTGGAGCAAGTCGAAAATCAATATCCACTTATTCAATAAAACACCACCATTTCTCGATCTATGGCCCAGTACGGATAATGATCACACGTATTGATTGGAGACTGTGCTGTAATACACATTTTTTGGCAAATGATCATACGTGCCCGCCGTTATGTGCTAACTCGCTGAATCACCATCGAATCGGCTATTAAACGTCAGTTGTTTGTGTAGTCCCTGTATATTTCTTGAGGAAACCGCGTATTTGCAGTAGCAGTTTTGGACAGATCCGGGCCAAATTTAAGGTGTGCCATACTTGATTTTTTTTTAAGTTAATTGTTTGTTTGATTTGAGGTTTAACGTCCCCGTAAACACTGTAAAGGTCATTTTGGAGACGTTGCTTCCAATTTTGTGGGACTTTTACCCGACATTGAGATGAAATGACATCTCAAGCCCTGTCGCCCAATGAAACCAATAGGGTTTATGAGCATGGACGGTCCGCATCGCACCGCGGTTCCTGGACAGGCTTAGATCCTCTATATACCAGTACTAGTTTGCGGGTCGGATTCAGCTCTGCGTGGAAGCATCATGAAGCCCATATATTTCTTCAAGCCTATGGGCGGGGCCAGATTTTTTTTTAAGTTCTATAAAGTTTCCATGTTCTATGTAGTTATGCTTTATGCAGAATCTGCGTCTGATCAGGATTATATTGATTGCGTTTGGACGCCATGCATGTTGTGTCAAGCAGAATCTCCTCAGGATAAGAAAGACCCTATTGTTATATACTTTCTCCGACTTTAAATAAAATTTGTCTTATGTCGTATGTCTTATTGAAAGAGTTGCCTCGGCTGAAGATAATTCAACTCCCCTTATTTACTGAGTATTATTATTTTTATTTATTTATTTTGTTTTAAACGGCATTAAAGAAAATTACCCTATCTGTATTATATCATATATATCATCATATAATCATACACAACAGCCAGCAAAGAATGAAGGGCCAACGGCGGGCCGAAAGCGATATGTATAACGTTTAACCGCTTAGTTTTGAAAATGCGATTTTTTTACAACGTTCGCGAATCCCAACAGTGACCTATTGTTTGTGGAGTCATGTATATGGTGTCCCGTTTGAGTTTAAACCTATTAAATGCAGATATCTGTATTTTCATTTAATTAGAGATATCTGCAGTTGCAATGCAGATATCTGTATTTGAATTGCAGATATTTGAACTACAGAATTAAATACAGATATCTGCATTTCAAATACAGATATCTGTATTTGAATTACAGATATCTGTATTTTACGTTGAAATACAGATATCTCTATTTACTGCACTTATGGAAAACTGATGCCTCCTTCGCCGATTATTGCAACATTCACTAGTTTTTACATTACGAAAATACGTCTATACAAATACATTGTAGCCTTTACCTAAAAAAAAAAAGAAAATTTTAAGATGAAAAACTGTGATAATTTTCTTATTTCTGCTCCAAATATAGATTGTGCGTACTCGTTAGAACCGCCTCATCGAGGCGGTTCTAACGAGTACCCACAATCTATATTTTAGAGCAGAAATAAGAAAAATAGGTTTACCCTTGTAAACTATATAAAAGTGGGGTTCAAAGGAGTCAAAATAATATAGGCGTATGATGCATACCAATATGGCGGGCAAATTCAAAACAACCTCACGGGCACGCGGCGTTGGCTCAGCGTTGAATCGACGTTGAAACAATGTTTTCAGCGTTTCGGCCCCCGCCCATCGGGGCCTGAAGAAATTGATAGGCTGCATGATGCTTCCACGCAGAGCTGAAACCGACCCGCACACGAGTACTGGTGAACCGCTTAGAAGATCTGCACAGGCAAAGCGGTGCGAGTCGGACCGTCCATGCTTATAAACCCTATTGGTTTCATTGGGCGACGGGGCTTGAGATGTCATTTCATCTCAATGTCGGGTAAAAGTCCCACAAAATTGGAAGCAACGTCTCCAAAATGACATTTTCAGTGTTGACGGGGACGTTAAACCTCAAATCAAACAAACAAAAATGTTTTCAGCGTTCTTCCGGTGTTTATTTAGCGTTGAGTGCCTTCTGGATAATATCTATAGTGCTCCTCAATGCTCCCTCATTGAACCATTTTTTTCATATAGTGAGCCTGCAGCCACGGTTTCTACTGTCCTTCGGGGCTCTATGATCAGACCCTTCCCTTTTAATTTCCAAAAATTACCTTGATGTGTTCCTGACTGACTTGACCAGACCGACAATACGGCTCCCCTAACAGGGAGTGCTTGTACTTCCCTACCAACACTGCGATCCCGGGAGTGCTATTTTTAGGGTTACAGTATTATCCATATGCCTCCAGTTTTTATGTGGACAGCTTCAGTTATTCCTTCTAATATTCCATAGGAGCCCCCACCATAGTGGTTATGCTACTCGCCTTATCACAAACCAGGGGTCGTGGGCTCAATCCCGTGCTTCTCCAGACTTTTAGATGAGTCTTTAAATATAGGTCCCGTACCCGTAGGTGGGATGTAAACACACACCTCAAACACACACATACACCTAATATTCTTATGTTTCCAGGTTATTATACTTTCAAGTTCATTTCTTTTTAACTTTTACATTAATATTTTCTGTTCCATTTCTACAATATATAATAGATGGCCCACGCCCATCGGGGCTTGGAGAAATAGATTGCGCTGCAAAGGAGTGTTAACATTTTGTTTAACACTTACAGCAGAATAGACCTTGTTCAGACGCCGCGTCTGATCCAAATAGTGTAGATCCTAATCAGGCGCTGATCTGGGCCTGCACTGTTTCCAATTCTATAGATGACGCTCAGCTAAAATCGATTAATTGACGAGGCGGACCAGGGGAGATAACTACCAAACTATCTATGCATGTCGCAGTCTAACGATAACTTAAAATGACGAGCGGAAAAGCTGTAGGCATTGATCTAGGGACCACGTATTCCTGTGTTGGAGTATTCCAGCACGGAAAAGTGGACATTATAGCCAATGACCAGGGGAACAGAGTGACGCCGAGCTATGTTGCATTCACCGAGACCGAAAGGTTGATTGGGGAGCCCGCCAGGAAACAGGTCAGTAAATGAAACAAGTTGAAACTAGAATGTAGCCTACTTGAAATATTCCGCTGTGTTTTATTTCATATTAGGACTGAACACTATTTTCTAAGTATCTCGCCGCTGCGGGATCACTTGGGTGGCAACTATGAAGCCAACTTCTGCTAGGCCTACTCACAGTACTGCTGAGGGTGGTCTCTATGGTTATGCTGGACACCTTTTAGCTTCTGCACAGCATAGCATTTGAACCTTTGAAATGTTTATATATAGATTACTGATATACTCAGGATTATGCACCTTTCCTATGGTATGGACCTTTGAAAAAAAATATGAATGAAATCTCAAAAAAGCCTCGGAAATAGATTGGTGGTGATGACCTGCTTAACTTTGGATAAATTCTGAAAATAGTTCATGAGTTATGTCCCTTTGTAATATTTGTGATTTTTACTTTGTCAGCAAAATATCTAAAAATAACTGTTGAGACAGCGGATTGACACTTAATGAATATCCGGCCCCGCCCATCGGGGCTTGAAGAAATTGATGGACTGCACGATGCTTCCAAGCAGACCTGAAACTGGCCGCACACGAGTACTGGTAAACTGCTCAGAGGATCTAAGCCTGCCCAGGCAAAGCGGTGCGAGTTGGACCGCCCATGCTATAAACCCTATCCCAGCAGGCACACAACGTTGAACTAACGTTGAAACAACGTTGTTTCAAAATTAGTTCAACGCTGTGTAAACGTTTTGTGCCTGCAGGGTATTGGTTGCATTCGGCGACATGGCTTGAGATGTCATTTTATCTCAATGTCGGGTAAAAGTCCTGCGAAATTGGAAGCAACTTCTCCAAAATGACCTATACAGTGATGACAGGGACGTTAAACACAAATCCAACAAACTTAATGATGACCTTTGGTTGACCTTGACCTGTTTTACGTAAAGGTCAAAATTGGTCACATAGACATTTGTATGGAAAAAAGGCAAAGCAGTGGATTTTACTGATTGCATGGTAGAATATTATTCATAATCAGCCGAATGGAAGTTAATCAATTCCAAAAGTCAAGGTCATTACTGACTTTGTATTCAGTATTTTTAACTTCTTCTCCACTAAAACGGCTGTGCCGGCCTCGGTAGCTCAGTCGGATGCGCGTCTGACTGGTGATCAGGAGGACGCGGGTTCAATTCCTGCCGGATCGGCAACATTCTTTCGTAAATCTTTTCTACTGTCATTCTCTTCCTTCCGCTGATTCAAGAAGGGCAGTTGTCAGTTTCTAGCGAAAGAATGTGCACTGTACTGGTTAGCCGTTTACGTATAAGCCTGCCCAGGAGAAGTGTGGATAAGTAAACTGACCGCTCAAAAATGACCTAAATAGTGTTGACTGGGCCGTTAAACTCCAATAAAAACAAACAAGACTAAAACTTCTGTGCTGATTGAAACAAAATTACATGGAAAGTCTCTATGGGATGTGGCAATGAAAAAGTTATTCGTGGGATAGTTGTCACATGACCAAGATGGGCGCAATGCCTGTAAATGGTATAAACAACATGACCTCTTGTGAGCGTAGTGGCCCGTTGGTCTCTAGTTTATTTCAAAGTTACGTTGCAGAAATGTTCACCTTTGTTAGGCGATGTGTAGCGCGCAAGACCCCGGCCCGTACCTCCAATGTCAAGATGATACTTAGCGATCAAAGGTCAAAAACGTTCTGGTTAGTAACTTTTTAGCTTACATGTGACGTAGTGACAAGGTGAGCTTTTGTGATCACTTATGTCCGTCGTCCGTGCGTGCGTCCGTAAATAATTCCTTCAAACGACATCTCCTCTTAAACCACTGATCGGATTTTAACCAAACTTCACATGAATGTTCCTTAGTTGGTCCTCTTTAAAAGTTTTTCATATGGTTCCGGTTTATTGCACATCTTGGTCACAAAAGTCAAAAATAGATATTTTTAACTGAAAAACTTAAACAAATCTTCACCTATGAAACCGCAAGGTCCAGGTCTTTGATATTTGGTGGAAAGCTTCATCTGGTGGACCTCTATCAAGATTGTTCAAATTATATCCCTGGGGCCGACAATGCTCCCGCCCCGGGGTCCTTTTGTTTACAGCATTATACAGGCAAAACCTTTAAAAATCTTCTCGTCTTAAACTAGAAGGCCCAGGTCTTTGATATTTGGTATGAAGCTTCATCTAGTGGACCTCTACCAAGATTGTTCAAATTTTAGCCCTGGGGCCAAAAATGGCCCCGCCCCGTATCTCACCGGATTAACATATTTAGGGAAATCCTTTAAAAATCTTCTGGTCTGAAACCAGAAGGCCCGGGTCTTTGATATTTGGTATGGAGCTTCATCTTCTGGACCTCTACCAAGATTGTTCAAAGTTTTGCCCTGGGACCAAAATGGCCCCGCGCGGTGCCCACCCGTTTGACATGGACATTATAGGGAAAACCTCAAAAAAATCTTCTGGTCTGAAACCAGAAGGCTCAGGTCTTTGATATTTGGCATGAAGCTTCATCTAGTGGACCTCTACTGTGATTGTTCAAATTATACCCCTGGGGTCAAAAACTGGCATCGCCCCCGGGGCACACTGGTTTTACATAGACTTATATAAGGAAACCCTTTAAAAACTTCTCTTTTGAAACCACAAGGCCTGGGTCTTATGTTTGGCAGGAAGCTTCATCTAGCGGACCTCTTCCAAGATTGTTCAAATTATAGCCATGTGGTCAAAACTGGCCCTACCCCTGGTCTCACTGGTTTTTGCTTTGACATATTGGGAATACCTTTAAAAATCTTCTTGTCTGAAACCAGAATGCCCAGGTCTTTGATATTGGTTATGAAGCTTTATCTGATGGACCTCTACTATTATATGAAGGTTCAAATTATAGCCCTGTGCCAAATGTGGCCCCACCCCAAGGCCCACGGTTTTACATAGACTTAATATATATCGAAAACCTTTAAACAACAAGGCCCAGATCTTTCATTTTCAGGCAAATCAGACTTTTAGGGTGCTGGGCTCAAAGTCAAGTTTCTTGGGGCTATTTTAGAAAAAAGCTTTCTCTTCACTGTAGCCCCTACAGTTATTGATGGACTTAAATGTAACCTCACACAAATGTTGGGTATAATAATATCTTGAGCAAGTTAAACTTTCAGGGTCCCAGATGCAGTGGTATTTTCAGGAAAATATTTGTCATCAGTCTAGCGCCTACATTTATCAAAGGACTTTATGTAACTTTACACAAAAATGTTGGGTATGGTAATATCCCAAGCAAGTTTGACTTTCAGGATTCTGGTTGAAGGTCAAGGTCACTGTGACTATTTTATAGAAAAAAACCCTGACATATCGCTTTAGCGCCTACATTTATGGATGGATTTTAATGTAGCTTCATGCAAATGTTGGGTATGATAATATATGAAGCAAGTTCAACTTTCAGGGTCCTGAGCTTAAGTCAAGGTCACTTTGGCTGTTTTTAGAAAATATTTTTCATGGCTCTAGCTAGCAGCTAGATTTATCAATGGATTTTGATGTAACTAGGTAAAGCAAGATCAACATTTAGGGTTCTGGACCGAATATCAAGGTCACTGTAGCTCTTTTTAGACGAACCTTGTTATGGCTTATGGATCGATTGCTCAAATGAAAATGATAGCCACCAGAGCTGAAAATATCCAAACCCTAAAATGACCTAGTCATAAACAGTTGGATTGATTTTGAAAGAATTTTCAAAAGAAGTGTTCCTTGGGTCACTGTCAATCAAAATTGCTCAAATCCTCCACTCCACCTTTATAGATTACCTACCATCATTTCATTCGTACAGTGTGGATCAGGTGAGCGATCCAGGGCCATCGTGACCCTCTTGTTTATTTCTGGGGTGACCTTTTAAAGTAACTTTGCAGAAATCTTCACCTTCATTAGACAATGTGTCGTACGCAAGACCCAGGTCAGTACCTCCAATGACAAGGTCATACTGAGGTCAAAGATAAAAAGGGCCCTTTTTCGTGTCATGTCCAAAACTTTCTTATTGTTGAATGGATTTTGAAATTACTTGGCAGAAATGTTATCATGAGACGATGTCGTGCACAAGACAAAGGTCGGGGTCAAGGTCATGCATAGGTCAAAGGTCAAAAGGGGTCTTTTTCTCCTGTGCGGCCAATAACTTTTTATTTCTGGAAGAACTTTTTGCAGAAATATCCACTTTCACTAGACGATAAGTTGCGCGCAAGACCCAGGTCCATCCCTACAATGTCAAGGTCATACTTAGAAGTCAAAGGTCAAAACGGTGTCTTTTTTCGGTTAATAATTTTTTTCTTATAACTTGGCCGAAATGTTAAACATCATGTGACGATCTGCGCGTGCAAGACCCAGGCCGATACCTCCAAGGCCAAGGTTTTACTTAGAGGTCAAAGGTCAAATAAAGGGTCTTTTATTCGTGCCTGGTTAATAATTTTCTTATTCCTAGATGGATTTTGAAATTAGTTTGCAGAAGTGTTAACAATCATGAGACGATGTATCGCTTACATGATTAGTACCTCCAAGTTTAAGGTAAAATGTTGAACTCTGCAACCGGTTTGAACAGGTCTTCACTGGTGTCGCTTGCTTGTCCACATGCTGTCTTGCAGTTTGCTGTTCTCCAGCTCAAATGATTTTTGTTTCAATATTTCAGGTTGCCGTGAATCCCAACAACACTGTGTTTGATGCCAAGCGTCTGATAGGTCGCCGTTATACTGACGATACTGTACAAAAAGATATGCAATATTTGCCTTTTGAAGTTCAAAACGACGACGGAAATCCTAAATTTCTGGTAGACTATAAGGGTGAAAAGAAGTCATTTTCTCCCGAGGAGATAAGTGCCATGATACTTACCAAATTGAAAGATACAGCTGAAGCTTATCTCGGTGGAAAAGTGAAAGACGCAGTTTTAACTGTACCAGCATACTTTAACGATTCTCAGCGTCAGGCCACCAAAGATGCGGGGTTTATCGCCGGTCTCAATGTTCTAAGAATTATAAATGAACCCACTGCAGTCGCCATTGCATACGGACTTGATAAAAACTTGCAGGAAGAGAAACACGTGCTGATTTATGATCTAGGAGGAGGAACCTTTGATGTTTCCATTTTGACAATTGCCGAAGGTCCAAAGTTTGTAGTGAAAGCAACAGCAGGAAATACGCATCTTGGAGGAGAAGACTTCGATAACAGGATGGTAAACTTCTTTATCGAAGAATTCAAACGTAAACACACAAAATACATCTCTAAAGATTTAAGAGCTATTCGAAGGCTCAAGACTGCATGTGAAAGAGCGAAGATAACATTATCTAGTAGCACCGTGGCTGATGTTGAAATTGACTCCTTGTATGACGGCATCGACTTCTACTCCAAGATATCTCGTGCAAGGTTTGAAGAGATGAATGCTGATCTATTCCGCTTGACGATGGAGCCTGTCGAGAAAGCCTTGCGGTATGCAAAGATGGATAAATCAAACATCCACGAGATAGTCCTTGTCGGTGGTTCAACGCGTATTCCTAAAGTCCAAAAACTGCTGCAAGAGTTCATGAACGGTAGAGAACTCAACAGCTCCATCAATCCTGACGAATCAGTAGCGTACGGAGCCGCAGTCCAAGCTGCAATATTATCTGGTGACCAGGCGAGCGTTCTCAAAGATATCCTGCTCGTGGACGTTACACCGCTATCTATAGGAATAGAAACTGCTGGCGGAGTTCAGACAAACTTGATTGCCCGGAATACCAAAATCCCGATCAAAACGTCACAAACTTTTACCACCTTCTGTGACAACCAACCTACCGTTAGTATACAAGTGTTTGAAGGCGAAAGAGTGATGACAAAAGACAACAATCTTCTTGGACAGTTTCATTTGGAATGCATACCGCCTGCACCACGTGGTGTACCACAGATTCAGGTTACTTTATATATTGACGCTAACGGAATTCTACACGTGTCTGCTGTAGACAAAACCAGCGATAGAACTAACGAAATAACTATCACAAGTGACAAGGGAAGACTAACTAATATAGAAATCGACAAAATGGTCAAAGAAGCAGAAATATACCAGGCAGAAGACGACCGGCACAGGAAAACGGTTGCAACAAGGAACCGACTGGAAAACTATGTATTCAGTATGAGGCGAGCTGTAGATGAAGCTGAAACAAGACTAACTGATGTAGAGAAAAAGAAAGTTAATAAATCTTGTACAGATGCTTTGAAATGGTTGGAGAGAAACACACTCGCAGAAAAAGATGAACTAGAACACAGGCTGTGTGATCTGGAGAAAGTATGTTCTCCAGTTATGGTAAAGCTTCACGGAAGACATCATGCTGGAACACGTTATGAACTGAGATCCCAAGCAGGCTCAGAAAATAAACAAATGAATGCGAATGCAAGAAAGAGAAAGCTAGGGAAGCAAGTGCTAGTGTGACGCATAAGTGCTGAGATTTTGTTCAGCAGAAAGTATGTTTTTTGTACAAAAAGGTGATGCTATCATGGGTGTCAGAAATTATACTATTTAACCCATTTAGTACCGGGAACCCCAAAACGGGTACCCTGGCAAACAGTGCAGGCCCAGATCAGACGCCGCAGAACGTCTGATCAGGGCCTACAATGTTTGCTAAAAGTCCAGCCATTTTCCAGATAAATTTTGAAGAAAACACAACCTGACACCCTAAATTTCAAAATGGACTCCTGCTGTATATAAGGAGGAAGATTCCATTTGGTACAAAAAAGGTTAACGTTTGTTTTATAGGTCTGCATCACCTGGATTTAGTTAATACTTTGTGTGGTTTTTTTTATTTACAACCTTCAATAACCTTCGTCCGTCCGTCGCCCGTCCGTCAGCACCTTTCACTACTGGCCGATCTCAGTCATTTCTCATCTGTAGCATGCCTCTGGTGGTGGATTGATGACATAAATTTTGTATCAGAATTGAATAAAACTTTGGTTGCTATGGCTACCGCAAGGGCACGTAGGCTTACAATGGGAAAATAGTTGTTATTCTTGCGAACACTGTACATGCCAGTTTTGGTCCAATCATCATCAAACTTTCCAAGAATAAGCATGACAATATCTCGGTCAAGTTCGAATATGGGTCATGTCGGGTCAGAAAGTAGGTCAGTAGGTCAAATCATAGAACAAGAGGCCCATGGGCCACTATGCTCACCAGAGCTCGGGGTTGGAGGTGGGGGCACCGTCCACTGGCAGCCATGTATTTTTAATAAACCATGGAAGCCCTGCGCCCAATGATGCTACAGATAAAATTTGGACCCAATCGACCTAGTGGCTTCAGAGGTCTGAATGTGTTATTGCAACAGACGCCAATTGGCATCTGCCGTTACAAAACACAGATGACAATTGACATCTGCTCATCTGTGGCATCACTAGGCCTAAAATCATATGGCAGATAGAACGTTGTTTAAGGAAGTTTGATAAAATATTTTGAAAGGTGTAAATGTCATTTTTCAATTTTCCCCATTATAAGTCGGCAAACTTAAGAGCCAAATTACATACAAAAAAACAAAACAAAAAAAACAAAAAAAAAACAATAAACGTGCAAAGGCAACTATGGTAAATATTTCCATAAAGACTCAGCCTCATAGAGCATATGGTTTATGAGGAGATTATTTTATTTTTCTTCTATGTTTTTTTTTTTTTTTTTTTTTTTTTGTTTTCAATGGCAACCAATAAAATGAGCAGTAGGCCTAAAATCATTTGGCAGATAGAAGATTGTTTAAAGAATATTAAAGTTTTGCCAAAATATCTGCTAAGGCTGATTTGCCAGAGTGTGTGGTCGCTAAATTTCTTAATCAGGGTTATCGGTATCATAAACTACGCAAAGCTTTTTCAAATTCTTTAGACGTCATTCTGATATAATTTCAAAATTCAGTATTGGACTTAAATCTCTCCTGCAACAAGGTCTATCAGAACCCGAATTTTATGGTGACTTAGTATACAAATTCAGAAAAATATATAACCGCAATGACTTCAGCACCAAATTTCGTAAAATCATTCTTCGATATAAAAAGATTGGGTACAACATTAATGTTAAACGACAGACTGCATGCATGGTAGTTAACCCAATCACGGTTGACAACTTTGCTTCCCTCTTTAATTGCACGCGGTCAGGCCTCAGATTCTATGACTGTTCCAGTGTCAAGGCTTATTGAGAATTGGAGAGATCTAATTCAAGGTAATGTTGGCTAGTGCCTGATGCTCTGTCTCTGGTCGGACCCATCGGAGTCTAACTGTTGGTTTTCTTTTGCTCCAGCATTTCAGTGGTTTCTTTCTGTTTAGTCCTCACCGTTGTTTCATCTCTGTGGTTGTTTGATTATTTGTGTGCACGGAGATGTTGCACTGATGAGTTAGGAGGCCCTCATGCGGACTGAACAAATTATTTGTCTTAATCGCGACAGAAGTAAGGGCGAGGATTGTGGCCACGTAAAATCGATTTAAGACCCACCCCCCTTTCCACTGACCGTTCCAATGTGGTACTTCTGTCGCGGTTTATTTTTGTTTTGGTTTGTCTTTGGGTGTTTGTGATGCATATATTGTTTTATTTTGGATAGCCTATTGGCTATTTTGTGGGAAAGTAACTGTCCTTTTGGCTTTCCGCTATTGATGTTTCCATTAGGTCTGTTGTTTCATGTTTGTGCTTCTTTCCCTTTGGTGTCTCTGATGGGAGCTGTGGGTTGATTGTGTCGATTCGTGAACATTGCTGTCACTTCTATTTGGCAGTAAATGATTTTCAATTTTTCCCATTACAAGTCTATGAAAACTCTAAGTGGCCATAGAAACCAAACAAAAGAGCCAAATTTCATAAAAGACTCAAAACTTGTTCATGTAAAAATATTATGAATATTTCCATAAAGTCTCAGCCTCATAGTGCATATGGTTTTTGAGATGATTTTAGTTCTATTTTGGGTGGGGGCATTCTGGTTTCCATGGCAACCAATAAAAGTGAGTGGTTGGCCTAAACTCATATGGCAGATAGATGATTGCTTAAAAATATTTCTATGAAAGTTTTGTCAAAATATCTGCAAAAACGTGGCAGTAAATGCCATTTTTCAAGTTTCCCCATTACAAGTCAATGGAAATTCCCATAGCAACCAAACTAAAGAGCCAAATTTCATCAAAACACGAAACCTGTTAAGGCAAATATGGTGAATATTTCCATAAAGTCTAAGCCCCATAGAACAAATGGTTTCTGAGGAGATTTTTTTTTTTTAATATTTTTTTTTTTATTATTTTTTTTAGCTCACCTGTCACGTGGTGACGAGGTGAGCTTTGGGATCACTTTTGTGCGTGCGTCCGTAAACAATTTCTTCAAACGATATCTCCTCCTAAACCACTGACCAAACTTCACAAGAATGATCCTTAGGTGGTCCCCTTTCAAAGTTGTTCAAATGCTTCCGGTCCGTTGCACATCAAGGTCACAGGAGCCAAGAATAGATTTGTTTAATGAAAATTAAAAAAAATCTTCTCCACTAAAACTGCAAGGCCCAGGTGTTCAAATTATAGCCCTGGGGTCAAAAATGCCCCCGTGCTAGGGCCCAACGGTTTTACTTAGACATATAAAGGGAAAACCTTTAAAAATCTTCTTGTCTGAAACCAGATGGCCCAGGTGTTTGATATTTGGTATAAAGTTGTATCTAGTTGACCTCTACCAAGGTTGTTCAAATTATAGCCCTGGGACAAAAAATGCCCCCGCATCAGGGCCCACCGGTTTTACATAGACTTATATAGGGGAAACCTTTCAAAGTTTTCTTCTCTGAAACCGCAAGGCCCAGGTCTTTGATATTTGTAATGAAACTTCATCTAGTGGACCTCTACCAAGATTGTTCAAATTATAGCCTTTGGGCCAAAATTTTCCTCTAAGTCTAGGTAAAACCGGTCGGGCCCGGGGCCATTTTTGGTCCCATAACTATAATTTGAAAATCTTGTCAGAGGTCCACTAGATGAGGCTTCATACCAAACATCAAAGACCTGGGCCTTCTGGTTTCAGGCAGGAAGATTTTTAAAAATTTTCCCTATGTAAGTCTATGTAAAACCGGTGGTGTCACCGGGGCATTTTGGCTCCAGGGCTATAATTTGAACAATCTTGGTAGAGGCCCACTAGCTACAGCTTCATACCAAATTTCAAACAAATGGGCAATCTGTTCAGACAAACTAGTGTGCCCTGGCGCAGGGGCATTTTGGCCCCAGGGCTATAATTTGAACAGTCTTGGTAGATGTCCACTAGATGAAGCTTCATTATAAATATCAAAGACCTGGGCCTTACAGTTTCAGAGAAAAAGACTTTCAAAGGTTTTCCCTATATAAGTCTATGTAAAACTGGTAGGCCCTTGCGCAGGGGCATATGTTTTTTGCCCCAGGGCTATAATTTGAAAAATCTTGGAAGAGGTCCACTAGATACAACTTCATACCAAATATCAAACACCTGGGCCATCTGGTTTCAGACAAGAAGATTTTTAATGGTTTTCCCTATATATGTCTAAGTAAAACCGTTGGGCCCTAGCACGGGGGCATTTTTGACCCCAGGGCTATAATTTGAACAATCTTGGTAGAGGTCCGCTAGATGAAAAGTAGAAGTAAAACAAAGATCAGGAATTGATACAATTAACTTACTCCATCCATAAAAGACACCAAAGGGAAAGAAATACAAACATTAAGCGACCAGACCATAATGGAAACCTAAACAAAGGAAGGCCATAAGGACAGTTACTTTCCCACAAAATGGCCATATGACCATCCAAAATTAAAAGACACAAGTGATACACACAGTAAGTAACAAACAACAACATAAATAAATCGCCACAGAAGAGCCGCCTTGGAACGGTCAGTGGAAGATTTCCACTGGGGGGCTTAAATCGATTTTACGTGGCCACAATCCTCGCCCTTACTTCCGTCGCGATTTAGACAAATAATATGTTTAGTCCGCATGAAGGCCTCCTAACTCATCAGTGCAACATCTCCGTGAACACAAAAATCAAAGAACCACAGAGGTGAGACAACGGTGAGGACTCGACAGCAAGAAACCACTGAAATGCTGGAGCAAAAGAAAACCAACAGTTAGACTCCGATAGCCTCATTACAAATATCAAAGACCTTGGCCTTGCAGTTTCAGAGAAGAAGGCTTTCAAAGGTTTTTTCCCTATGCAAGTCTATGAAAAACGGGTAGGCCCTGGCACGGGGGCATTTTTGGCCCCAGGGCTATAATTTGAACAATCTTGGTAGAGGTCCACTAGATACAACTTCATACCAAATATCAAACACCTGGACCGTTTTAAAGGGTTTCCCTATACCAGAGATTCAACTTCGGTGAAGTTGATGTCGCACCTGCTCCGCACCTGCCCCACACAAAAAAAATAAAAGTTTATTTATGGCAGAAGAAATGAATGTAGGGCTTTGAGAAGAATCCATAGCCTATACATGTGAGGTAAAAAACTGACTAGCCTATATATGTGAGGTAAAAAACTGACTAAGTTCACAATGTGGAAAAAGTGATAAAAATTGATCCCAAGATAAAGTCCAAACCACATGCACATCCTCATACCATAGCAAAAACACACACATATGATCAATATAAAGCTGTAAGAGGAGTTGCGATGACAAGAGATATCTATTGTATATCAACTGAAGCTTAAAATTGGCTAAGTTCACAATGTGCAAAAAGTGGAAAAAAAAAATATTCTGAAAATTATGTCGAAACCACATGCACAAACTCATACCATGCGAAAGCACACGCAAAGTTTCAAAATGATCGAAATAAAACTGCAAGAAAAGTTGCGATGACAAGAGGTACCTATCATATATCAATTGAAGGTTAAAAATGACTAAGTTCACAATATGGAAAAAGAGACAATAAATGATCCGACGATAAAGTCCAAACCACATGCGCATCCTCATACCATGGCGAAAACACACCCAAAGTTTCAAATGATCGGTATAAAACTGCAAGAGGAGTTGCGATGACAAGAGGTACCTATCAAATATCAATTGAAGGTTAAAATGTCTAACTTCACAATGTGGAAAAAGTGACAAAAATTATCCGAAGATAAAGTCCAAACCACATGCGCATCCTCATACCATGGCAAAAACACACACAAATAAAAATCAAAAATGAGTTCCTTTAAGAACAATGAAAGCATTCATAAGAAAGAAGATGGGTCCCACTACGTAGTTTCGGCTAATAAATCAACAAAATTGGTACCAAAATGTTCGGGAGACAGTGTGCCTTGCTTTGATGTAATGATATGCTAATTAGCTAATTTGCATATCTATGAATATTCATTAAAATAACATTTTTGGGTCAAAAAATACACAAAAATCAAAGAATTTTCGATTTCAAAAGCTAAAACAAACAATAAACCATGGAAACTGTAGACAAACAGATACAAGAGTATTATTTGGCGTTGAATGATTGTGAAATATGCAAATATTAGGCTGTGGCATATGGTAATTAGATTTCAAATGCGGTTTTCATCGCAACTAACTAAATAAATTAATAACGTATTAACTAATCTAACTAATAGTATCTCTGTATTCATTCATCTATCCACTGAAACATGAAGTCACTTATTCTAATAAGTCGACAGCCTCTTCTTGTTCTTCATCCATATCCTCATCGTCACTCTCAGCATCTTCAGTTCCCTGCAGAGCATCAATACAGTCAACCAGACGTGGAGGAAGAAGATCTCCCTGAATCCACAAGGGTTCTAGGAGACCATTTACGTGTGTCCACCCGTGTTCCTCGCTTACATCTGGAATGTCTGGTTTGGCCAGGTGGGCATTTCTCCATATTGCCACCTGGAAGTTCACTCGTATGTGTTGTATTAAGCAACGTCTGCAAGGTGGCATGCTCCCCATGTCAATATTGCGAAGGGCATCGGTCGGTTTGTCTTCACACTTTTCCTTAATTAAGAAAAGTCTTAAGTCATCAACTGCTGTGAATCTGGCTTTGCCGTACATGGCGCATGTGTATTCTTCTATCTCCCTAACCAAATCTTCAGGTACATCCCATGACCTTCCAAGCTTCGAAAAGGTTCTAGCAAATCGAGGCATTTTTTCCAGGGTCTTTATTGGCTTTACATGTCCTTTGCCTTTGAAGGCACTTGTTGAATCACAGCCACAATATGCATGCAGACTAAGTAATGCTGCAGTGTAATCCTCTGTATAACCTCGGGGAAAACTCTGTCAAATTTACTAGTTTCCTGTTGTTTCCAGAACCAGTGTCGAACAGAACAGTGATGCCTTCAAGTTTATTCATATAGTTGAGAAGAATAAAGAATATATCACTGTCTGGGGTTTTCACTTGAACTGATTTGTATCCTTGCTCTTTTGCATACAAGCAGGAGAAGACAATTCTTGTGTCTGTTTCTTCCTGTCTAGAGGCTAAAGACTCTATGTTCCTTCTAGTCGTTGTTTCACCATCTGACGTGAAACAATAACCTTGTCCATCACAAATTAGGATAACTTTCCTTTCATGAAGCCGTTTGGCGTAAGAATTCTTGTTCCACGAATCCAACATCACTTGAACTAACTGTGTTTTGTTGTCCTCATTGCTGAGGAATGATTTCCAGTCTGCTGGTCTCTTGGTATTCTCACCTTGTATCTGTAGTTTTTCACCAGAACTTCTTCGCGCTCGTTCCATGGCTTTCACAGAATCAGGTTTGTACATATCAGTACTGAATATTACATCAGCCTTTCGTGGAACCATATTGAATAATTACTCTGATATTTGTCTAAAATTTCCAGGAACTTCTCGCATATAATAGAAGAGTGCGTTACCATCCTCTACTACAAGCAGTGTGCTATCATGTTCTGGTACGCCTGCCATTTCTGTATCTTCTGTCAGATACTTGAAACCCTTTGACTTATCTGTTTTGCCAAGCATCCATCAGCTGTGCCAATGCTGTATGGGACTGGAGTCAAAGGATATTTCATTAGATCTGCAAGATCAATCTGTAACTCTGGCTTCTGTATCTTCTATCTTTCTGTATCTTCTGTCAGATACTTGAAACCCTTTGACTTATCTGTTTTGCCAAGCATCCATCATCTGTGCCAATGCTGTATGGGACTGGAGTCAAAGGATATTTCATTAGATCTGCAAGATCAATCTGTAACTCTGGCTTCTGAGACTGTACCAACAACTGAATGGCAATGTTCCGTTGCTGTCGGTATTCAACTACTTTATTCTTAGCCGACTTAACCTTAACTGTTTTACTCATGTCTTCCATTGTCTTTAGATTTTGTCTCTTGATTGGGTCAAAAAACTTCTCCTTCTTTTAATATTCTTTCCTTGATGAAAGATTCCTTAGCTACTTTACCACGGTGTTCAGCCAACAGTGTGTCATTTTCAAACTTTTCTGACACTTGTACACCAGAAGATATACAGTACAAGTGAGACTTGTCGTCAATGGCGAATGGATTAATAAATCCACTGATGGCATCTTTTGTCTCACATACTTCTTTATCACCCTTCTGAACTTCTGCTGGTCGAAGCTCTCTATGCCAAGTGCTGGATTCTGTTCCACCAACTAACATATCTGCCATGTCTAATGTTGCCTCTACATACTTAGATCTTTCATGTGTTGTACGAACCCACCGCTGGTATGCATCATAGTTACTGGTGATACCGGTAACACCAGCCCCACTTCCTCCTGCTCCACTTCTACTTTTGGCATGTTTCATGAACGTCTCCTCCATGGTTTTGTCAACTGCGCATCTGTTTCCAGGTATGAATGACCGTGCAACACTCATCGCTCCTCGTTGCAACAGATCAGTGGCTCCAGGGTGAGTTTCGTCTATGTTGGCTATGAAGACAGGAAAGAATGTAAGGTACCGAGCATAATTCTGTCCATCAAAACTGAAGAACAAATCTGCCATCATATTTAGGCACTCAGCGTATAGCAAGAAATTGTTGGTCTTTACTGCCTTGATAAGACACAGCACTAGCCAAACATGTTCCATGTATGCTATCCAGAACTGAGCTGTTTCCCTAGCTCACCACTATGGACTTTTTCGCGGTACTGGCAGTGCTCTGTGATGTGAGAATGAACAGCATCATCTTTCACTGTCTCCTCGAGCGTATCCTTTGAGGGAAGATGAATCAGGTTTTGGACTTTCAGTTGAGCTGCTTCTGGCAAAGTGTCAAAAAGCTGATTTGAGTCTCTCTGGACGAGAAACTGCTCGAGCAAAAGTCTCTCCAGGCTCTCTAACACAATTTTATGGCAATGCATGGCTCTTTCATAATGTTTACCTGTTAGAACTCCCTGGATTGAACCAGTTCCTATTAAACCTGCCTCTAACATTACATCTGACAACCCAGAACCAGCCATTTTCTTTCCAAGCATCTTTAAGTAGGCACATACTAAGTGAAATGTTCCAATCATGACAATGTGATTGGCATACTTTTCAGGATTATTCCATATAAGTGGAAATGCTTTCATGCAAACACCTAGGTCAAACGTTGTTATGATATATGTTTGTCCAACCTCTTTACTTGCTTCTTCTGCATAACGCAAACATTCTTGGACTGTCTTATAATCTGTTATTGGTCGATTGATAACAGGATAGTAGTCGATCGTAGTTAGAATGGTTGGCTTACTCCCTGTGATAGAAACAAATCCCGTCCAACCTGGTACTTCTTGTCCTGTTACAGACTTGGATGCCCTGAGGATCATCCAAATCATGTTTGACTC
Source organism: Lucinisca nassula (assembly GCA_963580285.1). Lineage (NCBI taxonomy): Eukaryota > Metazoa > Mollusca > Bivalvia > Lucinida > Lucinidae > Lucinisca > Lucinisca nassula. The sequence continues at coordinate 149,246,118 of OY757011.1, read as the reverse complement.
ACTTGCTGTTTTCACTGTTCCTTCACTGCCTGGATACAAGTTTTTGGTTGAAGTGTAGCTTGGACTTTTTCGCTGACCAACAAACCAATCCGGGAGTTCTTCTTCCACTCGCAACTTGAGTGATTTCTCCTAGGTTCTTGGAAGAGATGGTATATCTGGTACAGTTCCACCATGTTCTTCCATATCACCGGTAAGTATTTCCTGCATTAGATGCCATGGGCGCTGTGGATAGATCCTGCACCTGTTAGAGTGTTAATTAGCTGATCAAAGTTGTCAAATTCTGAATGAAAAAGCGATGGTACTTCTGGTTCTCTGATAATCTGCGTAGAGAGCAACGATGAAGTTTTTCCAGTGCTTGGGCAATTGCAGTTTCGAGCTCTACTGAAAATGAATAACTCTCACAGTGTCCTAACCGGTTCAGAAGTGTAGTAAGCTGCTGGCTCCTGAACAGATGACGCAAAGTCATGCACACAAGAATATGTTTTGGGGTCTTCGACTCACCATTCGTAACGGCTCGACAAATATCTTGTCCTATTGAGCTCACTAACCTGTTTACTTGTATAGACGCATCCTTTGTTTTTCCAGACAACACATAGGTCAGAAAAGTGCTCAACTCTTCTGGTGATATGTCAATGTTACCCAACTGATCTGCAGTGGGAGGCCATTTTAATTCTTCTGAATGATTATATGCATTCTGGATTGACTTTCTCAAATAATCCGCAGCTTCTGTCAAAGAGTCTTTACTTCCCAGAATAAATGCACTTTGAATGGCTTCCTCGAGCTTAATGTGTGAACTGAACACAAGCTGTGACATAAACTTGCCTTCGCTTTGTAACTGAGTGAATGCAATTTCCTTGCCATAGACACTTTCTAACTTTGCCTTCAATTTGGAACCCCTATATTCAGGATTTGCAAACTTTGTACCCTCTAGCACACTAATGTAAGTATTCACTAAATCACTTAACTTTATGACTTTTCTGTCCTCTACTACTTCTTTTGTAACTCAATCACAGACCTTGCGGAAAGCTTTCTCATGTGCTTCTTCTAAAGCCTCTTGGTTAAGGATCGCTTCAGAATCTGAACTTCTCCAGTACTGAGGATCTTGAATATACTTTTTCCTACAGCTGTTATGAAAATGTGCCTCTGATGCAAATAAATCAAAACCCCTTATTCTCAGAAGAAGTTTTTCATCATTACGGTTCTCTGCACTCTCAAGGACAGTTTTCCACGAATCTGATGCAAACTTACTAGTATCTTCTGTAGTCCGAACCCCAGACTTCTTCAAAGAAATTTTGCCTTCTTTATTACAAAAGATACAATCTTTGCCGAAAAGTGCAATTTTGTCGGCACTTGATCGCCCTTGTGCTACTCGTGTTGTGGAAGATTGGCTGGGTTCTTCCTTCGGCAGTCTATCAAGATGTCTCGTGAAACGTTTATAACAATCACGGTGATAGCCATGTCCTCCGCTTACTGCAGAAGTTATCAGTCCACATGTCGAACCAGCTGGTTGTGACAGCCTCTTCTCGCGAATACCATGGAGGTCTTTTAATCTTTCTGCTGGATTGCTTAGCTCTGACATGAATGTAAAAGTCTCTGCTTTTGATTCCTCATAATGGAGAATACAAATTTGCTGTCGCTTTGAGGTTGAAGCTGAAGCCTCGTCTTCTGTTGTGCGCTTCTTAGGTCTACCTCTTTGTCTTAATTCCACTGTGACTGAAGTCTCCAACTAGACAGACAGACAGACAGAACTATACTAATGGCTTTCCAATATGAAGTTTGTAATTAATAATTTTTCAAATTTTTATTCGCACTTATTTGGCAAGAAAAAAAGTATAACAAAATGGCAATAATAACAATCACAATTTAGAAAAAGTAATGGGAATGTTTAAACAACACCGATTACTACTTGTAATCGTTTGCGATCAAAAAGTAAATTTTCACCATAGAGATTCAAGTGATGTTTACTGAACGAGCGCAATTGACGTTATGAAAGATTTACTGCGATGCTTTGGTTATAACGTCGCCCGGTAAATACACCGGTACGATCTAATAATATCAGCTATACCTTGACGTTACCATTACGGAGACGGGGCACAGCATCTCCTACAATAAGCCTATGCTCCCATCAAAGACTGACCAGCCTGCGTATCAAAATAGGTTTATCATAGTCGTTTTGTGCACTCTAAATCGAAAATTCTTTGATTTTTGTGTATTTTTGATCGAAAAATGTTATTTTAATGAATATTCATAGATATGCAAATTAGCTAATTAGCATATCATTACATCAAAGCAATGCACAATGTCTCCCAAACATTTTGGTACCAATTTTGTTGATTTATCTTTAATAATAACCAAGATATGGTTGATTGTATCAAGATACCCAAGTTTATTTAGAAATATAATGGGTTGCCATGGAAACGGTGACGTAATGCATAGTGGGAACGCTTTTATTTTTGGGGGCAATTTTTTTCGTAACCAGTAAACCCTAAGGAAGATTTTGGGACCAATGGGATTTTGTCCTGGGGGTGGTGGGGGGGGGGGGGGGTGCACGGGCACCTATACTGGACAGCGGCCTAATGTACATCCTCATACCATGGCGAAAGCACATGCAAAGTTTCAAAATGATCGGTATAAAACAACAAGAGGAGTTGCCTTGACAAGAGGTACCTATCATATATCAATTGAAGGTTAAAACTGACTAACTTCACAATGTGGAAAAAGTGACAAAAAATGATCCGACGATAAGGTCCAAATCACATGCGCATACTCATACCATCGCAAAAACATACGCAAAGTTTCAAAATAATCGGTATGAAACTGTAGGAGTTGCGATGACAAGACACCCAGTGTAAAATGTTGACGGAAAGACGGACGGACAACCGGACGAACGAACAGACGGGCGGAAACTTGCACGCCTATGTCTTCCTGCTAAAGCAGGACAATAAGTCTATGTAAAACCGATGGGTCCCAGCGCGACGGCATTTTTGGCCCCAGGGCTATAATTTGAACAATCTTGGTAGAGGTCCACTAGATAAAGCTTCATAAGTTTTCATTTAAAAAAATCTATTTTTAGCTCCTGTGACCTAGATGTGCAACAGACCTGAACCATTTGAACAATTTTGAAAGGGGACCACCTAAGGATCATTCCTGTGAAGTTTGGTCAAAATCCGATCAGTGGTTTAGGAGGAGATGTCGTTTGAAGAATTGTTTACGGACGCACGCACTGATGTCGGACGATAAGTGATCACAAAAGCTCACCTTGTCACTATGTGACAGGTGAGCTAAAATTTAAGTGAATGGAATCAGGATCAGGAATCGATACAATTAACACACAGCTCCCATCAGAGACACCAAAGGGAAGGAAACACAAACATGAAACAACTAAACCCTAATGGAAACACCAATAGCAGAAAGTCAAAAGGACAGTTACTTTCCCACAAAATGGCCAACTGACTATCCAAAACAAAATAAAATAAGCAATACACACACTCAAAGGCAAGCCATAACAAAAATAAACCACGACAGAAGAACCGCCTTGGAATGGTCTGTGAAGTTTCGGCCTCATAGAGCATGTGTTTCTGAGATGATTTTTAAGTGTGTTTTTTTGTGCTATTTTTTCATTTTGGTTTCTATGGTAACCAGCAAAAATGAGCAGTAGGCCTAAAATCATATGGCTTAAGGAAAGCAATGAAAGTTTTAAGTTTTATGAAAGTTTTGTCAAAATATCTGCAAAAGCTCGGCAGTTAATGCCATTTTTCAAGTTTCCCCATGTTAAATCTATGAAAATTCTTAGTTGCCATAGCACCCAAACTAAAGAGCTGAATTTCATCAAAAACACAAACTCTGTTAAGGAAAATATGGTGAACATTTCCATAAAGTCTCAGCCTTATAGAACATATGGTTTCTGAAGAGATGATGGCAACCAGCAAAAATGAGCAGTAGGCCTAAAATCATATGACAGATAGATAATTGCTTTAGGAACATTTCTATGAAAGTTTTGTCAAAATATCTGCAAAGGCTTGGCAGTTAATGCCATTTTTCAATTTTCCCAATTATAAGTCTATGGAAACTCTAAGTTGCTATAGCAACCAAACTATAAGGCCAAATTTCATAAAAAAAACAACAACAAACTTTCAGTCCCCCAGCCCAAGGATGCCACAGATGAAATTTGAGCTCAATCAGAGGAGATGTCGTATGAAAATGTTAATGCCAGACGACGCAGGACAACTGCCTATCCGAGCCTTCGATTCTGGTTAGTTAAAAACTTTATGAGCACACTAGAGGCCACAGTTTTGGTCCGATCATCAAACTCGCTCAGAATGATAATCTTGACAATATCTTGGTCAAGTTCGAATATGGGTCATGTCGGGTCAAAAAGTAGGTCAAATGACAGAAAAACCTTGTGAACACGTCTTGAGACCACAGTTTTGGTCCGATCATCATCGAACTTGCTCAGCATAATTATCTTAACAATATCTTGGTGTCTCATGTTGGATAAAAAAGGAGGTCGGCCCCGCCCATCGGGGCTTGAAGAAATAGATGGGCTGCATGATGCTTCCACGCAGAGCTGAAACCGACCGCACACAAGTACTGGTAAAACGCTAAGAGGGTCTAAGCCTGCCCAGGCAAAGCAGTGCGAGTCGGCCCGTCCATGCTTATAACCCCTATTGGTTTCATTGGGCGGCAGGGCTTGTCTTACGACATGAAAGCCGTAACAAAGGAAAGAAGCATAGCCTGAAAAAATCCCCGCCTGTGGTGGGATTCGAACCCGGGCCCCTCGGGTGACAGTCCAGTGCTCTAACCGCTGAGCCAAAGAGTAGACTCCCTGACGCAGTTGTCAGAGAGTGGTTATAAACCTAGAAGCTATGCATATGATCTACCAATGTAGATAATGGAAGGGAGGTAACACACCCCCTCTTCAAGAAAGTGATCATTTATGATGACGTGAAGGATGCCAACTTCGGCACAAGCCAATTCTGGCATATAAAGTCCAATCCCGGACGACGAGCCCCCATCTTACGACATGAAAGCCGTAACAAAGGAAAGAAGCATAGCCTGAAAAAAAACCCCGCCTGTGGTGGGATTCGAACCCGGGCCCCTCGGGTGATAGTCCAGTGCTCTAACCGCTGAGCCAAAGAGTCGACTTCTTGACGCAGTTGTCAGAGAGTGGTTATAAACCTAGAAGCTATGCATATGATCTACCAAGGTAGATAATGGAAGGGAGGTAACAGCTTGAGATGTCATTTCATCTCAATGTCGGGTAAAAGTCCCACAAAATTGGAAGCTATGTCTCCAAAATAACCTATACAGTGTTGACGGGGACGTTAAATCTCAAAATCAAAAAGTAGGTCAGTATTTCAAATCATAGAAAAACCTTGTGAACACTAGAGTCCACAGTTTTGGTCCGATCATCATCAATCTTGCTCAAAATGATCAAGTCCAAAAAAAGGGTAATGTCGGGTCAAAAAAAAGGTCAGTAGGTCAAATCATAGAAAAATCTTGTGAACACACAAGAAGCCACAGTTTTGGTCTGATCATCATCAAACTTGCTCAGAATGAAAATCTTGACAATATCTTGGTCACATTCTAATATGGGTCATGTAGGTTCAAAAAGTAGGTCATCAGGTCAAATCATAGAAAAACCTTTTGAACACTCTAGAGGCCACACGTTTCGTCCAATCATCATCAATCTTGTTCGGAATAGCCATCTTGACAATATCTCGCTAGAGTTCAAATATGGGTCATGTCGGGTCAAAAAGTATGCCAGTAGTTCAAATCATGGAAAAACCTTGTGAACACTCTATAGAGGCCACAGTTTTGGTCCAGCTAACACAAATCATGCTCAGAATAATTATCTTGACAATATCTGGGTCAAGTTCAAATGTGGGAAAAGAAGATCAGTACGTAATTTTGTCATAACTTTTGAACCGTTCGAGATAAGAGTCTTCATATTTGGCATATAGTTCCCTATGACAAGGGCTTCCCACACATACAAAAAAAAATTTGATCTGTGACCTTGACATCTGACCTACTTTATCCTAACTTTTGAACCATTTGTGATAGAGCCTTCATATTTGGCATGTATGTTCCTTGTGAAAAGGTCTTCCAACCCATACACAAATTTAGACCTTTGACCTTCTTCGTCGTAACGTTTGAAGCATTTGAGATAGAGCCTTCATATTTGGCATGTAGATTCCTTGTGACAATGACCTCCAATTCATACAAAACATGACCTGTGACCTTGACGTGACCTAATTTTTCATAACTTTTGAAATAGAGCCTTCATATTTTGCATGCATGTTCCTTGTGACAAGGACTTCCCACCCACACAAATTTGTGACCTGTGACCTACTTTGTCAGAACTTTTGAACCATTTAAGATTGAGCTTTCATATCTGGCATGAAGGTTCCTTGTGACAAGGGCTTCCCAATCATGCATAAAAGTTTTACCAGTGACCTTGACCTGTGACCTACTAAATCATACCTTTTGAATTGTTTGAGATAGATCCTTCATATTTGCCATGTATGTTCCTTGTGACAAGGGCTTCCCACCCATACAAAAAAAATACCTGTGATTTATTTTCCTTTGACCTACTTGGTCATAGCTTTTGAACTATTTGACATAAAGCCTTCATATCTGGCATGTAAGTTCCTTGTGACAAGGTCTTCCCACTCATACAAAAATTTTGACCTTGACCTCAGACCTAATTTATCATAACTTTTAAACCATTTGAGATACAGCCTTCATATTTTGCATGTATGTTCCTTGTGACAAGGGCTTCCCACCCATACAAAAATTTTGACCTGTGATCTTGACCTACTTTATCATAATTTTTTAACCATGTGAGATAGAGCCTTCAGATTTGGCATGTATATCCTTCTGACAAGGGCCTCCCACCCATACAAAAATTTTGACCTGTGACCTTGACTAACTTTGTCATAACTTTTGACCCATTTGAGGTAGAGCCTTCATATATGGCATGTATGTTCCTTGTGACAAGGGCATCCCACACATACAAAAATTTTGATCTGTGACCTTGACCTACTTGGTCATAACTATTCAACCATTTGAGATAGAGCCTTCATATTTGGCATGTAGGTTCCTTGTGACAAGGGCTACCAACTTATACAAAAGTATTGACCTGGGACCTTTGTTTGTATTGGAGTTTAACAGCCCAGTCAACACTATTTAAGTCATTTTTGAGCCAGTCAGTTTACTTATCCACACTTTTCCTGGGCAGGCTTATCTGTAAGCGGTTAACCAGTACAGTGCACATTCTTTCGCCAGAAACTGACAACTGCCCTTCTTGAATCAGCGGGAGTGAACGACCGTAGAAAAGATTTCATGATCGATCTCCAAAAAAGAATGTTGCCGACCACTGCATAACCATACAAGATAGAGCCTTCATATCTGGGATGTAGGTTCCTTCTGACAAGGGCCTCCCACTCATACAAAAAATATTTTGACCTGTGACCTTGACCTACTTTCTCATAACTTTTGACTGGCCCAGATAGCTCAGTTGGTAGAGTGTCCGCTCCGGGGAACGGGAGGTCACGGGTTCAACCCCGGGCCGCGACATACCAAAGTCGTTAAGAATGGTACTAGCTGCTCCTCGCTGGACACTCAGATTTACAGGGGTAGAGCTAGGACTGGTCGACCCAGTGTCAGGATAATGTGACTGGGTGTGGTATCATGCAATGTGTCTGGGACATGATACTTCAGTGAGGCAGCACTATAAAAGTGAGCATTGAGCTTCCTGTCGCAACCAGAAACCGTCGTGATAAAATTGTTGAAAGCGAAGTTAAACCCGAATTCACACACACACACACACACACACACACACACACACACACACACACACACACACACACACACACACACTCATAACTTTTGAACCATTTGAGATAGACCCTTCATATTTTGCATGTATGTTCTTTGTGACGAAGGCTTCCCACTCATACAAATGTTTGACCTGTGACCTTGACCTACTTTATCAAAACTTTTGAACCATTTGAGATAGAGAATTCATATTTGGCATGTATGTTTGTCCTTACAAGGGCCTCCCACCCATACAAAATATTTTACCTGTCCTTGAACTTTGACTTACTTTGCCATAACTTTTGAACCATTTGATATAGAGCCTTCATATACATTTGGCATGTAGGTTCCTTGTGAAAAGGGCTTCCCACCCATACAACATTTTGACCTGTAACCTTGACTTTTCACCTTTTTTGTCATAACTTTTGAATCATATAAGAAAGAGCCTTCATATTTGGCATGTAGGTTCCTTGTGACAAGGTCTTCCCACTCATGCAAAAAAAAAAAAAATGACCTGTGACCAACTTAATTATAACTTTTAAACCATTTGAGATAGAGCCTGTTGGTTAATTGTATGGATTCCTGATCATTGCTTTCACTTCTATTTTTCATATTTGGAATGTATGTTCCTTGTGACAAGGGCTTCCCTGCCATACCAAAACAAAAAACAAAAAACAAAAAAAACAAACGTGAAATGAAGACCTCACTGTACCCCATCTTATATAGAAAAAATGGGGATTACGGGGGTACACCTTATTTTTATTATTTTTGCTCCAAGACATAGGTTGTGGGTACTCGTTAGAACCGCCTCAATGAGGCAGTTCTAACGAGCACCCACAACCTATGTTTGCAGTATTTGTAAGCAAATTATCACGGATATACCAATATATGTTTCAGATATAGTCTGCATAATACAATGATCCAGGTAAGTCACCAAGTTAACAAGACCTGTGACCTTGACAGGCCATAACCTACTTGGTCATAACTTCTGGACCATTTGAGATAAGAGTCTTATATTTGGCATGTAGGTTCCTTGTGACAAGGGCTTCCCATTCATACAGAAATATTGACCTGTTACCTACTTTATCATAATGTTTGAACCATTTGACATAGAGCCTTCGCATTTGGCATGCAAGTTCCTTGTGACAAGGGCTTCCCACTCACACAAAAAATGACCTGTGACCTTGGACCTACTTTGTTGTAACTTTTTAACCATTTGAGAAAGAGCCTTCATATTTGGGATGTAGGTTTTTGTGACAAGGGCTTACCACCCATACAAAATATATTTTGAGTTGTGAGCTTGACCTTGACCTGTGACCTACTTTATCAGAACTTGAACCATTTTATTTGTGACGAGGGCTTCCTATTTATACAAAAAGTTTCACATGTGATCTTGACCTTTGACCTACTTTGTCATAACATGTGAAAAAATTTGAGATAGAGCCTGTATGTTTAGCATGTAGGTTCCTTGTGACAAGGTCTTCCCACCCATAAAATATTTGACCTCTAATCTTGATCTGCTTTATCATATTATTGACTCGCCCTCATATTACCTTCCATTTTATTTGTACATTATGGATCAGGTGAGCGATCCAGGCCCACCATGACCCTCTTGTTTTTCTAGTCCTTGGGGATCATTGATTTCACTGCCGATGTTTGAAAATATTTAAGGGTCACTGATGAGGCCCAGTTGGCCAAAACTTGCTAGTCTGGCCCAGAAAAAAAAATAGAATACTGCATGGTTTTCTGTCCTGTGTTGTATTCCTTGCTTTCAAAGGATTGCCTTTTTATAGAACATTTAAGGCCTATGAAGAGACCTATTGTCTTTGGGCACTACGATGATGTAGTTTTCTGCAAAAGTAAAGGAACAAGATTAGCTTCCTACCTAAATGTCAAAATGCCATATCAGTGAAGGTTTTCGCTAATTTAAGTGCCTGTACCACTAATGAACTTTCCAAATTATTAATTTATTGCCCTACCACTTTCAAAATTTGTGTTCTTATGATTATTATTATGGTTTGGGTTTTACAGCCCTTTCAAGATTATTTCACTTATATCGAGCCAATGGTTAATCGGATGCGGGTGAAAACCTGAGTGCCCGGAGAAAAACTACCTATGTTCAGTTGCAGAACTTGGCATCTCACATGTGACCAGAGCCAAGCTTGAACCACAGCGGTGAGAGAACTAATGATTAAGAGTCAGCGCTCTTATCCACTATGCCACAGAGGCCCATTATTCACAATATTAGATACAGTGAAAAGGTCAACAAACGGACAGGAAACAAATCGGTTTGGTCAATCTAGCCTAAATTGTCCACTTAGTAGTGTACATTTGTAGTTCTAGTCATGATAACTCAAACTGTTTGTCAGGTGTTTATTTGTGGGTGACCTATAGTAATCACGCTGTCTGTCCATCCCCATTTTTTTTTTCTAAATAACTTACAAACCGTCAAACGCATCAACTTCAAACTTTTCACAATATCATTACACAATTTCATGGCAAGTTACGTAACTCTAGCTGCAATACTCTCAGAGGAAAAACTTAATAATGTCGACATTTTTCATGTTGTTTTCTTAACAACTTACAAACCATCAAACCTATCAACTTCAAACTTTAAATATATGGTCACATTATCATTACACAATTTCATGGCAAGTTACATAACTGTAGCTTCAATACTCTCAGAGTTATGGCCCTTTGAAAATCTTTTTTTCAAAACTGCTATAGATATTCAAATGAAACTTCCTATTGTTATTGACAGTTGCCCTATAGTAATGCCCTGTCTGTCTATCCGTCCATCTGTCTGTCCATCAACATTTTTCATGTTTTTTTTTTATAACTTACAAACCTTCAAAAGCATCAGTTTCAATCTTTAAACGTAAGATCACAACAACATTACACAATTTCATGGCAAGTTACTTAACTCTAGTTTTGTCTATTCTAGCTACTACCACTTTTTTGTGGGAATAGTAATGTTTTATTTCTTGAGATGAGTTGAAATTCTTTCTCTTTAAACACAGCTATTTTGAAAGAAAAATAAAAAAAAATATTCGATATTCACAAAGATAATTATTCTCCGGTGAGATTTTGATAGATTTGTTTTTTTTCTCTCCAATAATACTGAAATGGGCAAAATGGAAGAAAAATATCATGGTTAATTAAAATTTAGATGAAGAATTACATGTACATCCTCAAAGTCACACTCAGGGACAGGATAGCACAGAACAGAACATAGGGGATTATAACATGCCAGAGGCAGGATATTTCTGCATAGGCCCGCCTTCCGTATACATGTATAGAACTCTAAGCAATGAAAAGATCTGAAACTCACTCATAACGAGCAACTGACAGCATTTTCAACAGTACTTTAAAGTTTGAATGAAATTAGATCAAAGCTGTAGAAGGCATTTATGTGTTTTTTCTACTTTCAGCTCTGCATCGGAGCGGAACCATTTAAGCTATTTTGGAAGAGGGCCAGATATAAAATATTCCTATGAAGTTTTAGTGAAATTGGCCCAGGGGTATAGGAGGAGTAGTGGTTTAGTTTAAAGATTTTTCTATTTTTAGCTCAGGGGGCCATCTTGTTCATTGTAGCAGGGCGATTTTAGAATAGCTATTTTGGAAGAGAGCCACCCAGGCAACATTCCTGTCAAGTTTAAGTGAAATTGGCCTAAGGATTTAGGAGGAGTAGTCATTCAAAGCAAATTGTTGACATTTTCCTATTTTAGCTCTGGTGGCCATTTTGCTTATTGGAGCAGAATGGTTTTTTAGCTCTGGTGGCCATTTTGCTTATTGGAGCAGAATGGTTTTAGCTATTTGGTAGAGGGTCATCTAAGCAACATGAATGAAATTGGCCCATGGGTATAGGAGGAGTAATTGTCTAAAGATTTTTCTATTTTTAGCACTTGTAGATATCTTATTCTTTGGAGCAGAACCATTTTAACTATTTTGGTAGGAAGCAACCTAGGCAAAATTCCTGTGAAGTTTGACTCAAATTGGTCCAAGGGTTTAGGAGGAGTCTTCTTTTGAAGCAAATTGTTGAATGTTTTTCTACTTTTAGCTCTGGTGGCCATTTTGCTCATTGGAGGGGCTCAAATTAGCAACATTCCTTCACATTAGCAACATTCCTAGGGAGTTTGAATGAAAAGGAGTAGCTGTTTAAAGATTTTTTTATTTTTAGCTCTGGTGGACATCTTGTTCATTGGAGTGGACGATTTTAGCTAATTTGGTAGTCATCTAAGCAACATACCTCTGAAGTTTAAATGAAATTGACCCAGGGGTGTGGGAGGAGTAGTCTGTTAAAGATTTTCTATTTTTGGCTCTGGTGGCCATCTTGTTCATCACAGCAGAATAATTTTAGCGATTCCGGAAGACAGCTACACAGGAATCATTTCTATGAAGTTTAAATGAAATTGGCCCAAGAGCTAAAGAGGACTAGTCTTTTAAAGACTAGAAATGCATCCATAGGACACGCATGCCCCCGTCTGAAAATATGTCTATGTTCATATTCATCCATAGAAAGTTATTGACCGTGTTTAAGTTTTGGACCCTTTTTTCACATTTGACCTCCAAGTATGACCTTGATCTTGGAGGTAACGACCTTGGTTTTATGTGAGGCAGATTGTCTCATGATGGCCAACATTTCAGCCAAGTAATTTCAAAATCCATCCAGAGATAAAGTTATTTACTGTGTTTAAGTTTCGGACCATTTTTTTTACCTTTAAGTATGACCTTGACCTTGGAGGTACGGATCTGGGTTTGCACGAGACACATCATCTCATGATGGTTAACATTTCTTCCAAGTAATTTCAAAATCCATCCAGAAATAAGTTATTGACTGCGTTTAAGTTTCGGATACTTTTTTGACCTTTGACCTCTAAGTATGACCTTGACCTTGGAAGTAAGGACCTGGGTTTTGCACTTGACGCATCGTCTCATGATGTTTAACATTTCTACAAAGTAATTTCAAAATCCATCCCGAAATAAGAAAGTTATTGACTGCATTTAAGTTTCGAACCCTTTTTTTGACCTTTTACCGCTAAGTATGACCTTGACGGTACGGACCTGGGTTTTGCACTTGACACGTTGTCTCATGATGACGTACATTTCGGCCGAGTAATTTTAAAATCCATCAAGAAATAAGGAAGTTATTGACCGCGTTTAAATTTCGGACACACGGACGGATGGACGGACAGAGGCAATGCTATATGCCCTTTCCATATAAAAATGGTTGACAATGCATGACAGACAGCGGACATTGACTGATCACTTTAGCTCACCATGAGCACCATGCTCAGGCGAGCAGGTGAGCTAAGAAAAGAACAAAGCTTGTTAAAACACATTTATTAGAAAACAAAAATTCAGTCAAAAAATGTTTCATAAACATGTAATATAAAACTCTACCAAAAAAACAACCTTGTTAGATTGCAATTTTTAAAAGTTTTGCAGAAATCAAAAAGGGTGACCACATCAGATGAAATTTCATTCTTTTATCAGTTGCCAGTTCTGGCAAAAGAATGTGCACTGTACTGGTTAACTGCTTACTAATAAGCCTGCCTAGGAAAAGTATGGGTAGGTAAACTGACCGGCTCAAAAATGACCTAAATAGTGTTGACTGGGCCCTTAAACTCAATACGAATAAACAATAGAATAGTCGGCCTTAGTAGCTCAGTTGGATGCACATCTGACTGGTGATCAGGAGGACGTGGGTTCGATACCTGCCAGGGTCGGCAACATTCTTTCGTGGAGATTGAACATGAAATCTTTTCTAAGGTCATTCTCTCCTTTCTGCTGATTCAAGAAGGACAGTTGTCAGTTTCTGGCGAAAGAATGTGCACTGTACTGGTTACCCGCCTATGATGGTATAAGCCTGCCCAGGAAAAGTGTGGACAGGTAAACTGACCTAAAATAGGGTTGACTGGGCCGTTAAACACCAATCCAACAAGAAAGCAGTCTGAAGGACAGTCAAATCCCCCACCACACTTTGTATCTAGGCTAAACCATGTGACCTTCACCTGTGATCTTGAGTCGGCATGGTTTATTTATGGGTTCTGCAGATCAGCTCACTGAGTGGGGATATTTCACCAAACTTTAATGAAAATCCTTCCAGGGGTAAAGGAGATAAGGAACAGACACAAAATTCAAAGTTTCAAACTCGTGACCTTGAGTCAGAATGGTTTATTTATGGGTTCAATGAGGGGAATATTTGATGAAAGTTTAATGAAAATCCTTCCAGGGGTAAAGGAGATCTAGAACGGACACAAAATACAAAGTTTCAAACTCGTGACCTTCAAGTGTGACCTTGACCTTGAGTCGGCATGGTTTATTTCTGTGTTCTACACATCAGCTCACTGAGAGGGACATTGACCAAAGTTTAATGAAAATCCTTCCAGGGGTAAAGGAGAAATGGAACTGGCATAAAATTCAAAGTTTCAAACTCGTGACCTTCAAATGCGACCTTGACCTTGAATCAGCATGGTTCATTTATGGGTTGTGCATATCAGCTCACTGAAGGGGATATTTGACCAAAGTTTAATGAAAATCCTTTGAAGGGTAAAGGAGATATGGAACTGACAAAAAATTCAAAGTTTCAAACTAGTGACCTTCCAATGTGTCCTTGACCTGGTGTCGGCATGATTCATTTATGGGCTCATGAGCTCACTGAGGGAGATAATTGACCAAAGTTTATTGAAAATCCTTTGAGGGGTAAAGGAGATATGGAATGGACACAAAATACAAAGTTTTAGACTTGTGACCTTCAAATGTGACCTTGACCTTGATTCGACATGGTTAATATATGGGTTCTGCATATCAGCTCACTGAGGGGGATAAATGACCAAAGTTTAATGAGAATCCTTGCAGGGGTAAAAGAGATATGGAACTGACACAAAATTCCAAGTTTCAAACTCGTGACCTCTAATATGACCTTAACCTTGGGTTCACGTGGTTACTTTATGGGTTCTGCGCATCAGCTCACTGAAAAGAATATTTGACCAAAGTGTAATGAAAATCCTTCCAAGGGTAAAGGAGATATGGAATGGACACAAAATTCAGTTTCAAACTCGTGACCTTCAACTGTGACCTTGACCTTTAGTGGTTCATTTATGGATTCTGCACATCAGCTCACTGAGATGAATATTTGATCAAAGTTTAATATAAATTTATCAAAGGGTTCAGGAGATATGGAGCGGACAAAAAAGTGCTACAGACAGACAGATGGACTGACGTTCTAACATGTCGGATTTAAGGGCTATTTCTTTTGTTATTTTCTTCTATTTGGTTTAGGGGCTAACCTCCTAAACCTTTTATTTACGGAATAAATCTATTATTAACCAATCATTTTCTATCATTTTCTATTTTGTTTCCAATCTGGATACTAGCCCCTAAACCTGACATATTTGCCTGGACAGGCGGACAGACTAAGGCCATTTCTATAATCCCCACTCTGCTTCCTGGCTAGGGATTAAAAAAAAAACACACAAAAAAGCACACATACAGTAAGCTGTGAGACAAATCAGGGTTTTAAAGGCAACTGATACATCTTCTGTGGAGGCAATTTTTTCAAAAATATTTTGTCTCCAATGTCAACAAGGATATTTCACCGAACTTTAATGAAAATCCTTCCAGGGGTAAAGGAGATAAGGAACAGACACAAAGTTTCAAACTCGTGACCTTGACCTTGAGTCAGCATGGTTTATTTATGGGTTCAATGAGGGGAATATTTGATGACAGTTTAATGAAAATCCTTCCAGGGGTAAAGGAGATCTGAAACGCACACAAAATACAAAGTTTCAAACTTGTGACCTTCAAGTGTGACCTTGACCTTGAGTCGGCATGGTTTATTTCTGTGTTCTGCACATCAGCTCACTGAGACGGACATTGACCAAAGTTTAATGAAAATCCTTCCAGGGTAAAGGAGATATGGAATGGGCATAAAATTCAAAGTTTCAAGGGGTAAAGGAGATAAGGAACAGACACAAATTAAAGTTTCAAACTCGTGACCTTGACCTTGAGTCAGCCTAGTTTATTTATGGGTTCAATGAGGGGAATATTTGATGAAAGTTTAATGAAAATCCTTCCAGGGGTAAAAGAGATATGTAACGGACACAAAATTCAAAGTTTCAAACTCGTGACCTACAACTGTGACCTTGACCTTGAGTCAGCATGATTCATTTATGGGCTCTGCACATGAGCTCACTGAGGGGGATAACTGACCAAAGTTTAATGAAAAAACCTTTGAGGGGTAAAGGAGATATGGAATGGACACAAAATTCAAAGTTTTAAACTCGTGACCTTCAACTGTGAATTTGACCTTGAGTCGGCATGATTCATTTATGGGCTCTGCACATGTTTGTTTGTTTGATTTGAGGTTTAGCGTCCCCGTCAACACTGTAAAGGTCATTTTGGAGACGTTGCTTCCAATTTTGTGGGACTTTTACCCGACATTGAGATGAAATGACATCTCAAGTCCTGTCGCCCAATAAAACCAATAGGGTTTATTAGCATGGACGGTCCGCCTCACACCGCAGTTCCTGGACAGGCTTAGATCCTCTAAGCGGTTTACCAGCACTAGTGTGTGGGTCGGATTCAGCTCTGCGTGGAAGCATCATGCAGCCCATATATTTCTTCAAGCCCCTATGGGCGGGGGCCGGCTCTGCACATGTGCTCACTGAGGGGGATAATTGACCAAAGTTTAATGACAATCCTTGCAGGGGTAAAGGAGATATGGAACCAACACAAAATTCAAAGTTTCAAACTCTTGACCTTCAGATCTGACCTTGAACTTGAGTTGGCATGGTTCATTTATGGGTTCTGCTTATCAGCTCACTGAAAAGAATATTTGACCAAAGTTTACTGAAAATCCTTCCAAGGGTAAAGAAGATATAGAATGGACACAAAATGCCATGTTTTAAACTCGTGACCATCAGCTGTGACTTGACCTTGAGTTGGCATGGTTCATTTATGGGGTCTGCACATCAGCTCACTGAGACGAATAATTGACCAAAGTTTAATGAAAATCTATCAAAGGGTTCAGGAGATATGGAGCAGACAAGAAAGTGTTACGGACAGACATGATAGGATAGATAGACAGACAGATGTGTTTACGTGAGGAAATTTGTTGGCTACCTCCATGTTAATTTTCCCATTCAAAGTACCCAACAATCTGCATAAATTACCAACAAGCGATAAATTTTTGTTGGCTACTTAAGACCGTTATTTACAGAATAAATGGCATGTACCCAAGATGGGTCTACCCAACAGGTTTAGGTATACCTAACTAGTGTCCTATGGTTTGCTTGGACAGATGGACAAACGAAGGCCATTCCTATAATCCCCGCTCAGTTTTGCGGCGGGGGATTCTCAAAAATGAACACCTGGCAGATTTTTTCCGCCATTTTTCTAAGGGAGACCACTTTTGGGGCTTTCTGTTGACTTTTCTATAAGCCCTGTCTCACTGAAAAAGGAGTTAACTCTTAAAGGAAAGAATTTGCTCCGGTTAACTCTTAAAGGAAAGAAGTTGTTCTCCTTTAAGAGTTGACGCCTATTGACATGGGAGACAAAAATACTTTTGCATGAGTTTCCATGACTTTTGCATGGCTACTCTTCCATAAATAGTTTGTCTCCCTTATCAATAAGTCTGCACTTAAAGAAAACATAAGGGAATTTGAGAGAAAAAAAATGAGAACAGTTTTGTAATATTCGGCACTGCTGTCTAAAGTAAGTTAAACCCATTGTAGGCGGAAAACCCCTGAAAGGGATCCTTGGCAAACAGTGCAGGCCCAGATCAGGGCCTGCACTATTTGCTAACAGAATTTTCCATGAAAAATAGAATAAGAATGAAAATAGGTCTACCACCCCTTATATAACAAATGGCCTTGTCCAATATATAGCAATGGAAGAGTCCACTAGTATACAATGGGTTATAAATAACAAATTCTCAACAGGGTGATTTCTGATTACACGTTCCTTTCTTTCTCAATAGATTGTCATTGTTGTTTTCTCTCTCTCTCTCTGTATGCTAACTGATATCCATGGATTCTCCTGTCTCTGTTTCTGTACTTTCTTCTTTCTTTTTACAGTGTTCTTTAATCTCTGAAAAAATAAATAACGAAATAAAACATACAGAAACATTTACAAGTCAATAAAAATTTAAAGATAAAAAAATGTGATATTTTTCTGATCTTTGCTCAAAAAATAGATTGTGGATACTCGTTATAACTGCCTCATCGAAGAGAATACCAAACCCAGGACACTGGCAAACAGTGCAGGATGCAAAGTCTGGTCTGGGCCTTCACATTTTTAGCTCACCAGAGCCAAAGGCTCTGGGGGAGCTTATAGGATAGGCATTTGTCCGTTGTCGTCGTCTGCGTCGTCTGGCATCAACACTTTCAAACTACATCTCATCTGAAGCCATTGGGCCGATTCAGCCCAAATTTCATCTGTAGCATCCTTGGGCTCGGGGATTCAAAGTTTGTTTTTTTTAATGAAAATTGGCTCATTAGTTTGGTTGCTATGGCAACATATAGCCCCCATAGACTTACAATGGGAAAAACTTAAAAAATCTTCTTCTCTAAAACCACAAGGCCCAGAGCTTAGATATTTAGTATGTAACAACGTCAAGTGGTCCCGTATATAAATCCTGCCAAGAATGCCCCTGGGGTATAAATTGACCATGTCCCAGAGCTTCTTAGCTTTCATAAACTTATAATGGGGAAAAAGCTTAAAAAATCTTCTTCTCCGAAACCATTTTGTATGTTTGATTTGAGGTTTAACTTCCCCGTCAACACTATAAAGGTAATTTTGGAGACGTTGCTTCCAATTTTGTGGGACTTTTAACCTGACATTGAGATGAAATGACATCTCAAGCCCTGTCGCCCAATGAAACCAATAGGGATTATAAGCATGGATGGGTCGACTCGCACCACTTTGCCTGGGCAGGCTTAGATTCTCTAAGCGATTGACCAGTACTCGTGTGTGGGTCGGTTTCAACTCTGCATGGAAGCATCATGCAGCCCATATATTTCTTCAATCCCATAAGCTCCCATAGACTTACAATTGGAAAAGCCTAGAAAATCTTCTCTGAAACCACAAGGCCCAGAGCTTAGATATTCAGTATGCAGCAATGTCGAGTGGTCCTATACATAAATCCTGCCAATTATGCCCCTGGGGTCTAAACATAGCCATCCCCAGGGCGCCTTAGCTTCCATAGACTTATAATGGGGAAAAAAGCTTTAAAAAAATCTTCTTCTCCGAGACCATTAAGCCCATAACTAAGATATTTAGTATGTAGCAACGTAATATGGTCACCTACATAATTTCTGCCAATCATGCCCCTGGGGTCAGAATCGGCTACGCCTCCGAGGTAACCGGCCCCGATAGCTCAGTTGGTAGAGTGTCCGCTCCGGGGAACGGGAGGTCACGGGTTTGACCCCGGGCCGCGACATACCAAAGTCGTTAAAAATGGTACTAGCTGCTCCTCGCTTGGCACTCAGATTTACGGGGTAGAGCTAGGACTGGTCGACTCAGTGTCAGGATAATGTGACTGGGTGTGGTATCATGTAATGTGTCTGGGACATGATACTTCAGTGAGGCAGCACTATAAAAGTGAGCATTGAGCTCCCTGTCGCAACCAGACACCGTCGTGATATGACTGAAAAAATGTTGAAAGCGACGTTAAACCCGAATTCACACACACTCACACACGCCTCCGAGGTCATAAGCTCCCATAGACTTACAATGGGAAAAAGTTAGAAAATCTTCTTCTCTGAAACCACAATGTCCAGAGCTTAGATATTCAGTATGTAGCAATGTCCAGTGATCCCCTACATAAATCCTGTCGATCATGCCCCTGGGGGTCTAAATTGATCACGCCCCGGGGCTCCTTAGCTTCCATAGAATAATAATGGGGAAAAAAGCTTCAAAATCCTTCTTCTCCAAAACCATAAAGCCCATAGCTAAGATATTTAGTATGTTGGTTGGTTGGTTGATTTGAGGTTTAACGTCCCTGTCAACACTGTAAAGGTCATTTTGGAGACGTTGCTTCCAATTTTGTGGGACTTTTACCTGACAGTGAGATGAAATGACATCTCAAGCCCTGTCGCCCAATGAAACCAATAGGGTTTATAAGCATGGATGGTCCGACACTTACAACGCTTTGCCTGGGCAGGCTTAGATCCTCTAAGCGGTTTACCAGTACTCGTGTGTGGGTCAGATTCAGCTCTGCGTGGAAGCATCATGCAGCCCATATATTTCTTCAAGTCCTGATGGGCAGGGGCCGTAGATATTTAGTATGTAGCAACGTAAAATGGTCACCTACATAATTCCTGCCAATCATGCCCCTAGGGTCAGAATTGGCTACGCCCCAGAGGTCATAAGCTCCCATAGACTTACAATGGGAAAAACTAATAAAATCTTCTTCTCTGAAACCACAAGGCCCAGAGCTTAGATATTTCATATGTAGCAACGTCGAGTAGTCCCCTACATAAATCCTGTCAATCATGCCCCTTGGATCCAAATTGGCCATGCCCCGGGGCTCATAATCTCCCATAGACTTAAAAAAGGTTGTATGCTTTATGATGTTAAGAGCTTTTGGAAATATTCACCATATTTGCCTTACAGGTTTTGTGTTTTTTATGAAATTTGGCTCTTTAGTTTGGTTGCTATGGCAACTTAGATTTTCCATAGACTTATAACGGGGCAGACTGAAAATTTGCATTTACTGCCAAGATATTTTGGCAAAACTTTCATAGACATATTCTTTAAGCAATCTTCTATCTGGCCTACTGCTCATTTTTTATTGGTTTCCAAACATAAATTAAAAATAAATACTTAAAATATTATCTCCTCTTAACCATATGCTCTATGAGGCAGAGAATTTATGCAAATATTCACCATATTTGCCTATACAGGCTTTGTGTTTTTAATGAAATCTGGCTCTTTAGTTTGGTTATTATGGCAAGTTAAGCGTTTCCATTGACCTATAATATTGAACTAGAGCACCGCATGCGGATGCCAACGCTCGGCTGCAAAAATTCTAAGTCGAAAAAGGAGCATAACTGTGCCAAAAATATTTTGAGGGTTATCTCACCTATTGGTATGAGTTCCCCTTTTCATAATGAACAACTAGTCCGAGTTTCAAGTAAATATGTTCAGTAATTACAGAATTATTACAAAATGTCCAAGTTTTGCACGACGACGCAGACGACGCCAGAGCTTTGACAACAACTTGTCGTTTTCTTGGAAAACATCCAAGCTAAAAATGGAAAAAAATGACATTTACGCCTTTCAAGATATTTTGTCAAACTTTTATAGAAATATTCCTGAAACAATGGTCTATCTGCCATATAACTTTAGGCCTATTGGTTGCCACAGACGGGCAGTTGTCAATTGTTGTCTGTTGTCTTGCAACAGCACATTCAAGCAACATCAGTCCTCTGAAGCCACTAGGCTGATAGAGTCCAAATTTCATTGGTTTCCATGGTTTATAAAAATACATAGCTGCCAGTGGGCAGTGCCCCCTGGGCTCTGTTAAGCATAGTGGCCTGTGGGCCTCTTGTTTTTAAAAAGATGCTCAACTATTCTCTTAATAAATTACTAACAGGAGCCCCACAAGCAGGGCATTATACACCACTGGCAAGTAATTGACTGTAACACATATACTGACAAATAGTATGAGAGGTTAGCCCAAAAAGAAAAGTTCATGGACGGACATATGGACATAATTCTGCTAATAATTGGTGGACTGTAACCTCTAAACAAAGCCGGCCTCAGTGGCTCAGTCGGATGCACGTCTGACTGGTGATCACGAGGTCGCGGGTTCTACTCCCGTCGGGGACGGCAACATTCTTTCGTGGAGATTGATCATGAAATCTTTTCTACGGTCATTCTCTCCCTTCCGCTGATTCAAGAAGGGCAGTTGTCAGTTTCTGGCGAAAGAATGTGCACTGAACTGGTTAACCGCTTACGTATAAGCCTGCCCAGGAAAGTGTTGATAGGTAAACTGACCGGCTAAAAATGACCTAAACAGTGTTGACTGGGCCGTAAAACTCCAATACAAACAAACAAAACAAAACCTCTAAACAAAATGCAATGCTTCATATCATAGCCTAATTATAAACCACCTTTCAGCTTGATGGAATGTTAACTATAGGAGGAATTAGCTAGAAATGAAAAGTGACAGGGGAATAACACTGCTAATATTTGATGGCTTGTAACCTCAAAATGGCATGTGGTTGCTCCACATCATGGTATAACTTTTGACAATATAAAAACTATAGGAAGAGTTAGCTTACAAAATTTTCCAAGGGCCATTATTGCTGAAGTTTGGTGGAGTCAAACCTCAAAACAATATGTGTAACTATAAATCAATAAATTTCAGCTTGATCAGATGTAAATTGTAGGATTTAGCTGGAAACAAAAAGTTTACAGAAGTTTCCAAAGGAGCATAACTCTGTACATAATTGGTGAACTGTGTACTGGAAACAATATGCACTGATTCACATTATTGTGCATTGCTTCACATCATTGTCTAACTATAAATCAAGTTTCAGCTGGATGGGATGTAAACTATAGGAGGGGAAAACCCCTCCTACAGTTTACATCCCATCCAGCTGAAACTGTGTACTTGAAAAGTTTCATCATGTTAACAAGTCCGTGAAATGAAACCCCCCCCCACCCCTAAACCCCACTTAATGTAAAGAAAACTGGGGTTTATGGAAGTATACATTATTTTTCTTATTTCTACTCTCTAAGACATAGGTTGTGGCCTTGTGGGTACTCGTAAGAACCGCCTCAATGAGATGGTTCTTATGAGCACACAAAACCAATGTTTGCAGTATAAATAAGAAAAATATCACAGATTTTCATCGGAAAAGTAGCCATTTTGGAGATGTGAAAAAGTGCACATTGTCGAATGGTGTGTTTTCATAATGACATCAGTTTTCAAATGGGCACAATTCTGCTAATATTCGGTGGACTGTAACCTAGAGAAGCTTCGTGGTGTAGTGGTTACGCTACTCGCCTTGTAAACCAGGGGTCGCAGGATCGATCTCGGGCTTCTCTAGACTTTCTGATGAGTCTTTAAACCGAGGTCCCGTCTCCGTATGACCTCAGCTGTTGGTGGGATGTAAAACTTGAACACTCACTCCCTCACTGTTACCTAGAAATAATATGCAATGCTCTGCATCTATCAAGATGAAGCTTGCTCGGATCTAAATTGTAGAAGGACATAGCCGGAAACTAAATGTCTGCAGGAATTTTCAAAGGGGCATAAATGATAACTCTAAATTAATATTTGGTGAACTGTAACCTCAGAACAATATGTGCTGCTCCACATCATGGTCTAACTTTATATCTAATTTCTGCTTAATCGGATCTAAACTGCTGGAGGAGTAAGCCAGAAATGAAATGTTTACAGAAATGTCAAAGGGGCATAACTCTCTTAATATTTGGAAGACCATCACCTCAAAACAATATGCACTGCTCCACATCATGGTCTAACTATATATCAAGTTCAGCTTGATTGGATATAAAATGTACCAGGAGTTATCCCGAAAGGAAATGTTTACAGAAATTTTCAAAGGAGCATTACTCTGTTAATATTTAGTGGACCGTACCCTAGAAACAATATGCACTGCTTCACATCATGGTCTAACTATATATCAGGAGGCGTTCGATGGAAATGTAACGTTTACAGAAATTTTCAAAGTGGCATAACTTTATTAAATATTTGGCCGACAATAACCTCGAAACAATATGCGCTATTCCACATCATGTCAAGTTTCAGCTTGATATGAGGTAAAATGTACAAGTTATCTGAAAATGGAAATTTTACAGATGGACTGATGCCAACATAATGTGACTTTTTTGTACAAAAGGGCGTGTAAAAATAACTCAACCTGAAACCCATATTTGTAGGTATACCATATTTAACCCTTTTGTACCAAATGGAATCTTCCTCCTTATATATAGCAGGAGTCCATTTAAAAATTTAGGGGTGTCAGGTTGTGTTTTCTTCAAAATTTATTTGGAATGGAAAATGGCTGAACTTTTTGCAAACAGTGTAGGCCCTGATCAGATGCCACATTCTGCGGCGTCTGATCTGGGTCTGCACTGTTTGCCAACTACCCATTTGGGGGTTTCTGATACAAACTGGGTTAATGATTAAAGTTTTAACCTTATGTTAACTAACAATGTCATTAGTTTTGAACAACTGGATCCAGACCTCAGAGAGACAGAGAAAAGTAGAGAGAGAGAGAAAGACTTACTGTCAATAATTTCAATAAAAGCTTTAGTGGCAGGCGAATCTGGAACCTCTGATAAGTAGGATTTCCCTTCATCGCAACATTTACCTGTAAAATACATGAAAACCACAATGCAAGCCCTGTAATTCACACAAAGGTAATTACATGAACTCCCGTATCATAGAATTTCCGAGAATAAGTTTACTCAACCTGTTTTCACCATTTGCAACCAAGTAAGACAGAAACCAGTCTCTCAGCCACACAGACAAGCATGAGAAATTTTAGATACAGAAACTAATTTCCATTTATGTAGCCATTACTAAGGTGTTGATGTCTGAACGGCACCTTCATTGTTAAGATATATCAGTAAGTAGGACTTATTAGATATCCACAACAACAATTCATATATAGAGTTCAGTCATGGCATTGTCAATATCACTATGAAATTCGATCAAAATCCATAATTCTTCAACAAGATACTGAGTGGTGATTCAGAAACCATTTTCTGATGGCAATCAAGGACAGTAAGTCTAGTATGAATTAACAAAAAGTGCCAACTACCAATTCCAAGTGAAGTACTTGTATTTTCAATATCATTCAATCAAAATTCAATCAAATCCTGTCAATTCTTTTACATGTTGGGTGGAAACCATTTTCTAATGGCAAATGAGGGCAGTATCTCTGCTGAAAATTGAAAGAAAACAATGAATAACAATCCAAAGTGAGTTATTGACAATATCATTGTATGTATGAATTTTAACTGAAATCCAACAATTCTTTCACAAGATTAAGATGTAAAGCATTAAATTGCGGCAATCAAAAGCAGTAAGTGGTATAAATTGATTAAAAATGCTGAGAATTGACCTGTCTGTCTTAAGCAATAAGACAGAAGACTGCATTTACTAACTTCATTACATTGACAAGGGAAGACAATTCTGGCAGTCATAGCCCATTTTTACAAATTTAATCAGAAAGCAAGGGGGGGAACTTGTACAGACTAAATGTAATTATTCTTCTGTGATAACTAGTAAACTTAATACAGTTAACCCTCTTCACATCCAATAATTTCAGCCTGAGACATCTAGTTGATAATAAAAGAAATTTAACACTACAACCTCCTTATAACACTACTGACAGGGTCCAAAGCAGAAACCGTGATAGTTAAACAACTGTGTTATGTCCAAACAAAAGTTTACAGATTATATAGAAAAATACCATTTATGGTACTGCATATTAAGTGTTTCACTAAAACAGAGACTGCAATGTGTTCTTTGTTTTTGAGACTGCAATGTGTTCTTTGTTTTTAAAGACAACTGTATAGTTTTTCTCTTACTGGCAAGTGAAATAGTTAGAATTTCATGATAGAAATTTCTTTCATATCAAGCTTACCGGCCCCGATAGCTCAGTTGGTAGAGTGTCAGCTCCGGGGAACGGGAAGTCAAGGGTTCGATCCCGGGCCGCGACATACCAAAGTCGTTAAGAATGGTACTAGCTGCTCCTCGATTGGCACTCAGATTTATGGGGTAGAGCTTGGACTGGTCGACCCAGTGTCAGGATAATGTGACTGGGTGTGGTATCATGTAATGTGTCTGGGACATGATACTTCAGTGAGGCAGCACTATAAAAGTGAGCATTGAGCTCCCTGTCGCAACCAGACACCGTCGTGATATGACTGAACAAGAGCACCGCAAGCGGCGCCATGCTCGTCTGTTTTTCCATGTCACATAGACAAATCAGTGAAATTGCATCATAATTGGAAAAGTTGGTCAAAATGTAGCTCTTGTGATGATGGATGAGTGTGAGTATGAAGTTTCATGAAGGCAGGCCAAATACTTCTGGAAATATGGTCAAGGTTAAGTTTTTTGGTTAATTTTTCGAAAAATAGGTCAAAGTTCAAAGGTCAAGGTCACAGGTCAAAAAGCGTGGTATGACTGAAAAGGTCTTGTCCCAAGGAACATTCATGTGAAGTTGGAAGGCTCTGTTGTGAATAGTATTGAAATAAGAGACAAAAACAATTTTAAAAAAACGGAGAGAAAAGGGGAGATAATTCAATCAAATTGCAAGATGGAGTTATAAAACTTGTAGGGAATGTAGCTCTTGTGATGGTGAGTATGTGTATGAAGTTTCATGAAGGTAGGCCAAATACTTTTGGAAATATGGTCAAGGTTAAGGTTTTCGGTTAAATTTTCGAAAAATAGGTCAAAGTTCAAAGGTCAAGGTCACAGATCAAAAAGTGTGGTATTACTGAAAAGGTCTTGTCCCAAGGAACATTCATGTGAAGTTTGAAGGCTCTGATGTGAATAGTATTAAAATGAGAGCAAAAAATGTGTTTCAGAAAAAAATTGGAAAAGGGGAGATAATTCAGCCAAAATCAACAATGTTGTTATGGTCCTTGGTCAAAATGTAGCTCTTGTGATGATGAGTGTGTGTATGAAGTTTCATGAGGCTAGGTCTAATACTTTTTAAGTTATAGCCAAGGTTAAGTGTTTTTGGAACGACGCCAGACGACAACGCAGACGCCGGAGTGATGACAATAGCTCGAAAGTTTTTTTTCAAAAAACAGACGAGCTAAAAATTGTTGAAAGCGACATTAAACCCGAATTCACACACACACACACTCCCATATCAAGTTTATGTGTAATTACCTATTCTAGGATCAAGTGGAAGTTTGCCCAGCAAGGGAATGTTGCTATCCTCTGACAGCTTCTCACCACCTCCAGTTGTGGGTGGAAATATCTGAGACTCATTCTGTAATAAAAACACTTTTATTTACTCATCAGATGTGCTCTATAACTGTTAAATAAAAATATTTTCAGAAGAAAAATATTTCATCACCTTAACTCGTACCATGCTGTTCACGACAACCCCTATCTTTGGAAACAGTGTAGATCCAGATCAGATGGCTTCTGAAGAAGCCATCTGATCAGAATCTACACTGTTTGACATTCAATTTATGAATTTGTAGGAATAAATTACATCGAGTAATCTGATGAAATGGGTGTAGCTAAACTGAATATTCAGCAAGAGAAGGGATAAAATATTTCACTGTCATAAAATATCACCCCAAAACTATTGTGACCTTGAAAATTAGGTCAAGACCACCAAAGAATAAGCAAGTCTTTCTTAAGTTATCATGAATCCTGTAGAAAGTTTGGTCAGAATTCTTCCATCAGTTCAAGAGATATGGTGCAGACAAACAAAAAATTGAACACTCTTTGGACTCGTGTGGCCAAGGTCACCAAATCTAACCAACTCTTGAATGTTAAACTAATATATTAAACCAAATTTGGTGGAATTTCTTCCGAAGATGCAGGGCAAACTTGAAGATATAGTGCAGACAGGGCAAATCTGTCTATCACTATTTGTGGGTCGAAACAATCTTCAGTCACAATTTTCACAATTTAAATGCCCAGACACTCAAATATCTACAAATGACACCCATATAATTGTTCAATATCTGCATATTTGTGGAAATTGGCACATGCTTTTTACTTAATTTCAAAGTAATAATAAATAATAAATTATGGGCTTCCAGATTGGACATATTTTTTTCTGGACTAGCCCATAAAGTACAGGGTACCTAGCCGCCTAGATAGCCTCACTCTTAAAGCTTCAAGACCTAAATCACAACAATTCTCATCGGCTTTGTTGTCTGTTGGTTACTTTAAAAGCCATTTTTGCAGTTAGGACACACATCAGACTGATCCTCTAGGTGCAGTTTGATCATGGTCCACACTGTTTTCCTTTATGCAAAAATATATTTTAAAATTTTCAAGAAGACACAGCAGATGACATAGACATTTTCAGATTCTTTTTAAGGGTTTTTTGTTCTTATATGTCAATTCTGGTTTTGGTCTTTAATTTAAGGACAAACATAGTCTATCCAACTTACCTTGCATTTAGGACAAACAAATCCACTCATGTTCTCCACAATGCCTATCATAGGTAGGTTAGTCTTCTTACAGAAACTGATCTCTTTCCTCACATCCAACAATGAGATCTCCTGAAAATATAAACCTTTCAGTGGGAGACTCGGAGAACAATAGGAGTGTGTGGGGTCAGCTGCAGTGAGGATTTCATAATGCTTTCCTCTATTTCTCTATAGAGCATATGATGCGGCACTTATAAAAATTACCTGGGTCCAGTTGTTCAAATCATTGTTGGCTTGTTTGTGGTTAAGGTGGTTAAATGTTAGCTGTTTTAGTAAGTAAAATATATTTTGAGGTTTAATATCCATCAACTCTGTATAGGTAATTTTGGAGACACTGCTTCCAATTTTGTGGGACTTTTAGCCAGCATTGAGATGAAATGACATCTCAGGCCCTGTCCCCCAATGAAACCATTAGCTCTATATGCATGGATGGTCCGACTTGCACCACTTTTCCTAGGCAGAATTAGACTTCTAAGCAGTAATCATGTGCGGTCTGTTTCAGCTCTGCATGGAAGCATCATGCAGCTCAATCTATTTCTTCAAGCCCCGAGGGCGAAGGCCGAGTAAAATATGGATTGTATGAGGGTTGTCCCAAAATAGCGTGACAAATTTTAGATCGCCAATTTCTCCCATACATGTGAACTAAAATTTTTCACCGACGTTAAGAAAACATATTTAGGTAAATTAAAGCAATTTTAAGGGCTTTTTTTGCTTTAATAGCTAAATTACAATGATTTTTCATGTAAGCACCATTTAACCGGTGCAACACCAAAAAACGCATCCATCAAAATATTTGTCTTCGGTTTCTGTGCCTGAATGATCAACTTTCCGCTATTTTACCGCGATAAAATATCAGCTACGTTGCCGTCAAACATTCCGATGTCATTATGCTAATTTTGAATGTAAAGTGACGTGTTGCGTCAAAAAGGCACACGTTCTTGTGTTCTCACCCATCTTGGACAGCCATTGAAAATTGTGACATCAGACAAACAGGCGGCACACAGAAACATGATACAGTTCTGTGTAGACCTCGGAATGACTCCGGTTGATATTCACAAGAAAATGCAAAACTCAGAGAGGCACTAGAACGTATCTAGGGCACTACTATACAAGTGGCACAAACAGTTTAAGGACGGAGAGGAGGAAAATAAGGAAAATGCCCGCCTGGGCTGACCGAAAACTATTGAGGCCGGGGAAGTAGAGAGAGTAAGATCAGTGATCAATGAAGACAGAAGAAAAACTTTTGGTGAACTTGTGGCGAGTACGGGAAAGTGGTATGTTGTACACTTTAAACTTCAACTGAATCATTGTTGTTTGATATATTTAAATGAAAATTTCAGTTTGCTTTTGAAATATGCATTTGAAATATGAGCAAGTCTCATAAAGTTTGATTCATGTTTCACCAGCATACAGAGTTTGTCAAGTTATTTTGGGACAACCCTCGTAATAATATTTTAGCTGAAAAGATGAGAAGTTTTGCTTTTTGCCACAGCTACTCACATTTTTTCACTAAAAATATTAGAATGTTTGTCACTTTAAATGATTAAACTTTCAACAATATGTTAACTAAAGACATTGCTAGTTTTGAACAACAGGCACCATAGCAAGAGCCTAAAACAAATGCTTTTATGAAGAAACAAAAATTATTTCTAATACTATGCATATCTGTGGTGGCCAAGCTTACTTACTGTATTTACCAGGGTTCGCCCTAGCGGTGGCCAAAGTCGCCAAATGCGAAAATAAAATAAATCTGGCCTAAATCTGTATCATTTGGCAAAAACACAATGGCGAAAAAAGAAAAAGACCAATGAAAAAGAAAGTCCCATCCCTGTTATTGCCGACTTAAGCTGTTTACTGACATTTGTATTTCTTACCTTTTCGCAACTAGTCTTCCATCATTAACACCTTTGACTGTTGATCGTATTAGCATAATGGAGGTTGTTTAATAATGCCACCCAAGGTCACATTCAGGACGGCACTGCCTTCTTATTATGAAAAGGGGAGGCTAGGTTGAATATCAACCAATGGGTAAAGAATATCATTTCTGTCCTGCATATCAATTTGACTTTGCAGTCAAGGTTGATCAATAAAGAACATGGACGACTAAGACTGACAAAGACCAATGAAGCTGCCCTCGGTGGCTCAGTTAAATGTGCATTTGACTGGTGATCAGAAGGAAGCAGGTTCAATACCTGATGGGGTCAGCAACATTCATTCATGGAGATTGATCATTAAAACTTTTCTAAGGTCATTCTCTCCCTTCCATTGATTCAAGAAGGTCAGTTGTCAATTTCTGGCGAAAGAATGTGCACTGTACTGGTTAACTGCTTATGTATAAGCCTGCCCAGGAAAAGGGTGGACAGGTAAACCAACCGGCTCAAAAATGACCTAAACTAGTGCTGACTGCGCCGTTAAACTCCAATACAAACAAAGACCGATGATATAAATTTTAGATGTTAATTGCTGTTCAAAAAACAAATGGTAATTATCGTCAATGCTTTGGCAGTCATCCCAATACAAATCCAGCTCTTGTTTGTCCTCATGTTGTCATGCAGTGTTCAATCTAGGATTTGGGGCTTGTGGGCCCAGAGGCCCACAGGCCTTGGAAAAGGGGGCCATTTGGAAATTTAGGGGGCCCTTAAATTATACTATATAAAGTTGCCAGATTTATCTTTAGGTTTTGGCTGCATGATAAAAATGACACAAAACAAGTTTAACATCACAGACAAAATCTATTTTGTTAGTCTATCTATCCATCTTCTAATACTGAGTTAGTCACATTTGCTCATTACCTCAGTTGACCACTACAAAGCAATTTGGATGAAGTGTCTTGCTCAAGGACTAAATGCATGTTTTATTTAGAATGAATGCCATTAAATTTATTTCTGGAAAAGAAGAACTCTATAATAAATAGCGCCCGCCTCGGTATTTTGGTCTGGTATTTAGAGTAAGCCGCACGGCTCACACGAGTATGGCGTAAGCCGCAAGGCACACACAAGTATACCGAACATGGCCGCATCCCCAGTAAACAAAACATCAATATGGGTTTAAACAAGAGCACCGCATGTGGGTGGCAACGCTCGGCTGCAGTTTCCTTTAGTTAAACAAAAATTCTAAGTCGAAAAAGGGGCATAACTGTGCCAAAAATATTTTGAGAGTTACCTCACCTATTGGTATGAGTTCCCCTTTTCAAAATGAACAACTATTCTGAGTTTCAAGTTAATATGTTCAGTAATGACAGAGATATTACAAAATGTCCAAGTTTTTGCACGACGACGATGCAGACGACGACAAAGCTATGACAATACCTTGTTGTTTTCTTCGAAAACAGCCGAGCTAAAAATAAGAATTGTTACCAGTTAAACAGATAAAACAAAACGCTTTTCAGAGTTATTTTGATTGGGCAACATGCGGTTGGTGATTAACTTGATAATACGCACCAGACAGCCGAAAAATCGTGAGAAAACTGCAAAATGAGCTCTAGAAGAAAGACTTACTAGATTCTACAGTTGCGCCCAACAGGCCCATTGAATGATCTCTGGTGCACCCCTCATGTAAAATGCGGGCCCAGGGCGCAATGGCACAGCCTAAATTGAACACTGGTTATGTTCTTTTGTTATATGTATATTATATAAATGTGGGCATGAATATTCAAAAATTGAGCAGGCTTATTCAGAGTGGTCTTTGCAGACAGCAAACCTGAATACCCATGTCACCCCGAGGCCTCCCATCAGGTTTCACATGGATCTGACCTTTGGTTTGGGTGGTGTTGTTTGCAGAATTTCAAGATGGCCACCATGGCAGCCATCTTGAATATTGGAATGAAATGGTTTTAGCAAATCTGAATCTCTATGTCATCCCTGATGCCTCCCACCAAGTTTAAGCTCAATCCCACCTTTTGTTTGGGAGCAGATGTCATTTGAAGAATTTCAAGATGGCCAGCAAGTCAAATGTAACCCCCCAAAATCACATGCTCATCTATCTTCAATAGAAGCAAATAAAAGATATTGAGACAGTTTTAGACACAAAATATAGGACATATTGCTGGGTGACAGTTAACAGTTTGGCTGCCCCACTTCATCAGTACTTTTCTTCATTTTTCTGCCAAGTAACAGTAGTGCTAGATTTTGAAACATTGATTTAAGTAACTCTGATAAAACAAAATGTGACAGATGGATCTCTCACCTGGGGAGTGGTAACTATAATAGCTCCATCTACATTAGCTTCACTCAGGTACTGTACTATAGACAGGTGTTCATCTGATGTACCTGGGGGCGTGTCTATCACCATGTAGTCTATGTCACCCCAGTCTACATCCTTCAGAAACTGTTTGATGAGAGCTACAAAGAGACATGTTCTAATAATCAGCCACATTCAGATACCAGGGTCCCGTTGTTAAAAACCTCATTAGCTTAACGAGCTAGTTAGTGGTCAAATTGTTAACTGTTCTAGCAAGTGCAATATCTAAAATGTTATTTTTGCTGATAAAATGTGAGTGGCTTTTGCATATGCAAAAGCCACTCACATTTTTTTCAGCAAAAAGATCAGTATATTTGCCATATTAAACTAGACAAAAGTGCCCAGTGGGGCACGTATACCCCCGGCCAGTGCCGAACTACAAAGGGAAATAACTCTAAAAGGCCTGACCCCTTGGCCCTTATTTTCTTTCCCACAATACAAGTAGTCATACTGATCATGTGTGCAAAATTTCAAGTTTCTATGTGAAGCAGTTCCTGAGATATCTTTGACACAAAATAATTGATTACGGACACACAGACGGAAAAGACAAAAACTATATACCCCCATGGCATACGCCGGGGGTATAATAAACAATTTGTTAACTAACAACATCTTCACTTTTGAACAACTAGCATAACAGAAAATTGTCAGTGTTGGAAATGTTAAATTATCTAGCAAGTACAATATCTAATACCTGAATAAAATCAGGGCACTGACAGCACTGGCGGGTCAATTGTCTCCGAGTGTAAGCTGGGAAAATGGTATTCAACAGGCACTTAGACTGTTTCGCTTAACCCTTAAATTCCTGTACTTTAGCAAACAGTGCATGCGGACCTTGATCAGATGCAAGGTTCTGTGGTGTTTGATCTGGGTCTACAATGTTTGCTTAACTCAACACATTAGTCCAGTCCAGATCCTCTTTACACAATACTCTGACCTCACAAAGATAATACACAACTTTATCATATGACGTCGCGTCTGAGAGTGTAACAACGCCATGTAATATTTTCAATAATCCACTAGTGGATTAAATATGCAAATTAGCTAGTTACGTTCCGTAACGTTACATGTACAACCTCCTTAACGACATCGCGTTTACTAATGGCAGAATATTGGCATTTTTGTAAACAATCGTGAATAAAATGCGCTTTAAATGCCATATGATAAATAGAATCTTGCATTCGTGCTCATGCATAATTGAATTTATTAAACTTGTTGAGGAAAAGAAATAAAATGCTCGGCAAAGCCTCGCATTTTATCCCTTTTCCTCAACTCGTTTAATAAATTCAATAATACATGATCACTCATGTAAGATCCTCTATATAAATAACCATTACCTGGAATTGGAACAAATCAATGACAGTCACATGAACATACAATGTAAGGCTACTGTGCTTAGTAACTCTGCGTCTATTGACAAACAATCAACCCAAAAATGTGATCAGCTTTTGCAATACAAAAAGCTACTCACATTTTCAGCAAATTTAATGTTACATTGGTTATATTTGGGGGAAAATGTGAGTAGAATCTGAAATACAAAAATTATTTATATTTTAGCAAGTATAATGATGCACTGGTTAGCTTTTATAGAAAAACTGTGAGTAGCAGCTACTCACATTTTTTCAGCATTAGTGTATTTGTCATTTTAAACATGAAAATTTACCTTTACAATAGCATGAGATAGGGTGCAAAGAAAGTCAAAATTGACATGGGGTGGGTGGTTGGGGGAGGCTGTTCCCTTAACCCTTTACCACTCAGGGATTTCGTGAATTTCACTGATTTTCACAGTGTTGCACCTGACAGCAACTTCAACTAGCCATTGTTTCATAATGGATGGTCTGTTTTACACCAAACTCGGTATGAATGTTCATTGGGCAGTAGCCTTTCAAATGCAACCTTTCATGACTTGATCATTGTTGTCATTGTAAAGAGGGGGCATCTCAAAATTGGCAAAAAGTGTGTTTTCACATGAATTTTTGACCACATTTTAATCTTCACACAGCTGTCAAGGCAACAATTAAGGTGTTTGGCACTGGCCATTTTCACTGTTTGCAGCATGTTTTATCAGCATCAATTTTCAGGCATTTTTGACCCCAGACACCCTCAGATATAAATTTTAGCGGCCGGTTTGGCCATACACCCAAAATTTTTCGGGATGTGAGGGGGGCGTTGCCCCACTTCAATCCCCCCAAGAATATTTTTAGTGGGGAGGCGCGCGAAAAAACAGGTCACTTTTTTGCCCAAAAATCCTAAAGCAAACATAACTATCCAGGGGTAGAAATGCAGATTTTAGGTGCTTCTAGGGCTTAAAATAGGGGGGGGGGGGTGCAGACACGTAAAAACACGTATCTGAGTGGGAAAGGGTTAACTGAAATCTGGGAACATACTGAATTTTAGTCTAAAATGCACTAATTTTATCTGAAATATTGTTTCTTGCAACAAAATGATGAAAAAACATTATTTTGGTTATTTGGGATTTTCTTCGTTAACCCTTTACCACTCAGGGATTTTGTGAATTTCACTGATTTTCACAGTGTTGCACCTGACAGCAACTTCAACTAGCCATTGTTTCATAATTGATGGTCTGTTTTACACCAAACTCGGTATGAATGTTCATTGGGCAGTAGCCTTTCAAATGCAACCTTTCATGACTTGATCATTGTTGTCATTGTAAAGAGGGGGCATCTCAAAATTGGCAAAAAGTGTGTTTTCACATGAATTTTTGATCACATTTTAATCTTCACACAGCTGTCAAGGCAACAATTAAGGTGTTTGGCACTGGCCATTTTCACTGTTTGCAACATGTTTTATCAGCATCAATTTTCGGGCATTTTTGACCCCAGACACCCTCAGATATAAATTTTAGCGGCCGGTTTGGCCATACACCCAAAATTTTTCGGGATGTGAGGGGGGCATTGCCCCACTTCAATCCCCCCCAAGAATATTTTTAGTGGGGAGGCGTGCGAAAAAACAGGTCACTTTTTTGCCCAACAAATCCTTAAGCAAACATAACTATCCAGGGGTAGAAATGCAGATTTTAGGTGCTTCTGGGGCTTAAAATAGGGGGGGGGGGGGGGGGGGTGCAGACACGTAAAAACACGCATCTGAGTGGGAAAGGGTTAAACAATAAGGTCAAGATCACTTAAATCTGAACAAACCATTGGTAGGTTGCAATGATACGTTGTACCCAAGTTTGGGCCAAATTTCATCAATTTGTTCATGAGATAGAGTGTAGACAAGCTATTTTATCCAAAAATATACTGTTTTGGGGGGCCTGTGCCCTTGAAAATGAAGTCTAGGCCATCACAATCTACTGACTGTTTTCCCCTACCCTAGAAATGTAACCATGCAAGCTTGGTCAGAATCCATCCATATGTTCAGGAGATATTGTACTTCAAAGAGGCGATGCTGACGCCAATGCAAATCGGATCCACACCAAATACAATATGTCCCTCTCCCCTCAGGTGGAGGATATAATTAAACATTAACCTAAGTTAAATAATCCAACATTCACCTCAAATGCTGACAGAAAATTCCAAACTCTCGGGTCAACAGATAAAGTTGGAAACTCAGTAAAACCTAGTTTCTGACTTTATACGTTAACAGTCAGGTTTGGTTTTCTCTGTCTGCATTAGAGTAACATGTTAGATTCTATTTGTCCACATATCTTTTATATATACAGTAAAATTCCGCTATTAAGACCACCTGAAATAAAGACTAATTCTGCAATAAAAAGCTTATTTAATAGGTTGCAGTTATTCTTTCTTTGTCTTTTCTGCATACACTGTCCTCTGGTCAGAGACCACCATTGGGACTGTTCAAAAGTGGTCTTAAAGACCACTTTTGAACAGTCCCAAATGTGGTCTTAATATAGGAATTTTACTGTACATGTTGATTTGTTTTGCTTGTTGTGGAGTTTAACCCATAAAATGCCAAGCAATTGTCATCTGCTTTGTCGTCTGCCAAGTACTTTAAAATTAGTTTTTGCCAACAGTGTCTACCCTGATCAGACTGCTCCTCTAGGAGACAACAAACAGACAACATTTTCAGATGTACTTTTTCTTGACATCTTAACCCTTGTCCTGCTGAATATTCATATATGCCACACCCACTACCGATTATCAACCAATCAGATTACATGATGCAAATTATTGCAACAAATTCACAATCTGAATGGCAAACAATGTAGATCCTGATCAGATGGCTTAGTCAGAAGTCAACTGATCTGGATCTTCATTGTTTGGAAAATAAGGCATATTGTCTCTATTGTCAGATAATATTTTGACCCGTGTAATATTTTGACCCGCGGGTCAATATATTACAGTAATATTTTGACCCCCCCTATAATATTTTGACCCGCCCCTAAAACTTCAGCAAAATAAATCAGAAGTGGACTTTTATCGATAAATAGGTATTGACAAGATAAGAAATGGGTATTGCAAGGAGTCTATTGCAGATCTGACAACATGGGTAGGGGGGTCAAAATATTATAGCTATAATAAAATGACCCCCCCCCCCCCCCCCACCCCAATACATATCTTTTTTCAACTAAGGAAATGGACTCAAAATAATAGTACTGGACAATAATATCAACAGATTATTTCACATTTGACAAAATTAATGCAGAATAATATTCTCTTTTGAAATGGGTGTTGCTGCCAAGAAAGGGGGGGGGGTCAAAATATTATAGCTATAATAAAATGACCCCCCAGTACAATTTACAAAGTACTGGACAATAATATCATGTCAAGAAAACGGATAAAACAACATATTATATCACATTTAACAAGATAATGAAGAATAATATTCTCTTTTGAAATGGGTGTTGCTGCTTAGAAGTGGGGGGGGGGGTATGGGTCAAAATATTATACCCATAATAAAATGACCCCCCCCCCCCAAGTATCTTTTTCAACAAAGGAAATGGACTCAAAATAATAGTACTGGACAATAATATCAACAAATTATTTCACATTTGACAAAATTAATGCAGAATAATATTCTCTTTTAACTGTGTGAACTCAAATACCAGTACACTAATTACAAATAGTAAGGGTGGGTCATTTTATTATAGCTATAATAATTTGACCCCCCCCCCCCCCCCCCACCCCTTATTTCAGTCATTAAGTTACAACCCCTCCCACATACTGAACCTTAATGAATCTAGTGTATTACAAGCCATCTTGCGCCGTGGTGCAGTGGTAAAGCGTCGGATTTAAGATCGAGAGGTAGCCGGTTCGATCCTCGCAAGCGCCACGTGTTGTTTCCTTGAGCAAGAAACTTAATCCACATTGCTAAGTACTGGTTCCTACCCAGGAAAAGAGGGCCACATGGAAGATTAGTACTAGTACTAAATGTGTTACCCTCTATAAATAAGGTCGATTATTATTATTATTATTATTATCTAATTCAATGAAAAGTTTAATTAATTGAATGAACTCAAATACCAGTATATCAATAACAGATAAAAAGGGTGGGTCATTTTATTATAGCTATAATAATTTGACCCCCCCCCCCCCCCACACACACACACACACGTGCATAGGCTGGTTCTCTCAATACCATTTTAGTCATGTGGTTTTTTTCTGTTATTTTTTATCTTTTTTGCTGCTTTTTAGCCATTTCCCTTTAAACATGATTGCCCTTTCTTATATATTATAGTCATTATTCTTGCTGTAGATTTTCAGATCTAGAACTATCCCACCCCACCCCTCAGACACTGCCCAAGTGTAAAAATCAGCAGGAAAAACCACCACAATTGTCATAGTTTTACTGCTTAACAGTTACCTCACCATATTTGGTCATTTAAATGTAACTTTTGTGAAGTTAGGGAGGGGGGTCAAAATATTATAGGGGGGGTCAAAATATTATAATAATATAATGACCCGCGGGTCATAATATTATGACCCGCGTGTCACTTTTTAGGCGGGTCAAAATATTATATGACACCGGGCTCAGCAGGACAAGGGTTAAGGTTTAATGGCTCAGTCAACACATTTAATGTCATGTCCAGCTCATGTTAGCTATTTCAGATCTACTAGGCACACCAATGCCACAAACCCAGTTTCCAGTCCATCTGTTGCACAGCTGGGGGGAGATGCAAAGCAAAAAGATGGACGGACAGACAACAGACAATGGCGGAGGCCTTAGCTGACCTGGAGGTGCTGAACACAATTTAATGCAATAAAACTGATAGCTGATGCAGAGAAAAGGATGTCTGAGTAAAACGCCCCCAAAATGACCATGTTTTGCAAAATGATAAAACCTTGTAGTAACTATTTAAACTGTATGAAAGT
This sequence comes from Lucinisca nassula, assembly GCA_963580285.1. Classification (NCBI taxonomy): domain Eukaryota; kingdom Metazoa; phylum Mollusca; class Bivalvia; order Lucinida; family Lucinidae; genus Lucinisca; species Lucinisca nassula. Next base: position 149,207,596 of record OY757011.1, on the reverse strand, counting down.
TAGAAAAACTGTGTGGAGATGCTTACTATTTTTCTTTGGCCCTCTCCATATGACAGCTTCATCTGGACCTGACAGTAGGAAACCAACTGACATCACACACAGGTTGTCTTCTATATACTGAAAAATACAGATTTTATCAAGATATCACATCCATTTGGGATGCTGTTATGTTCCACACTTAGAGGAATAAGAACTTTTGGATGAGAGGTACATGTAGTGATATTTTCTCTTTTCAAGTGATGTAGTTGTTAACATTTTCCCAGTAGAATCTAAGGCTATTTATTTCCTGTATCATTTTAGAATCAAAATACATGTAATTATTTCCCTCACCCTATTTGATCATGATTATTGGGCAGATGCAAAAATAAATTGACTCTGGCTTTGCCAGCATAAATTATTATTTCCCCTCTAACAACACACATAAATCACTATAAAACTTGCATGTCTTTTCATTTCTGGTATGAACACAAACTGTGGCTACTTGTTACAACTGCCCTAATGAGGGTTTACATGAAACGTTAATTCTTTTGTCTCTGAAAAAGAAAAACAAGAGCTCCACAAGCGGAGCAGTTTACATCAGTGGCAAGTAATCGGCTGTAAGGATTACCTTTACCTTGGAGGTACCAATCCGAGTCTTGCAGATGATACATCATCTCATGATGGTTAACATTTCTGCCAATTAATTACAAAATCCATATAGCAATAGCAAATACTCTAATTTTCCCTCATGCACTTTTACTCTTTTGTACTTATCCTCAACATGACTTTACTATGGCCACACTTGTTTCGTACAAACAGCACACTGTCTCAAAGAACATGGGGAAGAATGGCAATGGGGCAGAATGACAATTTCAGAGGCTATTTTTTTTTACTTTTTTGCCAGGTTTGGAAGCCTCCGGTCCTGTTCCTGTAGCTCTTAGAGGATTAATATGCATGCCGTGAACAGTTGTGTGTATACCATATTCAAAAACACCCTTGTGAAAAGTATGGTTGAATATACAAAACAATGAAGGTTGTTTAAGTAGTTTTTGGCAGCAATTATGCATTAATACACTATGGTAGTGGAAAGGATATGTGAAGTTATTTAGAACAGCTGAACTGGCAGTTCTAAACTTGAAATCTTTATTTTTTTGGCATACATGTATTTTTTTGAAATATGAGGAAATAAGGGCAATTTCTATGGATTTTCACTTTTTACTATATCCCTAGGACTGCCGGGCATTTTTGAAATCATCACTAAAATGGGGGTAGGGAAGAACATTTCGTCCTAGAACCCGATCTTTTGGGTCAGTTAGTCTTGTCTAGTCCGTTTTCAATAGGAGACTAAATCCACTGTTTGGTATGTGAAAACAATCTTTCTGATGATGTCATAGGTCATGGCGCAGGGGTCATGCTAAGCTAAAACATGCGCACAGACTTCTTTTTTTATATTTTTTTTCTCTACCTATTTTTCCTCTCTTTTTCTCTCTTTTTCTGACATGCACTTTTTACTCTTATGTACCTATCCTCAACATGGCTTTATTGTGGCCGCACTAATGTTTCGTACAGTCAGCATGCCATCTTAAAAGAACATGGGTCAGAATGGCAATTTCAGAGGCTATTTTTTCTGACTTTTTTGCCAGGTTTGGAAGCCTCCGGTCCTGTTCCAGTATCCCTTAAAGGATTGATATGCATGCTGTGAACAATTGTAGGTATACCGTATTCAAAAACACCCTTGTCAAAAATATGGCTGAATATGCGAAAGAATGAAGGTCATTCAAAAAGTTTTTGGCAGCAATTACGCATTAATACACTATGGTAGTGGAAAGGATATGGACTCATAAATTACTACTTAGGTGGCAAACTGTCCAAATTTTAGCCCCCTGAATGTCGGTTCGTGAGTGCAGTCAGACAGACAGCGCCATGCTACAATACATCCATTTTTTCTTCGAAAAAGGCGTATAAAAAATAGATTGTCACTTAATTGATCTATGGTTCCTGCTGTCCTTAAAGGGTTAAATAGCATGCTGCTGGTAAGATCAGGGGATAGCACATTTGGTGTTTCAATTTCTTATCTTGAAAACATTGTTTTAACCCTTCTCTTGCTGAATATTCAGTTTAGCCACACCCATTTCTGACTTTGAAACAATCAGATTACTTGATATAATTTATTCCTACAAATTCATAAACTAAATGTCAAACAGTGTAGATCCTGATCAGAAGCCATCTGATCTGGATCTACACTGTTTCCAAAGATAGGGGTTGTCTTGAACAGCATGATAAGAGTTAAATTTATTCAATATTATTATGAGATGTCAAGCTGCATTCAAAACTGACTTTGTAGCCACTTTCAGGAATTGTGTGTGTGGGCTGGGACATGGCTGCACAAAGTTAAGTACCATAATGATCCTAAGTATTGGGACAGATAAGTCTGGGCAGTCTGATCAGGGTCTACACTGTTTGCCATTCTGTTTGTGAAATAAAGTTACAATTTTAGGAGAATTACATTAAGTCCCCAAGGTGTCAAAATTTTTAGGATGTTTAAGGTATCACATAAATGTTTCTGGCCTGCCTCTTTTTTTTGTAACCAAGAAAGTGGGTTATATAAATATACATGTACATAAAAATAATACGCAGGAAGTAAGTAGAGTCTTGAGGTGTGTGTGTTTGTCTGTGTATGTGTGCATACGTGTGTAAATATGAATAGCTGCTATTAAATAAATTACTGAAGTAGTTTTAAGTGGCTTTACTGGTATATTTTTCATGAAGCTTTTGAAAGGAAGAATTTGCTCTAAGTTTGCTTAAAAAGAGTGACTATATAATCATTTCAAGCAAGACTAACAACCAATACATGAGTATCCATTTGCTGTAACAATATCATATACTAGTAGCCTAACATTGACCTCTTAACCCTTATCCTGCTGAATAATTAAGTTAGCAACACCCATTTCTGACTTTCAACCAATCAGGTCACTTGAAGTAATTTATTTCTACAAATTCAGAAACTGAAAGTCCAACAGTGTAGATCCTGATCAGATGGCTTCTTCAGAAGCCATATCAGATGGCTTCTTCAGAAGCCATCTGATCTGGATCTACACTGTTTGCAAAGATAGGGTTGTCATGAACAGCAGGGTAAGGGTTAACCCATTCCAGATGGAAACTCCCAAGCAGGATGTTGGCAAACAGTGCAGGCCCTGATTAGATGCCACAAACCCAAATTCTGACCAGGGCCCTCACTGCAAAAAGTTCTGCCATTTTCTAAATACATTCTAACGATAACTTAAATTGACACCTCTGAGTTTCAAAATGGATTAAGGTGGTAGATTCTGTTCAGTTGAAAATGGATTAAGCCTATTTATCAATGTACATGGACTTAATAACCAATGACAGTTTAAATCAGATTAAAAGTTTAAGACACTTATAAGAACAAAAGCACAGACTGTGATTTCAGCTCTCTTTTTCATACATGCATGAAATACTTTTGCAATGACTTTTATTCTTTTTAACCCATTTTATATCAGAAATCCCAAATGGGTCATTGGCAAACAAAGCGGGCCCAGATCAGACACCGCAGAATATGGCATCTGATCAGATCCTTCATTGTTTGCAGGAAGTTCAACCATTTTCTAAATAAATTTCATAAAAACAGCATCTCAACATGACACTCTAAAATTTCGAAATAAACTCCCCCTGTATATAAGTTTAGTTCAAAATGGGTTAACCCCAAAGTGGGTAATTGGCAAACACTGCGGGGTCTGATCTGGGCCTACACTGGTTGCAAAAAGTTCAGCCATTTTCCAAATAAATTTTGAATAAAACACAACCTGACACCCCCAAATTTTGAAATGGACTCCTGTTATATATAAGGAGGAAGATTCCATTTGGTATAAAATGGGTTATTTATGCAAACCCTTCCTGAGCAGGCTTAGGCCTTCTAAGCAGTTAAGTGGTTAACCAGTGCAGTGCAAATTGTTTTTGCCAGTAACAAACAATAATTGACAGAAGGGAGAGAATTACCACAGAAAATATTTGAGCTAGCTGATGAGTAAAGAGCAGACAACCAGGGGCGCATCTAACTAGCAGGCGCATATGTGCAGTCTTACTAGAACAATTGGTGCTTGCTGACATGTAGAGCAGACTTGTAAGCAGACCTGAGTCTAGCCATATTACAGAGGACCCTTACTTTAACAACAGCATTAATTTTATTCCCTAACAATATGCCCCTATAGCAAATTTACAGCTATGAAGAATCCCAATATTAAAGAAGTAGTATAATAGGTAATAAGGAACTTTTGCTTTAACTACTACAAGAAACAAATGTTGTGGACATTGTTCCAAGAAACAAATGTTGTGGACCTTTGTTAGAATCACCTCGCTGAGAGGCAATTCTAACAAATGTTGTGGACATTTGTTTCTTGGTGTATTAAATGATAAAATATGCTTGAATATCTCCATTAATTCGCCTCATATTGAGATAAAAATTCGTCCCATTGAAATTGTTGTTACAACAAGTTTTGTCGTTATATCGAATGTTGGTATAAAGAGGGCTGACTGTACTTGGCTGTGCATGCACATTTGAAGAACATAAATCAGAAAATACTAAGCCCCAATGTTCTTTCCACATTACGCAAAAACGCCTATACAAATACATTGCCACCTTTAGCCGAAAAAATGAACATTTTATGCTGAAAAATTGTGATATTTTTCTTATTTCTGCTCCAAATATAGATTGTGGGCACTCGTTAGAACCGCCTCATTGAGGCGGTTCTAACGAGTACCCACAATCTATATTTTAGAGAAGAAATAAGAAAAATAAGGTATACCTCCGGAAACCCCAGTTTTACTATATAAAAGTGGGGTTCTAGGGGGTCAAAATTATATAGGCGTGTTTTCGTGATGAGGTCGACTGTTTATGAATAGCTCCAAAGTTACCAACTACAGAAGCTTCCCACCTGCAATTGTCCACCTAACATGTTGCTGAACATGTACAAAATCCTGGTACCAGTTATTTACAGTAGTGCTCGTCTTCACCCTGTGACATCAGAGCGCCATGCAAAAAATAAAACTGGACCGGACATGTGTACTGGGTCATTGGCAAACTGTGTAGACCCAGACCAGACTTCCCATGATGTGGTGTCTGATCAGCATTTACACTGTTGGCTTAAACTGGGATTTAAGGGTCAAACAAAACAGTTTTTAGGTCTCAGTTCAGGATTATTTTCCAAGCCTATACTCAAGAGACAATTTACCCACCAGTACTCTCGGTGCTTTGATCTCATGAATTGGTTCAATTCATGGCCTTTGTCCATGAAAAATTTCACAGGTTTAAACATCTTGCAACGAAAATAAAATTGTCCCACCCTTCCTTTTATAAGCTTTTTTTAATCAAACTACTATGCAAATAGGTGTCTACTATGCAAATGAAAGTCACTTCATTATGCAACTTTACAGGTATAACACCCAACTGTGATTTTTTTTCTGATCTGGTAGACAGATAATAAAGAAGTTAAACAAACAAAAAAAGCACTCTCAGCAAGATATATTTCTGTGGATTAACTCTATGTTCAATCATATGAGCCACGTCATGAGAAAACCTATTTTTCTGTCATTTGCAAACAACAAAGGGTCAGATCAGCCTGCATACCTGTGATCAACACCTTTGTTTTTGCCACTTGGATAGTACAAATATTTATAGATTCTATGTCAAAAATTCCAAGACTCTTGCCATATTACGAAAACACGCCTATTCAAATACATGTATATGAAAAATTTTACCACCAAACCTACAATAAGACATGCTCCCAGCGAAGACTCAGATCAGCCTGTGCATCCATGATATAGTCTAACCAGAGACTTCTCTTGCTGCAGGGAGCAGCATTGGGCCCTTAGCTATCCTTAGAGCAAACAACGAAGACTCTGATCAGACTGCGCATAAGCGCAGGCTGATCCGAGTCTTCGTTGGGCGCACATGTCTTATTGTAGGTCTTGTCATGCACTGGCTCAAATAATGTATACCCCTGTAAACCCCAGTTTTACTATACAAAAGTGGAGGTTAAGAGGGTCAAACTTATATAGGTGTGTTCTCATAATGATGAGTCTTAGTAGCTGAGCAAAACAGTTTTTATAAATCCCCAAGACACATTTTTTCGTGACAGGGTTCATATAAGACAGTATCTTTTTATCTTATTTGTCTGTTAGCATCAGTAGCTACAAAACAACTTGTTATACAGAGGATCCATGTTATAACGACAGTATTTGTTCCCTATTATTGTGACTTTATAAAGAATTTGCTGTTTTATAGGAATCCCAGTTAAGATTATGATCATTTTCCCCATTATTACTCCAAGAAAAAAATGCTATAGACATTTGTTAGAATCGCCTCGCTTGAGGCGATTCTGACAAATATCTATAACATTTGTTTCTTGGAGTGTTAGATTACAAGACCCTTTCATGACTATGGACTCTATTTGAGCATTTTTAACCCCAGGGAAGCCCACACCGCTCGAGACCGAGGCTAAATGTTCAGTTATTTTCTAAATAAATGAACCTGACATTGATTCCTGCTATATACAGAGTGGCAAATTCCATTCAGTACATAATGAGTTATAAATATAAATTGAAGTCTAGTATGACCAGTAAAGAAAGTCAGTATAAGCAGTACAGAACGGTGGTTAAATTAAAGATAAAGTTGCCAAAGTTGTGAGAGCTAAGTCAATAGTGATAAATGATAGAACAATTTAAAAATCAAACATGCTTTAATATGGGTCTACAGAAAGCAATCAATATGTCTGTATTGCCAGGAACAAAGATAAAATATACTTTACAAGCATAATAAAGTTTTAGATAAACGATAAAATAAAACATATGAATCCCTTGCAAGACAGGTACATGAAAAACATGTTTAATTTAGTATCAACATTAATTTTCCTTCTCTCTGTCTTGAAAAACAAATTAAACTTAACCTTTTTACCAATTTATACCTACAGGGAACCCCCAATTGGGTCACTAGCAAGATTGGACGCCACTGAATGTGGCATCTCATCAGGGCCTTCACTGTTTACAGAAAATGAACAATTTACAAAATAAATTTTTAAAAATAACTGAATAGCTTATGGAGCATGATAGCTCAGTGGTTAGTGCACTTGCCTCTGAGGCTAGAGGTCCTGGGTTCGATCCCCGGCAGCAGCGATAAAATTTCGGTGTCCGAACACGCTCCATTGACATCATTTGCAGGGATGAATGTAATAAAGTGCACCATCCTTCAGATTGGTATGTTAACTGGAGGCCCCCTGTGCAGGGAGAGTCAGGAGCAGTCTGATCTGGGTTTGCACTGTTTGCTTAGGCCTATCTGTCCCAATACTTAGGATCATTACAGTAGTTTTTGACTGTATGCTTGGAAAATGGTACTAAACAGGGACTTAGACTGTTGTTTTACCCTTAAATTCCTGTTAAAGTGTATTCAAAGCAAACAGTGTAGACCCTGATCTGATGCTATGTTTGATCTGGGTCTACAATGTTTGCCAATGCACCAACACATGAGCCCAGACAAACACAGCTAACTCTCTTTACACAGCACTCTGACTTGACTTGACTTGATAGATTTTGTAAGGTAACCGGGCGCTAAAAGCACATAGGGGCTACCCCTAGCACTCTGACACCACAATGACAAGACTATATAGCATAGCTATAAACAACCATTACCTAAGTTTTATATAAATGCCATTTGTGCAGGGTATTTATGATAGTCATGTGGACACATCAGCGATATATTACTTGACTGATAAACCAATGACCTGAAAGAGTGAGATCCAGGGACCAGTTGTTCAAAACTAATGATGCCATTAGTTAACATATCATGTAATTTTTTTATCGTTTGATATTTTTGCAGAAACAAGAGGACCATGATGGCGCCTGGTTAAGGAGAAGTCATTTAATGTTTTTTTTGTTTTTTTTCCATTTTTAGCTCTGGTGGCCATCTTGTTTATCTGAACAGAAGAGTTTGAGCAATCACCCAAGAAACATTCCTGTGAAATTAATTTCAAACTCCATCCACTGGTTAAGGAGGAGAAGTTGTTTAAAGATTTTTTCTTTTTTTAGCTCTGGTGGCCATCATGTTCATTTGAGCTGAACAGATTCAGCAATTTTGGTATAGGGTCGCCCAAGGAACATTCCTGTGAAATTATTTCAAAATTAATCCACTGGATAATGAGCAGAAGTATTTAACCATTTTGTGAATTTCACTGATTTTCACAGTGTTGCACCTGACAGCAACTTCAACTAGCCATTGTTTCATAATTGATGGTCTGTTTTACACCAAACTCGGTATGAATGTTCATTGGGCAGTAGCCTTTCAAATGCAACCTTTCATGACTTGATCATTGTTGTCATGGTAAAGATGGGGCATCTCAAAGTTGGCAAAAAGTGTGTTTTCACATGAATTTTGGACCACATTTTAATCTTCACACAGCTGTCAAGGCAACCATTAAGGTGGTTGGCACTAACCATTTTCACTGTTTGCAGCATGTTTTACCAGCATCAATTTTCAGGCATGTTTGACCCCAGACACCCTCAGATATAAATTTTAGCGGCCGGTTTGGCCATAAACCCAAATTTTTCGGGATGTGAGGGGGGCAACGCCCCCCTTCAAACCCCCCCAGGAATATTTTTAGTGGGGAGGCGCGCGAAAAAACAGGTCACTTTTTTGCCAAACAAATCCGAAAGCAAACTTAACTATCCAGGGGTAGAAATGCAGATTTTATGTGCTTCTGGGGCTTAAAATGGGGGTGGGGGGGTGCAGACACGTAAAAACACGTATCTGAGTGGTAAAGGGTTAACTAAAATCTGGGAACATACTGAATTTTAGTCTAAAATGCTTTAATTATATCTGAAATATTGTTTCTTGCAATATAATGATGAAAAAACATTATTTTGGTCAGTTAGAATTTTTCTTCTTTAACCCTTTACCACTCAGGGATTTTGTGAATTTCACTGATTTTCACAGTGTTGCACCTGACAGCAACTTCAACTAGCCATTGTTTCATAATGGATGGTCTGTTTTACACCAAACTCGGTATGAATGTTCATTGGGCAGTAGCCTTTCAAATGCAACCTTTCATGACTTGATCATTGTTGTCATGGTAAAGAAGGGGCATCTCAAAGTTGGCAAAAAGTGTGTTTTCACATGAATTTTGGACCACATTTTAATCTTGACACAGCTGTCAAGGCAACCATTAAGGTGGTTGGCACTAACCATTTTCAATGTTTGCAGCATGTTTTATCAGCATCAATTTTCAGGCATGTTTGACCCCAGACACCCTCAGATATAAATTTTAGTGGCCGGTTGGGCCATAAACCCAAAATTTTTCGGGATGTGAGGGGGGCAACGCCCCCCCCCCCCCCTCTAAATCCCCCCAGGAATATTTTTAGTGGGGAGGCGCGCGAAAAAACAGGTCACTTTTTTGCCCAACAAATCCGAAAGCAAACTTAACTATCCAGGGGTAGAAATGCAGATTTTATGTGCTTCTGGGGCTTAAAATGGGGGGGGGGGTGCAGACACGTAAAAACACGTATCTGAGTGGTAAAGGGTTAAAGATTTTTCTATTTTTAGCTCTGGTGGCCACCTTGTTCATCTGAGTGGAAAGGTTTGAGCAATTTTGGTAGAGGTCAACCAAAGAACATTCTTGTGAAATTATTTCAAAATCTGTCCATCAGTTTTTGAAGAAGTTGTTCATAGCAAAAGTTGACAACAGATGCATGGACACACCACAAGGACAATGACAAAGGCCTAACACAATAGCTCACCTTGGGCACTTAGTGCTCACGTGAGCTAAAAATTTGAGGTGCAAAAGCTACTCCACATGTTTTCATAAAAAATACCACCGTATTAAGACATATTTACTAGAACAGTTAACAATTTGATCGCTGATGAGCTTACTAAGCTAATGATGCTTCAAACAAATGGGCTCAGGTGTATCCATTTACCTTTACAAGTCCTCAGTGTGAAAATTTTAGTTAGGCATAAGTTTCATTATCTTCGAGTAAGGTCAATAACAGATACTATCATCTATGAATAATTCACTATCTTTACAGAGTTTCATGTTGATGTTCAATATGGGAGACATATTTCACCAGCAAACAACAATACACTATCTCACGTATAGATCTTGAGGGAGTTAGGATTGTGACAGGTAGATAATCAGCCTGTAGTCAAGGAGAAATAAACAAACAGTATAAAAGATGCAATGAATGAGTCAAATAGTCATATAACATTATTTTGTTTCTATGTTTATAAAACTGAGCCAAACATCATTCCAATTTTTATCATTCTGAAAGATGGAAAAACATAGCAGTAACAGGTCTTTTTTTATATATTACACAAAGACACTGGTATAAAATATGACAGGGTACTAGCTGGAAGTGCCACAATATGGTCATTCTAATGAAAATCTATGTTTGAAATTGTTAACCCTCACCAATCACCATGCAAAATAATTCAATATGCTACACTCCTCCCCGATTTTTAGCCATTTGTGTTATATCATTTAGGGGATAACTGTACTGAAAATTGTCATTTGGGGAGGTATATTGGAGGTTTTACGGTCGGAAATTTCGTTTTACGGCGACGTGCTAGCGGAGCTGTAAAACGTAATTTGCGACCGTAAAACCGACGATTTACCTCCCCAAATGACAATTTTCAATACAGTTATCCCCATTCTAATGCACTTTTTTTGGTTGTTAAGCTAACAATTGTACTATTTTGCACAAGGCGGCAAGCGCAGTGAGCTGCGTAAAACCAAATGCCAGCCAATGAAAAGCAACGTTACGCGATGACGTCGGGTTTCCGACAGTATATCGCAGAATATACTGTCGCAAATTTTTGACGTTATCCAATCAGACGTCGCGTTACATACGCAAGTGCATTAGAATTCAATTTTCACCATTGGTTCAGACAGCATAGATCCTGATCAGCAAGCTGATCTGGATTTATACTGTTTTCTGAAAAGGATATATCCAGATTCAGCATGATGCTGCTTAAGACTCATCCACCTGTTCACGACAACCCCTAACTTTGCAAATCTGAATGAATAAATAACATCAAGTAATTTGATTGGTTGAAATCATGTAAATGGGTGTGGCTAAATTAATTAATTAATGTAGTGGGATAAGGGCTAATAAAGTTTCATCCTGAAATGACAATGGAAGGATTAGACTGATCCGGCACTATTGTCCTCTAATTCCTGTTTCTGAAGTGGAATCTTCCATCTTTGAATTTGGACACATCCATTCTTGTAAATAGGGGGTACAGTCTAAATCATTAACCCATTTTGTACCAAATGGAATCGTCTTCCTCATATATGGCAGGAGTCCATTTCAAAATTTAGGGGTGACAGGTTATCAGAAAATAGCTGAACTTTTTGCAAATAGTGTAGGTGCATTCTGCTGCGTCTGATCTAGGCCTGCACAGTTTGCCAGGGTACCTGTTTTGGGGTTTCCCGTACAAAATCATTAACAGGATGGCAGCATTGATCCATATGGAATATCTCAGTATGAGCCTTCTCATCTGGATCTACACTACAAATGTAATTGCAAGGATGGTACCTGCACCAGGCTACAGGGTTGAATCATACTGTTTGTTCTGCCACTTGGACTAAACTTGGTTTAATGTTTGTCATGTTGGTGATTCTGATTCTTTCCCCCATTATGTATATTGCTCCTTTTTAGTTAGGTTTAGATATTCCGAGTCACCACCTGTTTGGGAAAGAGCTGCTGACTCAGTTAACCTGTTGTCCATTTTGTTTACTGTCATCACTCCATGTTTCGACTTCTTTCCCTAGTGATATTGTGGGAAGAATTTGGGTTCTGTTTGTATCAGTTTCTGATCCTTTCTCTTTTTAATTGTATTAATTTCTCTGCTTTTACTTACCACAGGAGACCATCCTGAACCACTGGCATGGACCTGAAACAGAAGACTGATTAAGTAGCATATTAGCAAAACAATGCTATAAACATTATCCTGTTTACAGACCATTTAAAGAGGGTGCAATTGTACTTTTGTTTTTCTTTCTTTCTTTTTTTTTTTATTTGGAAGTTCAAAATTTACCATCAAGAAAATAACTATTATCATCATCATCAATCATCATCATCATCAGACTTTTTATAGCTATGCACAAAGAAATCACAATCAAAGGCAATAGAGGAAACCTACAGCAAGACTAATAGTGAGAAGTATCATGTAAATATGACACTCAAAAATCAAGATTATACACTGTGCATTTAACAGTGCAATGCAGACTTATCTGAGATTTCATAAACTTTTCTGCAGAAATATTTTTCAGTATGTAGCTAACTTACGCTAACTTCAAGCACCCATCACACTAGTCGATGGCATTTTCAAAGCACATTTTTTAGATTTCTCTGCAGAGGATAAAACCTTATTAAGGCCATACCAAATTAATTTATAGATTCTCATCCAAATTTTGTGAAAAATTGGGGCGGGTGGAACATTTTTATTTTTTATTTTTTATTTTTCAGGATGCTTTGTCGAACAGTCCAGAACTGGTAGATGAATTGAACACATCATGAAATTGCATGTAAAATGGAAATAAAGTCTTAAACCAATGTTTTTTTCGTTTTATTTAATTCAGAAACCAGAAAAGTTGTCAAGATATTGACTAGAACTATTAAATTGACTAGAATTGATTGACTAGTAGGTTGTATTCAAAAACTGCTGTGAGAGGTGAATACAATGAGCAAACACATTGTGTTGGACTGTACTGTGGAGATGGTCAGAAAGATATACTGAGATGAGAAAATCTCCATATATAGCAGGCCTGTACAGGAAGATTTCCCACACTACTCATCCAAAATGAGTTTTAATTACTTTGCGCAGGTAGCCGTTTTCTCCTGGAGAAAGGCCTCTGTCCATTACTGAGTGTTCCCCCTGGGTACAAAAACTTGGGGTAAGAATCAAATTCAGGGGGTATGAAATTTTGCAACGAAAAGAAATGTGTGAGAAAACCTGTATACTTGTCCATAATTGTTACCATATTCGGTAGTGAATTACCCGCATTTGCATACTACCCGCACCCCCTTTTTCACAAATCTGGGGGAAAACTCTTATTCTGTTGTATTACCCGCATGGAACATTTGCTGGAATTTTGATGGATGCGTAAGTGAGAAAAAGTAAGAATTTGGCCAGTTTTTGTAACACACAACGGAACGCGCGATCGTCTTCAAAAGGCGGGAAAATGCACGTGCGTGCGAGTATATCACCAGAAAGCATGTATTTTACATTAAAATGTTGAAAAGACTTTACCTGTTCACCATTGTTATTTATTTATAAACCCACATATGCCCGCGGCCCTTTTTGGGACATCGGCAAACAGTGCAGTCCCAGATCAGACACCTCAGAAAGACGCCGCAGACATCTGATTTGGATTTACACTGTTTGATGATTTATAACGGTTCAATTATGACACTATTGTTAATCCCTGTCATATAATTGCCACCCTGCAGTGTATGTCGATAAGGTGTGAAAATATGGTCAAGTTATGTCTCTAATTTGCGTTTATTCCCCGATCATAAAATTTAATCCGCAATCAATGTGAAAATTATTTAATGGCTTCTAAGACGAGTTGCTACGACTATTTTACTAATTCGTGAAAATTGATTATGTTTTGCCGCCAAATAGCAGACGCTTGGCGAGAAAAGTTGAACGCTTTAATTTGTGTTGACACATCTGTATGCTGTTGTTGGTTATTGACACGGAGCTTACAGAAGCGCTGTTTTCCACAACCGTTTTGCTATCGAGAATTTTTTTACCGTTTCCAAACATTTTTTATGAAAGAGATACGCCCCATTAAGATAAATTAATAGACACGTGTGGGGTTGCTGGGCTTATTAAGACAGGTGTTCATGGAAGTAACGGTTTGAATCCTAAAGTATCTTACAAAATTTACCAGGCATATGTTTTACCGAGACTGTTGTACAGCCTAGAAACTTTGAACTTACGTCAAGTCCATATTAACCAATTACAAAGATTTCATGTAGCCACTTTGAGAAATATTCAGTCTTTGCCAGTCAGAACGGCGTCTTCTGTGGTTCATTTACTACTGGAAGCTTTACCATTAAATGCGGAGATTCACAAAAGACAATTAAGCTTGTTGTATTCAATCATTCATGCTAAAAACACGAAAATGAAGGACCTAATGTACCGTCAGTTAGCAATGGGCGCTTCAGGGAGTTTCTTTGTCAATACTGAACAAGTCCTGGATCAGTATAATCTACCAACTATCCCCGTTATCTCTGAATACTCGAAACTACGCTGGAGAAATTTGTGTAGGCGCAGTGTGAATACGTATTGGTCTGTGAAACTGAGAGATGAGGCTCATGAGAAATCAACACTAAGTCATTGTAATATTGCCTTGATGTCAGTCGGAAAGACTCATATGGTGTGGGACTCCGTATCCAACAATGCTAGCGATGTCAAGAGATGCATTACTAAGGTTAGGATGCTTACTGGTGTCTACATACTTCAATCAACGAAGGCTAGATTTAATCAATACAGTGTTGAACAAACTTGTCCTCTATGTCGGTTAGCTACAGAAGATCTTCAGCATATGCTGCTGAGGTGTCCGGCGCTGCACGAAGTTAGAGTATCGGTTTTGGGGGATATTCGGGATCTTCTTACTGGTCGTTTTGGGCAGAGTTGGTGGAGATCACGTTCCAGAGATCAGCTAGTGGCCCTGTTATTGGACAGTACAAACCTACTAGAGCAGACGTCAGAGAAAAGGGAGAGTAACCTCTTATTCCGTCTGGAAGCCCTGGGTAGACGATTTTGTAATAAGTTGCACATGAATTGGCTGCAACTTCATCAAACATTTTTATCAAAAACTTAAAAAACTCTTTTTCCAGTATATATGGCCGTCCCCTCTCAACGCCCAAGCTTGTAAATATTCCAGTCCTGGCCTGATTTGTGTTAACCTGTGAATATTTTGTCAACGATTCGCTTCATTGGATTAACTAACGACGATTGTTACGGCGATTCTTCAACGAGGGATCTCCGGTGCGCCATCGACTGGCGGGATTTACAACAGAACAACAACAACAGCTGGGGTCCGATGACGTCATTTACCGATCGCGTGCAGAAAAAAAACAACTATAGCGGTGGTTTCATCTCATTGATTCGCGCCCGTCAATTTCGGACGCTCGGAAAAAAATTGGCCGATTCGCCCCAGTCAATTTCGGATGCGCGAAGTTCTATGCGCCGGATTCAAGTCTGCAGGTTGTCAAAGAACTATTTCAGCGAATCGCTCCCGTCAATTTCGGATGCTCGAAAAAAATCGGCCGGTTCGCCCCAGTAAATTTCGGATGCGTGGAAGATCTACTATGCGACGGATTCAAGTCTGGGGCTGGTCCCAAATCTATTTCAGCGAATCGGCCGATTCGCCCCCGTCAATTTTGGACGCTCGAAAAAAATCGGCCGGTTCGCCCCAGTCAATTTCGGACGCGCTAATCACTAATTTTCATAAAAACCACATCGTGATTTTATTCTGGAAATTGATCATGCAAAACAACAGGTAGACGCTCGGTATCGGATAATGCGCGTAGTATTAAGCGTTGACTAAGGAAAAATAAACTCCTGGCCAATTCGCCCCAATCGGTACGAAACATTCGCACCGATAATGTTTCGGCCATTTTTTTTTTTTTTGTCAAATAAAAATTTTTCGGGCGGGCGGTTTTGACTAGGGGCGGGCGGGGATGAGAATCTACAAATTTATTTGGTATGGCCTAAGTCTTGATTCCATAGAGCTGGTATTTTTCAACGCGACTTCTTCCTATTTTTCAAAGAAAATAAAGCTTGACAATACAGGTGAATCATCTGAAAAGACAAATCACATGAAATGTCAAACCTTACAAAAAAGTACCCCAGCTCCTGTAGAGACTAAAGAAATAACCCTTAAGATGCTGAGAAAAATTACATCTGAAAATGTTGAATGCTAATGCTGAAACATTTTGCAAGCTTTTCAAAAATATTTTTGCACACAGGCAAACAGTGTGGACCCAGATCACACTGCTCCTGGAGGAGCAGTCTGATCTGGGTCCACACTGTTTGCAAAAATGACTTTTAAAGCAACCTGCAGACGAAGCAGATGACAATTGTTGTGATTGGCATTTTATGGGTTAACCCATTTCAGACTTGAAACCCCTAAACAGGTACCGTGGCAAACAGTGCAGGCCCAGATCAGACGCCGCAGAATGCGGCGTCTGATCAGGGCCTACACTGTTTGCAAAAAGTTCAGCCATTTTCCTATTCAATTTTGAAGAAAACACAACCTGACATCCCTAAATTTTGAAATGGACTCCTGCTATATATAAGGAGGAAGATTCCATTTGGTACAAAAAGGGTTAAACATACCTGTTCTCCTTCTACACCAAGAATTCTGGGTATGGAGGGACCACATATATCAACATCTAGTACAGCTATCTGAAAAAAAAGTTTTATATCTTTTATTAGCATAATGATCCTAAGTATTACAATGGACAGGCCTAAGCAAACAGGGCAGACCCAGATCAGACTGCAGTCTGTTCACTGTTTGCCATTCTATTTGCACCTTTTAGACTCCTTGTAGGATCCTGAAACAAATTTGTTAACCCTTGTCCTGCTGAGCCCGGATATGCCTTATTTTCCAAACAATGAAGATCCAGATCAGATGGCTTCTGACAAAGCCATCTGATCAGGATCTACATTGTTTGCCATTCAGATTGTGAATTTGTTGCAATAATTTGCATCAAATAATCCAAATTGGTTGAAAACCGGTAGTGGGTGTGGCATATATGAATATTCAGCAGGACAAGGGTTAAGATTTTAGGACAGCAAGTCAGCAAGCTGTCGTATAATTAAGAGGTACTGCACTATCCAAGCAGAGAACAGAAAGGTGCTGATCAGACTGCAGGAATGTGCAAGTTGATCTGCACCTTTCTTGTTCACAAATGGCTTAAATCAGGTTTTCTTATGATGTGGCTCACATTATGTAGCTGTTCAATCCTGCAGCGTCTGGCTATATTCTTTTATGGAGATCAATCAACAAATACCTCCTATGCTTATTGTCCCATTTTGCTGGTAATGAATTATGTTTGTTTGTGTGTTTTGGAGTTTAACGGCCCAGTCAACACTATTTAGGTCATTTTTGAGCTGTTCAGCTTACCTATCCACACTTTTCCTGGGCAGGCTTATACCTAAGCTGTTAACCAGTACAGTGCACATTCTTTCGCCAGAAACTGACAACTGCCCTTCTTGAATCAATGGAAGGGAGAGAATGACCGTAGAAAAGATTTCATGATCAATCTCCACGAAAGAAAGTTGCCGACCCCGGCAGGTATCGAAACCGTGTCCTCCTGATCACCAGTCAGACGCGCATCCGACTGAGCTACTGAGGCTTGCAGCTAATGAATTAACCCTTGTCCTGCTGAACCCGGATATGCCTTTTCTTTGAAACAATGTAGATCCAGATCAGATGGCTTCTGAAGAAGCCATCTGATCAGGATCTACTTTGTTTGTCATTCAGGTTGTGAATTTGTTGTAATAATTTGCATCAAGTAATCCGATTGGTTGATAATCGGTAGTGGGTGTGGCATATATGAATATTCAGCAGGACAAGTTAACACTACAGGCTACAAAAATGACCAAAAGCTTCTGTGCTTAGTAACATTGGGTCAATTGAAAAACAATGGACCCAAAAAGTTACTGGTGTGAAGTAATTTTCAATCGACCCAGAAAGTTATTTGAGGGAAGAAATGTGTTATCTGTGCACTGAAAAAGTGTGATTAACCCTTGTCCTGCTGAATATTCATATATGCCACACCCACTACCGATTATCAACCAATCAGATTACTTGATGTTAATTATTGCAACAAATTCACAATCTGGATGATAAACAATGTAGATCCTGATCAGATGGCTTCTTCAGAAGCCATCTGATCTGGATCTACATTGTTTCAAAGATATGGCATATCCGGGATTAGCAGAACAAGGGTTAAGCTTAGTATGAACTAATAGTGTTGAATGGGCCATAAAACAACAAGGCAATCAATCAATCACACATTATGAAAAAATGGTAGGTTTTTTTATGATGAGAATTAAATTTAAAACACATATGTAAATGTTACAATTGACTGTTGCTAAAATATCTCTCTTGATCATGGAGACTAAATACTGGCATTATAACCAGTAATTATATATATTGACCAAGTTATGATAAGACTTAAATTAAGAAACTACATGTATATATAATTGGGTTATTATTGAGCGGACAAATGAGAAAAAGTACCCTATGCACTCTCCAGTTCATGTTCTTCAAATGAGCATGTGGAACAAACTGACAAGGCTACACATGTGACTTCTTGCAAAAAGCTACCTTAAGGTCTCTTTTGCATGTCTGCGAGAAGAGAAGATTCTGGCGAGACTGCACGTATGTGCAGGCACGCCTGAACCTTCGCTAGCTGCCAAAGCCATAAGTACCCTTTACTCATGAATGAGCTTAACATGGCTTATAATGAGAGAAAATATAATTACTAGTCAGTAATTTAATAGACAGTCTGGGAGACATGTATAGATCACTATCATAGTTAACTATGAGTGGCAGGTATCAATTAGGTTGGGCACTTCACCACACCAAATAACCAAAAAATTCCTGTATCCAGACCACTTTTGGGATTGTTCAAAACAATAAAATAACCATATCTAGACCACTTTTGTGATTGTTCAAAAGCTGTCTTCAAGACCATTTTTTGAACATTCCCAAAGATGGTTTGGAAAAAAAAGACTACCTGAAACCTTTTAAATATGATTTTTTAAAGAAGAATTAGTCTTAATTTAATTAGATTTCGGCTGATCTTAATAGTGGAATTTCACAGAAATCAGGCGGACACGGGTTAGATACCTGTCAGGGTTGGCATCATTCTTTCGTGGAGATTGATCATGAAATCTTTTCTCTCCCTTCCGCTGATTCAAGAAGGGCAGTGGTCAGTTTCTGGCGAAAGAATGTGCACTGTACTGGTTAACCGCTTATGTATAAGCCTGCCCAGGAAAAGTGTGGATAGGTGAACTGACTGGCTCTAAAATGACCTAAAATATTGTTGACTGGGCCATTAAACTCGAAAACAAACAAATAAACAAAAAAAACAATATTCGAAAATGTCAAAAACAGGTTTGTTCATGATGTGGATCATATAATCAAAGTCTATCACAATATACATAATGAAGTGTGAAATTAACCATAAAAATGATTCACAATGGTTATGACTTTCTATGTAATGTTATATCTATTGTATTGTATATGTCAGTATTTTTGTTTGTTGTTCAAACTGTAATCAATGCCAACAATGATTTTAAAACCACTTATATTACTGACTATTTAAAAAGACAGAGCTGTAAATATTGATGTATGTATGGTCCATAAAATTCCAGGTAATCTGACAATGCCACTGAATTAGCTCCTGGAAAGGTTGTCTCTGTCATATTATGAAAACTAGAAATGCATCCATAGGCCGCCTAAAAATACGTCAATGCTCGCATTAATCCATAGAAAATTATTGACAGTGTTGAAGCTTTGGACCCTTTTTCGACACTTGACCTCTACGTATGACCTTGACCTTGGAGGTATGGACCTGGGTTTTGTGTGTGACATACTGTCTCATGATGGCCAACATTTCTGCCAAGTAACTTCAAAATCCATCCAGAGATAAGAAAGTTATTGACTGCGTTTAAGTTTCGGACCATTTTTTTGACATTTGACCTCTAAGTATGACTTTGACCTTGGAGGTACGGATCTGGGTTTGCACGTGACACGTCTTCTCATGATGGTTAACATTTCTTCAAAATAATTTCAAAATCCATCCAGAAATAAGTAAGTTATTGACTGCATTTAAGTTTCTGACCCTTTTTTTGACCTTTGACCTGACCTTGGAGGTACGGACCTGGGTTTTGCACGTGACACATCGTCTCATGATGGTTAACATTTCTACAAACTAATTTCTAAATCAATCCAGAAATAAGAAAGTTATTGACTGCCTTTAAGTTTCGGACGCACGGATGCACAGACAGACAAACGGATGGACGGACAGGGCATAATTAAATACAGACCCAATGCTTGCTTGGATTTGTAACACTCCTGTTCCAGATATGATGGAACTTTTGGTAAAGAATGCCACCTTATTGTGATAGCCCACTAGAAGTCTTGTTGGACTAAATAAGCCAGCTCATGAGAAATGAGTAATTACTGGCTTAGGTGATCAGCAGACAAGTAAGAGCTGTCAAAAGAAACATTATAAATACACCCCAACCTCTTTATAACACTATTGTTGAGGTCCAAAGCAGAAACCGTGTAAGTTAAACAACCTTGTTATATCCAAATAACAAGAGGGCCCAATGGCCCTATATCGCTCACCTGTGTACCAGAAAATCATTAGTGTAGGAGACCACTTGACACTGCTACATACTAAATATCTAAGCTCAGGCAAAGCGGTGTCCATGCTTATAAATCCTACTGGTTTCATTGGGCGACAGGGCTTGAGATGTAATTTCATCTCAATGTCTGGTAAAAGTCCCACAAAATTGGAAGAGACATCTCCAAAATGACCTATACAGTGTTGTCGGGGATGTAAAACCTCAAATCAAACAAAATCTGTGCCTTATGGTTTTGGAGAAAAAGATTTTTTTAAGTTTTTTCCAGTATAAGTCTATAGAAGCTAATGAGCCCTGGGGCTTGGCCAATTTTGACCCAATGGGCACAGTTGGCAGGATTTATGTAGGCAACCATTTTGTGTTGCTATATACTAAATATCTAAGGTCTGTACTTCATGGTTTTAAAGAAGATGTTTGAAGCTTTTTTCCATTATAAGATTGTTGGAGTTAAGGGGCCACAGGATTTGGACCCCAGGGGCATGATTGGCAGGATTCATGTAGGCGACCACTCGACATTGCTACATGCTAAAAACCTTAGCTCTGGGACTTATGGTTTCAGAGAAGAAGATTTTTGAAGATTTTTTTCCCCATTTTAAGTTGTTATTTTCTTTTGTTTGTATTTTTATTATAAGGGCCCTGTGGTTTCAGAGAAGAAGAGTTTTGAAGTTTCTCCAATTGTAAGTCTATGGAAGCTAAAGAACCCTGGGGTGGGGCCAATTTGGATCCCAGGGGCATAAGTGGCAGGATTTATGTAGGTGGCCACTTGACGTTGCTACATACTAAAAATCTAAGCTCTGGGCCTTATGGTTTCATAGAAGAAAATTTTTTAAGTTTTTTTCCATTGTAAGTTTATTGGAGGTGATGAGCTCGGGCGAGATCAATTTTGACCCCAGGCGCAGGGTTAGCAGGATTTATGTAGCTGGCTATTTTATGTTGCTAGATACAATGTATCTAAGTTCTGTGCTTCACAGTTTCTGAGAAGAAGATTTTTGAAGCTTTTTTTTCCATTATGAGTCTATGGGAGCTAAGGAGCCCCGGGGCATGGCCCATTTGGACCTCAGGGGCATGATTAGCAGGAAATATGTAGGTGAACACTAAAGTCTTGCCAATGCTACATGCTAACTATCTAAGCTCTGGGCCCTGTGGTTTCAGAGAAGAAGATTTTTGAATTTTTCTTTCCATTATGAGTCTACGGGAGCTAAGGGGGTCCCAGGGTGTGGCCCATTTGGACCCCAGGGGCATGATTGGCAGGATTTATGTAGGTGACCACTTGTCATTGCTACATGGTAAATATCTAAGCTCTGGGCCCTGTGGATTCAGAGAAGTAGATTTTTGAAGCTTTTTTTCCATTATGAGTCAATGGGCGCTAAGGGGCCCCGGGGCATGGCCCATTTGGACCCCAGGGGCATGATTGGCAGGATTTATGTAGGTGACCACTTGCCATTGCTACATGCTAAATATCTAAGCTCTGGGCCCTGTGGTTTCAGAGAAGAAGATTTTTGAACAGCCCCCGCCCATAGGAGCTTGAAGAAATATATGGGCTGCACGATGCTTCCACGCAGAGCTGAATCCGGCCGGCACACTAGTACTGGTAAACCGCTTAGAGGATCTAAGCCTGTCCAGGAACCGCGGTGCGAGGCGGACTGTCCATGCTATTAAACCCTATTGGTTTCATTGGGCGATAGGGCTTGAGATGTCATTTCATCTCAATGTCGGGTAAAAGTCCCACAAAATTGGAAGCAACATCTCCAAAATGACCTTTACAGTGTTGACGGGGACGTTAAACCTCAAATCAAACAAACAAAAGATATTTGAAGTTTTTTTTCCATTATGAGTCTATAGGAGCTAAGGGGCCCCAGGTCATGGCCCTTTTGGACCCCAGGGGCATGACTGGCAGGAATTATGTAGTTGACCACTTGCAGTTGCTACATGCTAAATATCTAAGCTCTGGGTGCTGTGGTTTCAGAGAAGAAGATTTTTTAAGCTTTTTTCCATTATGAGTCTATGGGAGCAAAGGGGCCCGGCGTGTGGCCCATTTGGAACCCAGGGGCATGATTGGCAGGAATTATGTAGGTGACCAATTGACGTTGCTACATGCTAAATATCTAAACTCTGGGCCCTTTGGTTTCAGAGAAGAAGATTTTTGAAGCTTTTTTCCATTATGAGTCTATGGGAGCGAAGGGGCTCCGGGGCGTGGCCCATTTAGAACCCAGGGGCAAGATTGGCAGGAATTATGTAGGTGATCAATTGCCGTTGCTACATGCTAAATATCTTTTTATCATTTTTGAAGCTTTCTTTTTTTCCATTATGAGTCTATGTGAGCTAAGGGGCCCCGGGGGGTGGCCCATTTGGACCCTAGAGGCATGATTGGCAGGATTTATGTAGGTGACCACTTGCCGTTGCTACATGCCAAATATCTCAGTTCTGGGCCCTGTGGTTTCAGAGAAGAAGATTTTTTAAGCTTTTTTCCATTATGAGTCTATAGGAGCTAAGGGGCCCCGGGGCGTGGCCGTTTGGACCCCAGGGGCATGATTGGCAGGAATTATGTAGGTGACCACTTGCCGTTGCTACATGCTAAATATCTAAGCTCTGGGCCCTGTGGTTTCAGAGAAGAAGATTTTTGAATCTTTTTGCCATTATGAGTCTATGGGAACTTAGGGCCCTGGGGCGTGGCCCATTTGGAACCCACGGGCATGATTGGCAGGATTTATGTAGGTGACCACTTTCCATTGCTACATGCTAAATATCTAAGCTCTGGGCCCTGTGGTTTCAGAGAAGAAGATTTTTGAAGCTTTTTTTTCCATTATGAGTCTATAGGAGCTAAGGGGCCCTGGGGCGTGGCCCTTTTGGACCCCAGGGGCATGATTGGCAGGAATTATGTAGGTGACCACTTGCCGTTGCTACATGCTAAATATCTAAGCTCTGGGCGCTGTGGTTTCAGAGAAGAAGATTTTCTAAGCTTTTTCCATTATGAGTCGTTGGGAGCAAAGGGGCTCCGGGGCGTGGCCCATTTAGAACCCAGGGGCAAGATTGGCAGGAATTATGTAGGTGATCAATTGCCGTTGCTACATGCTAAATATCTAAACTCTGGGCCCTGTGGTTTCAGAAAAGAAGATTTTTGAAGCTTTTTTTCCATTATGAGTCTATTGGAGCTAAGGGGCCCCGGGCGTGGCCCATTTGGACCTTAGGGGCATGATTGGCAGGATTTATGTAGGTGACCACTTGCCGTTGCTACATGCCAAATACCTCAGGACTGGGCCATGTGGTTTCAGAGAAGAAGATTTTTGAAACTTTTTTCCATTATGAGTCTATAGGAGTAAAGGGCCCCGGGGCGTGGCCCTTTTGGACCCAAGGGGCATGATTGGCAGGAATTATGTAGGTGACCACTTGCCGTTGGGACATGCTAAATATCTTAGCTCTGGGCACTGTGGTTTCCGAGAAGAAGATTTTTGAAGCTTTCGTTCCATTTTGAGTCTATGGGAGCAAGGGGCTCCGGGGCGTCGCCAATTTGGAACCCAGGGGCATGATTGGCAGGAATTATGTAGGTGACCACTGGCCTTTGCTACATGCTAAATATCTAAGCTCTGGGCCCTGTGGTTTCAGAGAAGAAGATTTTTGAAGCTTTTTTCCATTATGAGTCTATGGGAGCTAAGGGTCGCCGGGGTGTGGCCAATTTGGACCCCAGGGGCATGATTGGCAGGAATTATGTAGGTGACCACTTGCCCTTGCTACCCCGGCGTGGCCAATTTGGACCCCAGGGGCATGATTGGCAGGAATTATGTAGGTGACCACTTGCCGTTGCTACATGCCAAATATCTCTTTGGTTTCAGAGAAGAAGATTTTTGAAGCTTTTTTCCATTATGAGTCTATAAGAGATAAAGGGCCCCTGGGCGTGGCCCGTTTGGACCCCAGGGGCATGATTGGCAGGAATTATGTAGGTGACCATTTGCCGTTGCTACATGCTTAATATCTAAGCTCTGGGCCCTGTGGTTTCTGAGAAGAAGATTTTTGAAGCTTTTTGTTCCATTATGAGGCTATCGGAGCGAAGGGGCCCCTGGGCGTGGCCAATTTGGACCCTAGGGGCATGATTGGCAGGAATTATGTAGGTGACCACTGGCAGTTAATACATGCTAAATATCTAAGCTCTGGGCCCTGTGGTTTCAGAGAAGAAGATATTTTAATTTTTTCCCATTGTAAGTCTATGGGAGCTATATGTTGCCATGGCAACCAGAATTCCAATCTGATCAGCCTAAAAACCTTATGCAGCCTTTCCCTCTACCTGATGATGCTTCTCATGAAATTTGATCAAGATTGACCGTGGGGTATTAGAGATATACTTATTTGAAATTGTTTACTGACGCACGCACGGACGGATGCACGGATGGACGCACGGACGGATGCACGGACGGACGCACGACGGACAAAAAGTGATCACAAAAGCTCACCTTGTCACTACGTGACAGGTGAGCTAATAACAAAATGCAAGCGAGCTTGAAGCTCCTTCCATTGTAATGATACCAGAAATACAGCCGTATATATATAACCGCAGGCCCCTTCGCGCACTTAGAAAAAAACATTCTATAGAATGTATGATAATTTCCAAATAAGTATGGGGGATGCTTTTGCACCCTCGCAACCCCCTCCCAGCGCACGGGTCTGGTTTGAGCCCGCTGAGTTGCAGCAGGACGAAGCCGAGGACTCCTCTTGATGACTTACACAGAGGATGCAAGATACATATTGGTCATTATATTATGGCACTGCCTTCTTTGTACAGAATTGTCGATTTGATTAATGCAGCGTAAAAACATTTTTGAACGACATGTTAGGTCATATGTTATGTTTTCTGTACAGTATTTTTACATTCATCCATCGATATATTTTGGTAAAAGCAAATATAAAACAAAATAATAGTATACGGATATTTTGTCACGTCGTTGCATCAACGTTGACACGAAGTCATTTCAAATTTATATACCCGCTTGGAAGTTTCCTCTGCAAAGCGATCACTATAGGCGCCGTTTTTGTTTTTTTTGGCATTTGTCTTATTATAAACATTTTTGGTCACCACTTGATTTGAAAACTAGCATCACGAGCTCTAATAACTGACGTAGATACAGTGTTATCAGTGCCATTTATAAGACACTGACTGTCATTATGTGCCGGTCTTGGTAGCTCAGTCGGATGGGTGGTGATGAGGAAGACCCGGGTTCGATACCTGTCAGGGTCGGCAACATTCTTTCGCGGAGATTGATCATGAAATATTTTCTAAGGTCATTCTCTCCCTTCCGATGATTCGAGAAGGGCAGTTGTCAGTTTCTGGCGAAAGAATGTGCGCTGTACTGGTTAACCGCTTACATATAAGCCTGCCCATGAAGTGTGTTAGGTAAACTGACCGGTTAAAAAATGACCTAAAATAGTGTTGACTGGGCCGTTAAACTCCAATACAAACAAACAAACAAAGACTGTCATTATGCCGCCTTTCCACTTCAGGCTGTACATTAGCAAGCAGTGTACCAACAACCTAAGATACGAACACATGAGCTATAATAAAAATATTACAAGAGGGCCCAATGGCCCTATATCGCTCACCTGTGTACCAGAAAACCATTAGTGTAGGAGACCACTTGACATTGCTACATACTAAATATCTAAGCTCAGGCAAAGCGGTGTCCATGCTTTTAAACCCAACTGGTTTCATTGGGCAACAGGGCTTGAGATGTAATTTCACCTCAATGTCTGGTAAAAGTCCCACAAAATTGGAAGAGACATCTCCAAAATGACCTATACAGTGTTGTCGGGGATGTAAAACCACAAATCAAACAAAATCTGTGCCTTATGGTTTTGGAGAAAAATGATACTTTTAAGTTTTTTCCAGTTTAAGTCTATAGGAGCTAATGAGCCCTGGGGCTGGACCAATTTTGACCCAAAGGGCATGGTTGGCAGGATTTATGTAGGCGACCATTTTGTGTTGCTATATACTAAATATCTAAGATCTGTACTTCATGGTTTCAAAGAAGATGTTTGAAGCCTTTTCCATTATAAGTTTGTTGGAGTTTAGGGGCCACAGGATTTGGACCCCAGGGGCATGATTGGCAGGATTCATGTAGGCGACCACTCGACATCATTGCTACATGCTAAATACCTAAGCTCTGGGACTTATGGTTTCAGAGAAGAAGATTTTTGAAGATTTTTTCCCCATTTTAAGTTTTTTTTTTTTTTTTCATTATAAGGGCCCTGTGGTTTCAGAGAAGAAGATTTTTGAAGTTTCTCCAATTTTAAGTCTATGGAAGCTAAAGAGCCCTGGGGTGGGGCCAATTTGGATCCCAGGGGCATAACTGGCAGGATTTATGTAGGTGGCCACTTGATGTTGCTACATACTAAAAATCTAAGCTCTGGGCCTTATGGTTTCATAGAAGAAGATCTTTTAAGTTTTTTTCCATTATAAGTCTATTGGAGGTGATGAGCTGGGGCGAGGCCAATTTTGACCCCAGGGGCAGGGTTAGCTGGATTTATGTAGCTGGCTATTTCATGTTGCTAGATACTAAATATCTAAGTTCTGTGCTTCACAGTTTCTGAGAAGAACATTTTTGAAGCTTTTTACCATTATGAGTCTATGGGAGCTAAGGGGCCCCAGGGCGTGGCCCATTTTGACCCAAGGGGCATGATTAGCAGGAAATATGAAGGTGACCACTTGCCGTTGCTACATGCTAAATATCTAAGCTCTGGGCGCTGTGGTTTCAGAGAAGATTTTTTGAAGTCTTTTTTCCATTATGAGTCTATGGGAGCTAAGGGGGTCCCAGGGAGTGGCCCATTTGGACCCCAGGAGCATGACTGGCAGTATTTATGTAGGTGACCACTTGCCATTGCTGCATGCTAAATATCTAAGCTCTGGGCCCTGTGATTTCAGAGAAGAAGATTTTTTAAGCTTTTTTTCCATTATGAGTCTATAGGAGCTAAGTGGCCCCGGGGCGTGGCCCTTTTTGATCCCAGGGGCATGATTGGCAGGAATTATGTAGGTGACCACTTGCGATTGCTATGTGCGTAATATCTAAGCTCTGGGCGCTGTGGTTTCAGAGAAGAAGATTTTTTATGCTTTTTTCCATTATGAGTCTATGGGAGCAAAGGGGCCCAGGCGCGTGGCCCATTTGGAACCCAGGGGCATGATTGGCAGGAATTATGTAGGTGACCAATTGCCCTTGCTACATGTTAAATATCTAAACTGTGGGCCCTTTGGTTTCAGAGAAGAATATTTTTGAAGTTTTTTTTTCCATTTTGAGTCTATGGGAGCTAAGGGGCCCCAGGGCCTGGCCCATTTGGACCCTAGGGGCATGATTGGCAGGATTTATGTAGGTGACCACTTGCCATTGCTACATGTCAAATACCTGAGGTTTAAGAGAAGAAGATTTTTGAAGCTTTTTTCCATTATGAGTCTATAGGAGCCAAAGGGCCCCGGGGCGTGGCCCGTTTGGACCCCAGGGGCATGATTGGCAGGAATTATGTAGGTGACCACTTGCCGTTGCTACATGCTAAATATCTAAGCTCTGGGCCTTGTGGTTTCCGAGTAGAAGTTTTTGAAACTTTTTGTTCCATTGTGAGTCTTTGGAAGCGAAGGGGCCCCGGGGCGTCGCCCATTTGGAACCCAGGGGCATGATTGGCAGGAATTATGTAGGTGACCACTGGCGGTTGCTACATGCTAAATATCTAAGCTCTGGGCCCTGTGGTTTCAGAGAAGAAGATTTTTGAAGCTTTTTTCCATTATGAGTCTATGGGAGCTAAGGGGCCCCGGGGTGTGGCCAATTTGGAACCCAGGTGCATGATTGGCAGGAATTATGTAGGTTACCACTTGCCATTGCTACATGCCAAATATCTCAGCTCGGGGCCCTGTGGTTTCAGAGAAGAAGATTTTTTTCCATTATGAGTCTATAGGAGCTAAAGGGCCCCGGGGCCTGGCCCGTTTGGACACCAGGGGCATGATTGGCAGGAATTATGTAGCTGACCACTTGCCGTTGCTACATGCTAAATATCTAAGCTCTGGGCCTTGTGGTTTCCGAGAAGATTTTTGAAGCTTTTTGTTCCATTATGAGTCTATGAGAGCGAAGGGGCCCCAGGGCGTCCCCCATTTGGAACCGAGGGGCATGATTGGCAGGAATTATGTAGGTGACCACTTTCCATTGCTACATGCTAAATATCTAAGCTCTGGACCCTGGGGTTTCAGAGAAGAAGATTTTTGAAGCTTTTTTACCATTATGAGTCCATGGGAGCTAAGGGGCCCCGGGGTGTGGCCAATTTGGAACCCAGGGGCATGATTGGCAGGAATTATGTAGGTGACCACTTGCCGTTGCTACATGCTAAATATCTAAGCTCTGGGCCCTGTGGTTTCTGAGAAGAAGATTTTTGAAGCTTTTTGTTCCATTTTGAGTCTATGGGAGCGAAGGGGCCCCGCGGCGTGGCCAATTTGGACCCTAGGGGCATGATTGGCAGGAATTATGTAGGTGACAACTGGCGGTTGCTACATGCTAAATATCTAAGCTCTGGGCACTGTGGTTTCAGAGAAGAAGATTTTTGAAGCATTTTTTCCATTATGAGTCTATGGGAGCGAAGGGGCCCCTGGGTGTGGCCAATTTGGACCCCAGGGCGATGATTGGCAGGAATTATGTAGGTTACCACTTGCCGTTGCTACATGCCAAATATCTCAGCTCGGGGCCCTGTGGTTTCAGAGAAGAAGATTTTTGAAGCTTTTTTTTCCATTATGAGTCTATAGGAGTTAAAGGGCCCCGGGGCGTGGCCCGTTTGGACACCAGGGGCATGATTGGCTGGAATTATGTAGGTGACCACTTGCCGTTGCTACATGCCAAATTCTCAGCTCTGGGCCCTGTGGTTTCAGAGAAGAAGATTTTTGAAGCTTTTTTCCATTATGAGTCTATAGGAGCTAAAGGGCCCCGGGGCGTGGCCCGTTTGAACCCAAGGGGCATTATTGGCAGGAATTATGTAGGTGACCACTTGCCGTTGCTACATGCTAAATATCTAAGCTCTAGGCCTTGTGGTTTCCGAGAAGAAGATTTTTGAAGCTTTTTGTTCCATTATGAGTCTATGAGAGCGAAGGGGCCCCAGGGCGTCCCCCATTTGGAACCGAGGGGCATGATTGGCAGGAATTATGTAGGTGACCACTTTCCATTGCTACATGCTAAATATCTAAGCTCTGGACCCTGGGGTTTCAGAGAAGAAGATTTTTGAAGCTTTTTTACCATTATGAGTCCATGGGAGCTAAGGGGCCCCGGGGTGTGGCCAATTTGGAACCCAGGGGCATGATTGGCAGGAATTATGTAGGTGACCACTTGCCGTTGCTACATGCCAAATATCTCAGCTCTGGGCCCTGTGGTTTCAGAGAAGAAGATTTTTGAAGCTTTTTTCCATTATGAGTCTATAGGAGCTAAAGGGCCCCGGGGCATGGCCCGTTTGGACCCCAGGGGCATGATTGGCAGGAATTATGTAGGTGACCACTTGCCATTGCTACATGCTAAATATCTAAGCTCTGGGCCCTGTGGTTTCTGAGAAGAAGATTTTTGAAGCTTTTTGTTCCATTTTGAGTCTATGGGAGCGAAGGGGCCCCGCGGCGTGGCCAATTTGGACCCTAGGGGCATGATTGGCAGGAATTATGTAGGTGACAACTGGCGGTTGCTACATGCTAAATATCTAAGCTCTGGGCACTGTGGTTTCAGAGAAGAAGATTTTTGAAGCTTTTTTCCATTATGAGTCTATGGGAGCTAAGGGGCCCCGGGGTGTGGCCAATTTGGACCCCAGGTGCATGATTGGCAGGAATTATGTAGGTTACCACTTGCCATTGCTACATGCCAAATATCTCAGCTCGGGGCCCTGTGGTTTCAGAGAAGAAGATTTTTTTCCATTATGAGTCTATAGGAGCTAAAGGGCCCCGGGGCCTGGCCCGTTTGGACACCAGGGGCATGATTGGCAGGAATTATGTAGCTGACCACTTGCCGTTGCTACATGCTAAATATCTAAGCTCTGGGCCTTGTGGTTTCCGAGAAGAAGATTTTTGAAGCTTTTTGTTCCATTATGAGTCTATGAGAGCGAAGGGGCCCCAGGGCGTCCCCCATTTGGAACCGAGGGGCATGATTGGCAGGAATTATGTAGGTGACCACTTTCCATTGCTACATGCTAAATATCTAAGCTCTGGACCCTGGGGTTTCAGAGAAGAAGATTTTTGAAGCTTTTTTACCATTATGAGTCCATGGGAGCTAAGGGGCCCCGGGGTGTGGCCAATTTGGAACCCAGGGGCATGATTGGCAGGAATTATGTAGGTGACCACTTGCCGTTGCTACATGCCAAATATCTCAGCTCTGGGCCCTGTGGTTTCAGAGAAGAAGATTTTTGAAGCTTTTTTCCATTATGAGTCTATAGGAGCTAAAGGGCCCCGGGGCATGGCCCGTTTGGACCCCAGGGGCATGATTGGCAGGAATTATGTAGGTGACCACTTGCCATTGCTACATGCTAAATATCTAAGCTCTGGGCCCTGTGGTTTCTGAGAAGAAGATTTTTGAAGCTTTTTGTTCCATTTTGAGTCTATGGGAGCGAAGGGGCCCCGCGGCGTGGCCAATTTGGACCCTAGGGGCATGATTGGCAGGAATTATGTAGGTGACAACTGGCGGTTGCTACATGCTAAATATCTAAGCTCTGGGCACTGTGGTTTCAGAGAAGAAGATTTTTGAAGCATTTTTTCCATTATGAGTCTATGGGAGCGAAGGGGCCCCTGGGTGTGGCCAATTTGGACCCCAGGGCCATGATTGGCAGGAATTATGTAGGTTACCACTTGCCGTTGCTACATGCCAAATATCTCAGCTCGGGGCCCTGTGGTTTCAGAGAAGAAGATTTTTGAAGCTTTTTTTTCCATTATGAGTCTATAGGAGTTAAAGGGCCCCGGGGCGTGGCCCGTTTGGACACCAGGGGCATGATTGGCAGGAATTATGTAGGTGACCACTTGCCGTTGCTACATGCCAAATTCTCAGCTCTGGGCCCTGTGGTTTCAGAGAAGAAGATTTTTGAAGCTTTTTTCCATTATGAGTCTATAGGAGCTAAAGGGCCCCGGGGCGTGGCCCGTTTGAACCCAAGGGGCATTATTAGCAGGAATTATGTAGGTGACCACTTGCCATTGCTACATGCTAAATATCTAAGCTCTAGGCCTTGTGGTTTCCGAGAAGAAGATTTTTGAAGCTTTTTGTTCCATTATGAGTCTATGAGAGCGAAGGGGCCCCAGGGCGTCCCCCATTTGGAACCGAGGGGCATGATTGGCAGGAATTATGTAGGTGACCACTTTCCATTGCTACATGCTAAATATCTAAGCTCTGGACCCTGGGGTTTCAGAGAAGAAGATTTTTGAAGCTTTTTTACCATTATGAGTCCATGGGAGCTAAGAGGCCCCGGGGTGTGGCCAATTTGGAACCCAGGGGCATGATTGGCAGGAATTATGTAGGTGACCACTTGCCGTTGCTACATGCCAAATATCTCAGCTCTGGGCCCTGTGGTTTCAGAGAAGAAGATTTTTGAAGCTTTTTTCCATTATGAGTCTATAGGAGCTAAAGGGCCCCGGGGCATGGCCCGTTTGGACCCCAGGGGCATGATTGGCAGGAATTATGTAGGTGACCACTTGCCATTGCTACATGCTAAATATCTAAGCTCTGGGCCCTGTGGTTTCTGAGAAGAAGATTTTTGAAGCTTTTTGTTCCATTTTGAGTCTATGGGAGCGAAGGGGCCCCGCGGCGTGGCCAATTTGGACCCTAGGGGCATGATTGGCAGGAATTATGTAGGTGACAACTGGCGGTTGCTACATGCTAAATATCTAAGCTCTGGGCACTGTGGTTTCAGAGAAGAAGATTTTTGAAGTATTTTTTCCATTATGAGTCTATGGGAGCGAAGGGGCCCCTGGGTGTGGCCAATTTGGACCCCAGGGCCATGATTGGCAGGAATTATGTAGGTTACCAATTGCCGTTGCTACATGCCAAATATCTCAGCTCGGGGCCCTGTGGTTTCAGAGAAGAAGATTTTTGAAGCTTTTTTTTCCATTATGAGTCTATAGGAGTTAAAGGGCCCCGGGGCGTGGCCCGTTTGGACACCAGGGGCATGATTGGCTGGAATTATGTAGGTGACCACTTGCCGTTGCTACATGCCAAATTCTCAGCTCTGGGCCCTGTGGTTTCAGAGAAGAAGATTTTTGAAGCTTTTTTCCATTATGAGTCTATAGGAGCTAAAGGGCCCCGGGGCGTGGCCCGTTTGAACCCAAGGGGCATTATTGGCAGGAATTATGTAGGTGACCACTTGCCGTTGCTACATGCTAAATATCTAAGCTCTAGGCCTTGTGGTTTCCGAGATGAAGATTTTTGAAGCTTTTTGTTCCATTATGAGTCTATGGGAGCGAAGGGGCCCCGGGGCATCCCCCATTTGGAACCCAGGGGCATGATTGGCAGGAATTATGTAGGTGACCACTTGCCATTGCTACATGCTAAATATCTAAGCTCTGGGCCCTGTGGTTTCCAAGAAGAAGATTTTTTAAGCTTTTTGTTCCATTATGAGTCTATGGGAGCGAAGGGGCCCCGGGGCGTGGCCAATTTGGACCCTAGGGGCATGATTGGCAGGAATTATGTAGGTGAGCACTGGCCATTGCTACATGCTAAATATCTAAGCTCTGGACCCTGTGGTTTCAGAAAAGAAGATTTTTGAACCTTTTTTTTCCATTATGAGTCTATGGGAGCTAAGGGGCTCCGGGGTGTGGCCAATTTGGGCCCCAAGGGCATGATTGGCAGGAATTATGTAGGTGACCACTTGCCATTGCTACATGTCAAATACCTTAGCTCTGGGCCCTGTGGTTTCATAGAAGAAGATTTTTGAAGCTTTTTTCCATTATGAGTCTATAGGAGCTAAAGGGCCCTGGGGCGTGGCCAGTTTGGACCCCAGGGGCATGATTGGCAGGAATTATGTAGGTGACCACTTGCCATTGCTACATGCTAAATATCTAAGCTCTGGGCCCTGTGGTTTCCGAGAAGAAGATTTTTGAAGCTTTTTTCCATTGAGTCTATAGGAGCTAAAGGGCCCCGGGGCGTGGCCCGTTTGAACCCAAGGGGCATTATTGGCAGGAATTATGTAGGTGACCACTTGCCGTTGCTACATGCTAAATATCTAAGCTCTAGGCCTTGTGGTTTCCGAGATGAAGATTTTTGAAGCTTTTTGTTCCATTATGAGTCTATGGGAGCGAAGGGACCCCGGGGCATCCCCCATTTGGAACCTAGGGGCATGATTGGCAGGAATTATGTAGGTGACCACTGGCCATTGCTACATGCTAAATATCTAAGCTCTGGGCCCTGTGGTTTCCAAGAAGAAGATTTTTTAAGCTTTTTGTTCCATTATGAGTCTATGGGAGCGAAGGGGCCCCGGGGCGTGGCCAATTTGGACCCTAGGGGCATGATTGGCAGGAATTATGTAGGTGACCACTGGCCATTGCTACATGCTAAATATCTAAGCTCTGGACCCTGTGGTTTCAGAAAAGAAGATTTTTGAACCTTTTTTTTCCATTATGAGTCTATGGGAGCTAAGGGGCTCCGGGGTGTGGCCAATTTGGGCCCCAAGGGCATGATTGGCAGGAATTATGTAGGTGACCACTTGCCATTGCTACATGTCAAATACCTTAGCTCTGGGCCCTGTGGTTTCATAGAAGAAGATTTTTTAAGCTTTTTTCCATTATGAGTCTATAGGAGCTAAAGGGCCCCGGGGCATGGCCCGTTTGGACCCCAGGGGCATGATTGGCAGGAATTATGTAGGTGACCACTTGCCATTGCTACATGCTAAATATCTAAGCTCTGGGCCCTGTGGTTTCTGAGAAGAAGATTTTTGAAGCTTTTTGTTCCATTTTGAGTCTATGGGAGCGAAGGGGCCCCGCGGCGTGGCCAATTTGGACCCTAGGGGCATGATTGGCAGGAATTATGTAGGTGACAACTGGCGGTTGCTACATGCTAAATATCTAAGCTCTGGGCACTGTGGTTTCAGAGAAGAAGATTTTTGAAGTATTTTTTCCATTATGAGTCTATGGGAGCGAATGGGCCCCTGGGTGTGGCCAATTTGGACCCCAGGGCCATGATTGGCAGGAATTATGTAGGTTACCACTTGCCGTTGCTACATGCCAAATATCTCAGCTCGGGGCCCTGTGGTTTCAGAGAAGAAGATTTTTGAAGCTTTTTTTTCCATTATGAGTCTATAGGAGTTAAAGGGCCCCGGGGCGTGGCCCGTTTGGACACCAGGGGCATGATTGGCTGGAATTATGTAGGTGACCACTTGCCGTTGCTACATGCCAAATTCTCAGCTCTGGGCCCTGTGGTTTCAGAGAAGAAGATTTTTGAAGCTTTTTTCCATTATGAGTCTATAGGAGCTAAAGGGCCCCGGGGCGTGGCCCGTTTGAACCCAAGGGGCATTATTGGCAGGAATTATGTAGGTGACCACTTGCCGTTGCTACATGCTAAATATCTAAGCTCTAGGCCTTGTGGTTTCCGAGATGAAGATTTTTGAAGCTTTTTGTTCCATTATGAGTCTATGGGAGCGAAGGGGCCCCGGGGCATCCCCCATTTGGAACCCAGGGGCATGATTGGCAGGAATTATGTAGGTGACCACTGGCCATTGCTACATGCTAAATATCTAAGCTCTGGGCCCTGTGGTTTCCAAGAAGAAGATTTTTTAAGCTTTTTGTTCCATTATGAGTCTATGGGAGCGAAGGGGCCCCGGGGCTTGGCCAATTTGGACCCTAGGGGCATGATTGGCAGGAATTATGTAGGTGACCACTGGCCATTGCTACATGCTAAATATCTAAGCTCTGGACCCTGTGGTTTCAGAAAAGAAGATTTTTGAACCTTTTTTTCCATTATGAGTCTATGGGAGCTAAGGGGCTCCGGGGTGTGGCCAATTTGGGCCCCAAGGGCATGATTGGCAGGAATTATGTAGGTGACCACTTGCCATTGCTACATGTCAAATACCTTAGCTCTGGGCCCTGTGGTTTCATAGAAGAAGATTTTTGAAGCTTTTTTCCATTATGAGTCTATAGGAGCTAAAGGGCCCCGGGGCATGGCCCGTTTGGACCCCAGGGGCATGATTGGCAGGAATTATGTAGGTGACCACTTGCCATTGCTACATGCTAAATATCTAAGCTCTGGGCCCTGTGGTTTCTGAGAAGAAGATTTTTGAAGCTTTTTGTTCCATTTTGAGTCTATGGGAGCGAAGGGGCCCCGCGGCGTGGCCAATTTGGACCCTAGGGGCATGATTGGCAGGAATTATGTAGGTGACAACTGGCGGTTGCTACATGCTAAATATCTAAGCTCTGGGCACTGTGGTTTCAGAGAAGAAGATTTTTGAAGTATTTTTTCCATTATGAGTCTATGGGAGCGAAGGGGCCCCTGGGTGTGGCCAATTTGGACCCCAGGGCCATGATTGGCAGGAATTATGTAAGTTACCACTTGCCGTTGCTACATGCCAAATATCTCAGCTCGGGGCCCCGTGGTTTCAGAGAAGAAGATTTTTGAAGCTTTTTTTTCCATTATGAGTCTATAGGAGTTAAAGGGCCCCGGGGCGTGGCCCGTTTGGACACCAGGGGCATGATTGGCTGGAATTATGTAGGTGACCACTTGCCGTTGCTACATGCCAAATTCTCAGCTCTGGGCCCTGTGGTTTCAGAGAAGAAGATTTTTGAAGCTTTTTTCCATTATGAGTCTATAGGAGCTAAAGGGCCCCGGGGCATGGCCCGTTTGGACCCCAGGGGCATGATTGGCAGGAATTATGTAGGTGACCACTTGCCATTGCTACATGCTAAATATCTAAGCTCTGGGCCCTGTGGTTTCTGAGAAGAAGATTTTTGAAGCTTTTTGTTCCATTTTGAGTCTATGGGAGCGAAGGGGCCCCGCGGCGTGGCCAATTTGGACCCTAGGGGCATGATTGGCAGGAATTATGTAGGTGACAACTGGCGGTTGCTACATGCTAAATATCTAAGCTCTGGGCACTGTGGTTTCAGAGAAGAAGATTTTTGAAGTATTTTTTCCATTATGAGTCTATGGGAGCGAAGGGGCCCCTGGGTGTGGCCAATTTGGACCCCAGGGCCATGATTGGCAGGAATTATGTAGGTTACCAATTGCCGTTGCTACATGCCAAATATCTCAGCTCGGGGCCCTGTGGTTTCAGAGAAGAAGATTTTTGAAGCTTTTTTTTCCATTATGAGTCTATAGGAGTTAAAGGGCCCCGGGGCGTGGCCCGTTTGGACACCAGGGGCATGATTGGCTGGAATTATGTAGGTGACCACTTGCCGTTGCTACATGCCAAATTCTCAGCTCTGGGCCCTGTGGTTTCAGAGAAGAAGATTTTTGAAGCTTTTTTCCATTATGAGTCTATAGGAGCTAAAGGGCCCCGGGGCGTGGCCCGTTTGAACCCAAGGGGCATTATTGGCAGGAATTATGTAGGTGACCACTTGCCGTTGCTACATGCTAAATATCTAAGCTCTAGGCCTTGTGGTTTCCGAGATGAAGATTTTTGAAGCTTTTTGTTCCATTATGAGTCTATGGGAGCGAAGGGGCCCCGGGGCATCCCCCATTTGGAACCCAGGGGCATGATTGGCAGGAATTATGTAGGTGACCACTGGCCATTGCTACATGCTAAATATCTAAGCTCTGGGCCCTGTGGTTTCCAAGAAGAAGATTTTTTAAGCTTTTTGTTCCATTATGAGTCTATGGGAGCGAAGGGGCCCCGGGGCGTGGCCAATTTGGACCCTAGGGGCATGATTGGCAGGAATTATGTAGGTGACCACTGGCCATTGCTACATGCTAAATATCTAAGCTCTGGACCCTGTGGTTTCAGAAAAGAAGATTTTTGAACCTTTTTTTTCCATTATGAGTCTATGGGAGCTAAGGGGCTCCGGGGTGTGGCCAATTTGGGCCCCAAGGGCATGATTGGCAGGAATTATGTAGGTGACCACTTGCCATTGCTACATGTCAAATACCTTAGCTCTGGGCCCTGTGGTTTCATAGAAGAAGATTTTTGAAGCTTTTTTCCATTATGAGTCTATAGGAGCTAAAGGGCCCTGGGGCGTGGCCGGTTTGGACCCCAGGGGCATGATTGGCAGGAATTATGTAGGTGACCACTTGCCATTGCTACATGCTAAATATCTAAGCTCTGGGCCCTGTGGTTTCCGAGAAGAAGATTTTTTAAGCTTTTGTTCCATTATGAGTCTATGGGAGCGAAGGGGCCCCGGGGCGTGGCCAATTTGGACCCCAGGGGCATGATTGGCAGGAATTATGTAGGTGACCACTGGCCGTTAATACACGCTAAATATCTAAGCTCTGGGCCCTGTGGTTTCAGAGAAGAAGATATTTTAATTTTTTCCCATTGTAAGTCTATGGGAGCTATATGTTGCCATGGCAACCACAATTCCCATCTGATCAGCCCAAAAACCTTATGCAGCCTTTCCCCCTTCCCGATGATGCTTCTCATGACATTTGATCAAGATTGACCATGGGGTATTAGAGATATACTTATTTGAAATTGTTTACGGACGCACGGACGGACGCACGACGGACGACGGACAAAAAGTGATCACAAAAGCTCACCTTGTCACTACGTGACAGGTGAGCTAAAAATGTACAGATTATAATAGAACTAGAAATGTGTCCAGACAACACAGATGATCCCGCCAAGGGCCCCGCCTCACCCCGGAAATCCATGTTGCAACAAAAATTTTCTAAGTGTGTGATCTTGACCTTGAGGTCATGGGCAGGGTCGTTGGTATGGGTGAATGAGACTTGGGACCTGTATCTATCATCATTCCAAATATGAAGCCAATCTATAAATATGAGCCCTAAAACTTTAAAAGCATAATAAGACTAAGTCTGTGACCTTGAGGTCAGGGGTGGGGGTATATACAACTTTGGACCTGTAACTATCATCATACCAAATATGAAGCAAATCTATATGGTTTGGTGAGTATGAGCTCTTAATAAACTTTAAATAAACAAGATGTGTTTGTGAAACACTGATGCCCCCGGACAGCGCATGTTAAATATGAAAGCAGTATCACTAAGCAATCAAAAGGTATGGCCAAGAAATGTAGGCGCTAGAGCGATGACAAAGTTTTTCTAAAAATAGCCACAGTGACCTTGACCTTGAGGTCATGACCTTGAAAGTCGAACTCACTCAAGATATTGTCATAAGGAACATTTGTGTGAAGTTATATTGAAATCAGTAAAGAAATGTTGGCGCTAGAGCGATGACAAAGTTTTTCTAAAAATAGCCACAGTGACCTTGACCTTGAGGGGGGGGGGGTCTGGATGGACAAAAATTATGGTACCACAAGAAAGGTCTTGTGACAAGGAGTGCACGTGTGAAATATGAAAGCCCTACTACTTACCAATCGAAAGTTATGGCCAATGTTAAAGTTTATAAAAGTAAGTCAAAGGTCAAGGTCAAGGTCACGAGGTCAAAAATTATGGTACCACTAGAAAGGTCTTGTGACAAGGAGTGCACATGTGAAATATGAAAGCCCTACCACTTACCAATCGAAAGTTATGGCCAATGTTGAAGTTTTTAAAAAGTAGGTCAAACATCACGGTCAAGGTCACAAGTTCAAAAATTATGGTACCACTAGAAAGGTCTTGTGACAATGAATGCACATATGAAATATGAAAGCCCTATCACTTACCAATCGAAAGTTATGGCCAATGTTAATGTTTAAAAATTTTTTGAAAAAAATAGGTCAAAGGTCAAGTTCAAGGTCACGAGATCAAAAATTATGGTACCACTGGAAAGGTCTTGTGATAAGGTATACACATGTGAAATATGAAAGCTCTATCTATTACCATTCAAAAGTTATGCCCAATGTTAAGGTTTTTGTAGACAGACAAACAGACAAACGGAAATATTTTGAAAAAAATAGGTCAAAGGTCAAGTTCAAGGTCACGAGATCAAAAATTATGGTACCACTGGAAAGGTCTTGTGATAAGGTATACACATGTGAAATATGAAAGCTCTATCTATTACCATTCAAAAGTTATGCCCAATGTTAAGGTTTTTGTAGACAGACAAACAGGCAGACAGACCAAAAACTATATGCCCCCGAATCTCTTAGATTCCGGGGGCATAAAAATTTCTTTGTCTGTGACCTTGACCTTTAGGGCACGTGCATGGGTGGGGGTATTGGACCAGTATCAATCATCATACCAAATATAAACTTAATTCATCATACGATTTGGAAAATATAAACTCTTAAAATATCTAATTAAAAATTTTTAAGTCTGTGACCTTGACCTTGAGCTCATGGGCATGGGTGGGGGTATTGCTGAATAAAATGGACAGGTATCTAACATCATACCAAATATAAACTCAATCCATCGCACGATTTGGAAAATATCAACTCTTAAAATATCTAATTAAAAATTGCTAACTCTGTGACCTTGACCTTGAAGCCATAGGCATGAGTGGGGGTATTGCCAAATAAACATTTGGACCTGTATCTATCATCATAGCAAATATAAGCCAAATCCATAATATGGTTTGGAAAATTTGAGCTCTTTAAAATCTTTAACATTAAAATTGTCTAAGTCTGTGACCTTGACCTTGAGGTCATAGGCATGGGTGGGGGTATTGCTGAATAAAACATTGTACCTATATCTATCATCATATGAACCAAAGCCATCATAAAAGTTCAGGTTCTACCAGGTACAAATACCTTAACATGGAAAATTTCTAAGTCCATGACCTTGACCTTGAGGTCATAGGCACAGGTGGGGGTTTTGCTGAATAAAACTTTGGACCTATATCTATCATCATACCAAATATGAACCAATTCCATGAAATGGTTTGGAAAATATGAGTTCTAAAATGTTCAGGTCTACCTGTTACAAAAACCTTAACCTGAGTCTTTAACATTGAAAATTTCTAAGTCTGTGACCTTGACCTTGAGGCCACAGACATGGGTGGTGGTATTGCTTAATAAGACTTTGGACCTATATCTATCATCATACCAAAGATGAACCAGTTCCATCAAATGGTTAGGAAAATATGAGTTCTAAAAGTTCAGGCTCTACCTGTTACAAAAACCTTAACCTGAGGTTGCAGGATCACGTACGTACGTCGTACACACACATACAGACAGAAGTACACATGTACGCACATATGCACATACGGAAAACCGAAAAACTATATGCCCCCGGCATCATGCCTTGTTATAATGAACCGTGTTATAATGAGGTTGTGGTGTACAGCTACTGGGTAATTATTAGAACTGCCTCGATGTACAGTAAAATTTCGCCATTAAGACCACCTAAAATTAAGACTAAATCTGCTTTCAAAAGCGTATTTAGAAGGTTTGAGCTTTTCTTTGTGTTTTATAGACCCAGTGTGTCCTGATAAGAGAACACATTTGGGACTGTTCAAAAGTGGTCTTAAAGACAGCTTTTGAGCAGTCCCAAAGGTGGTCTTAACAGAACAAATTTAGGACTGTTCAAAAGTGGTCTTAAAGACCACTTTTGGACAGTCCAAAAGGTGGTCTTAATGTAAGAATTTTATTTACTTCATATACCTATGTTTGGAGCAATATCAAGCATAAAATCATACTCTGATTTTCTTCAGAATACCATTTGAGAATGCCATGAAGGATAGCATTATTTCACACAATTTTGTTAGCCTAATGAAATACCATGTCTGCATATGTTATGAGAGTTTCCTTCTATTGTAATCAGCACTTAAATTCTTAATGAGCTGTTGTCATGAAGTTTAGTCTAGAGCTGTAATAATCCTAGAAAAAAAGTTGGTTTTCATTGTTTGTTTGTTTGTATTGGAGTTTAACTGCCCAGTCAACACTACTATAGGTCATTTTGAGCCGGTCAGTTTACCTATCCACACTTTTCCTGCGCAGGCTTATATGTAAGCGGTTAACCAGTACAGTGCACATTCTTTCGCCAGAAACTGACAACTGCTCTTCTTGAAACAGCGGAAGGGAGAGAATGACCGTAGAAAAGATTTCATGATCTATCTCCACCAAAGAATGTTGTCGACCCCGACAGGTATCGAACCCGCATCCTCCTGATCACCAGTCAGACGCGCATCCTACTGAGCTACCGAGACTGGCCAAGAGGTACTGTACTGTCCAAGCAGAGAACAGAAAGGTGCTGATCAGATTAATTAATTTGATTGGTTGAAACACAAATGGGTGTGGCTAAATTAATTTATGAAGCGGGATAAGGGTTAACAGGAAAAATTTTCACATGAACAGCTTATATATTTTTCGAACATTGAAGTGTTTAAAGTCTGGAGCAATTACGGTAACTTTCAGGTAAAAATCATTAACTTTGTCCGGAAATGAAATAAGGCTTGGCATGATGTGAATGACTTTTATGTTGATTTAAATAAGTTCTAATGGCATTGTTGTCAAAAGATCAATTCTTTTTAGGTGCAACTCTAAATTTTAACTTGGCACTAATTAATACTATAAAACAATGTAATTACACTAAATATTTGAATCTTTACACAACTGATTTAAACTTTTAGATATTTAACACCTTCAACTTTCCAATCTTGAGTGTGTGAAATGCTAGACCTGTACATGTGTTCTAATATGCCTAATGAAACCAATCTTAACCCTTATCTTGCTGTTCACGACAACCCCTATCTTTGGAAACAATGTAGATCCAGATCAGATGGCTTCTGAAGAAGCCGTCTGATTAGGATCTACACTGTTTGACATTAAGTTTATGGCTTTGTAGGAATAATTTACAATCAAGTAATCTGATTGGTTCAAAGTCAGAAATGGGTGTGGCTAAACTGAATATTCAGCAAGATAAGGGTTAACCCTTGACCTGTTGAATATTTATATAATATGCCACACCCACTACTCATTATCAACAATCAGATTTCTTGATACAAATTATTGCAACAAATTCATGAGCTTAATGACAAACAATGAAGATCCTGATCAGATGGCTTCTTCAGAAGCCATCTGATCTGGATCTTCATTGTTTGAAAGATAAGACAAATTCGGGCTCAGCAGGACAAGGGTTAAATGTAAACATCTTGTTGCAGATAGAGCAAGACAGGTCCAAAGAAGACAGTTCTGTTGGTGATGCCTTAGTGATTCTTTCTGCTTCGTGTTCGATAAGGTTTAACCCTTTTTGTACCAAATAGAAACTTCCTCCTTATATATAGCAGGAGTCCATTTCAAAATTTAGGGGTGTCCGGTTGTGTTTTCTTCAAAATTTGTTTGGAAAATGACTGAACTTTTTGCAAACAGTGTAGGCCCTGATCAGACGCCGTGTTCTGCGGCATCTGATCTGGGCCTGCACTGTTTGCCACCGTACCCGTTTAGGGGTTTCCAGTCTGAAATGGGTTAAGGGTGTACTTGTACTGCTTCTTCTATGAAATTATTACATGTACTGCATGTTTCAAAGTATTAAACCTTAAAACACCAAGAAGTACCAGACAGCATTCTTCACATATTCTTTATGGAGTGTAATGGTGCAATGATAAAGCACTCGACTTGTGATTGAGGGGTCCCAGGTCAGAGTCTCAAGCATATTGTGGCATTAAGGAAGTCACTTCCACAGCTCTGAGAGAGAAAATATATGTATATACTGTATTTACCCTAAGTATCTGAACATACTACCTGATGTTGCGTCTAAGAATAACCGCTGAGTGGTAAGCAGTGTAGTGAGTGAGCATTTGAGTTTTATGTCGCACCAACAGCTAAGGTCATAAGCAGATGGGACCTCCGTTTAAAGACTCATCCGTAAGTCTGGGGATGCCTGGGATCGATCCTGCAATCCCCTGTTTACAAGGCGAGTAGCATAATCACTACACCACGGAGGCTTCTGGTCAGCAGTGTAGACCCTGATGAGACTATGTGTTCTTATGCATTAAGTGTTGTAGATTTTACAGTTCAGTCAACAGCAATATTCGTGATGGGCTGGTCAGTTATTGGCTTGGCAGTTACCTTCACTGTTGCTGGACAGGCCTAGAACCTCTAAGCAGTCAATCAGTACTTAGTGTTCATCCCCACCTTCCACCCCTCACCCACCGGCCCCGATAGCTCAGTTGGTAGAGTGTCCGCTCCGGGGAAGGGAGGTCTCGGGTTCGATCCCGGGCCGCGACATACCAAAGTCGTTTAAAATGGTACTAGCTGCTCCTCGCTTGGCACTCAGATTTACGGGGTAGAGCTAGGACTGGTCGATCCAGTGTCAGGATAATGTGACTGGGTGTGGTATCATGTAATGTGTCTGGGACATGATACTTCAGTGAGGCAGCACTATAAATGTGAGCATTGAGCTCCCTGTCGCAACCAGACACCGTCGTGATATGACTGAAAAATTGTTGAAAGCGACGTTAAACCCGAATTCACACACACACACCACCCCTCACCCCATGACAGTAACTGACAACAGTAAGTGGGTCAACAACAGTCCTCCATCAACCGTCTATCTCAAGCCCTCTCCCAAGAGATGGGGCATTAACAAAAGGAAAACAGTCAATTTAGGTTGCATGATATTAATTTTTACAATGGATTATAGATGCTGATCAGCTGGCTTCTCAGAAGTCAGCTGATCAGGATCTATGCTGTTTATAGGATAGAGTAAAAGAAAAAACTAAAAGAAA
The DNA here is from genome assembly GCA_963580285.1 of Lucinisca nassula. Lineage (NCBI taxonomy): Eukaryota > Metazoa > Mollusca > Bivalvia > Lucinida > Lucinidae > Lucinisca > Lucinisca nassula. The sequence continues at coordinate 149,163,480 of OY757011.1, read as the reverse complement.
ACAGCACCCCAACCCCCATCCTGCACCTGTTGCAGACACAACAAACATGTGTCCTACTGAAGCCAAAGCAATAGAATGCCTCACATCACATTCTTACTGACCCAACCTCCCACACAATGCATTCTGTGGTGTGTCATCTCACTCTACACTGTTTACTCAGGCATGTTTGTATGAATACATATAGTAGTCTATAGTTCCCTTGAAGCTCTATAGTTTAGCTTTTGCACACTGTTCATTATGCGTGACTATGAACAGGAATTATTATTACTATTATTATGATTAATATTTAGCCTTATTTCCTCTGAAATGCCTGTTGTAGAATTCTCTGCAGCACTTAAGGGGAATGGGAACACCTGGCAGATTTTTCCGCCAGAATTCAAAGGGAGACAACTTTCTGGACTTCCCGTTTGCTTTTCTATAAGCCCTGTCGCACTGAAAAAAAAGGTCTACTCTTAAAGGAAAGAATTTGCTCCTCAGCAGCAAATTCTTTCCTTTAAGAGTTGACCCCTATTGACATGGGATACAAAAATACTTCTGCAGGATTAATCTCAGTCTTCCCTTATGGAAGTCAAGTGAAATAAATATAGACAGAAAATCAAAACTTATCTCAAGGCAGTCAGAGATACACTTTAAAGTACTTCAATATATGTCGAAAGTTTAACCGCATTGGACTTAAAAATCAATTTAAGGATTTGGTTAAGAAAACTTGTGATTATACATCAATCCAAGCCTAAAGTCCAACTAAAATATGAAGATATATATATATATAACAGATCCAAAGAAATTTAGAAAGTAAAATCTCTATTAACAGTCATCTCTGTTTAACAGCCCTCTCTCTTCAGCAGCCATAATAATTCTGCCCAAAGCATTTCATTACTTATACTAGCAAATTTTTAATTGAAAATGTACTGTTTGTTTGTATTGGAGTTCAAGGGCCCAGTCAACACCATTTAGGTCATTTTTGTAATGATCCCAAGTACTGGGGCAGTCTGATCAGGATCTACACTGTTTGCAATTCTGTCTGCACTTTTTGGACACCTTGTTTGATCATCAAACAAAAGGAGCAGTCTCTATAAGGCTACTTTCATGCTAAAACCGATTTTCTTTAAACTTTGTATACTTTAATTGATATGTATTGACTGTCTCATGGTGCAATACCAGATTGTTTGGTTCACTGGTTTTCAGTATATACATGATTTAAGTGGGTGGGGTAATTCAACCCCAATAATAGTATAGATACAACAAGAGCTGTCGCCAGGCAGCATAGCTCACCTGTTTCGCACCTTCAAGATATAAGGTAAAATTACTGAACCATGAAATATTGGTCACACACACCTAGATACATTTTGAGGTCAGTGACCAGGTCACATGGAACATATATGCCAGATATTACATTTCAGAATCACAATGTGCATGAATTATAAGGCAAAATCAATGAACCATGAAAATAGGTCACCCTGACCTAGGTATATATCTATGTCAATCATCTGGTCACATGGAACTTATAATTCAGGGCTGAAGTTTCTAAAAAAAAAAAAAAAAGTATTCAATTTGGCAGAGTCACTGAATCATGAAATTTAGGTCACACTGACCTAGATATAATTTCGAGGTCAATCATGGGGTCACATGGAATAAATAATCCAGGCATGATGTTTCTTCATGGAAAAGTATTCAAGATAATAGGCAAATCACTGAACCATGAAATATAGGTCACAGTGACCTAGATATATTTTGAGGTAAATCACAGGGTCACATGGAACTAATAACCCAGGTATGACATTTCTCCATCAAATAGTAATAAAGATAATAGGGAAAATCACTGAACCATGAAATACAGGTTCATGGTTCACAATGACCTGGAATTATTTTGTGGTCAATAATCAGGTCACATGGAATAAATAATCCAGGTGTACCATTTCTTCATCAAATAGTATTCAAGATAATAGACAAAATCACTGAACCATGAAATATAGGTCACAGTGATCTAGACATATTTTGAGGTCGAGCATGGGGTCACATGGGACTAATAACCCAGGTATGACATTTCTCCATCGAATAATATTCAATAGGCAAAATCAATGAACCATGAAATTTAGGTTACACTGACCTAGCTATATTTTGAGGTCAATCATTGGGTCACATGGAACTAATAACCCAGGTATGACATTTCTCCATCAAAAAGTATTCGAAATAAAAGACAAAATCACAGAACCATAAAATATAGGTCACACTGACCTAGTTATATTTTGGAGTCAATTATCTGGTCACATGGAACTTATAATCCAGGTATGACATTTCTGCATCAAATAGTATTCGAGATAATAGGCAAAATCACTGAGCAATGAAATATAGGTCACACTGAGCTAGATATATTTTGCGGTCAACTATCCGGTCACATGGAACTAATAATCCAGGTATGACATTTCTCCATCAAAAAGTATTCGAGATAATAGTCAAAATCACTGAACCATGAAATATAGGTCACAGTGACCTAGATATATTTTGAGGTCAATCATGGGGTCACATGGGACATTTCTCCAACAAATAGTCTTCAAGATAAAAGGCAAAATCACTGGACCATGAAATATAGGTCACCATGACCTTCACCCTTTTACACTTGAACCAAGTCACTTGGTTGGCTGATATATAACCAATTCTGTCTATAACTTGTTAGCATAAGGGAAAGGTATACAACAAATTACAAAGTTGTCCTAGATTTTGACCCCTAGCCCCACCCCATCTCCACTCCCAGGCATGAACCCAGGGGTGTGTTGTCTTGGAATCTCAGAAGACACTCCCAGGTATCCAAGTTGTAAATATGAATGCTTTGTGATGAGTGACTGCTAGGATATAAGCATTTCAAAAACTTTAACACAGTATTACATAGGTATTCTAGATTTTGACCCCAAGCCCCACCCCAGGGCATGACCCCAGGGGTCTGTTCTCTTTGAACATCAGAAGACCCTCCCAGGTGCTAAAGTTCCAAATATGAGTGCTCTGTGATGAGTGACTGTTGAGATATAAGCATTTGAAAAACTTTAATGCAGTGTGACGGGAACCCACACGCAAACGCAAACGCGCATGCCATCCGAGGTGACAACAATAGCTTTCCATGTACTTCGTACAGGTGAGCTAAAAATGCTATTTTTTCTATTCCAAGCTCATGCTTCAAAATGATGGTTGCAATAGGAAAAGTACACTTTCATGTAATATTGTTATGAAATTCATACCAGAACAGAGTTTATATTCGTTTGTAAGATGTACCCCAATTTCAGTATTTTTTGTTCTCCGACTTTACGAAAAACCACAACACTTTCAAACTTTTCAAGATTTTTAAAAAATATTTTTCAATTATTATGTTGATATAATAGTCATTGCAGGCATATGTCAGAATTTATTTTGTGATCGAAAAGCCTAAGAGGAGTTGTGTGATAATCGAAAAAATGACCCGAAATCCTCCTTTTTGGACCTCTGGTGACCCCAAGACATGCCTCCGGGGCAAAATTTTTGCACCACTGCATTCTACTCTTCATTACATTTGATTTTATATGCAACATGACTATGTTTGATAAATAATTTTGACCCCTCTGGCAGTGTTTGACCCCCCATTCCCCACCCCCAGTGGGGGGGGGGGGGGGGGGAAGGGGGAGGGGGTTCACATCCAAATTCTGAATTGTTCCTGTAGTTCTCAGCCATAGGGCTTTTGCCTGTGTAAGTTTCAAGATTGTAGATGAAATGGGCTAGGAGCAATGGTGGGACATTACAGATGGGCGGACTGGGGGTGGGGGTAATATGTTATCCCTGCTTTTTATTTGGAAAGCGTGGGGATAATTAACCCTCAAACCGCTATATAAAATCCTAGAGCAGCATTATTTTCACTGCAAAATAAGACAAGAGGTCCATGATGAACCTAATTCTCTCACCTTAGTTATGATCTACGGTAATAACGTGCGAGAGCATCAATCTGATGATGGTTCAATGCAAGACTTTTGTTCTATAGTTGGATCAATCTATTATTAAGGGGGAAAGACCAGTGTAAATACCATTGTTACATCAAAGCGCTTATAGCACTGGTGGATCAGTTGTCTCTTGGTGTAGGCTGGATATCATTTAAAGGTTTTTGTATGTTTAGCAAAGACTTCCATTTTGTTCAGCTGATCATACCATTTTAGCAATTTTGTAGGAGATTCATTTTGAAATCATGGCCACTAGGGTCACCCAAGTAACTATTCTATGAAATTATTTTAAATCAGGCCATTAGCCTAGAAGATGTTTGAAGGGTTTTCTATTTTTACCTCTGGTGGCCATTCTCTTCTGTGGAACCAAACCATTTTAGCAATTTTGTTAGAATGTCAACCAAGCAACATTTCTGTGAAATTATTTTGAAATTGGACCATTGGACAGGGAGCAGGTGTCATTAGGTTTTTCTATTTTTAGCTCTGGTGGCCATTTTGTTCAGCAGAGTAAAACCATTGCAGCAATTTTGGTAGAGGGTCACACAAGGAACATTTTTGTGTAATTATTTTGAAATCAGTCTACTGGCCAAGGAGATGTTGTTTGTGTTTGAAGGTTTTTCTTTTTTTAGCTCTGGTGCCAATTTTGTTTAGGCTAGTGGAACCATTTTAGCAATTTTGTTGGAGGGTCACCAGAGGAACATTTCTGTGAAATTCGGGCCATTGGCCCAGGGAGATGTTATTTGAAGGCTTTTATATTTTTAGCTCTGGTGGCCATTTTGTTCAGCAGAGCAAAACCAAGGAACATTTCTGTGAAATCATTTTGAAATCGGGTCATTGGCCAAGATGTTGTTTGAAGGTTTTTCTATTTTCAGCTCTGGTGGCCATTTTGTTCAGTGCTGCAGAACCATTTCAACAATCTTGGTAGAGAGTTGGCCAAGTGGCATTTCTGAGAAGTATTTTAAAATCCATTCACTGGTTCAGAAGGAGATGTCATTTGATGGACAACGCACAACGACTTACAACGGACAAAGCATGATCATAATAGCTCACCATTCCAGGAGATGATTAATATAAGCTTAGCCGCTTACTGTCAGATCCTGTGGCTTCTGAACATTCTTCTTGTACATGTTTGCATGTATGTATGTATTGAACATTATCATTAATAAATACTGTTTAAACAAATAGCTCACCATTAACACGAAGTGCTCAGGTGAGCTAAAAAATTTCAAATTTGCAATCTGAAATGACAAAGAGTGCAGATCAAGATCAGATGAATTCTTCAGAAGTCATCTGATCTGGACCTACACTGTTTTTAAAGGTAGAGGTTTCCATGTTCTGTGGGATAAGGTTTAAAAGCTCATAAAACACTCATCATCTACATGTTGCATTGGGGCAGTCACACATGACTTGAGTATGCCACTAACATGTGTTGTTTGCTACTTGCACACTCAATGTAGTGGTGCATAGCATAATGTGTGACTTAAACCATTATATACAAGTGCACTTGCTATATGTTGGACAAGCCCATAAGTCAAAAAAGGGGTGTCAGGCCTGTTTTTTTTTTTCGTTTTAATTCTATTTTTGACGGACAATTCTGTCAGCAAATAGTGCAGGCCCTGATCAGACGTTGCATTCTGCAGCACCTGATCTGGGCCTGCACTGTTTGCCAAGGTACCCCTTTGTGGGTTTCCCACATACAATGGGTTAATTTATCACCAAGCTTACAAGCTAGGGTCCCTTTTAATATGAGCTGTGTCTGGTACATGTAAATTCTTCATCTTTGTCTATAGGTATATACTAGCTGCTTCAGCCTATTTACTTATTTGTATATTTGAACAGTCATATTTTTTTGTCTGAATTAGCCCACAGCATATCTTTAGGCTAGTTCAAAACTGGATAGCTTCTTTGATAAAGGATTAAAAATTAAATTACATGTATTTAAGCAAATCTACTTAAACATGTAATTCTAACAATGCATGTGGTCTGCAATACAATACAGCCATAGGTAAAATCCGATACCAATATTTCAATAAGCTTTCTAAGTCATTCAAATCCTTTAAATGGAAATTTTAAATCTATTACAATGGTGCAATACACATTTAATTATATGACAGCTTTCAATGTGTATTTGTCATCAGAGGACAGTATTGATAACATATGGGCCCCGTCAAGCGATTTTGGTACTTATCGCCTATGCGAGCAGCAAAGGTTCAGGCGAGCCTGCACATCTGCACAGTCTCGCTAGAACCTTCGCTGCTCGCTCATACAAGCAGTGAATCAAGAGGAACCTCCAGAAAGCCATATCCCTGGCCCCTCTGAATGGCAGGGCATACGCAGTTAAAATTTGTCATGACGGAATGCTCGAAGACACAAATTCGCTTGGCGGGGCTCATATCTTGATATGCCGCATTGTATCACGTCAAGTGGATGTTTCCAGATCAATGTATGACACAAAATGCAGATGTTGAGAGTGATGCAGAAAGTCTGGAAACATCCAACAAACCTGATAATGTGCGGCAGATTGTACCTTTTTGCTTCCAATAAAGTCATTTTATTTTTCAAACTTGAATTAGCATGAAAATTTGAAATTATGGTCTGTGCATAAGTGACATCAACATTTAGCACATCTGGTTCAACATTACACATGGCTGCTTTCTAATGTCCCAGCAAATGCCAGGCTCATAGCTAGCAAGGATGGTGATAGAAATTGGACAAGAAAGCAGTCTGAAGGACAGCCAAATCCCCCCCACACTTTGTATCAAGGCTCAACCTTGTGATCATCACCTGCGACCTTGACCTTCAGTTGGCATCATTTATTTATGGGTTCTGCACATCAGCTCAGTGAGGGGGATATTTCACAAAAATTTAATGAAAATCCTTCCAGGGATAAAGGAGATACGGAAAGGACACAAAAACCAAGTTTCAAAACTTGTGACCTTCACCTGTGACCCTGACCTTGAGTTGGCATGGTTTATTTATGGCTTATGCATATCAGCTCACTGAGGGGGATATTTCATCAAACTTTAATGAAAATCCTTCCAGGGTTATAGGAGATATGGAACGGACACAAAATACAAAGTTTCAAACTTGTGACCTTCAACTGTGACCTTGACCTTCAGTCCACAAGGTTTATTTATGTGTTCTGCAACATAAGCGGGAACATTTGACCAAAGTTTAATGAAAATCCTTCCAGGGGTAAAAGAGATATGGAATGGGCATAAAATTCCAAGTTTCTAACTTGTGACCTTCAAATGTGACCTGGACCTTGACTCAGCACAGTTCATTTATTGGTTGTGCATATCAGCTCACTGAGGGGGATATTTGGCCAAATTTTAATGAAAATCCTAGGAAGGGTAAAGGAGATATGGAAAGGACAGAAAATTCAAAGTTTCAAACTCGTGACCTTCCAATTTGACCTTGACCTGGTGTCGGCATGATCCACTTATGGGCTCTGCACATGAGCTCACTGAGGGGGATAATTGAACAAAGTTTAATGAAAATCCTTTGATGGGTAAAGGAGATATGGAACAGACACAAAATTCAAAGTTTTAAACTCGTGACCTTCAAATGTGACCTTGACCTCGAGTCGCCATGGTTCATTTATGGGTTCTGCATATCAGCTCACTGAGGGGAATAATTGACCAAAGTTTAATGAGAATCCTTGCAGGGGTAAAGAAGATATGGAACGGACACAAAATTCAAAATTACAAACTCTTGACCTTCAAATTTGACCTTGAACTTGAGTTGGCATGGTTCATTTATTGGTTCTGCACATCAGCTCACTGAAAAGAACATTTGATCAAAGTTTAACAGAAATCCTTCTGAGGGTAAAGGAGATATTGAATGGACACAAAATTCAAAGTTTCAAACTCATGACCTTCAACTGTGACCTTGAATTTGAGTGGGCATGGTTTATTTATGGGTTCTGCACATCAGCTCACTGAGACGAATATTTTACCAAAGTTTAATGAAAATCCATCAAAGGGTTCAGGAGATATGGAGCGGACAAGAAAGTGTTACAGACAGACAGACAGACTACATGTATTTTATGTGTCTAACGGAATTAATCCCATTGAATTACATTGATTCTGTCCCAGACCATGGCCATTCCTATAATCCCCACTCCGCTTCGCGCAGCGGGGTTAAGAACGTGAGAAGGGTGATTCAGGATTCTGTATTTTTGTGTCAGAAAACTGGTAGTATATACAGCAGTATTGTTGGAGGTACATGTATATAATTAATCTGCATTATTAAACCCTTCAAGTCCTACTCATGACTAGCAGATGGCATTTTCAAAGCATTTTTTTCTTATTTTCCTGAGAAACTCCTCACTTCAATAACTCAGTAATCTACCTTGGTAGCTTCGGCCCCCGCCCATCGGGGCTTGAAGAAATAGATGGGCTGCATGATGCTTCCACGCAGAGCTGAAACCGACCCGCACACGAGTACTGGTAAACCGCTTAGAGGATCTAAGCCTGCCCAGGCAAAGCGGTGCGAGTCAGCCCGTCCATGCTTATAAACTGTATTGGTTTCATTGGGAGGCAGGGCTTGAGATGTCATTTCATCTCAATGTCGGGTAAAAGTCCTACAAAATTGGAAGCAACGTCTCCAAAATGACCTTTACAGGGACGTTAAACCTCAAATCAAACAAACAAACAAACCTTGGTAGCTTATAGGTTTATAACCAATCTCTGACGACTGCTTCAGACTCATTAGCTTAGTGGTTAGTGTACTGATTTTCACCCGAGCAGACCCTGTTTAAATCCCACCAGATAAAATGAATTTTTTTAGCTAGGCTTCATTCTTTTGCTATGACGCCGGCGACTTATTTTGGATTGGACTTTACTTGACCGAAAATGCCTTCACGCCATCCTTTAAGAGGTGTAGTGTTACAAAAAATCCTAATCTCCATTATCTGTTGTTGTTTTTTGTGTTTGTGTTTTATAGCCCTTTCAAGATTATTTCACATCTTTCAAGCTGATCATTAATTAGGTGGGTGAAAACAGGAATACCTAAAGAAAAACCACCTAAACTTCCGTTGCAAAACTGGGCATCTCACAAGTTACCCAAACAAGGCTCAAACCAACAGCGGTGAAACACCTAATGATTAAGAGACACTGCACCTACCTATTAGGCAACGGAGGCGTGTGCCACCATTAACTTTTTTACATTGGTAGTTTGTTTGATTTGAGGTTTAACATCCCTGTCAACACTGTAAAGGTCATTTTGGAGACGATGCTTCCAATTTTGTGGGACTTTTACCCGACGTTGAGATGAAATGACATCTTCAGCCCTGTCGCCCAATGAAACCAATAGGGTTTATAAGCATGGATGGTCCGACTCGTGTGCACCGCTTTGCCTGGGAAGGCTTAGATCCTCTAAGCGGTTTACCAGTACTCATGTGCGGGTCGGATTCAGCTGTGCGTGGAAGCATCATGCAGCCCATATATTTCTTCAAGCCACGATGGGCGGGGGCCGTAACCTTGGTAGATTATGCATATGGTTTATAACCAATCTCTGACAACTGTCAGGGCTCAAAAGTTCAAGAATGGGCTTTTCACTGGTGTGGCCCATGTTCAAATCCCACCAGGGGCACCAATTTTTTCAGCTAAGCTTCACTTTTTTGTTATGACTTTCATGTCTTAAGTTTTCATTACTCGTGCATTGTCTGCTAGGCAGACTGTCGAGCCATTTTCTCTGAAAAATAACATTTCGATAACACACCCGTGCAACATAGTGCATTTTATCACATCTCCAAAATGGCCATTTTTCTGATGAAAATCCGTGATATTTTCCTTACAAATACTGCAAACATAGGTTGTGGGTCCTCGTTAGAACTGCCTCATTGAGGCGGTTCTAACTAGTACCCGAAACCTATGTGTTGGGAGCAAAAACAAGAAAAATAATGTATATGTCGTAGTCCAAATAGGAATTTAGCCAGATCCGGAATCTGGCTAGGCCAAATAGAAATTCTTATTTGGCCTAGGCAGATTCTGGATCTGGCTAAAATAATATTTAGTTTAGCCAGATTCCGGATCTGGCTAAACTCTGTTTAGTCCAAATAAGAATTCCTATTTGGCTAGGCTGATTCTGGATCTGGCTAAGCTGGTCAGACCAAATAGGAATCTTGGTTTAATGGTAACAGACCTTCAATGAATATTTATTAATTGGTTTCAATAACAGTTTTATAGAACATATTTCATGTTCAAAGTATTTATGACACCCATTTTTTTGTCTTTAATAATAATGTGTTGTTTAGACCACCCTGTCTAATTACTATAATATTAACAAACTTTTCATCTTCTGAATTTTTTGTCTTACATGCTTCATTGATAATCTGTCTGTTTCAAATATGTGTGAAAAGCAATCAAAGACAATTTTTATACTAATAAAAGATGAAAGAAAATCTCTTACTTGTTTATATCCTAAAGTTTCATCACTACAAATGGTTTTAAAAACAATCTTGCAAATGATAGATCCTATGTTTCTTCTTCATTCTTCATTAAGAGTTTAGTTAAGAACAGCACATGAGAGTATCTTAATTTATAAAGCTGGGGAGCAGGATTACTGTAAATACTGTACATATCAATGGAATGTGAATGTTTTCAGTTTTCTTATTTCTGCTCTAAAATATAGATAATCTAAAGCAAAAAAAAAAAAAAAAAAAAGATATGTTTTAGAGAAGATATAAGAAAAAGGGAAATAAATATCAATATTCCATGATGATAGAAGGTAATTGTGTTTTGAATTCGTTCATATGAAAATGATAAATAATATTTTATTATATTTGTCTTTTAAAACATGAAGCCAACCTTAAAATATTTGTTTGCTGTCACTGCTGACCCAGTGAAACTTAACCCTTGTCCTGCTGAGTCCAGATATGCCTTACCTTTCAAACAATGCAGATCCAGATCAGATGGCTTCTGAAGAAGCCATCTGATCAGAATCTTCATTGTTTGCCATCCTGTTTATGTATTTGCTGTAATAATTTGCATTAAGTAATCTGATTGGCTGATAATCAGTAGTGGGTGTGGCATATTTAAATATTCAGCAGGACAAGGGTTAACTATCTACCCAAACAATTTCATGGCTGTTTGTGAAAAAGAATATATTTTTTTTCTAAGAATGGAATTTTATATCTTGTTTCTCCTTTTATTTCCTCATTTTTTTTTTTCAAAGGATGGTCACAGTGCTACCGCAACCCAAATTCTGTCCCTAACAGCAATATGGAAAGAAGTAAAAGTTTTCAGCCATACATTATTGATAGAATAACAAGATTCCTATTTGGTCTGACCATCTTAGCCAGATCCGGAATCTGCCTAGCCAAATAGGAATTCTTATTTGGACTAAACAGAGTTTAGCCAGATCCGGAATCTGGCTAAACTAAATATTATTTTAGCCAGATCCAGAATCTGCCTAGGCCAAATAAGAATTCCTATTTGGTCCAGCCAGATTCCGGATCTGACTAAATTCCTATTTGGACTATGACATATACCCCCGTAAACCTCAGTTTTCTCTATATAAAGTGGGATATAGGGGGGGTCTTCATTGCACGGACTTGTTCACCTGATGAATTCAAAATGAGGCTGTCATCTGCTTTAGAATTTTTCTGCAGTGCTTGAACTCAAGGGTTAACCCATTGTATAGTAGTTGACTCTTCCATTGCCATTTGTTGGACATGTCCATTTGTCGTTTTAAGGGTGTCAGACCTATTTTTTTTTTTTCATTTTTATTCTACAGTAGAACTTCGATGGCTCGTTTACCATGGCTGAGTCGAACCCGTTCTTGAGCCCCTAGGGAATTCTTCTACAAAAGAAATAGTCAGGGATAATTTAGGACATTTTAGTCTTTTATCTTGCAAATGTATGCTGTGTGTACTCATTAGAATTGCCTCATCGAGGCCATTCTAATGGGTACACAAGCATACATTTTTATTCTAGAACGCCGAAATGATATCCAAAAGTATCTCGTAATGCCTCCTGGCAGTAGCCCTCAGTGGCTCGAACTACCCCTGTCTCGAACAGATTTTCGAGGTCCCAAAGGTGTTCGAGCCATTGAAGTTCGACTGTATTTTTGACGGAAATTTCTGTTAGCAAATAGTGCATGCCCAGATCAGAGGCCACGGTGTCTAATCAGGGCCTGCACTATTTGCTATTCCTTTTAGGGGTTTCCGGCATGCAATGGGTTATAAACTTGAGTCAGAACTTCATTCATAAACTTGAGTCAGAACTTCATTCATAAAAGATATGCAAACTGGAAGAACTCTACAAGAGTCACCCTTTGGTGCTGAAATAATGTGCTGCTCAGAAAAGAGTGTCTAACCAGGATCTACACTGCTTGCTGCTGGCAAGGGAATTATGTTATACTTTCATTTTTTTTATTTTTCAGAGAAAAAAGGCTTGATATTTCATCTGCTTTAGAATTCTCTTTGGGGCATTAATGGTTTACCAATGTCAACTGGTGACAGTGTGGGGAATCTAGGAGAAAAATCAAAATACCCTCTTTTCCCCAGCACCCAGGGGCATAGTCAACACAAATTACTTGCGAAAAAGGAGCAAATCTCTGAAGTCTGGTATCAACCCATTTTATACTGGAAACTGACAAACGGTATACCGGTAGGCCCGCCCCAGAATCAGGGCCTTCTGTGTATGCCGAAAAAGTTGAACTATTTTTATAATTGAATTTCTAAAAATAACTTTACCTGACACCCGTACAAGGTGTGAGATACTATTTGGTTCAGATTGGGTTGAGCTACATTTAAGCACATTTTCTACATATTCTATAAACCCTATTGGCTTCATTGGGCGACAGGACAGATGTCATTTCCACAAGTCCCACAAAATTGGAAGCAACGTCTCCAAAATGACCTATACAGTGTTGATGGGAACATTAAACCTCAACTCAAACAAACAAACAAAACATATTCTTTAGTACAGTTTAAAGCAATGCTGAAAGTATTTCTCCTACTCAAAAAGGAGTAGAGTGTTTTTAACAACTTTCAAAATTAAGAATTCACTCCTCCTCCAAAGAGGCAATAATCATGGCAAGAAGACTTTCCTGCCCTTTAACCCACATATTACGCATAGGATCTTCCACTTAACCCATTGTATACTGGTGGACTCTTTACATTGTTATAATTTATGTAGTCCAAGTCAATTTGTCATTTTAAGGCTTGCCACAGTCTATTTTTTCAGCGTTATTTTATTTGTGACACCAAATCCTGTTAGCAAACGGTGTAGACCGTGATCAGATGGCACATACTGCAGTGTCTGATCTGGGTCTGCACTGTTTGCCTACAGTATGTACCTTTTACAGGTTTCCCGGTAAGAATAGGATATTTGTTTGATCTGAGGTTTAACATCCCCGTCAACACTGTAAAGGTAATTTTGGAGTCGTTGCTTCCGATGTTGTGGGACTTTTACCTGACACAAAGAATAGGTTAATAACTTGGGACTTGTCCATTACCAATATAAGGGGTGTCTGATGATTTTCATCTATTAAGGGGTGTCTGTTGATTTTCATTTATTGTACCAGATCAGATGCTGCAGCTGATTTGGGTTTACTCTGTGAATGACTATTTAGGGGAAGCTAGGTTTATATGAGTTATCCCTTAACCTCTATCCCGCTGCTCATGACAACCCCTACCTTTGCAAACAGTGTAGATCCAGATCAGATGGCTTATGAAGAAGCCATCTGATCAGGAGCTATACTGTTTGTTATACAGTTTGTGAATGGAACAAATATATCAAGAATTAATTTGATTGGTTGATACTCAACAACCGGTATGGCTTAATTAATTTATACAGCAGGATAGGGGATAAAGCACCAGTCAAAAAACTGAGGTAGAAGCTGATTATTCTGCCTTTTTCATGCTATCAATTGTGAAGATCAAAGATTCAGCCGCCCTAAATATAATATTTCAATTAGACCATGTTTAAATCACAATTTACACCTAAACCGTAAATCATCATTTGAAAAAGTTTATTACTTTGTATATCTCACACAGCTTAAACCTTAGTGTGTATTAGGCAAACAATATCTCTATTATTGTCCTTTGAGCAAGTTACAATGACAATGACTGATAACGGCCTCCACAATACTATAGGTAAATCAAATCCAGGTAGACAAATTGGTAAAACGGATCTTTGTCCCAACGCATTATGGGTAATCTCCATTGTTGTCATGACCACAGGCTGTATGTTGATAGGCCAGTGGACACTTAGAAGCTCTTGGAGCCCTATCTGGTTTATTCTTCTTTCATCATTTGGTAAGTAAAACTGAGTTTCTCTATATTGATAAAATCAATTCAAGTCTGAAAGAAGTTCTCTACAAAATGGCAAAATGGTGAAGTATAATTCATGATTTAAATGCCCTTTTATGTGAACTGAGGGGGACAGGAATTTAAATACCAAGGCCAAATATCATACTGTTGACATTTTAAAAGTGATCTGTCCTCTAGTTAAGAGTGTAATCTTATATACATGCAATGTAGTCGTCAAATATACCTAGTGAAAGTTTTATTGAAAAAAAAATGAAATATTAATGCTAAAGAAGCAGTTTGGTATTGGATTTAAATGCTGTAAGAGGTTTGTCAGGTATTGTTTCTTGCTTACCAGGTCTAACACTATATCTTATCTCTTATCCTGCTGTTCACAACAACCCTTTTCTTTGCAAACAGTGTAGATCCAGATCAGATGGCATCTGAAGAAGTCATCTGATCAAGATCTAAACTGTTTGACATTCAGTTTATGAATTTGTAGAAATAAATTACATCAAGTAATCTGATTGGTTCAAAGTCAGAAATGGGTGTGGCTAACCTGAATATTCAGTAAGTGAAGGGTTACTTTACTGCCGCTAGTCTCACTTTCCTTGATACCCTTGTTTCATGTGGAGATTGATCGTTAAATGTTTTCCATGATCTTTCTCTCCCTCCCCTTTTCTGATGAAAGAATGTGCATCGCACAAGCAACATACAAGATTTAACCCTTAAGATGCCAGACAAAAAACTATGTCAGAAATTGTCATCTGCTTATGTCGTCTGCGGATTTTTTTCTTTAGAAAACTTTTTTTGTAATATTTTTGCACACAGGCAAACAGTGTGGGCCCAGATCTGACTGCTCTTACAGGAGCAGTCTGATCTGGGTCCTCACTGTTTGAAAAAAACAACAACTACTTTTAAGATAAACAGCAGACGGCAAAGCAGACGACAATTGTCGTGATGGTTAAGGTGTTTCCAATCTACCTGTTCCAGATATGGGGAGGAATAGTGAGGATAATTACAGGACAGCTTTTTTTTTCTTTTACTGTAATGATCCTAAATACTGGGACAGATAGGCCTAAGCAAACAGTGCAGACCCAGCTCAGACTGCTCCTGAAGGAGCAGTCTGATCAGGGTCTACACTGTTTACCATTTTGTCTGCACCTTTTCGACTTCTTGCTGGATCGTGAAACAAATTTGTTAAAATTGTAGGAGAATTACAGCAAGTCCCCAAGGTGTCCCAATGTTTTAGGATTTTTATTATACTCCTCATCTGCTTTCTCTAGCAGCTCTTGCAGTAACAGAAAGTCATACTGAACTTCCTATGATTTTTTATTATGCTGGGGGTGGCTGGTTGAGACAATGTATCTTGCATCACTGGGGTGTCCAACTGATATTGACTTACAGTTGGACAAGACCTGCTGTCCTTGCAGCAGGTAAGGGTAGAGGGTGGAATGTTATTTCTTCTGTTTGTACACTTCCATTCTTTTTCCTCTTTTTCTTCTGTCCCTTACTTGCAACTAATCATCTTTCATCTAATGTACTTAGTACTATCTCGTCTTTCTCTTTTTCTCCATTTCTCTGGGAGACGACACAAATTGACCCACAAGGGTTGACGTGTCATTAAACTAAAAATATTTCAATCAATCACAGTACAAATGAATTTAAAATATGATTTCTTTTCCCTTGGAGACTAAAAGCCAGTGTATGGTTTAAATACACTGCTCTGGGCCGAAGTTTGGTCTGAAAGTATTGAACTGGGTTCTACTGCATTCACAAACCGGCCCCTGCCCATCAGGGCTTATAGAAATAGATGGGCTGCATGATGCTTCCATGCAGAGCTGAAACCGACCCGCACACGAGTACTGGTAAACCGCTTAGAGGATCTAAGCCTGCCCAGGCAAAGCGGCGTGAGTCGGACCATCCATGCTTATAAACCCTATTTGTTTCATTGGGCGGCAGGGCTTGAGATGTCATTTCATCTTAATGTCTGGTAAAAGTCCCACAAAATTGGAAGCAACGTCTCCAAAATGACCTATACAGTGTTGACAGGGACGTTATACCTAAAATCAAACAAAAGAAAGCATTCACAAATACTTTTATTCATTTTGTGACTAGCATCTCCAGGCACAGGAGCATGATAGAACTCTGATAGGAATGCTTTCTATCAAACATCCTTAGTACTGGGACAAATATGCCTAAGCAAACAGTGAAGACCCAGATCAGGTCCACACTGTTTACCATTCTGTCTACACCTTTTGGACTCCTTGTCGGATCATGAAACAAGTAAAAATTTTAGGAGAATTACGCCAAGTCCTTAAGGTGTCCGGATTTTTAGGATTTTTACAGCAGTTCTGATGTACCATCAAGCTCTTGTGCTCTATATGGATTCAAAAATGAGTTAACCTTTGACATGCTGAATATTAATTTAAGCCACACCCATTTCTGTCTATCAACCAACCAAATTACTTGATGTAATTTATTGCTAGAAATTCATAAACAGAATGCCCAACAGTGTAGATCCTGATCAGATGGCTTCACTGTTTGCAAAGATAGGGGTTGTCGTGAACAGCAATATAAGGGTTAAAATTAAGCATGATGAATGACTAAATGAGCCTTCAGTGTTCAAGCCAATTCAGTTTCTTACACTTTTCAATACATACTTACTTTAATACCAAAACTGATTTTGCCCTTCGTCCTGCAGAAAACAATAACCCCCTATCTTTGGCATTCTTTGCAAACAGTGTAAATCCAGATCAGATGTAGAAGTTATCTGATCAGGATCTACACTTTTTACAAATTTATCAAGTAGCTTGGTTGATAGTCAGGATGTGTGTGGCAAGAGTTATTTATATGGCACAACAAGAGTTAGAATATAAGAATCCTACATAGGTGTAAGGGGTGGATAGAAAAATCTGTCCAGAGGGTCAGTCTGGCATCACGAGAGATGGATTTTTTTATCTACCCCTCAAACCCATGTAAGATTCTTTTTCTTGAATACCTTTCATTTCTGATATTTTTTTTTATATAATGCTGTCACTTCGATTGTAGATATCCTCCATACATGTATTTTGATGACAACATTACAAAAACACGCCTATACAAATACATTGAAAATTTTACCGCTGAAAATCGAAAGTTTTAAGTTAAAAAATTGTGAAATTTTTTTTATTACTACTCAAAATATAGATTGTGGGTACATGTTAGAACCGCCTCATACGAAAAACCACAATCTAGATTTTAGAGCAGAAATAAGAAAAAATAAGGTTTACCCCTGTCATCCCCAGTTTTACTATATAAAAGTGGGGTTCAAGGGGGTCACAATTATATAGACATGTTTTCGTGATGATAATGCAGCATTTCCTGCAGTGGTGTCAAATATAATGATGGCATATATGACGTCCTATTAAACCAGTGCATATCGAACACATGAAAATTCTCAATTTTTGTCCTATCCCTGGGTAGGATAACCTGGGTAGGGTAAGAATTTCTATCCCAGGGTTAAGTCCAGGATTTCCTTATCTGGTGACAGTTGTTCAAAACTAACGTTGTCGTTAGTTAAAGTATCATTAGAACTTTGATCAATTATTATGGCAAACATGCTAATGTTTTGCTGAAAAAAATCTGAGCACAAAAGCTGCTCACATTTTTTCAGCAAAATACCAAAATTTTAAATATTAAACATGCTAAAACAGTTAACAATATGACCACTAATGAGTTTGTTAAGCTAACGAGGCTTTGAACAAATGGACTCTGGTGTGCAAGTATGATACTTGTAACAATTTGCCATAGCCAAGTTCAATAATACATACCATGGCCTCGTACATGTATTAACCTTTAAAGAAATAAGCATTATCATTTTTTTTTTTTTAACTAGAGCCAGTGTTTATGAAACACAATGCCCCCAACTGCTTGACCCTAACACTGCTTGACCCTAACACTGCTTGTCCCTAACAGTAATTGAGATATCTTTTTTTTATTTGGCTGCAATGCTGAAATTTTAGAAGAACCAGAAAGAAACACAATTGAGAGGCAAAAAATTATAAAGGGCCATAACTTTAACAAAATTTTATAGAATTGGTTGAAACTTTAATCAGGTAGTCTCCTCCTTAGTCCCAATCACTATACCATGTATCAGGGCTGTAGCTTAAATACTTTTTGAGATATCTTGCTAACGAGAATTCTATGTTTTTTAATTAAAGGGGAAATAATTCAAGAAGGGGAGATAATTTGGACAAGAAAAAAAATACGGGTCAACTATTTTTTCATGAGGAACTCATATATGAAATTTCAAAACACTAGCATACACAGTTCTGAAGATATGCTATGCACCAGAAAGCAACACAATTGAGTAGCAAAAAATTACAAAGGGCCATAACTCTAACAAAATTTTATCGAATTGGTTGAAAATTTAATCAGGTAGTCTCCTCCTTAGTCCCAATCACTATACCAAATATCAAGGCTGTAGCTCAAATACTTTTTGAGATATCTTGCTAACGAGAATTCTATGTTATTTAATTAAAGGGGAAATAATTCAAGAAGGGGAGATAATTTGGACAAGAAAAAAAATACGGGTCAACTATTTTTTCATGAGGAACCCATATATGAAATTTCAAAACACTAGCATACACGGTTCTAAAGATATGCTATGCACCAGAAAGCAACACAATTGAGTGGCAAAAAATTACAAAGGGCCATAACTCTAACAAAATTTTATAGAATTGGTTGAAAATTTAATCAGGTAATCTCCTCCTTAGTCCCAATCACTATACCAAATATCAAGGCTGTAGCTCAAATACTTTTTGAGATATCTTGCTAACGAGAATTCTATGTTATTTAATTAAAGGGGAAATAATTCAAGAAGGGGAGATAATTTGGACAAGAAAAAAAATACGGGTCAACTATTTTTTTATGAGGAACCCATATATGAAATTTCAAAACACTAGCATACACGGTTCTAAAGATATGCTATGCACAAGAAAACGTGACGTACGAACGGACGAACGGACGGACAAGCCAGAAGCAATATGCCCCCCAACTTTTTTAAAGTTGGGGGCATAAAAATCAGAGAAAATCAAGGCTTGACATTTCAATCCTTTTAATCAAGGACTGAAAAAACAAGCATTAGTTTAATTGATAAATAATATTTTTAACTGAAAAATGAGAAAAATATTTGAAAATGACATCTGCTATGTTTTGTGTTTGACACCTTAAGGCTTTTATTCCATACAAAAAACATTTCCTCAACACATTTTCCCCTACCTAAAAGCAATTATCATGATTTGATTCTCTTGCTGAATATTCAGTTTAGCCACACCCATTTCTGACTTTGAACCAATCAGATTACTTCATTAAATTTATTCTTACAAATCCATAACCTTCAAGTCAAACAGTGTAGATCCTGATCAGATGGCTTCTTCATAAGCCATCTGATCTATATCTACACTGTTTCCAAAGATAGGGGTTGTTGTGAACAGTATGATAAGAGTTAAGCTGAAAGTAACAGCAAGGTTTGACAGCATAGCTGGTGCAACTTGACATGAGACTGACCTTTATGCAAAGAATAAATTAGTCAATGTAATCACCCAATAGGTCGATTTTCGTAAGATTTGTGTGCATTTTCGGCATCTCGTGAATTGTGACCCATTAACCGGCCTCTATGTATTGAATAACAATATCGATCTTTTCGAAAAATGGCAAAGATAAATATATGCATTCAGTCAGGTTTGAAATTAATTAAATTATGGAAATTGAGGTCATCAGTCTCATGTCAAATTGCACTAGCTACGTCTTCAATTCTTGAATGACCATTCATGTACATGTACATTATAGTATGTATCACAGTATTAGATGAAAAACAATGGATTTACCCAAAAGAAAATATCATGATAACATACATTTCATTGTATTGGACTATCACTTTTTCAGTAATGGACTCTATCACTTTTCAATATGGCCTATATCACTACATGTATGTACGGGTATATACTGTTAAACATGTAATACATATAAAATACCTAACAAAGGCTTGTCAAGCCATATGGTCTATAGTAGTCGCAGATAAGATTGACTAGGTGGAGCTATTCAGGGGATTATGTCAAATTCGCTGAGCCCACCAGAAAATTCGGTAAAGTGCCTTTCGCATGCTTTCTGAAAGCGGACCAAAGGCCATATATACACCCCTACTTTGTTTGTGTCACAGCCGAATTCACACAATTGGGTTACTTGGTTTACCTTTTTGTTAATAGAACATTCCAAAGGCAGGTGGAAACAATAGCTCCGCCCAGTCAATCTTATC
The DNA here is from genome assembly GCA_963580285.1 of Lucinisca nassula. Lineage (NCBI taxonomy): Eukaryota > Metazoa > Mollusca > Bivalvia > Lucinida > Lucinidae > Lucinisca > Lucinisca nassula. The sequence goes on along the minus strand of OY757011.1, from coordinate 149,142,968 downwards.
TTTGCCTTATGAGATTCACTCATAATCTCTTAAGTTCTACTCAATCTGGATGCAAGACTTATGTTTCATACTTGCTCTCAGATGTGATGCTGGACTCCATGCTGGTCACAAACTGTACATTATTGGGCCTCCCATATATCATAGAAGCATTCTAATTTCTATAGACTGAACTGTCAATCATACTGTCTACCTGTAACATTTCCCCAATGCCTAATGAGATTCTTCCCATATGTCTAAATGCCTATCCAATCTGGCTGCAAGACTCATTTTTCATACTCTATCATGCTCTCAGACACAGTGCTGGACCCAAATGCCTGCAACCACCAAATGTCAAAGAGGAGGAAAAATAACTTGGCTTTACTGGAACATGAACCCACGGATGTGTGAGCATTCTTTACCAAACAAAATTAATAGACTTGTCTGAGTTGAAATGTACATGTAGATGAGTCCATTCAGGATTGAACAAAATTTCTTGGTCCCAGAAATATCATATTGTATATATAATATTTCTGGGACCAAGAAATTTTGTTCAATCCTTTTTGTACCAGAAACCCCAAAATGGGTTATTGGCAAACAGTGCAGGCCCAGATCAGACGCCACCGAACGCGGCATCAGTTCTGGGCCTACATTGTTTGCAAAAACTCCAGCCATTTGAAGGAAACACAATCTGACACCCCTAAATTTCGAATGGACCTGTGCAATATACATGTATAAGGTGAAAGATTCCAGCCCACTAGAAAATTCGGTAAAGTGCCTTTCGCATGCTTTCTGAAAGCGGACCAAAGGCCATATATTCACCACTACTTTGTTTGTGTCACAGTCAAATTCACACAGTTGGGTTACTTGGTTTACCTTTTTGTTAATAGAACATTCCAAAGGCAGGTGGAAACAATAGCTCCGCCCAGTCAATCTTATCTTTGCCTTGTGAGATTCACTCATAATCTCTTAAGTTCTACTCAATCTGGATGCAAGACTTATGTTTCATACTTGCTCTCAGATGAGATGCTGGACTCCATGCTGGTCACAAACTGTACATTATTGGGCAACCCATATATCATGAAAGCATTCTAATTTCTATAGACTGAACTGTCAATCATACTGTCTACCTGTAACATTTCCCCAATGCCTAATGAGATTCTTCCCATATGTCTAAATGCCTATCCAATCTGGCTGCAAGACGCATTTTGCATACTCTTCATGCTCTCAGACACAGTGCTGGACCCAAATGCCTGCAACCACCAAATCTCATAGGAGGAAAAATAACTTGGCTTTACTGGAACATGAACCCACGGATGTGTGAGCATTCTTTACCAAACAAAATTAATAGACTTATCTGAGTTGAAGGGTACATGTAGATGAGTCCATTCAGGTATACAATATAATATTTCTGGGACCAAGAAATTTTGTTCAATCCTTTTTGTACCAGAAACCCCAAAATGGGTTATTGGCAAACAGTGCAGGCCCAGATCAGACGCCACCGAACGCGGCATCAGTTCTGGGCCTACACTGTTTGCAAAAACTCCAGCCATTTGAAGGAAACACAATCTGACACCCCTAAATTTTAAATGGACCTGTGCAATATACATGTATAAGGTGAAAGATTCCATTTGGTACAAAAAAGGTTATTCCTTATCTTGCTGTTCACGACAACCCCTATCTTTGCATACAGTGTAGATCCAGATCAGATGGCTTCTGAAGAAGCCATCTGATCAGGATCTACACTGTTTGGCATTCAGTTTATGAATTTGTAGCAATAAATTACATCAAGTAATTTGATTGGTTGATAGACAGAAATGGGTGTGGCTTAAATGAATATTCAGCAAGAGAAGGGTTAAGACAGGGGTTGTTTGAGCCATTGAGGGTTCATCATAACACCAGGTCAGGAGGCATACATGTATAACAGACCTCTTTTTGATTTTGTACTCATTAACCCTTGTTCTGCTGAATATTTAAATATGCCACACCCACTATCGATTATCAGCCAATCAGATTACTTGATGCAAATTATTGCAACAAATTCATAAACTGGATGGCAAACAATGAAGATCCTGATCAGATGGCTTCTTCAGAAGCCATCTGATCTGGATCTACATTGTTTCAAAGATAAGGCATATCCTGGCTCAGCAGGACAAGGGTTAAGATTGCCTCATTGAGGTGTTCAAATAAGAACACACATACATTTCCAAGAGAAAAAAAATCTACAAAAAAAAACAAAACAAGAGGGCCATGATGGCCCTGGATTGCTCACCTGAGTCCAAGATGTTTCATAGCTTATGGAAGTAAAGAATCACTGGTTAAAGGACATGTGGACCAAAGATATTTTTATACATGCTGTTTTAGCTTTGGAGGCTATCTTTTTCATTGAAATGGAACCCTTTCAGCAACATTAGAGGACATTTCTATGAAATTACATGTATTTTGATAAGGAGCCATTGGCCTAGATGTTGTTTAAAGATTTAGTTATTTTCAGCTCTGGCAGAATAATTTTAGAACAGCTTGTTAAATGTCATATGAGCAACATTTCTATGTAATTATTTTGAAACTGGGTCATTTGCCTAGGATGAGATTTTCTATTTTTAGCTCTGGTGACCATTTTGTTCATTAAAGCAGAAAAATGAGCTAAAACAGAAAATTCTCTCTAAATAATCCCAAGTATATTATTGGAATTTGTCTGTTAGGGACTCATGAATGACTTTGATACAACTGTGGACATCGATGTTTGAGCCACCGTAATTTCATTTTATAGCTTAAAATTACCTGTTTGTCAGCATCAGCAGCCAGGCCATGAGCTAGATGAGCTGTGAATGTGCTCTTCCCGACTCCACCTTTACCAGACAACACCAGTATTTTGTGCTTAACGCTTGACAGCTTCTCTCTGACTTCAGATATGACTGGCAAAAAAGGACAATGGTCAATGAATAATTAAAATACATGTGAAACACTGACAATTTTCAGTGAAATTCTACTTAAACATGTACATGTATATTGAAATAAAAAACTGGAACACATACATGTGTATGCGATGGCATGACATCGCCAATCCCCACACTTTCTCTACTTACTACATCAAATATGACCTTCTGACCCCTTAGGAAGGCCCCTTTGGGAGAGGGGGGGGGGGGCACACCAAAACAAAAACCCCATTCAATATGTCACACATCTCATGTTACTGAGCATACATGTATGAGCTAAATGGGACTTAGCATGAGTTTTAAAAATTGACTTTGTAATTGAATTTTATTGATGTTTGACCCTCCCAAAGGCAGGGGGTGGAGTGCGGGGGGAGGTTCATCACACCAAAACCCCATTCAATATGTCATACATCTATCATTACTGAGTATACATATATGTGCTAAATGTGGCATAAAAAAATAAAAAATTGACTGTAATTGTGATTTGACCTTTTTGCCCCTCCCAATGGCCCCTGGGGGTGGGGTTGGCCTTTGGGCAGATGAGAATGTTTATATTGTTTGATATTCTACAAATCACCCCCTTTAATTTGATATTATTTGACCTTTTTACCCCTCCAAAAGGCCCCTGGGGGTGGGGGTGGCCTTTGGGCAGAATGTTAATATTGTTTGATATTCTACACATCATCCACTTTAATTTGATATGCCAGATGACTATGTTTTGAAAAAACTTAATTTTTGACCCCTAAAGAACACCTTAATGCAACCCCGAAGTCACAGTTGAAATCCTGTTCCATATGTTATACATCTGTCATTACTGAGTAGTGAGTATATTTGCAAAATGTTGTATAAAAAAAAAATAAAATTGGTTATGTAATTGAATTTTATTGTTATTTGACCCTTTGACCCCTCCCTAAAGTAAATATGCTCTTGCATACCCCACTGAAGGAAGGAAGCAACCAACCAAATTTGGTTGGATTCTGTCAAACGGTTTAGTAGAGATAGCAGAATGGATGTAGAGAGATGGATTATCTCCATTTTTTAAAAAAAAGCATGGGGGAAAAACATAATGACATGCATACATTTGGTGCTGACTGTTGAAACATGATGTGTACTTTCTGTGTGACATAGGAATGTCAGAAAAACAAGAGGACCATGATGGTCCTGTATCGCTCACCTGAGTCTATTCATCACCTTGTTTTTGATCCCACATGACCCATATTCAAACATATTCAAGATTTTATAAAGGCAAACATTCTTGGCAAGTTTCACGAAGCTTGAACCAAAAATGCAGTCTTAAGTATGATTTGACCAATTTTGTTTGTTTGATTTGAGGTTTATACTATTTAGGTCATTTTGGAGACGTTGCTTCCTATTTTCTGGGACTTTTACCCGACATTGAGATGAAAGGTCCGCCCCTTCAATTCTGACAGCATTTATATTTCTGCAGCCTGAAGGTTGATTTCAATCATTTCTAATTTGTAGCATGCTTATGTTGGGGAATGAAATAAAAGTAGGTTGAGTGATGACAATCTTTTTTCTAAAAATAGCCAAAAGAACTTTGACCATGATCCAAACACCCTAAAAGTCTGAATTGCTTGAGATACTGTATTATGTATTATCATACAGAATATTTGTTTAAAGTTATAATAACCCCTAAAAGGCGGGAAAACCCTGAAGGGGTAGCCTGGCAAACAGCATAGGCCCAGATCAGATGTCGCAGAACTTGGCATCGGATCAGGGTCTGCACTGTTTGCTAACAGCGTTTTCTGTCAAATAAAATACCCCTCCTGACCAAGGTATTACAAAAAGAGGACAATTCTGAGCAAGTTTGATGATGATTGGACTAAAACTGTGGCCTCTAGAGTTTTAACAAGGTTTTTCTATGATTTAACCTACTGACCTACATTTTGAACCCACATGACCCATATTCAAATTTGGCCTAGATATTGTCAAGATGATCATTCTGAGCAAGTTTGATGATAAGTAGACTAAAATTGCAGTCTCTAGAGTGTAAACAAGGTTTTTCTATGATTTTACCTACTTTTGACCCCACATGACCCATATTCGAATTTGACCTAGATATTGTAGCGATGATCATTCTGAGCAAGTTTGATAATGACTTGACCAAAACTGTGGCCTCTAGAGTGTTAACAAGGTTTTTCTATGATTTGACCTACTGACCTACTTTTTGACCCGACAAGACTCATATTCGAACTTGACTGAGATATTGTCAGGATGATCATTTTGAGCAAGTTTGAGGATGATTGGACCAAAACTGTGGCCTCTAGAGTGTTAACAAGGTTTTTCTATGATTTGACCTACTGTCCTATTTTTTTGGCCGACATGCCCCAATCGAACTTGGCCGAGATATAGTCAAGATGATCATACTGAGCAAGTTTGAGGATGATTGGACCAAAACTGTGGCCTCTAGAGTGCTAACAAGGTTTTTCTGTGGTTTGACCTACTGACCTACTTTTTGACCCGAAATGACCCATATTCAAACTTGACCGAGATATTGTCAGGATGATCATTCTGAGCAAGTTTGAGGATGACTGGACCAAAACTGTGGCCTCTAGTGTTAAAGTTTTTCTATGATCTGACCTACTGACCTACTTTTTGACCTGAAATGACCCATATTCAAACTTGACCGAGATATTGTCAGGATGAACATACTGACCAAGTTTGAGGAAGATTGGACCAAAACTGTGGCCTCCAGAGTGTTAACAAGGTTTTTCTATGATTTGACCTACTGACCTATTTTTTAACCCGACATGACATGTATTTGAACTTGACCAAGATATTGTCAGGATGATCATTCTGAGCAAGTTTGAGGATGATTGGACCAAAACTGTGGCCTCTAGAGTGCTAACAAGGGTTTTCTGTGGTTTGACCTACTGACCCGACATGACCCATATTCGAACTTGACCAAGATATTATCAAGATGATCATCCTGAGCAAGTTTGAGGATGATTGGACCAAAATTGTGGCCTCTAGAGTGTTAACAAGGTTTTCCTTTTGACCTGGTGACCTACTTTTTGACCCAACATGACCCACATTCGATCTGGACTGACATATTGTCATGATGATCATTCTGACCAAGTTTGATGATGACTGGATCAAAACTGTGGCCTCTAGAGTGTTAACAAGAAAAGTTTACGCACACACGACAAACGACGACGCCGGACATCTCACAGTCACAAAAGCTCACAGTGACCTTCGGTCAGGTGAGCTAAAAAAGTCCATCTTTTGGAGAGCAAAATTTCAGAAGCAAACAGCAAAACTGTCATGACCAGAGTTACAAGAAAACAGTCTGAGGGACAGCCAAATCCCCTGCTGCATTTTGTATCAAGGCTCAACCTTGTGACCGTCACCTGTGACCTTGACTTGACATGGTATATTTATGGGTTCTGCACATCAGCTCACTGAGAGGGTATATTTCACAAAAGTTTAATGAAAATCCTTCCAGGGGTAAAGGAGATATGGGACGGACACAAAATTCCAAGTTTCAAAGTCGTGACCTTCACCTGTGACCTTGAGTTGGCATGGTTTATTTATGGGTTTTGCACAAAAGGCTACTGAGGGGGATATTTGATGAAAGTTAAATGAAAATCCTTTCAGGGGTAAAGGAGATTTGTAATGCACACAAAATATGAAGTTTCAAACTCGTGACCTTCAACTGTGACCTTGACCTTGAGTCAGCCTGGTTTATTTATGTGTTCTGCATATCACTGCGGGGGATATATAACTGACCAAAGTTTAATGAGAATCCTTGCAGGGGTAAAGGAGATATGGAACAGACACAAAATTCAAAGTTTCAAACTCTTGACCTTCAGATGTGACCTTGACCTTCAGGCGGCATGGTTCATTTATGGGTTCTGCACATCAGCTCACTGAAAAGAATATTTAACCAAAGTTTAATGAAAATCCTTCCAAGAGTAAAGGAGATATGGATCTGACACAAAATTTCAAGTTTCAAACTCATGACCTTCAACTGTGACCGTGACCTTGAGTCCACATGGTTCATTTATGGGTTCTGCACATCAGCTCACTGAGACGAATGATTTCCCAAAGGAACAAGGAAGTGTTACAGACAGAGAGATGGACAGGACAGACGAAGGCCATTACTATATTCCACACTCCGCTTTGCGTCAGGGGATTAAAGATGTGTGCTATTAACAAAAACATTCTAGACATAATGTTTACAACTGAATGAAAATGACTGAAGTTTTCGCAAACTGCAAAGGCCCTGATCTTGCCAGTGTGTGGTTTTAAACAGGTTAAACTTTAGAAAAAAAAAATGTCTTTGCTTCTTTCTAACAGTTACAACCTCACACCAATGGGAGGGGGGACATATTGTTTTTGGTGCGCATTCTGTTTGAAGTACTATATCAGCTGAACCTTCTGACCAAACTTACATGGTTAAATCATTAGGATAGTGATCTTGACCTTATTTTCAAGGGCACAGCTCACCAAAACTGTCAATTTTGGGCCAAAAATGGCTTATCAGCACCCTATCTCATGAACAAATCAATGAAATCTGGTTAAACTTGGTAAATACATGTATATGATTGCAACCTACCAAAGATTTGAAAAGATATTGGAGACCCTGACCTTATTTTCAAAGGCAGAGGTAAAAAAAAACTGCCAATTTTGGCTTGTGTGCATCCTAGCTCATGAAAGATTGATGAAATTTGGTCAAACTTGCCTTGGTACCATATATCATAGCAACCTACATGTACCAAAGATTTGATAAGATTTTGGTGACCTTGACCTTATTTTCAAGGGCACACCCCCCCCACCCCGCAAAAAAAAAAAAAAAAAAAAAAGAAAAAAAAAAAAAAAATGCCAAAACTTGGCCTGTTGGCACCCTATCTCATGATTAAACAGATGAAATTGGGTCAAACTGAGTACAATATATCATTGCAACCTACCAAAGATTTGATTAGATTTTGGTGACCTTGACCTTCTTTTCAAGGACATAGGCCCCGAAAACTTGCACCCTACCTCATGAATGAATTGATGAAATTTGGTCAAAATTAGTACATGTACAATATATCATTGCAACCTACCAAAGACTTGAACAGATTCTGGTGACCTTGAACTTATTTACAAGGGCACAGCCCCACCCCCAAACTGCCAATTTTGGCTCGTCTGTACCTAATCTCATGAACAAATTGATAAAATTTGGTCAAACTGAATATAATATATCATTGCAACCTGGCAATTATTTGTTTAGATTATAATGACCTTGATCTTACAGCGGTCATCATAGGCCCAGAAAGTAGGGAGAAGTGACTTCACCCTCCAACCCTGACAGGGCGAAGTCGGGGACAACAGGGAGAAGCAGACCTCGAGAAAAACAACTATATTACGGAGATTGTCAAGCCGAATTTTCAGTAATTTCCATAAATTTAATAATCCAACTGCATGTGTTAATTGCTCAGTCAGACACAGACCACCTGTATCGTGTATCGATAAAATACTTTGAGCACAAGTTGCCCATGCTGGATCAGGTAATTATGTAAACAGGTGATTAAGTTTATAGTTAAGAAATATATGCAGGACCACGCTAGGTATGCAAAACTATCTGTGTAAGGAGCTTGCTAGGTATGCAAAACTATCTGTGTAAGTTGCTGTAGTCGACCGGAAATATTTATCATTACTTGCAAATAATTTTGTGCAAAGTTGTCATTGTCATTAGATTCCGTGACTTTTCGGCTTCGAAAAAATTGGGGAAAATTTTTACATTTTCTTGTTCTGATGCATAACACGCACCGAATGTTGATGCCATATTTTGGAGTAAAAAAAAAGTGTGTGTTATACACTCCGAAATATGGTACTGGATTACCAATTGGTGTTTTCGTAATCAACTTGTTGCCTTTGTCAATCGATATTACTTCGCTTTTGAAAAGCCGATCTTGGAGATGAAGAAAAAATGAAGGAGTCAGAAAAAAAATGTTCGGAAAAAAAACAGGGCAAAGTCAACTGCTATTTTCCATTCTGGTAAGGCAAGGTTCTCGCACTACAAGAACTTCGCGCGAAAAGTCGCCTGAATCACACCATTGGCTGATCCCAACGTTATTTTCATGGGCACAGGCCCCCCAAAAATGTCAATTTTGGCTTGTCAGCACCGTATCTCATGAACAAATTGATGAAACTTGTTCAATCTTGGTGCAATACATCATTGCAACAAAGATTTGATTAGATTATGGTGACCTTAATTTCAAGGGTACAGGCCCCCAAAAACTGTCAATTTTGGCTTGGCAGCACCGTATCTCATGAACAAATTGATGAAATTTGTTCAATCTTGGTGCAATACATCATTGCAACAAAGACTTGATTAGATTATGGTGACCTTGACCTTAATTTCAAGGGTACAGGACCCCCCCAAAACTGTCAATTTTGGCTTGTCAGCACCGTATCTCATGAACGAATAGATAAAACTTGGTCTTATCATTGCTACCTACCAAAGATTTGATTAGATTTTGGTGACCGTGACCATATTTTTTTCAAAGGCACAGGTTTCCAAAATAAGGGCTAGACAACCCACAGGTTCATGTGATCATCGAAGAATATGTTGATGTATATATAAATATATATAATATACATTTAACTAACCTGGATCTGGACCTTTAGGTAGACTTGTACAATAGTTTGGTTGGGACATCCTTGACAAGCACTAGCTTTATCAGCATACTATATAGTAAAACTGGGGTTCACAGGGGTAAACCTTATTTTTCTTATTTCTGCTCTAAAATATAGATTGTGGGTACTCGTTAGAACCGCCTCATTTATTTTTCTTATTTCTGCTCTAAAATATAGATTGTGGGTACTCGTTAGAACCGCCTCTAACAAGTACCCGCAATTTTTATTTTGAGCAGAAATAAGAAAAATACCACAATTTTTCATCTAAAAAATTGTGATTTTTCATTGGTAAATTTTACAATGCATTTGTATGGGCGCGTTTTCCTAATGCAAGGGTTACACTGTGTTTAACCTTGCAACACAATTCAAGTGAACCTCTTAATAACACTGTCCAATATGACATGGTTTTGGATATTACACAGTTTAACCCTTTTTGTACCAAATGGAATCTTCCTCCTTATATACAGCAGGAGTCCATTTCAAAATTTAGAGGTGTCAGGTTGTATTTTCTTCAAAATTAATTTGTAAAATGACTGAACTTTTAGCAAACAGTGGAGGCTCTGATTAGACGCCGCGTTCTGCAGTGTCTGAGTGATCTGGGCCTGCACTGTTTGCCTGGGTACCTGTTTTGGGGTTTCTGGTACTAAATGGGTTAAAGATGGATTCTGAAAATATACAGATGTCTGTTATATAGAACAAGAATTCTGCCACAGGCTATGTCGAGCCTGCAGTAAACTTGGCCATTTGGGTGAATGCTAAGGTGGTCGCAAATGCTGATGATTTAACGAACAGACAGAAATTTGGACTCTCATATCGTGCCATGCTAATAGCAAGCGTGACAAAAATGACATACATGTAGCCATAAAAATTAAAGGTTAATACTCTATGTAATGTATTATGTTTTGTTTGGATATAACATGGTTCAGAAACTAACTGATCTTGACATGCACAGTTTGCTAAGACGGGTTGCATTCGGCGGGATAAGGGCTAGACAAGCCAGAGGTTCATGTGATCATCGAAGAATATGTTGATGTATATATAAATATATATATAATATACATTTAACTAACCTGGATCTGGACCTTTAGGTAAACTTGTACAAATAGTTTGGTTGGGACATCCTTGACAAGCACTAGCCTTACCAGCAGACTCACTGTCTGTCCCAGGGCAATCTGCAGCAAAGTACAAAATTACATATACAGTAGAACTTCGATGGCTCGAACACCGATGGCTCGTTTACCATGGCTGAGTCGAACTCTTTCTTGAGTCCCTAGGGAATTTTGCTACATAAGAAATAGTAAGGGAAAAATTTAGGCTATTTTCGTTCCTTATCTTGCAAATGTATGCTGTGTGTACTCATTAGAATCGCCTCAACGAGGCGATTCTAATGAGTACACACAGCTTACATTTGTTATAGAGCACCGAAAAGAAGCCCCAAACTATCCCCTTTAATCCTACTGGCAGTAACCCTCAGTGGCTCGAACTACCCCTATCTCGAACAGATTTTCGAGATCCCAAAGGTGTTCGAGCCATTGAAGTTCGACTGTACTACCAAAATCTGGATACACTAAGCTGTCTGACCAATTATCTGGACCCTGGTCCCATTGTAACTACATGTACAATGCTGCTAATAACTAAACACCCTCACATCACTAAGGATAAGTCCTGCTGAATATTCAGTTTTAAAAGCCACACCCATTTCTGACTTTGAACCAATCAGATTACTTGATGTACTTTATTCCTATAAATTCATAAAAATGAATGTCAAAATGTATAGATCCCGATCAGATTCAGAAGCCATCTAATCTGGATCTATACTGTTTGCAAAGATATAGGTTGTCGTGAACAGCAGGATAAGAGTTAAGAACTTTATGTAAGTGTCTGCCAACTTCTCTAGCAAGTCCCATGTCTCTGCGATATCCAGAAAAGACCCTGATTATATAGAGAAAATTGCAAAGTAGAGAAATGTGACTGCAAACTGAGTCCATTTGATGATGATCGCCATTTAAAATAATGAATATTCAAATTCAAAAGACACAGCTTATAAATATGTAGACCATAATTACCCGCCCTTTGTTAAAAACCAAAAAAGAAATTGATGGCAAATAAAAACATAGGCTGCGTCTCCTGACAACCGGTTGTCAGGAGCATCTTTGCTATGTAAAATGCTCCTGACAACCAGCAATATTTTTTCAATAAAAGCCTGCTATATTAGCATTATTTTGGTTACTTAGCCCAGTATTTTAAGTTTCTTGATACATGTTTAATATTTTTGGTCTTCTTTGGTGTTTAACGTTAACTACTAGATTGAAAATAAAAGAGAAAAAATTTTAGAGAAGAAATTAGAAAAATATCACCAACTTTTTTTCTGATACCATGGTAGGTGTTATCAAACATAAATGTATGTTGTATATAGCATCTGTATGAATGCATGTACTCATTAGAAGTGCCTCATTGACACCCACAACGTATTTTTTCATGCAGAAATGAGAAAACCACCTCTTATCCCGGGCTATGTCAATGGTACGATAACATGTCAAACCTTAAGACACCGAGAAAAACTACCGGTACATTTGAAAATTTTGTCTGCTGAATTATTTTGAAAACTTTTTAAAAAATATTTTTGCATACAGGCAAACAGTGTGGATCCTGATCAGACTGCTCCTACTCTCTGGGTCTACACTGTTGGCAAAAAATTAATTTTAAGGTAACCGGCACACGGCAAAACATAATGACAATTGTTGTGACTGGCATTTTATGGGTTAACTAACTAACAAGGTTGTTAGTTTTACTTTGTAATTACAAAAATAATAGGCCAGAATTTGATTGATTCCATTCTTGGAATTTATTCCAAAAATAAAAAATACATGGATTAAGTTCGTTTGAATACTAAAAAATGACAAAAAAGCATTAAACATGTATCAAGAACCATGAAATACTTAAAAAAAGGTAACTAAAATAATATTAATATCATAGGTTTTTATGGAAAAATATTGCTGGTTGTCAGGAGCATTTTTGATAGCAAAAATGCTCCTGACAACCGGTTGTCAGGAGACACTTCCAAAAACATAATACAGCTTCCCTGCTCCGTTAACCACAGTCATCGTCCAGTCCTACATCATCCATGTTTCCTCTTCTTTGAAACTGCTGGCTTGACAGCAGCAAAGTACAGCTGGATGGGGAACGATAGTTTGTCTTTTGGTCTGGAGCACATATCAAGCTTGCCCACCACCACACTAAGATATATATCCTGTGCTTGCATATTCTTTTTTTATTTTCATTTTATTGTATGTATACAGTATGCTTCCCAAAACGACATTTGCAAACAGTAAGGACCCTGATCAGATACTGCAGAATGCCACGTCTAATCTGGGTTTCACTATTTGCTTGAAGTACGGAAATATAAGTGAAACCCAGTACGAATAAAATAAACACAACATCCCATATATCAAACAGATTGATGCTACACAAACAGGGAAAACACAATACGATCATAAAGTCTCACAATTTGCTAGCCAATGGCAGATACATGTAAGTTAGTTTCGACAACAGTCGCTGCCAATATAAAAGCCAGTACAATAGCAAAGTCAAGGACCATTTTGGAAGGAAGTTCTGGCCTTATTGGTAAAACTAGAAATGTGTCCAGACGACACAGATGCCCCCGCCAAGGGCCCCGCCTCACCCCGAAAATCCATGTTGCAACAAAATTTTCTAAATGTGTGACCTTGTTATCAGGAACATTTGTGAGAAGTTATATTGAAATTGGTAAAAAAAATGTAAGCGCTAGAGCAATGACAAAGTTTTTCTAAAAATAGCCACAGTGACCTTGACCTTGAAAGTCAAACTCGCTCGAGGTATTGTCATAAGGAACATTTGTGTGAAGTTATATTGAAATCAGTGAAGAAATGTAGTCGCTAGAGCGATGACAAAGTTTTTCTAAAAATAGCCACAGTGACCTTGACCTTGAAAGTCGAAATGGCTCGAGATATTGTCATAAGGAACATTTGTGTGAAGTTATATTGAAATCGTTGAAGAAATGTAAGCGCTAGAGCGATGACAAAGTTTTTCTAAAAATAGCTACAGTGACCTTGACCTTGAAAGTGGAAATCGCTAGAGATATTGTCATAAGGAACATTTGTGTGAAGTTATATTGAAATCGGTGAAGAATGTAAGCGCTAGAGCAATGACAAAGTTTTTCTAAAAATAGCCACAGTGACCTTGACCTTGAGGTCATGACCTTGAAAGTGGAACTCGCTAGAGATATTGTCATAAGGAACATTTGTGTGAACTTATATTGAAATCAGTGAAGAAATATAGACGCTAGAGCTATGTTGTGCGAGGGGATAATTAAAATTTTTTAAGTCTGTGACCTTGACCTTGAGCTCATGGGCATGGGTGGGGGTATCGCTGAATAAAATGGACAGGTATCTAACATCATACCAAATATCAACTCAATCCATCGCATGATTTGGAAAATATCAACTCTTAAAATATCTAATTAAAAATTTCTAAATCTGTGACCTTGACCTTGAAGCCATAGGCATGAGTGGGGGTATTGCCAAATAAACATTTGGACCTGTATCTATCATCATAGGCTCATAGCATACATAAGCCAAATCCATAATATAGTTTGGAAAATTTGAGCTCTTTAAAATCTTTCACATTAAAATTGTCTGAGTCTGTGACCTTGACCTTGAGGTCATAGGCATGGGTGGGGGTATTGCTGAATAAAACATTGTACCTATATCTATCATCATATGAACCAAAGCTATCATAAAAGTTCAGGTTCTACCAGGTACAAATACCTTAACTGGAGTCTTTAACATGGAAAATTTCTAAGTCCATGACCTTGACCTTGAGGCCATGGGTGGGGGTATCGCTGAATAAAACTTTGGACCTAGATCTATAATCATACCAAATATGAACCAACTCCATCAAATGGTTTGGAAAATATGAGTTCTAAAATGTTCAAGTCTACCTGTTACAAAAACCTTAACCTGAGTCTTTAACATTGAAAATTTCTAAGTCTGTGACCTTGACCTTGGGGTCACAGGCATGGGTGGGGGTATTGCTTAGTAAAACGTTGGACCTATATCTATCATCATACAAAATATGAACCAGTTCCATCAAATGGTTAGGAAGATATGAGTTCTAAAAGTTCAGGCTCTACCTGTCACAAAAACTTTAACCTGAGGTTACAGGATCACGTACGTACGTACGTACGTATGTACGTACGTACACACATACAGACGGACGTACACGCGTACGCATGTACGGAAAACCGAAAAACTATATGCCCCCGGCATCATATGATGCGGGGGCATAAAAAGGAATTATATTAAGTTTACTACATGTTTAAAAGCATTTTTGCAACTTACAAATTTTTGATTTTCTTGGATGAAGTAGAGCTGGTCAGGGACACTACACAAGGGGGAAACAAGACATTTCGCCCCCAAGACGTTTCCTCCCTGGTCGTTTTGCCCCCAAACCCTGGTCGTTTTGCCCCCAGAACCATTTCCCATTGTATAAAAGATTTATGAACTGAGAGAGAGAGAGAGAGCATGTAGTTTGAATGGAAATGTTAATTAGGACTGATGCTAAGTATTACCTGTTTTGATCAATACCATCAATCTCATTGTTTTATGTTTGGTTTGACTCAATTGACTCATTATTCATGCAGTTAATGCGAGTAATGATGAGGTGTGAAAACACGTGCTCTTTGCAAAGTTAAACATCTTTAATGATCTCTTTAGCACCTCAATCAGTTTTGTTTTAAATTGGTCAGTTTGTTGGGAGGGTGGGTGGTTGGGGGGGGGGGGGGGGGGGCAATTATTAATTGTGAGGATGAAAATGCATGCTCTATGAAAAATTTATTGTCTTTTAACTCTTTTATAATATATCTTTTTCACATTATAAATTTATTTATTTATAGTTAGTTTTGTTTATTGTATAGGATTTTAGGCATTTAATGTTTTCTGATCACACAAATTACCCATGGCGCAAGACTTCCTTGATTATTTATTTATTCATTTATTACCAATACTCATTTATTTATGTTTGTGCTTTCCTTCTTTCTTTTTTTGTTAATAGTACTGTTTTGTTAAATTACATTCTTTTTCAGACCAGACAGTACCTTTGAAGCTTTATATTGCAAACATAGTTTGTGGGTGCTCGTTACAGCTGCCATATTGAGGTGGTTCTAACAATCGAGTACCTATGTCTTTGAATGTAAATAAGAAAAAAATAATGAACACTCCCACAAACCCCAAAATTGAATAAAACAATGAATCCAGCAACATGTCTATGCAATATAATGTGATATTTTTTACAATGATGAAAATTGATTGAAGAAAACAACTTCAATAATTTTAGTGTAGCAAGTCCTAGCCACAGCTCTCAGAGCGGCCGTTTTTAAGACACAGTATCCTTAGGCTGACATGACAGGGCGATGATGCTACTTAAATATTTGCCTCTTCTCAAATCTGTCCTGTTCGGCTCCTGCCCATCGGGGCTTGAAGAAATAAATGGGCTGCATGATCATTGATGCTTCCACGCAGAGCTGAAACAGACTGCAAACGAGTACTGGTAAACCGCTTAGAGAATCTAAGCCTGCCCAAGTAAATCGGTGTGAGTTGGCCAGTCCATGCTTATAAACCTTATTGGTTTCATTGGGCGATTTGGCTTGAGATGTCAATTCATCTCCATGTCGGGTAAAAGTCCCAGAAAATTGGAAGCAACATCTCCAAAATTACCTATACAGTGTATACGGGAATGTTAAAACTCAATTCAAACAAACAAAAACTCTGTCCTGTAAAGATGAACAAAAGTTCCACAGTGGAAATTACCTTGACTAAGGGAGGCGAAACAACCCTGGGGGTGAAACGACCAGGGAGGAAATGTCTTGGGGGCGAAAGGACTTGGGGAGGAAAAGTTTTGGGGGGCGAAATGACTCAGATTCCACAAGGGCCCCATGCCGAAGGATGGTGCAGTTTGTGGCATTCATCCCTTCAAATGAAGCCAGTGGAGCTTGTTCCGACACTGCAATTTTATTACAGCTGCTGGGAAAAAAATCAGAGCCTCTAGCATCATCGGTGCACTAACCACTGAGTTACCACACTCTCATCTGATGTGTATGTAATGTATACCTGTGAGTAATGGGGAAAATGACCTAGAAAGAAAGAAGTTTCAGTAAACAAAAAAGTCTGTGGTTTTGTCACAGAACTAGGTATACATCCAAAATATTTTAACACTCGAATCAATACACATTTCATTGAACACGGTATTATTGAATTTATTCTGCGTAAAATAAGCTTGACATGATTACTGTCCAAGTATCCAATGTAAACATTGTCCCGGCTGTTCGATAAAAATGTTAAACTGGATTTTTTGTATTCCAAGGGACAACACATAAAATTGTCAGCATTAAATACTGAGAATATGTAGAGAACATCCAGAATCATCGTTAGGATTTTTTCAGTTGATGAAATGTTAAAATCTAAACGTTCTATACATCAAAATCTCTTACGTTCTGGCACTTTAACTGGAACATCGGCCATTTTTTCCGAGTTATCGTTCTTAATTTCCGGTCTTGACTGGTTAAAAAATAAATTAATGAAACCCAAACGTCTTAAAATACATGAAAAAGCGATTAAAAGATATGTGTTTATTCTATAACCATCCGTCGCACACAATATTTATTCCTCATAGTTATTATCAATATTTTTTAATTATCATAAACATTCATTTCGTGCATATTCTTACAATGAGCGAGTTCAGCTAACTCTTCTGACGTCAAGAAATGTATGAAAACCAGTCCAAAAAGTTTGGTTGCCACGCAATTTTAAACGCCAAAACGCAAGCGGTTCAGCGCTGATGTTAAAGGATAGGCTTTTTAATCAAATTAGACAAAAAAGCGCCCTGGAAACTAGTAAGTAACAGAAAAAAGCACACAGTCAATTTTACCGTCTTTAGTTCTGCTTTCTTCAATCTAATGTATCAATTTTGCTATTTCTTTCTTTGTGCCAAAACCACATATCAGATTAGCTAATTCTTGTTTTCTCTTTCTTTCTTTCTTTCTTTCTTTCTTTCTTTCTTTCTTTATTTCTCAAACAGTTTAATATAACGAATCCTTACTTTTTATCCTACTTGCGCCGTGTGTATAAAATGCCCAAGTGTTGAAGTATCGAGCTTCTAAAGGAAGCTACCGGGTCATCTTGTTCTGAGAGAGACTGTTACTGCATCCTTACAGACCAACAGCATGGCTTTAGGAAGAAACGCTCATGCGAAAGCCAGCTTGTCCTTACCATCCAGGACCTCGCCTCCGCCATTGAGGAAGGGAGCAAATTGACGCCATCCTGCTGGATTTCAGCAAGGCCTTCGACAAGGTACCACATGGCCGACTAGCACAGAAGCTACATCACTACGGCATCAGAGGCGAACTCCTCCAAATGGATTGAGAGCTTTCTCTCAGGAGACACCAACAAGTCCTTGTTGAAGGCCAGGAATCTCCGTCTGCTCCAGTCACTTCAGGTGTACCCCAGGGCTCTGTCCTTGGCCCCCTGCTCTTTCTCCTGTATATTAACGACATGCCAGGAAAAGTAGCCTCAACGTCAAGACTCTTTGCTGATGACAGCCTGCTCTACCGTACAATCAGGACCCAGCAAGACGCCTCGATCTTACAAGAAGATCTGCGGAAGCTTGAAAAATGGGAGACAGACTGGCAGATGCAGTTCAACCCTACAAAATGCGAGACCATCCGCATCACTAGAAAACGAAACCCGATTAAGACCACATACAACATACACGACATGACTTAGCCACAGTTACCAGCGGCAAGTACCTGGGCACCACCATACACGAAAAGCTCCTCTGAACGACCATGTCGATGCTGTCACCAAGAAGGCTAACAACAGTCTTGCATTCCTCCGGAGAAACATCACCAGCTGTCCATCAGACATAAAGGCACAGTGCTACAAGACGCTGGTGAGACCCATCATGGAGTATGCAGCACCGGCATGGGACCCTCATACCACTACGAACATCAACCAGTTGGAAGCGGTCCAGAGGCGAGCAGCATGTTTTGTAACAGGGACTACAGGCGAACCAGTAGCACCAGCCAGATGTTAGCCACTCTAGGATGGCCTACACTACAGCAGCGTAGAAGCGATGCCAAGCTGGTTTTAGTGTACAGGATTACACATGCACTGATCGACATTCCTGCTGCAGAGTACCTACACCCACAGGACTGTCGACAAGGGGTCACTCCCTACGTTACCTAGTGCCATTCAGTCGCACAGATGCTCACAGACACTCCTTCTTCCCTTCTGGTATTCGACTGTGGAACCAGTTGCCGGAACACATTGCCACCTACCAGACCTTGGACAGCTTCAAGGCGGGACTGGGCTCACAGCAT